>OU342743.1:35169192-35769192 GCA_910589775.1 Avena eriantha | reverse complement strand
GGATGTAGTTGAATCACTAAATTAATTATCTTTTGACATGAGCACAGAAATTGTTTTTTGTGTGTTTTGACATCTTGTTCTGAAACATGTATGTAATTAGGCTTGGTAGATTTATCTATGTTGTGTTATAGGATGTATTTCTATGCACATGGATGTCTCTTTTCTGTTATTAATTATTCTTCTGTGCACGTGGATTTGTTTTTTTGCCCCATTATATCAGTGGTTATAATGTTCGAACTATATGACTCGAAGTAATTTAAGGTTGGTAATGAAGCTGACGGGAAATTGTGTTCCTAAGCGGATTTACAGTTAGTTGAGCCCTGTCTTGGAATCAAATGTACGATCATGATTTTACATATTTACATGCTTATCATGTGTCCATTAGTCACACCCTCTCACACGGAAATCACTCGTTCTCATTTTACTGACCAACATTTTCCCAAAGGAAGAAAATGTCGGTTCTGGTCATACGGTGGGTAATGAGATACGTGAAGCCACAAATTGTAGAACAAAACTATCACAGATGTTATAGAAGTACGCAAGGAAATGCACACAAGGCTACATTTTATGGATAAACTTGACAGCACATTGGGTTTAGGTTTAGCAGGTTTATGGTTTTTAAATACTCTATTCAGTTGATTGGCATTTCTGCTCATCATAACTTTTCGTTTGTTTAATGTGCAGAGACAAGCCACCCTCAAGGAATGAATTGGAAGCGGTGGAAAGCAAGTTCGATAGCATTCCTCTTAAAATTTGCCAAGTTGATAATGGACGTATCAGCTTTCTCTCTTTTGACAGTGTCACACTTCCTAGCTTGCCTTGATAGAGACCAGCAGGAATGTTTGTTAGTTTTGCATGTTCTGTTCCTGTCCTGTAAGGTATTAGCTCAGTTTGCATCAAGATGTATGCTTCTGCTCCGCGTGTCCACTCTTCTCAGGACCAGGAAAGTTGCCAGAGAGATCTTCAGGTTCTGCAGTTGTGTGCAGAATCGTGGTAACTGTCCACTCTGCTGCTTGTACTATAAATGATATTATTTCCGGCTGGTCAACGGGAATTTGGGTTTGTGGTCTGTGTGTGCAGTTTGAATGCTCACTAGAACATGAACTTGGCATTGTCATGCCCTCCCATTGTATTATTGTACTGTAAGAAAAGAAAATGACCTGGAATATTTCAGAATCTTTGGGTAGTAGTATGAGTATATGGGAAAGGTAATATTGTTTAATATTGAACTACAGTGTCTCGTACAGGCAGGTGGAGCACATCCTTTATTTTTAATGGGTATAGAGGTTATTAATACTACATATGTTCCTCCTGAAAATACACATTGCACCCACGGGTGCAGAAATTATTAATACACATATTCCTCCTGAATATACATATTCGTCCTGACAGTACACCAAACTGATGTTATTAACACATATTCGTCCGGACAGTACACCAAACTGACTTCTCACGTAATGCCATGATTTCCATCAAAACCTACTGAAATGTATCGCAAGCACAACCTGTAGGTTTATATGTGCCTGTGACATATTGCTGCATATTTTTGCAAGCACAGTGGCATATAAGCACTGTCGCTGCCCATTTGACTCATTACTTGCAGCACGAAAAAACAGAAAGTATCAGGTATCTCAACATAGAGAGGGTGTTTGATTCAACTTTTGTAAGGTAGACGTAAATGAATGGAAAATGTCAGTTTTGTTTTGTTCAAGTCTGTAACGGAGATGCATTCCCTTATAGTGTTTGGTAAAGGAAGCTACATAACGTAGTCAGACCACAAAATTCTATACGAACGAGCTGAAGCATTGCAGCAACTACGGTGATTTATGGTTTCACGAAAGCATGAACGATTTAAATACACTGAAACACACTGGTACGATAGAAATAAAATTGGATACATGAACAAATTTAAATACAATGAAGAACACTGATATAATACACATAAACACGGGTATAAAAAATGTGTTGTAACTAAACTGAAGTGATTGTTGATTAGATAAAGAACTTGGGTATCCAATGCCACAGAATATTTCAACCTTGAACACAAATGAAACTGAATCACACTGACTGAGTGAATAAGCAATACAAAACGTTTGCAAAATAAAGCACATATTTAAAACTTGTATCAAGTACAAAACTCCAAGTTCAGAGTTTGAAAGCATTTGTGAAATACAAGTACAATTTAGGTATTGTAGGCTGAGCTAGAAGTCTAGAAGTATGGAATTAAAATCCATCATCCTAACAACTCAAGACAAAATCCAAGGACAAAACTCTGCAAAGCGCTTCTTCAATAAACAAAGTTGACGCTAATATTCTCATCTTCTGCTATTGCTTTCATCTGCACATGAAAAAACATAGTTTCCAAGTTGCAAATATGAATGGTTCGGCAGGGTCACCTACTCATTATCTAAGGAAAATTTCAGAAAAGAAAAAATGGGCACTAGTCATTCCATGCAGAGGAAAACGACAGGTTATCGGTGATGAACAATCAACATTAATTGACATAACAAAATGCAGACAAATTGATATCACAAAATTACAAAGATCTAGCAGCGATGGTACAACTGATATTAAAGAAAAAAATCCTAAGAAGTAAGAAGCCTACAAGTCACCTACACCAATCAATTTCCTACAGAGTAGAGAGCAGCCCAGAAAGGCAGGTCACCTCTCAGGTACAAGCATGGTCATCTAACCATCCCAGATGTAATACGTATCAGTAAACAGAACAAAGGCTTCAGCACAATATGCTCAACCAATAACTGAAATATAAAGAATAAAAAGGTGGGTGGCAGTCGATCTGTTCAATCAATCGGACTTTAGCATCAAGAAAACAATATGAACTCTACCTGTTCACCTAATCACGAAGGAAGAATGTCAACAGATTTGACAAAGACAAACAAAAAATCTTACACCAATCCAGGAGCAGAGACCGGCGATGAAGCTGTGGGTATCCAGAAAAGGAGACTACCTCAAACAGGGGAGAGGACCAGTGGCTGCCGCACTCGGAGTAGAAGACGTAGAGGGGAAGATCACAGGGCTGTATGGCGCTAGCACCACGACCCATGGAGGAGAGGTAGGCGGGAGGATTGAGATCTGAGTTGGTCAGGATCAGGGCTAGGAGGCTTCACTCATCTCGGTTCCCTCCGGTAACTTTGATGTTAACCAGTAACTTTCGCCTTTGGATATACCCTGGGGCAAATTCAGGTTAAACTGAATAGCTGGATCACCACAGCTTGAACTTCATGGATCAGCAAACATGAAGGATAATAAAGTGTTGTCGCAATGATGGCTGTATTTGGCATAAGATTAGTAATAAAATATCAAGGGTCTTTCATGTCTAAATAGAAGTCCACAGTGAGATTTTCCAACAAGAACTTGCAATCTTGACAGCAGTGAGTCAATCTAGATAGTATATTTTATAAAAACATGGACACACTTCTCAGAAGAAGCATATAACGATAGGATTGAACTGGGCATATAATTTTACTACTTTCCAAATGCTCTAAGCTATATCAGTCGTTTATCTCATTTGAGATAACAATTTAATACAAGTGCATACATACATTCATAGTAATTTAAAACATGCATGCAAAGCTGAAAGAACTATAGAACACCATAGGATGGGTTGATGGCATAGTATACATAAGCTAACTGCAGTTCACAGCTAACTGCCGGCATAGTATACATAAGCTAACTGCAGTTCACAGCAATTTCATTGGTGCCATAGGACAGACCTGCAACTCAGTGGGAGAAAAATTAGGCCATCAACACACAGTAGTCTCCCAAACATTTACATTCAGATTGAAAATTTGAACGAATTTCACTGGACAAAGTAAGACACCATGCTTGTATGATCCGCAATCTATTCCTAAATAGCTAGGTTGTCAGAGTACGATATCTGACAGCAAGACAATAAAATCTGTAACCCAACATGTCATATCATGAAACAATGCATGGTAAATTCATATCTCAAAGTTTCATTACGATATTGGAATGGATTTCGTCCGCTACACAGGATTTATCCAACTAGCACACTACAGGAATCAAGCATGTTACTTTCCAGTTTCCACAGTACAGGTTTACTCCACTACAAGCATCACGTCATGCCAACAGGAACTCTACAAGAATGTTTCACGATTGGCACTCAAGTCATCACAGCAGGCCGGAAATCCCTACAAGCATCAGATATCAGGACAGGAATTCATTGGCAGTCTAGAAGTCATCAGAGCAACCAAACACTCTCTACAACTATCACACTATCATGGCACGAACTCTATAAGCATGGCACTGAAGACATCATCACATAAGGCAGTCACTCTCTACAAGTATCGCGTCATCGGGACATGAACTCTGCAAGCATCATCATCTCTGGCAGGAACGCTTCGGAAAATCTAAGGCAGGCGCACAGGTAGGTCAGTGGCATCATGAACACACGAGATGAAATCATCCAAACTCCTCTCAAGGTAACCCGCAGGCCTTTTCTTCGACTGGTTCCTCATTCTCTGCACAATTCGGTGAAGCCTATTCGCAATGTTGTTGCAGATTTTCTTCAGCCCAAACCTCTTGAGGCCCTTTGCCATGCTTTTGAGCCGTTGTGCCTGTTGCATAGCCTTGAGCTGAGCCTCGTTGCTACTAGGGTTGGCAGAGAGGCTTGGGACAATGTCATCACAGAGTTCACTGAGAGCTTCGGCAAAACGATTGACATGGCATATCAGATGGTATTGTGTGAAGGCCCATCCAGGATTTTCGTTTGATAGCTCACGAATGACCCACACGAGCTCCTGCAAATGGGAGATAGGCCCAATGGTATCCAAAGTGATCATCACCTCATCGGCAGTTAGCTCCTCCTGCTCAAGATCTGCCAAACTGTTGACACGGAGGAACTGGACGGTGACGAGGGGCGGTACCCAAATCTCCGGTGTGTCTGAGCCCAGATGCAGCAAGCCGACGGCGTAGGGGAAGCCTTGTGGCGTGACTGGAGCAGGAACCGCTTCGGTGGTGCTTGGGGTGGGCAAGGCGTAGAGAAATCCTTGGCTAAACGGGGGGATGTAAGCGGCAGCGTAAAGCCTAGCATCGGGGCCGACGATCCCACCTGGATCGACGATGGAGGCGAAAGTTGCGCTGTCGAGGCGACGCAGGAATGCTTGACCGTAACGGGATCCATCGTCCATGTGTCGTGGTGGTGTCACGGCAGATGCCATGTATAAGCTAAAGGTGGGGACTAATACTCGCTAGGGGAATCCAGAAAGGGATAGTGAAGTGATTCTCCACACAAGAGTTTGTATTGATTTACCTCCAAGGTTACAAGTGCTCCTAGAGCTGTATTGGCGAGAGGAGGAAGAAGGAGCTCTCGTACTCTCACCCACAGATCACACCTGAAACCCTAGCCCAAAACAGATTCGCAGAGAGATCAACCCCCTCTACAGAAGCCCTAGCCTCCCTTTTATAGGGGAGGCCCGGTTTCTGCCTAGGGCATACGTGGAGGTATATTCCTAAGAATATGTCTCCTCCCAAAGTGGTAAGCCGACCGAGGTGCTTTTTCCCCCGCGTCACACATGCTTTAGCTACGTGAGCCTCTGCGGCGCCCTCGTCAGCCGACACGGGCGTCGTCACGCTTGTCGTCCACGCCCCGGTGGTCCTGTCCTTGCTCGCTTCGCTCAGGCAGTGCGTACCGGGGCTCCTTTTGACCAGCGAGATTCCTTCCTTCTCTTAGAAGCTTGCTGTGACCCGGATGATGGTTCATCCGGCCACACCTGTTCCTGCGTGCAGGTAAAACATGCACTTCCGACTTACTGCTTAAGTCGGATGAGACCTAGTTAGGCGAACGCCCCCAGGTCCGGATTACCCCGTGATTCGGCCTGCCTTGAGGTGACCCGGCCAGCATCTGCTTTGGCCTTGCCGAACCTCGGCTAACTCGGCCTTTATACCCCGGCGTGACCCTACCCGGGGGTATCCCCCCAACATTAGTCCCCGAAGCTGGTGCGGTCTTAGCTGCCTTGGCCGCTAAGGCCACACCAGGTTCAATCTTGTGCCCCGGTCGTTATTGCCGAGTTACCTTTGTACCTCGGACTGCTTGGATTTACGTTCCCTTCGCACATTTCAAGTGTTCACTTGCCGGCCGGGTTACCACAGTTCCATCCGGGTCTTGCTTCCTTCTCTCGTACGCTAACCCATGTGAAGGGTAATCATTATGTCGTCTTATTTTAAGGGACAGTACAGTAACCGCCGCAGTAATTGTCAGTTATCACTGTGCGCGGGTCACGTCACGCCCGCCTCCTCGTTTACCGCATCAGCGCGTCGCGTCACAGGACTCTCTCCGGCCTGTGGCCCTCCGTGTGGCTCTTCACTGATTGGTCCGGACGGGTGATACACGGCCACAGCGTGTGGCCGGTCCATAGGGCGCGATCCCACTCGCCCCTGATGGGAGTGGTTAAATAGCGGAGGGGTGCGTCCCTTAGGATTTTCCCCCTCCGCACCCCTCTGCCCGCTGCTATTCTTCTTCCTCTTCCTCACGACCGCGCCGCCGCCAGCATCGCCAAATAGCAGCGTCGCCGCCCGCGCTTCTCCGTCGCACCTTCGCGTCGCCGCCACCGCGACGCAAATTTCTCGCCACGGGTCCGCGCCAGTCCCAGCCACTGTCCCCCGCCGCCTCCAGTGCCAGCGAGGGACTCGAGGACCAGATGACTGAAGAGGAACTCATTGTTGCTGAGCATGAGATGGAAGAGGACGCCGTGGCGGCGGACCGCGGCGCGTGGGCCGGCTCCTGGGTCTGCCAGGATGACCTGGACTGGCTCTACCGGACCAGACGCATCCCTGCCGGCATCGACGTGCGCCTTCCTTCCAACGAACTGGCCTCCTCACCCAATCCGGGCGAGTTCGTCGTGTTCTTGTCCCATTTCCAACGGGGCTTCGGCTTGCCGGTGAGTGATTTTTTCCGGGACTGGCTCGATACATACCAACTCCAGCCACACCACCTTCCAGCCAACGCCATCACCTCTCTTTCTGCCTTTGCTTCTATGATCGAAGGCTACGCCGGACTATGGCCCACGAAAGAGCTATGGATCCGGTTCTTCGGCCTTCGTCGCAACGTCATTCCCAACATCCATGCTGATCCGGAGGACAAGCGGCTCACTCAATTTGGAGCGGCCTCCATTTCACCCCGGCGATTTTCTGTTTTTCCCTGGGTCACCGGGCTAGAGTCCTGCAAAGGATGGGCCCGGACCTTCTTCTATGTCCGGAATACGGGCACCGAAGACTTGATCCGGTTGCTTCCCTACACTCTGGGTCCACCTAACCCGGACATGTGGGATGTGATCCCCAAGAAGCCCACAGCTTTGGCCAACCAAGTGAGCAAAAGGTTCGTAGAACTGAAGGAGTTCGGGCTATGCAACGAGGATGCCATGATCACCTTTGTGCGTAACCGAATCTCACCTCTCCAGAAGCGCACCCATAAGGTGTGCCACATGAGCTACGGCCGTGATCCTAACCGGACCTCATCCTTCGAGCTGACCAACTCGGAGATTTATCGCCGGGTTAAGGCTCTCTTCAACACTCACGAGGACTTTTCCACTGATTGGACTTGGGGGATTGAGCATTTCTGCCGTGACCGGCTTCCTCCCACGGTAAGTTTCATGCTGCAAACTTAACCCGGACTAATTATATGTCAGTTATTGTTGCAATTTTTGACTCTTTTGTTCGCTCTTCTCCTCAACAATTCCTTTAGCAGACCCTTGAGGACGGCACCGATCCGTCCCTTAAGTGGGCGCCGGACCGGGAGACTCCGGATGAGGAAGAGCTAGACCAGGAGATGTTCCTCCCTATGACCAACGCCACGAAACGACCCACGGGTAAATCCTCTTCTATTAGAGATTGACCCGATGATGAAGATGACTCGGAAATCGAGGTGATTGAACCTTTTGAGGCTGTCCCCCTTTCTTTTGCTTTTCCGCCATCAGCTCACCCCGGCGGTCATATTCACGAGGATCCCCCTCTCGCTACGGGCGAGCCTGTTCCGGTGGCAATGAAGAAGAAACGTGAGGCTTCTTCGAGTTCTTCCTTCGGACCTTCTCAGCCCGTTAAAAGGCGAATGAAGTCCGGGGACAGGATTGCCCCCAAACCAGCAGGCAAGGCCCCAGCACGAAGGGCTCGGAAACCCAAAGCGGCCGAAACTTCGGATGCGTAAGTCCTTCTTTCTTCTATAACTCGTTCTTCCTCACTTCGTCGTAATTTTTCTTCTGATGTTATTTGATTTCGCAGGGCTCCGGTGGAGGTCCCTCAAAGTGGATCTAGCATCTCTTCCCCTCTCCGACCTAGCCCTTCTCCCCGTCGTGACGACGAGTCACGCCCGCTGAGCCCTATCCCAGAGGGTTCTACGGCTGCTCCGGGTTCAGCTCCACCTCGGCAAGAGGAGGGTAACCTTGGAGCGGGGAAGACCGGCCCAGCCGGAGCAACAGCATCCACCGCCTCGACAACGCCTCAACCAGCAGCCACTGAGGCTACTTCGGCCCCAACACCAGTTCCAGTACCAGCAACCAAACCAACAACCAGACCAACACCAACTCCAACCTCGGCATCAGCATCAACTTCGGCAGCGAAAACTTCGGCGCCGGCCCCAAGCCCAGCAGCGAGAGTACCAGCGCCTAGTTCCTCTGCATCCTTCGAGTCCTCTCAACCTCGGCAAGGAACTACCCCGGCAATTTCTAAGGGGAAAACCACTGCTACAACTTCTTCTACCCAGCAAGCCAAAGGCAAGAAGGCTCCAGACGCTACCAAGCCCACTGCCGTCGAGTCTGGGCAGCGCACCCTTGTGTCAATGCTCCCCAAGAAGACATCAGCGGCAAAGGACGCGCCTGCCGAGCCAACTGAAGCCCAGCAGTTGGTTCTGCACACCAGCCCCGCCCTTGCCCTGGTGGAGAGGAAAGAAGCGCATGCAAAGGGCTTGGTGACGCCCCATATGCCCACGGGTGAACGGTACCCTCCGAGCCTGATGGAATTTGTTATGAATTGGAACAAGGCCGAGATAGTCCAGGAATCTGATCTCCCGGAAAAGTTCGGTCCTGCCGAGTTTTCCGCTCAGATGAACACGGCCGCCAAAGCTATTAACCTCGCTGGGCGAATGATGGAGGTATGTTGCTCCTCCTTGACAAGTTGTAGGTAATAACCATTAGTCCCCGAGCCTCTAGGGGAGTGACTTGTTTCTCGGCCGGATGCTCTTTTAGAACACTAACGTAGCTCCGTGAGAACTTCGAACATGCACACACCTAGAGCCGGGTTAAGTTCCACTTGGCCCGGATTTTAGTACACTTCGAACATGCACACACCTAGAGCCGGGTTAAGTTCCACTTGGCCCGGATTTTAGTGCACTTCGAACATGTACATACCTAGAGCCGGGTTAAGTTCCACTTGGCCCGGATTTTAGTGCACTTCGAACATGCACACACCTAGAGCCGGGTTAAGTTCCACTTGGCCCGGATTTTAGTGCACTTCGAACATGCACACACCTAGAGCCGGGTTAAGTTCCACTTGGCCCGGATTTTAGTGCACTTCGAACATGCACACACCTAGAGCCGGGTTAAGTTCCACTTGGCCCGGATTTTAGTACACTTCGAACATGCACACACCTAGAGTCGAGTTAAGTTCCACTTGGCCCGAATTTTAGTACACTTCGAATATGTACACACCTAGAGCCGGGTTAAGTTCCACTTGGCCCGGATTTTAGTACACTTCGAACATGCACTAGGCTGACTTAAGTTTCTGTATCTCTTTTAGGTGACCACCAACCGCCGGAGTGCTGAATTCCAACGCTTGTTGGATACGCACAAGAGTCTTCGCGCAAAACAGGCTGCACTTATCGCGGAGTACGAGAAAAGGGGTAAATTTCTTTCTTATCCTTTCCTCATTTTTCTTCAACTTCGTTTGCCAAATTAATCTGATTGTTCGGTTCCCGCAGCTGGGGTGGAAGCTGAAAACAAGATAATGCGGAAGAACTTGGAGCAGATCAAGGGTACGTCCTTCTTGTCTGCCTTTACCGTGGTTTCCATCGGCTTTCTTCCTTGGCTCGGCAAACATTCATTCCTCGGCACTGCCGGGCCAATGCACTATTTCAGCATCGCTTGAAGATAGTGTGCCTGTGCCTGACGTGATGCTACATTTTCTCGAACAAGCAGGGCAGCACCAAGTCGAACTAAAGAAGAAAGATGATGAGCTCGCCCTCCTCCGGACCAAAGACGATGAGATAGCCAAGCTCAAGTCTGAGATGGCTAAAATGAAGGCGCAGCACCAAATCGAGCTAAAAAAGGCTGGCCAGGACTACACCGAAGAACGTGAGCGCCTCAAGCTCCAAAATGCTAAGGACCGTGAGCTTCTTCAGGAAGCCGAGGTCAAACTTGAGTCGGCAAATGCTGAGCTCGAGCAGCTTCGGAAGAGGCGTGATGCTTGTACCAAGGAACTGACCCGGATTCACAGCCACATCTCACGTAACTTCTTTTCCCTTATCCGCCTTTTCCCCGGGTTACTTCATATGTCTTGTTTTCTCAACTTTATCCTTTTCCTTGTTTCCCAGGCCACTTTCCAGAGGGTACTGCTATTGCAAGTGCTGCTGTTGCCAATTTCCGCCGAGAAAGGGGTACTCCCGTCGCTCCTGACGGTGAGAGCATTCCCTTTGACATGGAGGACCTGTTGGTCAGCCTGTCGTCTCGCGTGGAAATCATTAAGAACTACGGCAAGGACCTCCTCGATATTTCAGTCCGAGTCTTCAACACCTTCTGGCCCGCCGATGACGCTCCGGAGAGAGTTACACATCTCGCTGAAAAACTTTCAGAAATCGAGACCCAGCTCGACCTCTGGCGAGAGTCCGCTGGACGTGCTGCAGCCGATACCATCCTTCACCACATTCTGACGTGGTATGAGAAGATAGATCTTAGCCTCCTCACACGCCTGCGCACCGGATCCAAATGGACAGATGACCCGGAGTGGGTAGCTCGGCGCCAGGCTTGCGCCCACAGCCTCATCGAATATGCCCCCATTCACGAATGGACTGAGGGTCCGAGCTTCCTGGAAATCGCTGGCGAAGAAGAAGTTGAGAACGTTGAAGATGATTCGGGTGAGGACGAAGAGGACACTGCCTCAGATATCGAAGAGGGCGACGATGATGACGAACTTCCTCCCGCTGCTCCTTAAGTAAAAACACTTGAAAATTTATGAGATCCCCGGTATGCCGGGTGGAATTGTATTTCAAACACATGTGATATTTTGCTACTAAGTGCTTATGCCAGATTAACTTGGGCGTAGTCTCCGAGTTTATTTTTCTTGTTTGTTCAATCTTTTGGCTCGGATCGTGTCTACCTTGATTCGGCTTTACAACTTACGAATCCGAGCTTGAAAAATTGTCTTAACAATACTGGGAAACTTTTAGACTTAGCTCAAAAATAAAACTGTATAACAATTTGAAAATGAATACGGGGTTAGTCCGAAACACAAACGTCAGCTCGAATAAATTCTTTTCCTTAGTCGTTTTTCATGTGCTACGCAATTCCAAACTTGTTCTCTTGCTTGCCATGAAGCCAATTCTTGTTGGACAGCAGCAAGTCGAAGAGTTGGGTTTTTGGTGCTCACACACTACTAATCCGAGTTAGGTAGAATAACTTACTCCAACTGACGCGCAGAAAATAACAAACATTATCAAGGCAGTCCCCGAGTTACTGCTCGAGGTGCCAAAATTTCATTGATAAGCTCATTGCCGACATACATACCGACATATGAGATAACCCGGATACATACACTTCTTAGCTAGATGTAGAAAGGCCGAAGTAGAGCTATGTTCCATGGTCGCTTGGATTCCTCTCCGGATCTGTCCGCCTTGTTCTTTTCCTGTGGCTTTGCATCTATAAGATAGTAAGAATCATTGTGCAATGCTTTGCTCACGATGAACGGCCCTTCCCATGGGGGGATAATTTATGCATTCCAGTAGTACGTTGTACCAACCGGAGCACCAGATCGCCTTCCCGAAAGACCCGGGGGCACACTTTCCGGCTATGATAGCGTCGGAGATTTTGCTGATATATGGCGGATCTGGACAGTGCCAGTTCTCTCGCTTCTTCCAGCAGATCAACATCATTTTGTCGGGCTTCTTGCACTTCGGCTTCTGTGTATTGGGTGACCCTAGGCGAATCATGCTCTATGTCGGCTAGTAATACAGCTTCTGCCCCATATACCAGAAAGAACGGCGTATAGCCTGTTGATCGATTCGGAGTTGTTCTTAAACTCCACAGTACCGCTGGTAGTTCTTCTATCCAGCACCCCGCTGATCTTTGCAGTGGCTCAATGAGCCAGGGTTTTATCCTGGATAATACTAATCTGTTGGATCTTTCCACTTGTCCGTTTGATGCGGGGTGGGCTACCGAAGCTACGTCCAGCCGGATCCTCTTATCCCGGCAGAAACGAGCAAATGCTCCTTCCGCAAAATTTGTGCCATTATCAGTTATGATACTGTGTGGATAACCGTACCTCAAGATGATATCTTTGAGAAACGTTACGGCCGTAGCTCCATCACATTTTCTTATAGGCTTTACCTCAATCCACTTCATAAACTTGTCCACCATTACCAGAATGTGAGTCATATTTCCCCTTGCTGGTTTGAACGGGCCAACCATATCCAAGCACCATATGGCAAATGGCCAAGTGATTGGGATGGTCTTGAGTTCCGACATTGGCATATGTGTCTTGGTAGCGTACCTCTGACAACCATTACATTTTCTCACCAGATCTTCTGCTTGCTCTAAGGCGTTTGGCCAGTAGAATCCGTGTCGGAAAGCTTTTGCTACCAAGGCTCGGGATGAGGCGTGATGCCCGCATTCCCCCTGATGTATATCTCGGATGATTTCAAGCCCTTCTTCCGGGTCAACACACCGCTGGAGGAAATTGGTCACACTTCTTTTGTATAACTCGGAATTGATGATCGTGTAGGCCTTTGCCCTCCTCTGTGTTTGCCTGGACAACACCTCCTCAGTGGGTAACGTTCCATCCTTCAGGAATTGAAATATAGGCAGTGCCCAAGCCGGTATTGGCCGCATGGGGAACATGTCCTCGTCTATCTCCATATGATCCACCGGTATAACTTCAACCGGACCGTGCTGAGCAGTCCCGGGTCTTGCGAAGCAGTCCCCGGGTTTGCCGAAGCAGTCCCCGGGTTTTGTGCACCACTTCCTGTGTCAACGTCCATGGGCACAGCTCCGGATTCGGTGTCCTCCGGGACATAGATTGACTCGGATTCCGGGGATGGCCTGATGGATGATTTCCTGAGGTGCTCTAATGCTACACCCGGTGGAATTGCTTGTCTGATTGACCCGAGCTTCGACAGCATGTCGGCAGCCTCATTTTCCACCCGGGGTACATGATGAAATTCGCATCCATCAAAGTAACCCGAAATCTTCTGCACATGAAATCTGTATAGTGCCATGTTTGGATCAAGGGCGTCCCACACCCCGGACACTTGCTGCACCACCAAATCCGAGTCGCCAAAGCATATGATCCGACGTATACTAATTTCTTTTGCTACCTTGAGCCCATGCACAAGTGCTTCATACTCAGCGATATTGTTTGATACGGTGAAGTGGATCTGTAGCACATATCTCAACTGGTCCTTCTTCGGCGACGTGAGTACAACTCCGGCACCTAGCCCGGTTTTGGTTTTTGATCCGTCAAAGTGCATTCGCCAATAGTTCGGATCAGGAAGCGGTGGTTCGTACTACACCTCGGCCCAGTCCACGAAAAAGTCCGCCACAGCTTGAGATTTGATGGCTTCCCGTCTGTCATATTGCGGAGCATAAGGAGCTAGCTCAATTGCCCATTTTGCAATTCTGTCGCTTGCATCCTTGTTACTCATTATCTCGGATATGGGGGCCTCACATATGACCCGGATGGGATGCTCCTCAAAGTAGTGCTTCAGTTTCTTGGCGGCCATGTACACGCCATATGCCACTTTTTGATAATGTGGGTAGTTCTGCTTTGAGGTTGACAACACTTCACTCAAATAATACACCGGCCTTTGCACCGACTTACCTTCCTCATCGCACTCCACCACTATCACTGCACTTACAACTCGGTTGGTTGCGGCTATATAGAGCAACATTGGCTCCTTTGATAGTGGTGAGGCTAGCACTGGTGTTGTGGCTAACATCTTCAGGTGGGTAAAGGCTTCATTGGCCTGCGGTGTCCAAATGAACTTATCCGACTTTTTCATGAGTTGGTAAAGGGGCAATGCCTTCTCTCCCAACCGGCATACAAACCGACCTAACAAGGCCAGGCAACCTGTGAACTTCTGGACATCGTTAAGACACTTCGGCAGTTCCATTCGTTCGATGGCCCGGATTTTGGTCGGATTAACCTCGATACCTCGGCTGGAAACAAGAAAGCCGAGAAATTTTCCAGCCGGGACACCAAAGGTGCATTTTTCCGGGTTAAGTTTCATCCGGAACCTTCTTAGGTTCGCAAACGTTTGCCTGATATCGTCAAGGAGCGTTTTGCTTTCCTTGGTCTTGATAACCACATCATCCACGTACACCTGTATATTTTGACCTATTTGGTCGTGCCAACATTTTTGCATACACCTCTGGTACGTTGCCCTGTATTACGTAAACCAAACGGCATGGTGCGATAGCAATAAGCCCCATACAGGGTAATAAACACAGTCTTTATTTGATCATCCGGATTCAGAGGTATCTGGTGGAAACCAGAATAAGCATCAATGAATGACAACAATTCACATCCAGCACTCGAGTCTATGACCTGATCTATTCTTGGCAGCGGAAATGGGTCTTTTGGACACGTCTTGTTCAGGTTCGTGTAATCAATACACATGCGCCAAACCACTGCCACGTTCGGGTCATCCTTTTTCTTTTCTACCAGCACCGGATTAGACAGCCAATCCGGGTAAAGAACCTCCATGATAAATCCCGCAGCTAGCAACCGAGCTATCTCATCCCCAGTGACTTTCCTCCTATCTTCGGTGAAGCGGCGGAGTGGCTGCTGCACCGGCTTAGCTCCGGGTCTTACATTCAAAGAGTGCTCGGCCAACTCCCTCGGAACACCTTGCAAGTTCTGTGTGGACCAAGCAAAAATGTCCCGATTCTCACGGAGGAAGCTGACGAGCTCGCTTCCCTATTTATCACTTAGCCCGACACCAATTGTTACGGTGCGCTCTGGGAACATGTCATCAACGGGAACTTTCTTGGTATCTTTCGTGGCCTGGAAAGAGACAGTTCCATGCGGGTTACTCAGCGCCGGCATATACTGCTGCGCGGACTGAGCCAATGCCGCCACCTCTTGAATTTTTCTTTTTTCCGACGCGATCACAAGTGACTCGGCTAAGTTTGATCCAGCCGACGCACACTCCATGGAACGTCGGAAGTCCCCAGCAATGGTAATCACTCCGTTTGGTCCGGGCAATTTCATCTTCAAGTAGCTGATATGACAACTTGCCATGAACTTGTTCAGCGCTGGCCTTCCGAGCAACGCATAATATGCGCTTTCTAAGTTCACCACTTCGAACTCCAGATTTTCAGTTCGGCAGTTATCCCTCGTGCCGAACAAGACGTCAACCCGGACCTTGCCTATGGGCTCGCAAGAAATGCCGGGCACAATGCCATGGGAAGTTGTCCTCGTGGCCTGGAGCATGTTCTCCGAGATACCCAACTTGCGCATTGTGTCCGCATACATGATATTTATGCTACTGCCGTTGTCGATCAGTACCTTTGAGAACCTTACATTAATGCTAGGTCCAATGAACATAGGATCCATCACCAACGCATACGAACCAGGGCTCGGCATGAGCTTGGGATGATCCCTAATGCTCCAGGTGATTTCCTGATCGGACCAAGGCATGTACCTCGTCACTGCAGGCATTTCTGCATTCACCTCCATATGCCTACGCTGCAAGCTTTTTCTGTCAGTTTCTTCTGTGGTGAATACACAGTAGCTCTGGTGATGCTCCCTGTACTCGTTTCTCCCCTCATTTCCGGGGTGCCTCTAATCCGGCTGATGCTGATTTTCTACCTGATGCACTGCATCCCTTCTTTCATTGTTATCATACCTCGGCGGAGGGGGAGGCAACATTAGCTGTTGCGTGTTCGCTCCGGAGAGCAATTGCTGCCGGGGTAACTCTTGCCGAGGCTGATCATTCCAGGGTGCCTGAGCATTCCCCGAACCACCTTGCTTGATCTTGCGCATCCACTCGCATTGCCTCGTCGTATGACCCGCTGGGTTGTTCGGATTTGGCATGTGAAACTTACACGGCTGGTCCAACATCGACTCGTAAGTATACCTCGGACGGTCTTTCCTTTCTTGCCACTGCTTCTTTTGTTCCGGTGTCCAAGTTTTCTTCCCATCATTCCTTGGAGTCCATTGACCTCCAGTTTTCTGGCGCTGGCTACCCCCTGCTCCGGGTTGATCTTGATTCACAGCTGCAACTTGGTGCGAACCGTACCGGTGGTCCGGTCTATCATCTCTCCTTTTTCCTCTGTAATCATTCCTCCGGGATGATCCGGATCCATCCCTCTGATAGTACTCATCGCTTGACTCGTTTGACGCGAGCCTTGGTTGGGTCGGTCACCCAATGCATACGAATCTGCAATCCAGATCATTTCTGCCAACGTAGCCGGCATTTTCCGTTGGAACTTCATCCACAGCTCGCTTCCATATCTGCACCCCTGTGCAAACCATGCTATGGCCTGTGATTCTATCACACCCTCACATGAGTTTCTCACGGTACACCACCAGGTCAAGAACTCCCGGTCTGTCTCATTGGTTCTTTGCTTGCACATAGCTAGGGTCTGTGGCCTATTTGGCCTTTGACACGTACTCGAAAAATTGCTGATGAACATCTCCTCGAAATCTATCCAGCAGTTGATGCTTCCTGGTGGCAAATTGTTCAACCACACCCTTGCCGGGCCTTCCAACATCTGGGGTACATACCGTACAACCCATCTCAGGTTGCCTGTGGCAATTTTTACAGCCGTAGCATAGTTTATCAGCCAATCCTCTGGCTTGGTAGTACCGTCATAGGTCTTGGTGCCCCTGGGCAGCTGAAAGTTCGGTACTGGTGGCTCTTTCATGATCCGGGGTCCAAAACACGCTGGACCCGGTGGACCTTGACATTCAATCTGTTCCGACCTATACAGTCGATCCAGTTTCAACCTTGCATCGTCCGGCATCAAATCCCTACTTCCCAATCTCGACCCTATCACATGATAGTCCGGTCTTGGATATCCCGCATTTGCCATCTTCGAGTCACCGTCGTTGTACCGGTTTTGCTCTTGCGGCACACCTTTCTGTTGCACACCTCGGCCGGCACTGTGCTCTTGCCTTGGTATGTTCCGCTGCTGCGGTTGTCTTGCTCCAGCTGAGTTTTGCTGCCCGGCATTGCCGTTGACAACGTTCCCTTGACCGGCATTGCCTTGGTCACGGTTACCTCGGCCAGCTTCGCCTCGGCTCACACTCCGTCGATCATCATTTTTCTGCGCTTCTTTTTCTTTCCCTGCCCGTGTCGGGTCATACGGGACAATC
Organism: Avena eriantha; assembly: GCA_910589775.1. Lineage (NCBI taxonomy): Eukaryota > Viridiplantae > Streptophyta > Magnoliopsida > Poales > Poaceae > Avena > Avena eriantha. The sequence continues at coordinate 35,751,633 of OU342743.1, read as the reverse complement.
TGTTTGTTCCGTCTGGCCGAGGTTACCACCTCCTCTCTCCTTGGACCACCATGAGGGGACGATGCGGCTCCAACGGATTTCTCCGGGTTACCCACCGCCGAATGGACGATCTTGGAGGCTCCAGCTCTCTCCGGGTTTGCTCTGAGTAGTTCCTCGTTTTGCCTATTTGCAATCCGAATCAGCTCGTTAACCCGATCTTGCTGCCTTTGCCGGGCTTCACCCGTCAGTCCCTCTAACTCGGACGCAGCTGCATCTGCTGCTCTGAGGTTTTTGGCCGGGGTACTATACCTCGGCAGCCCCACGGACAAACAGTTTTCTGATTCCTCGATTCCTACATCACCTTCTCTGTTCATCTCGCTCATGAGATTTCTCCCTTTGACTTTTACATTATCAACCTTGTTCACCTTAGCGTACTCACGCAGCGTCATGTTCAACGACTGCTGGGCCGCGGCTATTTTCTTTGCGCTCTCTAGTATTTTCTGCCTAGTTTCTTCCAGCTCGGCCTGTGCACGAGCCGGATCTACCGCTGCTACTACAGGGTTTGCCAAGCTATCCATTGCCTCTCTCAACATGTTTTCCGGCCTCTCTAGCGGAGGACCTCTACCTTTCCTTGGTGCTTTGGGCGTTACCTCCGGATCTGGCGCCGGATCTTTGCTCGCACCCGCACCTGGCGCTGTCATCATTACCTCTGCATGGTCCGGGGAACGAGCAATACGCTCCCCGCGAGCCATAGTGAGGGGCGGTTCGCCTGCTTCGACGACGTGGCGCGGATGAACGCAAGACACATCCACCGCAACGTAGACCTTGTGCGCGCCGAGCTTGACGAAGATGCCGTTGCGCGGGAGAGGGCGCGTGCCGAAGCAGCCTGCGTTGTCGCTGACGAAGTCCCGCACTCCAAAGCGCTGAACGAGCCCGGAGACGATGCGCTCGCCGGTGGCGATGAGGTTTCCCGTCCGGATTTTGACCCCTGCTAGCGCCGCTAGCCCCACGGTGGGCGCCAACTGTCGTGGTGGTGTCACGGCAGATGCCATGTATAGGCTAAAGGTGGGGACTAATACTCGCTAGGGGAATCCAGGGAGGGATAGTGAAGTGATTCTCCACACAAGAGTTTGTATTGATTTACCTCCAAGGTTACAAGTACTCCTAGAGCTGTATTGGCGAGAGGAGGAAGAAGGAGCTCTCGTACTCTCACCCACAGATCACACCTGAAACCCTAGCACAAAACAGATTCGTAGAGAGATCAACCCCTTCTACAGAAGCCCTAGCCCCTCTTTTATAGGGGAGCTCGGTTTCTGCCTAGGGCATACGTGGAGGCATATCCTAAGAATATGCCTCCTCCCAAAGTGGTAAGCCGACCGGGGTGCTTTTTCCCCCGCGTCACACATGCTTTAGCTACGTGAGCCTCTGCGGCGCCCTCGTCAGCCGACACGGGCATCGTCACGCTTGTCGGCCACGCCTCGGTGGTCCTGTCCTTGCTCGCTTCGCTCAGGCAGTGCGTACCGGGGCTCCTTTTGACCAGCGAGATTCCTTCCTTCTCCTAGAAGCTTGCTGTGACCCGGATGATGGTTCATCCGGCCACACCCGTTCCTGCGTGCAGGTAAAACATGCACTTCCGACTTACTGCTTAAGTCGGATGAGACCTAGTTAGGCGAACGCCCCCAGGTCCGGATTACCCCGTGATTCGGCCTGCCTTGAGGTGACCCGGCCAGCATCTGCTTTGGCCTTGCCGAACCTCAGCTAACTCGGCCTTTATACCCGGCGTGACCCTACCCGGCAGTATCCCCCCAACACCATGTCCTCCACCCAGGATGGGTCCCCGTACATGTATCCAAGCGCAAGGGGGACGGCGTCTGGGGCCGGAGCATAGGGGAGAGGATCCGTGGCGGCGCCGGTGTACGGGTAGATGTAAGCCACGGCCACCAGAGTAGGACAGACGATGTGGTAGGGAGTGGCAGGCATGACGAAGGCGGTGGGAGAAGGAAAGCCCGCCGACCGGTATAGGTAAGTCACGGCGACCGGACCGGAGGGCATCGCCGCGGTGGTCGGATCAGGGGGCTCTGGGGGTGGAGTGGCCGCCATTGGGGGATGCGGAGGAGGACGGAAACGCAAAAATGGAGAGGCGTCTTTTTTGTGTGGGAAAAGTGGAGAGGCGTCTTTGTTTAATACAGGAGGATCACAGCGAAACAAAGCTCGGGCCTGAAAATGCTTTCTTGCAGAATAAGATGATCACTCTGGTTAGGTCAACGTCGTCGGATCCGAGATCAACGTCGTGGAGCCGGACTCAATGACGTGGCCCGGGAGCCGGGAGTGTGTTTCTTCTGTGTGGAGCCGGAATCCACGGGATATGGGTCTCTGGCCAATAGACCCCACCGCTACTGTTGAGCTGGCATCGCCGGCAAATTTTCGGCTGGATTTCCGATTAAAAACACAGGCTCCCAGCGCGAGCAAAAAAGGCCTGTGGTGTGTGTGGGCTGGCCAGTGGGCTGGGTCTCTGGGAGTATGAACTGGATTCAACTCTTCAAGCTTGTCTTCTCTTAAAAAAAAGAAGAAGAAACTGTATTGAAGTTTGTCTAAAAACCTGTTAAGAAAAAGGGGTGTCTACAAAATAACTATTCAAGTGATTACTCAAAAAAAGGGGGGAAATCGCACGATGATCCGAGGATACGTCCATATAAGTTGTAACCAGTACCCAGGCCTCAAATGCACTCTTTATTGACCAGCTCTATGGAAATATAACCATGCTTGAAATTCATTAATCCAGCCGCATATATAAGGATTGGAACTAAGCAGTAAATTTATCCTCTCTAATGATCTAAACGTAGGAACAGTTTCTCATGGCATTAAGAACCTAACAGGATCAACTTCAGTCAATATGGTACTGAGGAATTTAGGTATAATAAACACTAAATACTCCTCATATATGCTAGTAATTAATTAGTACCGCATCGTCAAACATGTACTCTCTCCGTTTTAAAATATAACATGTTGGAGCTAATTACATCAGCCATCCTATAACTATTGCCGCACGAGCGGATTGGTCCTACAACTATCAGCCCCTGAAACCGCCGTCCTATAACTAATCAATCTGAAACTCGTTGGTCCATCTCTCTCTGAAACGTGCGACGGGGTGACTCGTGAGACTGTATGTTTTGCCTTTTAGTCCGTAGAAGAAGCACAAAACACAGTCCTGGTCTTTCCACAACGCTCGGTTCAGTTTGTCTCCCGCCTGTTTTGTTTGTTGCTCGGTTCCAACCTTGTTGGACGCACTGGTGGCGCGGTCATTGTGCTCATGGTCGTCGTCGACTCAGGGCCGGTCCTAGATTTCGAGGGTCCGGGGCGGAACTAAAATTTTAGACCCCTTACTAATTTTTATATATATAAATATATGAATCGATAAAATATAAGTATTTCAAGTATAACTAATTGCAATATTCATATAAAAATAACAATGTTTACATATTACCTTAAAACTTTCTCCTTGTATTTCTAGAAGCAAAGTAGGTGACAATTAAATAAATATCAATCTCGTCCAATAACTTTTTCTCTATGCATAGAGTTGCCAAACCAATTAACCTTTTTTGAGAAATTTTAGATCCCAAATAATTCATCAACGGTTTCTTTAAAAAGCTTCTTTCAGCTGATGCAACAGTCATAGGCATAGTAAATAAGATCTGCTAAGCGATAGCAATATTAGGATACCAATCCGCTTATTTGACAAACTCAAAAATCTCAATATGAATAATATCTCGATATAGTACCATCTAATGGAAAAGTAATATTTTCTTAGCTAATAGACCCCTTCTCGCCGGATCATAAATGTCTACACTAACTGTTTCTCATCAACACTAGCAAATTTTGAAGGGTTCCGTAGCAGAAAATAAAAAATTTCTATCTACTCGAACACTAATATCAGGATCTATACTATGTAGACATAAGTAACGGAGAAGGGATTCGGTATTCATACCTTTGAAGACCGAGGCACGCCTTATGCAGGAAGGCGTATATTGATGAAGACGAGCAACACCCCACGTGTGGTGCCTCCGAAGTTCGTCACACGTCCGATTTAGGAGACGTCAACCGGACTATGATCCAGCCGAGCAGCGGAAGAAGTAAATGTCGGATCGCAGATCACATGACGGTGGTATGAAGGTGGAGAACTCACCCACGAGGTCCTTCCCAATATTACGGAGAAGTCCTCAATGGATGAGAGAAAGAGAGAATGAGAGGGAATGGAATAATCCCAAAGGGGGAGGGCAGACCCCTATATATAGTGGGAGGGGGGCGCACCACCTAGGGGCCAGGCGGTGTGGGACTAATCCCCACACCCGCCGGCCACCTTGGGGCAGCCATCGGCCCTACGTGGGCCCCATTGGGGTGGCCCACCAGGCCTAGGCCAGCTGGCCCCCACTCCCTAGGCGCCATGCCCTATTGGACCTCCCTTCGGGTGATGCCCATTAGCATTAGGATGCCTTTAATAATAAAAATAAAATATATATTTAATATTAATTCTCCAATTAACATCCAAATACACATATTATATTATTCCTTTACTCCGGAACACCTTCCAGACCCCTTCCGATCTCCATCGGATGTTATCCGGAACTATTCTGGTTTCTCTCTCTATTTCTCTTACGATACCTCATCTATCCTAAGCGTCCCTACCCTTAAGCGTGACATCCTTCGGTTCGGAAACACTCCGGACATGATTGAGACCACTCTCACATCAATGATCAACAGAGGGACCCGGATGGCCATGTGATCCCCGTGCGTTTCACGAATATAATCGCTGGAACTGTGAGATAGTCGTTCCCTGTTCCCTTTGTCATTCGATACCTAATTCATCCGAGACTTGATCTTCGGTATCTCCATACCTTAGTTTGATCTCGTTGCCGATGAACTTGCTTTCTCCTTCTCATGTCGTTGCATTCCGTGACCTAGTCACATGCTTGCAAGCTTCATCAATGCAACGTCACCGAGATGGCCGCATGTATCTGTCCGTTACATGGACTAGACAAATCCTGGTCTTGATATGTACTCCTCTACGCATTCCTTCGGAAAATCTGAGTGGCACCTTTTTGATCACTCTGTTACGAGATGATTCTTGATAACCATCTAAGCTTCTTCCGGAATGGTGATTTGCATTACCTCACAGTCAAAGGATCAGGTTGCGAGGTTCTCTATGTTTTATCATCAATGGTGAACTTTGTAACTAGATATCATTAAGATATAACGGTCGGATGTTTGTCTATTATGTTATTCAACTAATAACATGACCTCATTGTCAATTGGCATAAATGCCCATGATCTTGAAACCCAGACTATCCTCATGACCAATGAACTAGTTCTCTAGAGGTAACTAGAGACACAGTTTGTTTACATACCACACGTGTATTAACGTTTCGTATTAACACAGTTATAGCACAATATGAAACGTATTATGAACATACAGGAGATATATCAAATAATACACTTTATTATTTGCCTCTAGGGCATAACTCCTTAAGTCTCCCACTTGCACTGGAGTATAAACAAAACTAGTTTACAATAGGCAGGAACCTAACACCAATGGAATCTCGGTGTTGTTCGTGCTTTTTCTGACGGAGAGCTTTAGTCAAAGGATCTGCCACATTCACTTCCGTATCTATTTTGCAAATCTTGACTTCACCTTCGTCAACGTTCTATCGGATGACGTGAAATCTAAGCTTGATGTGTTTGGCCGTGGAATGAGTCCTTGGTTCCTTTGCGTTTGCAATAGCTCCCGTGTTATCACAATAGATTGTCATGGGGTCTTGCGCATTTGGAAAAACTCCCAGTTCGATGACGAAATTCCTTAGCCAAACAGCTTCATTTGCAGCATCAGCCGCAACAATATATTCAGACTCCATTGAAGATTGTGCCACCACCAGTTGCTTCTTACTCTTCCAGCTTACCGCCCCACCATTCACCAAGAAAATAAATCCTGTTTGAGACTTCGAGTCATCATGATCTGAATTCTAGCTCGCATCTACGTAACCCGTTACGTTTAGAGATTCATCATTTACTCCATAGATTAGGAACATATCCTTTGTTCTTCTCAGATACTTTAGGATATTTTTCACAGTTGTCCAGTGATCCAGTCATGGATTACTTTGATATTGGCTCGTCAAACTAAGAGCCAATGCCACATTAGGTCGTGTACTTAGCATTGCATACATGATAGATCCTATGGCTGAAGAATAGGGGATGTAAGACATCTTCTCTCTATCATCGTCCGTATAGGACATTGAGTCACACTCACTTTGCAATTCTTCATCATAGGTGTAAAACCCCTTTTGGTGTTTTCCATTTTGAACCTCTTCAAAATCTTTTCTATGTAAGTACTTTGACTTAATGCTATTAGGTGCCTTGATCTATCTCTATAGATCTTGATTCCTAATATGTATGCAGCTTCACCTAGATCCTTCATGGAAAATTGGTTACTCAAATGTGCTTTCATGCTTTTCGTAAGATCCATATCGTTTCCCATGAGTAATATGTCATCCACATATAATACTAAGAAAACAACTGAGCTCCCACTGGCTTTCTTGTAAACACAGAACTCTTGTTGATTTTGGACAAATCCAAAACTCTTGATCACTTGATCAAAACGTTGGTTCTAGCTCCGAGATGCTTGCTTCCATCCATAAATGGACCGTTGAAGCTTGCATACCTTTCCAGCATCCTTAGGATTAACAAAACCTTCCGGTTGCATCATATACAACTCTTCGTCAATGTGACCATTGAGGAATGCAGTCTTAACATCCATCTACCATATTTCATAGTCGAAATGTGCAGAAATTGCTATTAAAATCCTGACAGCCTTAAGCATCACTACGGGAGAGTAAGTCTCGTCGTAGTCAACTCCTTGAATTTGTCGAAACCCCTTTGCTACAAGTCGAGCTTTGTGAATGGTCACATTACCATTCGCATCTGTCTTTTTCTTAAAGATCCATTTATTTTCCACGGCCTTGCGGCCTTCTGGAAGATCTAGTAAGGTCCAAACTTGGTTCTCATGCATGGATCCTATTTCGGATTTCATGGCTTCTAGCCATTTCTCGGAGTCAGCACTACCATAGCTTCTTTGTAGTTTGCAGGTTCTTCCTGTTCATCTAGGATGACAAACATTACAAGACTACTGTACCAATCAGGAGTGGCACAAACTCCTGTAGACCTGCGAACCTCAGGAGTCTCGACGTCATTGTTTTGATCATCATCAATGGGTTCTTCCTCCATGTTGGAGAGCAGTTTCGGAACAACTTCCGTTGCGCTACTCGGAATTTGGAGAGAAGGGTCAACAATTTCATCCAACTCAATTTTCCTTCCACTCACCCCTTTTGCAATAAACTCTTTCTCGAGAAAGGTGCCGGTTTTTGCGACAAGCGTCTTGCCTTCGGCTTAATTGTAGAAGGTGTATCCAATGGTTTCCCTTGGATATCCTACAAAGATACATTTTTCTGATTTGGGTTCGAGTTTGTCAAGCTGCAGTTTTTTAACGTATGCCTCACAACCCCAAACTTTCATAAATGACAGCTTCGGCTTCTGCCCATACCAAATCTCATATGGGGTTGTCTCCACGGATTTGGATGGTGCTCGGTTTAAAATAAAAGCGGCGGTTTCTAATGCGTATCCCAAAAAGACACAGACAAATCAGTTAAAGACATCTCGCACACTATCCAATAGGGTCCGGTTACGACATTCCGACACACCATTACGGTGTGGTGTTCCGGCTGGCGTAAGCTGTGCGATAATCCCATAGTCTTTTAAGTGCATGTTAAAATCATAACTCAAATACTCGCCTCCTCGATCCGATCGAAGGTGCTTGATTTTCTTGTTAAGTTGATTCTCTACCTCTTTCTGAAACTCCTTGAACTTTTCAAAGATTTTATACTTGTGCTTCATTAAGTAGATATATCCATATCCGCTTAAGTCGTTAGTAAAGGTAACAAAGTAATGATAACCATTGCATGTTGAGACATTCATTGGTCCACATACATCCGTATGTATGATCCCAAGTAGGTCTACAGCTCTCTCCACTATTCCGGAGAATGGTTTCCTAGTCATCTTGCCCATAAGGCAGGGCTCACATGTATCAAGGGATTCGAAATCCAATGATCCAAGAAGCCCTTCTGAATGAAGCTTCTTCATGCACTTTACGCCAATGTGACAAAGACGGCAATGCCACATGAACATGGAATTATCATCACTATGTTTACATCGTTTAGCATCAACACTATGGATGTGTGTATCGCAATCAAGATCAAGTAAGAATAAGCCATCAGACACAGGAGCATGAACATATAAAATATCATTCATATAACTCGAACAACAATTTGTTCCTGATTTAAATGAATAACGGTCTTGCAACAAGCAAGACCCACTCACAATATTCATACTCAATGCGGGTACATAATAACATTTATTCAAAACCAATAATAATCCTGACGGTAGACGGAGATGCAGGGTGCCGACGCCATCACTTCGACTCTCGAACCATTCCGACGCGCATCGTCACCTCGTCCTTCCTCAAGTGCCTCCTACTCTGCAGATCCTGCTGAGAGTTACAAATATGAGCAACAGATCCGGTATCAAATTCCCAGGTGTTACTCCTGGAGCTTGTAAGGAATACATCAATAACATGTATATCATATATACCTTTGTCCGGAGTGGCTATCTTGCCAGCTCGCTTGTCTTCAAGGTACTTGGGGCAGTTGCGTTTCCATTGCCCATCCCCTTTGCAGTAGAAGAACGAAGTGTCGGGCTTAGGGCCAGGCTTGATAGTCTTTAAGGTTTTGGGAACAAATCTGCCATCCCTCTTAGACTTCTTACCCTTGCCTTTCCCCTTTTGCCCCGGTTTCTTAAAGTTGGTGGTTTTGTTGACCATCAACACCGTGTGCTCCTTCTTAATTTCAACCTCAGCAGTTTTGAGCATGGCGAACACCTCAACAAGGGTCTTAGTCATCCCTTGCATGTTGTAGTTCATCACAAAGCTCTTATAGCTAGGGGGCAGCGAGTGCAACACCCTATCAATTGCGAGCTCCTCCGGGATTTTGCAATCCAGGGTGTTTAAGCGCTTAACGTAGCCAGACATTTTGACCACGTGCTCACTAATACTACTGTGCTCTTCCATTTTAGCAGAGAAGAAGAGCTCGGAAGCATCATACCTCTCTACACGAGCCTGTGGAGCAAAGATGTCCTTGAGATCCTCAATGATCTCAAAAGCATTCATCTTCTCAAAACGCTTTTGAAGCTCCGGCTCCATGGCATAGAGCATCTCACTCTGGATGAGGGAGAAATCGTCCGCCTTGGACTACCAGACATTCTTTTCGTCCTAGGAGGCGAAATCTGCAGGCTTAGCCAGAAGCTCAGCCTAGATGACATAAGTCAATTTGTAGGGGACTAGGAGGATCCTAAGATTGCGGAACCATGCGGTGAAGTTGGTTCCATTAGTTTTCAACTTGTCCTTCTCGAGGAAAGTGCTAAGGTTGAAGGTGGGTGGGCGAGACATCTACAAAGGATTTGCAAAGTGTTTAAACTATGTTCATAATAATGAGTTCAAGTTTTAATCAAAAGAACTCCCACTTAAACGAACATCCCTCTACTCGTTTAGTGATCACATGATCCCTATCCCCTACACCTCCCCCGATCATCATGACCATCAGTGCAGTATCAAAGGTGGACATTCTCGAATGTCGATCACATCAACTATGTGATTCATGCTCGACCTTTCGGTCTCTTGTATTCCGAGGCCATGTTTGTACATGCTAGGCTCGCCAGTTCTAACTCGTGTGTATTCGCAGTGCAACATGGCTTGCACCCACTATATGCGAACGTAGATATGTCTGACCCCCGATCATCACAGCCGGCCTCATACCGAAGAACTTTCTTGGTGGTGCACACACGAGGGGAATACTATACCTGGAATACTGTGAGGGATTATCTTATCATGCTACCGTCGAATATAAGTATATACTAGCATAATAAGTAATACTTCAAAAGTAAAGTTTTATGACATGTTTAGCTTTATGATCATCATCAATAGCCTCAATGAGAGTTTCACAAACTTGTCATTGCCATGTTATAATACTTGCCCCTATGCAATAATAAAGATAGACGCTTCTATTTTGTCTATTGCATGTTTTACGTGTCTTTAGGGCTTTCGCAGTAGAACCCCTTCCCACCTACGAACGTCGAGCCACAACATGGATTCAATGATTGTCGTTCTTCTTCCATTTTCAAGGCCCTCCAGTGCCAATGCCATATCAACTACTGTAGAGAGATAGACACCCCCCTAAGCCACTTTGATTTGTGGACAAGTCTCGTGAATCACCACGTGAAGTCGGTTGGGAGCCGCTTCATCAAACAGTGCCACGATATGAAAAATAACATTAAAGAGGGTAGCAACTAGAGAATCTATACCCACATATTGCTATGTGTTCTATCCGTACGACATGCCTACCCATAGACCCGTTCTGATACCACTAAAGCGTTCCGTAGCAGAAAACAAAAAATTCTATCTACTCGAACACTAATACCAGGATCTATACTATGTAGACATAAGTAACGGAGAAGGGATTCGGTATTCATACCTTTGAAGACCGAGCCACGCCTTACGCAGGAAGGCGTATATTTATGAAGACGAGCAGCACCCCAAGTGTGCTGCCTCCAAAGTTTGTCACACGTCCGGTGTAGGAGACGTCAATCGGACTCCGATCCAGCCGAGCAGCGGAAGAAGTAGATGCTGGATCACAGATCACACAACGGTGGTGTGAAGGTGGAGAACTCACCCACGAGGTCCTCCCCAATATTACGAAGAAGTCCTCAATGGATGAGAGAGAGAGAGAATGAGAGGGAATGGGATGATCCCAAAGGGGGAGGGGAGACCCCTATATATAGTGGGAGGTGGGGCGCACCACCCATGGGCCAGGCGGTGTGGGACTAATCCCCACACCCGCTGGCCACCTTGGGGCAGCCGCCGGCCCTAGGTGGGCCCCATTGGGGCGGCCCACCAGGCCTAGGCCGGCTGGCTCCCACTCCCTAGGCGCCATGCCCTATTGGGCCTCCCTTCGGGTGAGGCCCATTAGCATTAGGATGCCTTCAATAATAAAAATAAAATATATATTTAATATTAATTCTCCAATTAACATTCAAATACAAATATTATATTATTCCTTTACTCCGGAACACCTTCCGGACCCCTTCCGATCTCCATCGGATGTTATCTGGAACTATTCCGGTTTCTCTCTCTATTTCTCTTACGATACCTCATCTACCCTAAGCGTCCCTACCCTTAAGCGTGACATCCTTCGGTTTGGAAACACTTCGGACATGATTGAGACCACTCTCACATCAATGATCAACAGAGGGACCTGGATGGCCATGTGATTCCCGTGCGTTTCACGAATATAATCGCTCGAACCGTGAGATAGTCGTTCCCAGTTCCATTTGTCATTCGATACCTAATTCATCCGAGACTTGACCTTCGGTATCTCATACCTTAGTTCGATCTCGTTACCGATGAACTTGTTTTCTCGTTCTCATGTCGTTGCATTCCGCGACCTAGTCACATGCTTGCAAGCTTCATCAATGCAACGTCACCGAGATGGCCACATGTATCTGTCCGTTACATGGACTAGACAAATCCTGGTCTTGATATGTACTCCTCTACGCATTCCTTCGGAAAACCTGAGTGGCACCTTTTTGGTCACCCTGTTACGAGATGATTCTTGATAACCATCTAAGCTTCTTCCGGAATGGTGATTTGCATTACCTCACAGCCAAAGGATCAGGTTGTGAGGTTCTCTGTGTTTTATCATCAATGGTGAACTTTGTAACTAGATCTCATTAAGATATAACGGTCGGATGTTTGTCTATCATGTTATTCAACTAATAACATGACCTCATTGTTAGTTGGCATAAATGCCCATGATCTTGAAACCCAAACCATCCTCATGACCAATGAACTAGTTTGCTAGAGGTAACTAGAGACACAGTTTGTTTACATACCACACGTGTATTAACGTTTTGTATTAACACACAGTATGAAACATATTATGAACATACGGGAGATATATCAAATAATACACTTTATTATTTGCCTCTAGGGCATAACTCCTTCAGATTTTATAGGATATGAATTAATTACGTGTTCATGATCACTCACATTGTCATCATCCGGGTTGATGTCAATTTTATCCGCTATGCCGACATCATCCTCTATCCTTTAGATCAACATTACTATGTTCCCCTATTAGAACCAGTGCCAACTCATGTGGATTCCTCGAAGTGCCACTTTTTTCTTAGCACCAAGAATCAGGCACCATAACCAGTTAACCACACTAAAAATAAGAAGAAACACAATTAATAAGAAGTAGAATTAGGGCATAAATTAAGGATACCTAAACCAAGATTGATAGGGGAAAGTGTTGGAAATATTCCCTAGAGACAAATAGTAGTAAGGACTATTATCATATTTCATATAGTTTATGATTAAGTTTTATATCATGCTATAACTATATTGAGTGGAAACATCAATACACGTGTGATATACAAACAACCAGGGGTTCCCAGTGAAACTCTAGTCACTGGTTCATTGGTCAACAGATGATCATGTTTCCTGATCATGTGGCATTTATGCCAGTTGGAAATGGAGTGATGTCATTCCGAGAATGAGATGATGAACCAATACCCAACCTAAACATCGTGACCCGATCATGTCACGAAGTTGAAGTTACGATGATTAGAAATAGATCCTCGTAGACTATTCCTTAGACCGTGAGGCTATATCAATCACTGTCTCCCGAGAGTGCTTAGATAGCATCAAGCGCCACTTGGTAATACAGTGGTTATAAAGGTGTGTTCAGGTACTCGGAGGAAACCGTAGAGGCAATATATGTCAAGAGCGGGATTTGTCCGTCCATGTGACAGGAAGATACTCAAGGGCCCACTCGGAGAAGTTATATCCAATAGCTGCGCAGCGTGTGATTTTATCACGGGGATATCACTTGTCGGAACGAGTCAAGTAGCATTGTTCAGTAACAAGATTGAACACAACATGGTGATGTCACTGATCAGATCTCGGGCAATGCAAGTATCGAGTGACAAAGGGAATAAGACACGACTGTCCTAGTTCAAACGACGAAAGATCTTCGTGGAACGCACAGGGGTCACATGGCCATCCAGGTCCCTCTGTCGATCATTGGTGCGAGAGTGTCCCGACCATGTCTAGAGTGTTCCCGAACCATGGGGTATCACGCTTAAGGGCTTGATGATGCTTAGAGAGTGTTTATAGGATCGGTAGAATCACCGAAGAAGAGTAGGGAGAAAACCGAAAGGGTTTCGGTAAGTCCGGAGGTTGTCCGGAGTGGAGGTGGAAGGTGTTCCATAGCCACGGAGATTGAATAATATGTGAATGAATGTTAAATGATGATTTAATCATTTATTCATAATTATTTAATAAAGAGAAAATCAATTTAAATGGTCAAAGGCTTAATGGGCCAATTTCTAGAGGGAGAGGGCCCATTAGGGAAAGGAGAGAGGGAGATGGGGCAAGGGGCTGGTCGGCTGGGCCTAGCCCCCCCGCGCGGGGTGGCCGGCAGCCTCCCCTCCCCTCCTCTCCTTTAGTCCCACCCCGGGACTTTGAGGGAGGTAGTATCCCCCTATATATAGTGGGGGTATTTGGCCAAATAAAATACACCAATAAATCAATAAAGGTCTTCTCACTTTTGGGAGGACCTCCAGTTGATATTTTGTCTCTCCCCCTCTCTCTATCGTGACCGTGGTCCCAAGTCTGGACTGCGCGAATGAGATACATCTTCACCGCGGAGCGCCGTCGCACTGCGGGATTCGGATCCGGGAGCTCTACTTCCGCAACTGTTGCTGGATCGGGGAAGCGGGAGTCATCGTCAGGCACCGAACGTGTGTAACTCCCCATGAGGTGTCGCACTTAAGGCACTCAAGTCATTGGAGCCAAAGGAGCGTGAGGACTTCATCACGACCTTGAGGTCGGCTTCGGCTCGTCTACATCAACCACGCTCTCCTGAGCGTTGACAACGCTTTTCGGTCTTCAAGGGTAAGTTCGCGAAAAGCCCCTCCCGTTACTGTATTACTAATAGATATGTCCTAGTAGCTTCAGGGGTTCAGGGGCGTAGGGTAAAATTTTATTGTTTTCATACGCGGAACCCCAACAGAAAGATATTTCGATACCTTCTGAGTTCTGACTTCCTTGTAGACAGCAGACCGGAATCAAACCTGTAGTGCTTGAATTGCCTGTCCTTGCGAGCTAGGCGAGAGACAGGGAGATGCAACGAGCGACGTGTGTATGGTGGGCCATGATGGAAGACGATTAGGCTAAAAGTTCAGGAATGGGCGAGGCGAACGGCCGAACCGGACTCGCATAGTCGCGTGATCGATGCGATCAACGATGATGCAATGAACGATCTGATCTGATCGCTCTACCTGGACTCCTGGCCTCTTGGTATGTATGCTTTGTTTACACTAGAAACTAAAAGATCTATACTATTACTAGCTGAGTGTCCGTGCGTTGCTACGAGATATAAAAATACATACATGAATAACTATTTTTACACTGGATTGCGATTTATACATGTCAAACATGTATCTCTTTGAAAATTCATGAATTTAACTTCTGTGCCAAAAATATGGATGAAATGATGACACAAAATGTAACTAACTACTTTATTTTCAAAGGGCAGGGCAGGGGGTTGATATTCCACTAATTACAAAACAATGGTCACACTTTATTGCGATGATATAAATTGAGCATTGTTTCTGTTAGATTTGCGACAAGTAAATAAGGAAGAACGAAAACAAAATCACAGCAAGGGGACACAGATTTAACGTGGAAAACCCTCTCCAACAAAGAGAGGGGAAAAATCACGGGCGCCAGCCAGCGAAACTTCACTATAACAGAGAGTGTTTACACAACGCCGGGGATTTCACAGATGCAACTTATCCCAGCCGGTGGCTTACAAGAAGTATATATAGCGGTGGTAACCTAGGTCATCAACGATCCGTATCGGCCCAAGCCTCCGGCGACGGGCCTCGCTCCGCTCCGTCAGAAGTTGGCCTCTACTTTGTAGAATTTGGATCAACATATAACAGTTTCGTGAATGCATCAAAATAAATTTGGAGGTATCGATTATGGTCGATAAAAGTGGTACGCACATTTATCAGGTAATCTAATGCATCACTGCTAGATTTGGAATTATGTACATAGCTTAACATGATATATCATATTCAGAACACCTCATTTAGATATCACATTCAGAACACTTGATGCCTTTCTTTCATTAATGATGTAGTAGCAGAACCTATATGAAGTTATCTACAAAGTCCGGTGCTTATCTTACAACCCTTATAGAGCACAAGGCAGCCAATGGAACATGAACTCTTTATAATCGCTGACGGTTGTACCATCGACCACTTCTTGTCGTCACCTTGAACCCATGTATTGCTTCTCTTGTAAGGAAATCAAGAAGACATATTCCAGCCTCTGTCATCACAATAAGATAGTTCCACGATGCCCAGCTCGACAGTAGCTAGATCTAGTGTCCACCACAGAGACTCAAATCTTGGTAGCGAGAGTCGTGCTATTCAGGCATTGGTTCGGAGAGCTAGATCGAGCTTAGGTTCAGCAACATAATCTCTTGGGGTGTTGGGATACCGCCTGAAGAGTTGTTGCTGAGGTCTTGATACTCAAGAACCAAGTAGCCGACAAGGCTGGCGGTGGGGATCACTCCTGCAAGACGTTGCTGCCGAAATCTTACTGCGGTATCTTCATCTTACAAATGTTATGACATCTCACTGTCTTTGTTAGCATTATAGTCAAACATGCAGAACGGAAACTACCATCAATTCCCTTGTTTTCAAAGTATACCATGAATTTTTGGCATCGGATTCAGTGTTGCGATTTAGTTCAAATGTAGTAGAGCATGAAATGATTTGATTTTGGGAGGACCAAATCAACTGCAATAAATTTGAATAACCCCTGAAATAGAGAACTAATACTATAATTTTTTTGATTGTATTCCGAAAGGATCAGAGAAACCATCACCTAAAAAATAGCACATAGGAACCTACATGGAAGTTGGGTGCTACCAAAACCATTTTTTCACACTTTCAAGAACTCAAGTGGTCTAAAAGTTGACTACTACTTCAGATCTTGACCCTATCGAATGAGAAATTCCTTTTCTTGTTCGTTCCTTACTGAACACCATTTGTACTACTATATGACGGCAGCTCAGGTGCCTATCAACTGTATCTCTTCAAACTCGATTTCACCATAGAGGATCAGCAGGCCAGCAGTAGAGAACCAGAGGCAGTAGAGGAGGAGTAATCGAGGTCGGGAAGGAGAGGAACGGACATATATGAGCAGCAGATGAAGGGGAGAAAGCAAACACCCTGCTCCCTGTTTCGCCCAGACGTTGAACGGCGGAGGGCCAACAGCCAGTGCTAGACGGGCAGCGCAAAGCGCATCTGCGGCGACCAGGAGAATCAGGCGGTAGTGGTAAGGGGATCCACGGGAGGAGACGGGGGGGTTGTTGATCTCCAGAGTCCCTACGCTTGGCAAGATTCGAATGGGGGAACGGCCGCAGAAGGAATCAAGGAAGGGAAGGGGCCTCGAGGAAACAGACCTTCTGTTGCACTGGCCGGAGGCGGTCGGAGGATCCAGTGGGAGGAGATCGATGGGTGGCGGCAGTGTCGAACGACACGGTTTAGTTCAGAGGAGCGTTGTTTGTGCGGTGAGAGAAGAAAATAAACGAACCGGGACAGTTGAATATTACTTGGCGGTGGCAGGCACGTAATATCTCTGAACTGCTAGGGGCGAAACCGTCATTTAACGGCAGACGGAATTTTTTTGCCGACGAACGTGCACGAGTGTATCTATCTATCTATCTATCTTCTATTATTACTAGGAAAAATGCCCGTGCGTTGCAACGGGATACACACCACATTTGTCATTGAACTGTACCAATCAAAAGGATTGTTCATAACTTAAATACTTATCTCGTCGAGCTGGACGTGAGGGCCGCCCAAATTTAAGGAGGACCTAAATTTTTATTGAAACCAACATTAGACAGAAGATTTCTAGAAAATATAAAAATAAAAGAACAATTTGAATAGGGATCTACTATAAGTACATACCTACTTATCTGAACAACTCCCTTTGGTTTGAAAAATCCTTGACAGGAAAACTAAGTTTCTCTTATCTCGTGACCTAGAAATTCCCCGAATCCTATATTCATAGCTTTTCTTCGTAATATACCGGATGCCAAACCAATTTAAGCGGGCTTCATAATGAATTATACATGATGAATAATGGAGCAGAGTGACATTGGGATTTAGATTTCAACCAACCAATTTTAGTAGAGTAGACAAGGCAGTAGAATCTTGTAATGTAGTACCAGAAGCAGCTATGAATATCCTTGCAAGTTGCTTGTGGATCAACTCAAATATACGATTATCTGAACATTCAATATTAAAGTGCTCACAGAAAATCATCTTCAGATTAGCAGGATCAGCTGCACCTAGTGCACCAAGACAATCTGCACAAACTAATAATTTCATCACCACTCAACAATGAATTGATCATTTTTTTAGCAAAATATGTGAATATCAGTCCAAGAAATCTTTACCTACTCTTAAACAGATGAGCATCCTGAAACCCAAGTTGACCGGTTCAATAAACATATTTGCAATTTATCATTGCAAAAAAGAAGAGGAAATGGTCACAATGCTACATAAAACTCGGAAACATTACAAATTGATAATGCTAGCAGATGTAACGCCAAGCATTACCTAATGTCAGGCAAATATGGTTCTGCATTATTCTGAGTTTGCTGGATGCATCTGGAGATAAAAAATAAGGCACCAGGAAGCCAACATGACAATGCAATGAGACTATCTCTCGTGGGTTTCGGGTCGTTGCTCGCCAATGCCTGGTTGCACTGACGCCTACAAGCTGGGGTGGTTCCGGCGCAGACTTTACAAATTTACTTTATCCACTCTAGTCTTGTTTTCTTTTTCTGAAAATATGCACAGGTTTTTTAGATTGGAAAATTTGATGTGCTGACATACTACCAATGCAAAAATTGCACGAGATCCTAATTTTATATGACCTTTACACGGAACTACAAAGCATTTTCAGTTTCAGTCGTCTTGTATTTGTCACATCCCAAATTTTAGTTTTGGCACTGCATACATACATGTCATTGCATCATGAGCATCTTTGCAAAAAGTTTCAGTTTTAAAAGTTTTGCCAAAACACCTCCTTTTTGCTAGTCCATCCCTTTTGCAAGCCTACTAGGACTTTTGCCTTGCATCTGCAAGAGAGACCCCTTTTGGTGATTCCAGTTGCATAGATGCGTAGAGTTCATCAATACGAACCCGTAGGTTTTTTTCTCACTCAATTCGGAGCTGTAGTTTAAAAGTTAGGCTAGTTTTAGTGTGGACTGATTTTTTTCAGTTTCAGTAAATTCAGAAAAACACAGACACTTTCGGAAATGACAGCAGCTCGGAAAAGAATAAAAGAAAAGAAAAGAAAAAATTTAAAGCGGGCAGCCCAGCCGGGGGACCGCCAGCGGCCAGCCCAGCAAGCAGCCTGCGGCCCAGCAGCAGCAGCCGCCTACCCGCCGCTCGCCCCTCCCCCGCGCAGCCGCAAGCGACGCGGGCCGACCGAACAGCCAACGCCAGCCGCCAGCCCACCTCCCCTCCACCGCTGACAGCGGTGTCAACCACAATTAATCATAATTATTGTAATCTTTTCGTTTCATATTTTGGTAACTGATCGCATGGTGTAGTACACCTCCGATTCAGTTCCTCTTCCTGTAATTACCACCGATGGGGTGTTTCCATCGCATATAAACAAGTAACCGAACCCCTCAACAGCGGTATCGTTTCCTCCAAACTCCACATGGTAATCAGAGCCACTTCTTCCACGATGTCTAGCCAAATTAGGAAGAATCGGATCACCCCATGATCTTCGATCTACACCAAATAACTACACGCTCTTGATTGCTGGTTACGATCGGCAATCCCACAAAATCCTCCCTCCCTCCCAACAACTCTTCCCTTCCTCGCCATGGCTACCTCCTCCTCCTCCGCCCCCATCTCTTCGCTGGCGGCAGCCCTTGGAGCTCCACCCTCTGAAAAACTCTCGAAAAGGGAGAATCACCTGTTATGGAAGGCCCAGGTGCTTCCAGCCCTGCGTGGCGCCCAGATCATGGGACTAGTTGATGGCACCGAACCCATCCCTGCAAGAACTCTGGAGGTAACAGGAGAAAATAATACCATCAGCCATGTTCCCAATCCTGCATATAGCGATTGGGGCTCAAAGGATCAGCAAGTCTTGCGGTACTTGCTTAATTCCATGAAGCCTGAAGTGTTGTCTCAAGTTCTCTCCCTCCATACTACTGCTGATGTATGGGTGGCTGTTGAAAATATGTTTGAATTACAGTCTCGGGCTCGTGTCTCCATGCTACGTGGTGCTCTTGTCAACACCAAGAAAATTGATATGTCCGCTAAAAAGTTTATTGGCAAAATGAAAAGCTTTGCCTCTGAACTTGCTGCAGCTGGTCGGGTGATTGACGATGATGAACTTAAGGAATATATTCTTGGTGGCCTCCTTGGGGAATATAATTCTCTAGTCGCCTCTGTCAACGCCGTTCCCAATACTTCTCTCGCTGATTTATGTGCCCAACTCATTGCATATGACAATCGTCAAAAAATGCTTGCTGAAACTAGTCCAAACATGGGGCCTTTTCAGTCTTCAGCAAATATTGCACATCGGGGTTCCCATCTTCCTATTTATTCTTCACGCCCAAATAATCAAGGTGGTGATCGAAACCGTGGACAGAAATATGGTCGTTCCAATGGCCGTTATAATGGGCAATCTCAAGGTCGTGGTGTTCCACACCGTGGTCGTGGTCGTGGTCGTACACCTTCACCACGCCAGGATATCACATGTCAAATCTGCAAAAAGTATGGCCATCCGGCAAATGCTTGTTGGTGGCGATATTCCGACAATAATGATGATGATTCCAATTCTGGAGAAAAGGAGGCTCATGTTGCATCATATGGTGTAGACACAAATTGGTATGCCGATTCTGGTACCACAAATCATCTCACTAGTGAGCTCAACAAATTGACAACTCAAGAACACTACAGAGGACATGATCAAGTGCATACAGCCAATGGTAATGGTATGGCAATCTCACATATTGGCAATTCAACTTTGCATACCCCTCATAGTTCTCTTTCTCTTAAAGATGTTATTTATGTTCCAGATGCCTCTAAAAATCTACTATCAGTTCATAAACTTACCTTAGACAATAATGTTTTTCTTGAATTTCACCCTTTCTATTTTTTGATCAAGGATCAGGTCACGAAGGAAATTCTTTTTAAAGGTCCATGCCATGGTGGTCTTTATCCTATTATGCCTATCTCCATGGGGTCTCCTAAGCATGCCTTCGTCGCCGTCAAGCCCTCATCATCTACTTGGCACAAACGTCTAGGGCATCCATCATCCTTTATTGTTCAACAGGTGCTTAGGAAAAATACACTTGAATATTCTCCAGAAATAAATTCCTATATATGTGATCCATGTCAACAAGCTAAAAGTCATCAGTTGCCTTATCCAGTATCCACAAGTGTGTCTACTGTTCCCTTGGAACAAGTATTTTCTGATGTATGGGGTCGAACCCCTACATCTATAAATAAACATCAGTACTATGTAAGCTTTATTGATGACTTTAGCAAATTCACATGGATATATCTTCTTAAGAAACGTTCTGATGTTTATCAAGTCTTTCTAAATTTTCAGCAACTTGTTGAATGAAAATTTAGTCGAAAAATCATTACTATGCAAACCGATTGGGGTGGTGAATATGAGAAACTCCACGGTTTCTTCCAAAAAGTTGGTATAACTCATCACGTTTCCTGCCCACATGCTCACCAACAAAATGGCATCGCCGAATGAAAACACCGTCACATTGTGGAAGTAGGTCTTTCCTTACTTGCCAATGCATCTATGCCACTTAAGTTTTGGGATGAAGCTTTCCTCACAGCTACATTTCTTATTAATTTGCTTCCTACTAAGGTGCTTAATCTTATGACTCCCATAGAAAAACTTCTAAATGTTAAACCAAACTACGAATCTCTTCGTATTTTTGGGTGTGCCTGTTGGCCCAATCTTCGACCTTACAACACTCGTAAACTTGCGTTTCGCTCGAAACAATGTGTTTTCTTAGGGTATAGTCCTCTCCATAAAGGGGTTAAATGCCTTGATGTTGTCACTGACCGTGTATATATTTCTCGAGATGTTGTCTTTGGTAAGGCTATTTTCCCTTTTTCCCATCTGAATCCAAACGCTGGTAGAAGACTTCGTGAGGAAATAATTATTTTACCTTCCACCACATCAAATAATGAGGGGTTGCATGTTGATGAGCAAATATTTGTTGTACCTATCGTCACTAACAATCCATAGGTACCCACTGGAAATACTGAAGAAATCAGTGTAGAAACAAGTGACATAAACACTGAAAATACAGCAGCAAATTCAAGTCAATATTTAGACTCAACAAGTTCAGAACTAGGTGCATCTAGCAATTCTCCTAGTAGCAATCCCGAAAGAGATGTGCCTATAGATCCTGGCGCGCTATCTTCCTCGGATCACGCGGGAACATTCCCCTCGGATCCGTCGCCACGTCAGACTCCTGAATCCCCTGTCGCCACGTCATCTCCACAGGGCCAGTTCTCTCCGCCCGCGTCCACTTGCAGCAGGCGCGCGTGTGAGCGCGTATCTCCCAGTGCCACGTCGCCTGGCAGAGAGCAGGCTGGGTCCTCACGGTCCCCGGATTTCGGATCTTCTACGCCGCATTCTACTTCGGCTAGCCACACTGATGACCACATTGGATCTTCTGTGGCGCATCAGTCAAATGGGCAAGATTCTCTCTCAGATTTTTCTATTTCCTCAGGATCTTCTGCACCAAACAGCCCCGTGCCACCTCCTCCTGCTATAGAACCACGAACACGGCTCCAAAAAGGTATACGGCAACCAAAAATTTATACCGATGGAACTGTTCGCTACGGAATGCTTACCTCTAAAGGAGAACCAAGAGATCTTTCTGATGCTCTTGGTGACAAAAATTGGAGGCATGCTATGCAAGAGGAGTATGATGCGCTAATGCATAATCAAACATGGCATCTTGTGCCACCTGGCACTAACAGAAATATGATTGATTGCAAATGGGTGTTTCGACTCAAAAAAAATTCAGATGGCAAAATTGAACGTCACAAGGCTAGGCTCATTGCAAAAGGATTTAAGCAGCGTTATGGCATCGATTATGAGGACACTTTTAGTCCTGTTGTCAAAGAAGCAACTATTCGTCTTGTATTGTCAATTTCTGTCTCTAGAGGATGGAGCTTAAGACAGCTAGACGTCAAGAATGCGTTTCTTCATGGCATTCTGGAAGAAGAGGTTTACATGAAACAACCACCTGGGTTTGAAAATTCACAAAACCCACACTACATATGCAAACTTGATAAAGCCTTATATGGTCTCAAACAGGCCCCTCGTGCATGGTATGCAAGACTTAGCACCAAACTCATTGATCTTGGTTTTATACCATCCAAAGCAGACACTTCTCTATTCCTTTATAACAAGGCAGGAGTCACCATCTTCTTATTAATCTATGTTGATGATATTATTGTAACAAGCTCCTCTGATCAAGCCATATCTGCCTTACTCTATGATTTAAATAAGGATTTTGCTCTCAAAGATTTGGGAGATTTACACTTCTTCTTGGGCATTCAAATAAATCAAGAGCATGAGAAAATAATCTTGACTCAAGAGAAATATGCCGCTGAAATCCTTAGCAAAGCTGGCATGAGTAATTGCACCTCAGTCACTACACCCCTTTCCACAAATGATAAGTTATCATTAGCAGATGGAGATCCTCTTGGTTCTAATGATAGTACACATTACAGGAGTATTATTGGTGCCTTACAATACTTAACATTAACCAGACCGGATATATCATTTGCAGTTAATAAGGTGTGCCAGTTCCTACATGCACCTACAACAGCTCACTAGACAGCAGCAAAACGAATATTGCGGTATGTTAAAGGAACGTTACAAGTTGGTCTTACATTTCAGAAGACCTCTTCTACTCTCCTTAGTGCCTTTTCCGATGCGGATTGGGCAGGATGTCTTGATGATCGTCGTTCCACAGGCGGCTTTGCAATATTCTTTGGGCCAAATTTAATTTCTTGGAGTGCTCGCAAACAAGCCACGGTGTCTCGTTCCAGCACTGAAGACGAATATAAAGCCCTGGCCAATGCTACCACAGAAGTAATTTGGGTTGAGGCATTACTAAAAGAACTTGGTGTTCGCATACAAGAAAAACCATGCTTATGGTGTGACAATCTTGGTGCTACTTACTTATCTGCTAATCCCGTGTTTCATGCTCGCACTAAACACATCGAAATTGACTTTCACTTTGTTCGAGAAAGAGTCGCCAACAAATTACTCGATATTCGGTTTGTGTCTAGCAAAGACCAAATTGCAGATGGCTTCACCAAGGTGTTACATCTCAAGAATCTTATTGAGTTCAGGCGTAATCTAAATCTTTCCATTTCTTCCAAGGTTTAGATTAAGGGGGGTGTCAACCATAATTAATCATAATTATTGTAATCTTTTCGTTTCATATTTTGGTAACTGATCGCATGGTGTAGTACACCTCCGATTCAGTTCCTCTTCCTGTAATTACCACCGATGGGGTGTTTCCATCGCATATAAACAAGTAACCGAACCCCTCAACAGGGGTATCGTTTCCTCCAAACTCCACAAGCGGGACCCCACCTGTCATCGCCTCCCTCCCGACGAGTTCGTTCCAAATATGACTGCCGCCGCCAAATCCTCCGATTCCGCTCGAATCCGAGAGTCCCCAGAATCCTAACCTACCCTACTATATAGTCCTCGACCGACGGCGTTTTTCCCCTCTCTCAAAACCTAAGTAAGCGCCGCCAGGCTGCAGGAATCTTTCATCGGAGTTGCCGCCGCCGGTCGCCATTATCGCCGGTGAACCGCCGCCTGCCCTCGCCCCTCCCTCTGCTCCTTGCAAATCGAACCGCCACGTCGCGCCACGCCCCTGACCGCTTTCCCCTTCCGCACAGGCCACCGGAGACGCCGGGAGCTTCGCCGGAGCCCGACACCGTCACCCCACTCCAGCCGCCGAGAGTCGCTGCCCGGGGTCGCCATCGTCCGTGCCGACCAAGCTCCCACACCCGCCGCCGCCATCCGCGCCTCGTGGACCACCCCGTCTGCCGTCTCGCCTTCGCCGGAAACCGCCGTCGCCGCCCGAGGCCAATCGCCGCCCGCCACCTCGTCGGTGACCCCCAGGTGAGGACGACCGCCCCCGGCCGCACGATCGTAATCGGACGGCCGAAAACAGATCCGGCCGAACCGGTACCGGCCAGTACCGGCCCGCCATGTGGCAGCCGCGTGGCGCGCGCGTGGACGCCGCGTGGACGACGCGTCAGCGCCGCGTCAGCTTCTGCACGCTGAGTCAGCGGCTGCGTCAGCGGAATATTCACCGGGAATATTCCCTTTAGTTTTAGAATTGTTTTAATTGGCAGATAATGTTTTGAACTTGTAAAAAATTGTAGAAAAAGATCTACTGGGCCAAATTTTGCAAATAAGGTGTCGTTGGATTCACAAAATTGTGTAGAATTTTTTCTGCAATAATATCCCAGGTTTACTGTATGTATTTTCCTGAGATTATAGAAAGGCTTAAAGTAGTATTTAATTCGCAGAAAAAGTTCTGTAAACCTTTTTGACGTAAATCCTTTTGGTCTAGGCTATATTTGGAGTTACCTATCCAGTAGTATTTTTTGTCAAACTTGTACTGTACTGTTTGCAGCTTTGGTGCAATGTTTCGACTAAAGACCTTTTAACTAGACCTCTTTTATGCATAAATTGTTTTCTTTGCATTAAATGTTTTCTCATGCATCATCCAGTAGTAGAATTGATCAGAGAACTTGACCAAGCTACTGAAGCTTTGTTAAAGTACCATGCATGCATTGTGTTGCACCTGTTGATCTCTATGTGTGGTTTGTTTATTGTTTGAATTGCTTTCGTGTAGATTGTGAGGATTGTAACCCGTGTGAATGTCCGGACTGTGCCTTTGACTCCGGCAACTACCAAGGCAAGTGGAGCTTGATAAATGTCCTACTTACTTTCTTTATGCATTGTAGATCGTTTTGTTTTACAAGTATTATCTATTGCTATGCTATATCCTACTATGCCGTAGTCTATCTTGTTAGGCGAGCCGTCGTGAGTAGCTGTGCTATGTAGACGAGGGTGGGATACACCATGGCAAAACTTGTTTTGAAAGAACATGTTTGGAAAGTGAAAACAACTTAATTAATGAACTATCTGGGTGGATTGGTAATTGCTTGGTTCGTGAATGCCGGGCCCATGTCTATGGTTTATCCGAGTAGCTCACTTGTGGATGGCCACCCAGGTTTCTGAGAAATGATTAGTGTATTGATTTGGTAGCTTACGTGTACATCCATATGCCAGTGAGTTATGGGTGGCTGGATGGACTTAGTAGGTTGTGGCGACCCGAGCTCTTCGTATCCAGAGATGTAGTGATTTGTGATAGGTTGGAACGGTGCGTGGATGGGCTTGGGGAGCTACTTCTCGAATTGTCCCTTCTTGGACTTCTCCCTATCACGACTCAATATGCGTGTCGTGGTACGAGCGGGTCGACCAAGTCATATGGGTAAAGTGTGCAACCCCTGCAGGGTGTAAAAACTAAGTGCTTAGTCGTGTCCTCGGTAATGGACGTTTGAGTTGCTAAATTGTGGGTGCTATGACATGCTCTCATTCATTCTAACTTGTAATTGCTAAAACTTGTGGTTGAAACTTAATTGGGTTGTTTGTTGAAGATTAAATGCTTTACAAAAGATTTACAAATGCTAGGATAAAGTATTTTGCTGCTGCAACTAAGCCTGAACTCCACAAGCCAGATATGCATATAGCTGTTAGCCTTGTTGTTTCTCTCATTGTTCCACTTGCCAGTGCATTCCAAGTGCTGACCCTTCGGGGCTGTTACGTTTCATGTTGCAGGTTACTCTTCCGGTTACTCTGAGTAGTAGTGTTGGTTGCGACCCTCCACTCAACATTTTGTTCGCCTGTGGCGTCTAATGGAGACTGGAGCTACTTTATTTATGCTATCTGTTTGCTACTTGCTTATGTGTGCGAGCGTTATGCTTTGCAAACTTTGTAATAAACGCAATATTCTGGATCATACCATTGTAATAATGATGCACTATTAATTCTTTGATGTCTAACGATACTATGTATGTCAATGAACCGATCCAGGGATTGGCGTGATACATAGAGGTGCAATCCTTTCGGGTTGTACCGTTTCAGTATTGCATTGTGGGTTATATTGAATTGATACACTTTCCTCTGATATAACCAAAACACATCTTGTATATATTTTTACACACTGATACCCAGCAAGTATTTTTCAATTTCGTCAGTAAAAGTAATTCTACATAAAGGCAATGAGATAGCACATAAAGCTAAAATGTCTAGAATTTTAGTTTCTAGTAATTGTACCTATTCTAATTGAGCCAAACAAACTACAATAGCCTGAATTCATGTTTTATTCTTAAGAGATTAAGCATCACGAATAACTAATGTCATTTTCAGAATGGGGCCTAGTCAAAAAAGAATTTTGAATTACCTATTTTTTCCAAGCTATTGATTCTCTAATCCCTCCTCTCGCTATATGTGTATCTGAAGCTGCAACTTCGTTACCCAGATACTGTTCTCGCATTGATCTCCGCCAGCAGTCAGGTCAATATCCTCTAGAACCACCTCTCCGAACAACGGCAATGGGTACATACATGGTACCACGGAAGTTGCTGCTGCGAGCCCAATCACCAATACATGGAGTCTGAACCATGACCCGCCTCCTGCTATGCAACGCACACTCCTACAATAACACACCAAAGCACCTCTGATTCAGAGCACTAACCTTGGATTGCTGTCCAGCTCGAAGAATTCCGTGGATATATTGGGGCTAGATCTCCTCGAAGACAGAGGAACTGGAGAACACTACAAGCGCGAGAAGAGATTTTTTAGAGGATATTTATTTTAAAGAAAATGTTTGATGGTGAATATCTAATATGGCACACGCAAATCGAACGCCGTGACAACCTGTAACTTGTGATGTAACTGCAGCATCGCTGCCTTGCCCTTGGACTGCTTGGGTCATGTGACGACGCTTACCATGGCCATTGAAGGGGCTTACCACCGCACGGCAGAAGATGGATCAGTCAGCAGATTAGGAAGCTGCAAGGAGTCGTGGGCGGGGATGACAATGAACCCGGTAGTGCTTCTCATGGATCTCGGGCAGAGGCAGCCGGCAGTCGCGCCGGGGGAGTGCTGGGGCTCGTAGCCTCAAGACAGCGGCCAAGACTTTGATCGCCAAGATGCCGCGACCACCCTGCGGTACCGATCTCTAGGCTCCCGTCGCTCTGGCCACCCCCATATCCAGATGGTCCGCAAATCCTCACCTTCACGTCCCTAAACTACTGCAGTGTAGCAAGCAATTCTTTCCCATCCAGCTCCACCCCTCTCCAACCCGTCGATCTGGAGCATCAGGTGCAGGACCCAGGCAGAGGAATGTGGAAGGGCGCCATGGAAGAAGGGAGGATGAGGGCGGCGCGCTGCAGAGGCCCTCCGACTCGTCGATTGTGGAAGAAGGGCTGGTGGGGCAACGACTGTGCTCAGTGGCGCCGCGTGTTTCCCAGTGGTGTGAGACCAAGGAGAAGCCAGAAGGAGGGGAAGAGGACGGGTATGTGCTCCCAGGTGCGAGGTGCGAACTTCACGGAGGTAGAGTAGACGAGTTGGAGGGGGCCGTCGGCAAGGCGGCCGGTTGGGTGGGCCGGCGCTGACCAGGTCGCGCATGTGTGTCGGGGCCTGGCCGCCTGGTGGTGAGTTGCGGGGGAGGAGGGGGAACGGGCCATGGCGGAGGGACCTTGAGGCCACGCACTCGGACCGTCCTCCGGCGGTGGGAGCTAGAGACCACAAGCTGGAATAGGACCGTCCTCCGTGCTATCCAGGCGGCACCTCCGCTGCGGAGCAGAAAGCGAGCGGCGACGGCGCGCCTCCGGAAGAGGGCAAGCTAGCGGGGCAGAGAGGTCAAGGTCACATGGCGATTTCTTTTCTTATCTACTCCGTACACGGCAACAACAAATCGTCCAATTAAATCTGCGGTGGCGTGACATGTTAAAACTACGAACTACAAGGGTAAAGCGGTCCAAAAAAGTGTTGGACCGGAAGAAACAATCCGTCCTTTATTATTAGTATTAGTACTAGCAAATATATCCGTGCGTTGCACCGGCAGATAAAACTTTTCGATGGGATTTGATGTGACCCAAATTTTAGCCTAAAAAAGACCGACCATGGTAAGCAAGATCAGTTGCAGGTAGTACCTACTCCCTCCGGTCTGGTTTATTAGGCATGCACTTAGTTTAAGAACAACTTTGACTATTAATTTTGGTCAACAAATTTTACATAATATATCACAAAATTATACTATTGGATTTATCTTCAAAAGTAGTTTCCAATAATATTTTTTTTGACATATATTGTATATTTTATTGGTCAAAATTAAGTCAAAATTTTTATTAAACTAAAATGCGTGACTAACAAACTGGACCGGAGGGAGTACATGGAGTAGCCCACTTCAATTATGCACAGGCCCACCAATTTCGTTTATTTAATCAATCATGCAACGTGGCTGCCATGGCACAGCATGCAGCCCACAATCGGGCCAATTTAATTAGCTCACACCTTCACGGTGTTGTTGCCTGTTGATTCCTGACTTAGCTCACTGATACTATAGTCAACGTTGAACGTATATAAACCGGTGATGATTGGTATAATGTGGCAAGGTGGGACTAAACATGAATCCTACCAGGTACGGTTTAGCGTTTGGATTCTCTCTATTTATTATACGAACAAGTGTAGCTGCACAAGAAAATATGGTGGACCAGACATAGCAGCCTATTAGAATCAGGCACCGCTGCAAAAATAATGTTGGCGCATATATACCTTTCAACCACCCATCGGCAGCTCGTACAAACTACGGACAAAAGGTGGTAATTTTAATAAACAGTTTTATAAAACTGAGGTAGGCATCAACCGGCCAGGGTCAAAGGCCCACCCAAAGCAGGCCCGAACCAGACTTTCTCAGAAAAAACCGGCCACACCCGGCCTTGCACGCACACGAACACACATTGGCCGCACCTGGCCTCTCCATCGCTACCAACCCGTCCCGGCTTCTGAGGCGCCGCCGCCCGCGCGATTCCTTCCTCCTTCTGAGCGCGGCCGGGTCGGGCACCATGCCTCCTCCCTGCCGCTCGCCATCGAGCGCCGTCCCCAGCAACTGTGGGGCCCTAGTGCCTCCATCCCCAACGTCGCCGGCGCCCTTCTGCGGGGCCCATGGCCGCCCTTGTTGACCTCCATCGCCCCAAGCAAAGCTCTTTTATCTCCCCTCTCTCTCCCGTTCGTCGACCCCTCCCTCAACCTTGGAGGGCAGCCTCCCGTCAATTGCCCTCCGCGCTTCCTGGCCCTTTGATTTTCCATTGTATTTCATTGAAATCATGTTGCTTGGCTTGTTTGATAGTTAATATGCCTAGCTATATAAACTGGTATATTTTTTGTTTAAGAGAGCGATGTGGTACTATTAGATATATGCTGTGGGCAAGGGATAGAGCCGGCAGCGAGACATCCACGCCGGTCAAAAGATTGGGCCTGTGGACCACTTGGCTCCTAAAGGATCAAACTGTGTCCAAGCCCAGCTGACGCGATGCCTCCAAAGCGTGCCCAAGCCCAGGTGACGCGATGCTTGCAAAGCGTGCCCAAGCCCAGGTGACGTGATGCCTGCAAAGCGGAAAAAGAAACTTTTTGTTGGCTTATGGATGGCATATGTGGGTAATTTTTCTCAGTTTTATAGAGATAAACGGTCCTAAAAAATGTTGGACCGGAAGAAACAATCCATCATTTATTATTAGGTATAATTAGTATAGTATTAGTATAGATATAGATATAGATATAAATTATTATCTATACTATAATTTATGTTGAGGTAGGTTTGTCTTCACGATTTTCCGTCCGACTTTTTTTAGACGTGTTTGCCTCTGTAAGTTCAGAGTAATTACAAGGCATGCCACCGCTTATGTAAACAACCTGGTTCCTCCACGCGACTCCGCGAACGCCGCCTCCCCAATCCTAGCACCGGCGGCACTTTCCTGCAGTATCGTCTCCTCTCCCCACAACGCTGCATACCCTCAGCGCCAGCCCCTACGTCGCCGCCATCCGAGATGAGAGGAGTCCAGTGCCGTTCAGGCCCCTCTCTACGCCTGAGAGGAGGGGATGGAGCGCACCTCACTCAGTATCCCCGGTCATGTCTGCCGCCGCAACATCTTCGGCCGGCCACAGCAAGCAGCGACCCCATCCCCGTCCGCCACCTCGTCGACGATGATCTAGACGGGATGACTCCTGGCCACATGGTCGCTTTCACCGATGCTCCTCTTCCGATCCCCTTTCCTCCCAAAGCCAACGCCTCTCCACCCCCGAACACCGTTTGCCCATAGCAACCATGGTACGGTCCTGCCTAACCACTCCACCACATCTGATTCGCCCATGTCGAAGGCATCATGGTCAATTATGCATCTGTCTATGGTGGCATGACCCAGATGCGAGCGGCAACGGAGCCACAAAGGCATCGATGTGCACCCCTGTACGAGAGTCCACTCCAACTGGAGGCAGGTACCGAGCAGGTCAGGCAGGAATGCTGGAGAAGTCCTTGCAAGAGGGAGATCGAGCCAGTGCCATGCCGGCGTGCAGCAACTGAGCCAGCAGACGAGCGATACAGGACTACAGAGGAGGAGAACGAGGGGGAGGCCGAGCTCGGATGTGGCGAGTCGAGGACGGGGCTGTGCGTGAAGACGATGTCAACGAGCAAGAAGAAGGGCGGGGGTGGAGCTCGCCGGCCCCGGTAGGGAGTAGGTGGGGTTGCAGACCAACGCGGAGGTGGCCATGACGGCCACAACGACGGCTCTGGAGCGTATCCTCCTTCCAGCACCTCCCTCCAATCGAACGCCCTTCTTGACCTACTTGTGCTGGTGAAACAAGGGAAATAGCGCTGGGACTGACGGATCTGGTCACCGGAGGCACTAGCCGAACGTGCTATGTGATCGATTTGATTGGATTTCAGAGCAACGAGGAAACGAAGGAAGAAGATGAATTAGCAATTTGGGGGGATTTTCTTGATTAGGTACCGTGCACGCACCTGAGGGAGTTTTTTTTTAGCACCACGTGATGGAGTTTTTTTTAGCACCACGTGATGGAGCACTTAGTGTTTTGGGCTGGTCTGACGTATGGACTCCAGATTATGGCTCAGATTGGTCTTTAAGCATTGTATACAGGATTTCCCGTGTGCTATGGCAAATAATGGGATCCTGGAATAAGGAGGGTGAAGGAAAATCCCTAAAAAGAGAAGGTGAAGGAAATATATAACTTATTATTACACGAAAATAAATGCCCAATCATGACATAAACAACTATATATTGGTTGAAAAATAAAGTCGTCAGAATATATATGGTCCGATATTTGAGTGATCGGTCGGAGACTCCCTAAATAGGTATGGTACCATAAATGAAGAAATATGAGATAGGTCGGATTCTATTACTACAATATTTCATTACATTATATTATATAGGAGAATAAAATTGCAACTACTTTATAGCTTTACAAAATGTAGGCATGAACAACCCTTGCTTGATGCATCCGGAACAAACCTACCATGAGCTCAACTCAAATAATTTTGGTTGGACTGGTGGGCAGAGCGAAATAAGGTCAATCATGGAGAGTGCCAATTATGTGAACCTGAGCTGCAGTTCAAGGTTCAACGGCATACATGGGAATGGACTGAATTTTTCAAGAAGAAACCTGCAAATATCCCACCGACTGTGCGTGGGCAACCACCCGAAACCGATTGGATTATGATCAACACGGATGGGGCATTTTGTGGGACGTTCGGAAATGGAGGCTGGGGTTGTATCGCTAGAGACCATGGAAGCCGGCCAATCTTGGTGATGCAGGTTCTGTATCCAATGCAGGTGAAGCTCTACGTTCTGAAACACAAGCACTACTGCATCCTATCTTCATTGCAGACCAGATGGGAATTGGAAGACCAATCTTTGCAACCTACTATCATGTCCTACAAAAAGCTATAGTTTCAGACACTTATGATGATGCGCCTCTTGGAGCACTCTTCCGTGCTGTGAAGTATCATCTCCGGCTTTCCTTTGTAGATTATCGCATTGTCTATGTGCATCGTTCCTGTAATAAGCCAGCCCATGAGCCGGCGGCGCTGGGTGCGGCTGAGCCGCCGGGATACCACGATGTGTGGTTAGAAAACTATCCAAATGCTATAACCAGGGCCCTGTCCGGCGATTATGCCGAGCCAAGTTAATGGAATTTCTACGTTCCACGTCAAAAATAATTTTGGTTGTGCTGAAGCAATGCGAGTTCAGAAAAGGCATTAACAATCTCTTGGTCGGTGTAGATGCATCTAGGCGAGGTCCTAGATGGCTTGGCAATTTGACGAGATTGAAAGGGCACCGAGAAAGGTGGTGGTGCTTCTCCAGGACAACACCTAGGGTAAGTGTGGGGATGCGGTACTATGTCAACAAGGGCAATCAAGGGTTTTGACATTTAGAAAATTTGTAGGAAAATTAGGGGCTCGATAAAAGAGGGCGACTTAGAAAGTTGTCAATATTTTTGCAAGTGGATTAAATTTCTTGCATTTGAATTTCTACTATATATTCTCATATTTTCATGATTTATGTTTTTGTTATGATTTATTATACATACACTTTATAGTTACATACTTACATGCGCACTATATTATTTAAAGAAAAATATGTAAACTGCCCCTAATTATATTATGAAAAGTAAAAAATATTATTAATTGCGTATATATTATTTTCCCGTGGCAACGCACGGGCACTCTGTTAGTCTATACTATAACTTATGTTGAGGTAGGTTCGTCTTCACGATTTTCCGTCCGACTTTTTTTAGACGTGTTTGCCCCTGCAAGTTCAGAGTAATTACAAGGCATGCCACCGCTAATGTAAACAACCCAGTTCCTCCACGCGACTCCACGAACGCCGCCTCCCCAATCCTAGCGTCGACGGCACTTTCCTGCAGTGCCATCTCCTCTCCCCACAACGCTGCATACCCCCAGCGCCAGCCCCTACGTCGCCGCCATCCGAGATGAGAGGAGTCCAGTGCCGTCCAGGCCCCGCTCTACGCCTGAGAGGAGGGGATGGAGCGCGCCTCCCTCAGTATCCCCGGTCATGTCTGCCGCCGCCACATCTTCGGCCGGCCACAGCAGGCAGCGACCCCATCCCCGTCCGCCACCTCGCCGACGATGATCTAGACGGGATGCCTCCTGGCCACATGGCCGCTTTCACCGATGCTCCTCTTCCGATCCCCTTTCCTCCCAAAGCCAACGCCTCCCCATCCCCGAACACCGTTTGCCCATAGCAACCATGGTACTGCCCTGCCTAACCACTCCACCACATCTGATGCGCCCATGTCGAAGGCATCATGGTCAATTATGCATCTGTCTATGGTGGCATGACCCAGATGCGAGCAGCAACGGAGCCACAGAGGCATCGATGTCCACCCCTGTACGAGAGTCCACTCCAACTGGAGGCAGGTACCGAGTAGGTCAGGCAGGAATGCTGGAGAAGTCCTTGTAAGAGGGAGATCGAGCCAGTGCCATGCCGGCATGCAGCAGCTGAGCCAGCAGACGAGCGGTACAGGACTACAGAGGAGGCGAACGAGGGGGGAGGCCGAGCTTGGATGTGGCGAGTAGAGGACGGGGATGTGCGCGAAGACGATGCCAACGAGCGAGAAGAAGGGCGGGGGTGGAGATCGCCGGCCCCGGTAGGGAGCAGGTGGGGTTGCAGACCAACGCGGAGGTGGCCGTGACGGCCACAACGACGGTTCCGGAGCGTTTCCTCCTTCCAGCACCTCCCTCCAATCGAACGCCCTTCCCGACCTCCTTGTGCTGGTGAAACAAGGGAAATAGCGCTGGGACTGGCAGATCTGGTTACCGGAGGCACTAGCCAAACGTGCTATGTGATCGATTTGATTGGATTTCAGAGCAACAAGGAAACGACGGAAGAAGATGAATTAGCAATTTGGGGGGATTTTCTCGACTGGGTACCGTGCACGCACCCGAGGGAGTTTTTTTAGCACCAGGTGAGGGAGCACTTAGCGTTTTGGGCAGGTCTGACATATGGACTCCAGATTATGGGTCAAATTGGTCTTTAAGCATTGTATAGGATTTCCTGTGTGCTATGGCAAATAATGGGATCCTGGAATAAGGAGGGTGAAGGAAAATCCCTAAAAAAAGGTGAAGGAAAATATATAACTTATTATTACACAAAAATAAATGCCCAATCATGACAGAAACAACTATATATTGGTTGAAAAATAAAGCCGTCAGGATATATGGTCCGATATTTGAGTGATCGGTCGGAGACTCCCTAAATAGGTATGGTACCATAAATGAAGAAATATGAGATAGGTCGGATTCTATTACTACAATATTTCATTACATTATATTATAGGAGAATAAAATGGCAACTAGTTTATAGCTTTACAAAATGTAGGCATGAACAACCCTTGCTTGATGCATCTGGAACAAACCTACCATGAGCTCAACTCAAATAATTTTGGTTGGCTGGTGGGCGGAGCGAAATAAGGCCAATCATGGAGAGTGCCGATTATCTGTACCTGAGCTGCAGTTCAAGGTTCAACGGCATACATGGGAATGGACTGAATTTTTCAAGAAGAAACCTGCAAAGATCCCACCGACTGTGCATAAATGGCAACCACCCGAAACCGATTGGATTATGATCAACACGGATGGGGCATTTTGTGGGACGTCCGGAAATGGAGGCTGGGGCTGTATCGCTAGAGACCATGGAAGCCGGCCAATCTTTGCTGATGCAGGTTCTGTATCCAATGCGGGTGAAGCTCTATGTTCCAAAACACAGGCACTACTGCATCCTATCTTCATTGCAGACCAGATGGGAATTGGAAGACCAATCTTTGCAACCTACTATCATGTCCTACAAAAAGCTATAGTTTCAGACACTTATGATGATGCGCCTCTTGGAGCACTCTTCCGTGCTGTGAAGTATCAGCTCCGGCTTTCCTTTGTAGATTATCGCATTGTCTATGTGCATCGTTCCTGTAATAAGCCAGCCCATGAGCTGGCGGCGCTAGGTGCGGCTAAGCCGCCGGGATACCACGATGTGTGGTTAGAAAACTATCCAAATGATGTAACCAGGGCCCTGTCCGGCGATTATGCCGAGCTAAGTTAATGGAATGTCTACGTTCCACGTCAAAAATAATTTTGGTTGGGCTGAAGCAATGCGAGTTCAGAAAAGGCATTAACAATCTCCTGGTCGGTGTAGATGCATCTAGGCGAGGTCCTAGATGGCTTGGCAATTTGACGAGATTGAAAGGGCGCCGAGAAAGGTGGTGGTGCTTCTCCAGGACAACACCTAGGGTAAGTGTGGGGATGCGGTACTATGTCAACAAGGGCAATCAAGGGTTTTGACATTTAGATAATTTGTAGGAAAATTAGGGGCTCGATAAAAGAGCGCGACTTAGAAAGTTGTCAATATTTTTGCAAGTGGATTAAATTTCTTGCATTTGAATTTCTACTATATATTCTCATATTTTCTTGATTTATGTTTTTGTTGTGATTTATTATACATACACTTTGTAGTTACATACTTATATGCGCACTATATTATTTAAAGAAAAATATGTAAACTGCCCCTAATTATATTATGAAAAGTAAAAAATATTATTAATTGCGTATATATTATTTTCCCGTGGCAACGCACGGGCACTCTGCTAGTCTATACTATAATTTATGTTGAGGTAGGTTCGTCTTCACAATTTTCAGTCCGACTTTGTTTAGACGTGTTTGCCCCTGTAAGTTCAGAGTAATTACAAGGCATGCCACCGCTTATGTAAACAACCTGGTTCCTCCACGCGACTCCGCGAACGCCGCCTCCCCAATCCTAGTGACATGGGTATACCCTACAGGTACTCGAGCTTGGTATATACGGTCCAAATACGTACAGGCCCACGGTGTCGTCAAGGCCCACACGAAGGACTCGAGTAACGTACGGACTCTCGATTGCTTGAAGAATAAGAAGAAGTTAATGATAGAAAGTTTGAAGGGGAAAAACCCTAACTTGTGACCGACTCGACCTGCTACTCGAGACCTAGCCTATCTATACAAAGGCTAGGAGGGGGCGGCGAGGAGGACACACGCAACCCTAGTTTCCACAACCCTCGCCAGATTGCATCTGCGCACCATTGTAACTTTCGATTCCTTTGATAATTCCACGAGCAGACAAGCAGGAGTAGGGACCTCTACGAGGCCTGAACCTGGGTAAATCTTTGTCCCCTGTGTGCTTGTTTGCTAGCCGATAGATGTCTCCAGCGCTCCCTCCTTCTCCGAAACCCAAGTCCATAACAATGGACATTGATGAGTTAAACCCTCGTCAATTGGCGCCGTCTGTGGAAAGTCAGAGTGCTGATGTTGCGACTTCTTCGGCCCCATCAACTGCGATCTACAACTCCGCAACAACGGAGATTCGCCAGCTCTTCGGCGCGTTTGACTTCACCGTCCACACGCCGGCCACTCGCACGGCCTTCGAGGCCGTGGGCGACGGAATCAGCCTGGCGATTGGGAGCTTCCACTTCCAAGTTGGCCAGATAGGCACGCTTCGCATGCCTGATCAGCCGACAGCACCGGCGATTGCCCCAGCATCATGGTCCCCCCATCGATCGGCACCCTCAGCGAGCTCAACGCCCCGGTGACAGTCGAAAACACGGTCAGCGACAGTAGTCGCGATTCCGATCTAAGCGATCTGGCCACTGAAGAAGGAACCTACGGTTCCGGATCTGAGAGTTGTGGAAGCAACAGCTTCCCCATTCACTTCATGTGCGCCGTCATCAACGCAGGCGACACATCTGCCAATCACAACAACGGTGACAACCCTGGCAATGGCATCGATCCACCCAACGCCGGTAACGGTGGCAATGGAGGCAACGGAGGTAACGGTGGCAATCGCGCCCCCGTAAACAACGGGGGAGCAGTCGAACCTCCCAGCATAATCAATGAGCAAACCGGCGAACGCGTCGTAATCAAGCTCAACGAGCAAGAATGGGATCGATGCCGCGAGGCATTACGAGGCACTCCTCTACCCTTCGGATCCCCGCAAGAACTGCTGATGGGCTATCACTGGCTCCTGAAGGAAGAATTCAAGCGCCAACTGCAACCAATCGCGCAACTTGAGGCGCGTAAAAAGGCAGCGGACGAATCGAGCCTTCGTCGCGCTGGGCTCTCCTCCTACGGAGGATCCTCCTCAAGGGGTAACGAGTACCTCGCCAAGAAGAGGCAATCGCGGATGGCTCATCTTACCGAGCAAGAACGCATAGAAGCCGCGAAGGTCCTCGACTTCGGCTCTATGACAGTCGACACGAGAGGCAACGTGGTCCCCAGGACGCCGCAGGCTGCGGTGATAGCAGGCACCATGTATCTCCTCAATAACCAGCCGCCAGCTGGAGATCCCCGAACTGCCATGCACCGATCTACGATCGCGGGCTTGGGATTAATCGAGGCCGCCCTCGACAAGGAGCCAACACTAGATCCAAAAAAGGGCAAAGCGCTAGCAAAGCACCACTCCTCGCCCTCATCCAGCGATGACAGTCACGACCTGTCTCGGCGCCGCCGCTCACGGCGACACGATCGTGACGACCTCACGCAGCGCAAAATCGACAAATCAAGGGCATGACGTGCTCGGTCGACTGACACGAAAGAAGAAGATGGGGAGCTCTGCGGCGCCAGACACTTCAGCAGATCAATTAGGCAAAAGCGAATGCCTAAAGGGTTTAAACTCCCATCGGAGAACCCAAAATTTGACGGTCTACAGGACCCCAAGATCTGGCTGGAGGACCACATCTCCTCCGTCCGACTCCATGGAGGCAGTCAAAGCACTGCCATGCAATGCTTGCAGCTACAGCTGTAGGGCGCCGCCCAAGCATGGCTCAATAACCTCCCACGCGAATCCATTCGCAGTTGGGATGAGCTGGTTTACAGCTTCGTGCGCAACTTTAAGGGCACGTACAAATGGCCCGCATCAATCGAAGAGCTGAGATGCTGCCAGCAAAGATCTGGCGAATCGCTGCGCTCCTACATCCAAAGGTGGTCCATCATCAAGAACTCCACAGAGAACATCTCGGAAGACCGCGCGATTGATGCATTCAACGGTGGTGTCCGCCGCCTAGAGCTCAGAGAGGAGCTGGGCCGCTCAAAGCCCCAAACCATCGACCACCTGATGGAGATCGCGAATCGGTAGGCCGATGGAGAAGATTCGGTAAAGAATCGCGCTCACTCCGACGAGGAGGCAGAACTCGAACGAAGACGCGACCGCCGAGGCAAGCATCGCATGCGCATCTACGATGACCGCGACGACGTCAACATGGTCGCGGACGGCTACGCCGATAGACGCGACGATAACCGCAACAACGGATACCGCGACTCCGGGAAAACCACGCAAGTATGGCAACGCCGCACTCGCGATGAGGCACCCGCGACCTCCATCGAGGACAAACTGTCCGGGCCATGCACGGTACACTTCTACATCGACAAGCATGATGGCAAGAGAAAGTCTAGCCACCTCCTCAAGGAGTTCCGCGAGTTCCTCAAGCTACACGAGGGATTGGTTCGGATGAACCGCAATGCAGTCGAAAGAGGCTACGGAGCCGCTCCAGGCGCCGTGGCACATGGCGCACCACCACCACCACCTGGGCCACCCCCGAATGGAGCCGCACCGGACGAGCACCACGGAGGCGAACCGTAACCATGGGCCATGAGCACCATGATGATCCAAAAGGGACGCCCCTCCAACAGGGTGCAAAAGGCAATCACTCGCCAAGTTAATTTGGCCACGCACTCGCCACCATCCACCACTGAGTACCTCAGTGGAAGCGAGTCATGCATTACCTTCGACAAATGCGACCACCCACCTCAAATACCCCGTCCAGGTCATTGCCCCCTCCTACTCGAGGCGCAAATTGGAGGCTTCAAAATGAGTCGCGTCTTCATGGATGGTGGAAGCGGCATCAACCTCATATTCACAAGTACCTTGCGAGCAATGAGAACCCCTCTAACCTGCCTAGAGGCATCGGACACAACGTTCCACGGCATCGTCCCAGGGAAAGGCGTATACCCCTGGGCAAAATCAACCTCGACGTCATCTTCGGCACGCCGAAGAACTTCCGGCGCGAGCGCATCGACTTTGAGGTCGTCGACTGGCCCTCACAATACCACTGCATCCTCGGGCGCGTCGAGTTCGCTAGGTTCATGGCAGTGCCCCACTACGCCTACCTGCAGATGAAAATGTCAGGTCGTCAACGGGAGCTTTGAGCGATCTGACAGTTGTGACAAGGAATTCAACAGAATCTCCCAGTCCTTCGGCATGCAGGAGGAACTCGCAAGATTGAAAGAGACGACAAACAACAGTCTGCCTCCCCTGAGCAGGCCAAGTTCACCTGATCTCTCTGTCGACTCATTGGTGCACACAAAGAAAGTGCAGGTCCATCCATCGGATCCCGCCAAGACGGCCCTCATTCATACGTCCAAAACGTATCTACTTTCTCGAACACTTTTCTATTGTTTCTCCTCTATACTTGTGTGATATGGATATAACTAATGCGGACTGACGCTGTTTTCAGCAGAATTGCCTTGGTGTCTACTTTTTGTGCAGAAAATCAACTATCAGGAAAAATCCCGGAAAATATGCCAAAAATCCTATTTCACCCGAAGA
The DNA here is from genome assembly GCA_910589775.1 of Avena eriantha. Lineage (NCBI taxonomy): Eukaryota > Viridiplantae > Streptophyta > Magnoliopsida > Poales > Poaceae > Avena > Avena eriantha. Next base: position 35,711,576 of record OU342743.1, on the reverse strand, counting down.
CTCTAGGAGCCAGAATACGAGACGGAGAAGAGCCCTAGGATGGCCACACCACCTGGTGGCGCGGGCCAGGCCAGGCCGCGCCAGGGGGTGGTGTGGGCCCCCCCAGGCACCCCCTCGGCCTCTCTCTTCGCCTATAAGGAGCCTTCTGACCTAAAAACTTCTGGGGTTTCGACGTTTTTCCACAAAAAGGTCCGCTGCACCACCGCCACCGAAGGGGAGATTGGGGGGACAGAAAGTCTCTGTTCCGGTACCCTGCCGGGACGGGGAAGTGCCCCCGGAGCCATCTCCATCGATCTCCACCATCATCTTCATCGACCATCCATGTTTCCCCCATCTATGTGTGAGTAATCCCCCGCTGTAGGCTATGGGGATGGTAGGGATTGGATGAGATCGTTCATGTAATGGCATCAGATTGTTAGGGCATAGTGCCTAATATCTCTTATTAGTGCTTTATGTCTTTGTTGCGACTTGTTGTGCTTAATGCTTGTCACTAGGGCCCGAGTGCCATGATTTCAGATCTGGACTTATTATTGATTCATTATGATAGTATTGTTTCTGGTCTTATCTACAAGTTGTATACACACGTTGTTGTCCGGAACCTATGGCCCCGAAGTGACAGAAATCGGGATAACCGGAAGGGAAAGGCTTTGATGTGAGGATCACATGTGTTCATAGAGTGTTAATGCTTTGCTCCGGTGCTCTATTAAGAGGAGCACCTTAATTGCCAGTAGTTCCCTAGAGGCCCCGCTGCAAACGGGCTGGCAGGACAAAAGATGTTGTGCAAGTTCTCCTTGCGAGCACGTATGACTATATGTGGAACACATGCCTAGGATTGCCTAGTACTTGGATGCTTTATCTTATTTATCTGCAATTGCCCTATGTTCTGATTGCTATGTGAATTGTCTTGTCCATGCAACGCCCGTCCATCCATCCCTATGCCTACCGCACTTGAATCCCACTGTTTACTGCTTTTGTTACTACTGTCTTTGCTTTGCTACTGCTGTTACTTTTCTATTCCTACTACAAAACTGTTGCTACTGATAAACTGTTGTGAGCAAGATTGTTTCTAGGTGCAGCTGAATTGACAACTCAGTTGTTAATGCTTATAAATATTCTTTGGCTCCCCTTGTGTCGAATCAATAAATTGGGTTTCACTTCGCTCGAAAATACTGCGATACACCCCCTATACTTGTGGGTCATCAAGACTATTTTCTGGCGCCGTTGCCGGGGAGCATAGCTTTATTTATCAAGTTCACTTGGATTCTCTATTGTTCGCTGCTATCCATCCATCATGGGTAAGTCTCGTGATGGCAAGGTGCCTATTTTACCATCCACTACAAGAAGAGGTACGATTCTGAACACCTCTACTGCTCTTGATTCATCGTCTGTTTTGAGTAAGTTCCTTACAGCACCACATACACATGCTACACACACTGCTACTACTGCTGAATCTGAAACTTCTGATACTTATGATGCTGCTTCTACTATGCTTGATAAGAGTGGTTCATTAGGTCCTTTCCTAGATGCTACGATTGCTAGAACTATAGTTGGAAATACCGAAACTCCTAATGAAGACACTGTCACACCTGTTAGCTCACCTGAGTCTAGTGAGAGTTATGATGCTGAAGAAGATTATGTTGAGATGACTGATGAGTTTATTGAAGAATGTAGGAACACCCATGATAGGAGCGCTGCTAAGAGTCTCCTTGAGAGGCGTACTATTAGACCCAAATTATCTCTTGATGCTAAGTTTGCTGCTTCTCCTATAAATATTATAGATGAAGATTATGATTTCTCTCTCGATCTATCTTACATAGCTATTATCGAGAAAGAACCTTTTTGTGGGACTAAGAATGAAAGTGTTGTAGCACATATGAATGAACTTTCTACCATGAGCGGCTTGTTTTCTGATGATATTAAAATGCGTACTTACTTTGTTGCTAAGATTTTCCCTTTTTCACTGAAAGGAGAAGCTAAAATTTGGTTTGGTAATTTACCTCCTGGATCTATTGATAGCCTTGAGTGCTTGATTAATAGTTTCCTGCAGAAATATTTTCCTCCTAGTGCTAGACATGATGTTTTGCAGGAACTTTTTGATTTTAAACAGGGAGAAAAAGAGGTATTGCCCGAATCTTGGGCAAGGTTTTGTGCTTTGATTCATGCACAGGCTGGAAGTCCATTACCTAAGAATGAACTACTTGATATATTTTATAATGGACTAACCGAAGAATCTAGGACATACCTAGATAGTTGTGCCGATTGTGTTTTCAGGAATAGGACTCCAAAGGAAGCTGAGGAATTGATGGCTAAAATAAGCAAGAATTATGAAGATTTGAATCCTCCTAAACAAGTTACACCTGAAGTAATTGTATCTGAACCATCTATTCCTGAGCCTATTCCAATACCAAAGAAGAGGGGAGTTATTGAATTAAATGATGAAGTGATGAAGGAAGCTAAGAAATGTCTTAAGGAGAAGGGAATTAAAGCTGCAGATGTCAAGAATTTACCTCCTATAGAAGAATTATGTAAGCCTATTCCCTACTCACCCACTATTGAGGTACATTTTCTCCAACACTTTGATGAAGGTGATATCCCTTACTTGAAACCTCATGATCAATGCTTAGATGAATTTGATATCTTTATTGTTAAGCAAGATAACTTTAATAAAAGGGTTCAAAATCATCTAATGGAAAACACTAGAGCTATTGTTGAGTTGAAAGATATTGTGGAAAGAACGTCCAATGATGTTAAAATGATTGTTAAACACTTTCAAATGGTTCAAACTCTAATAGATCAACTCGTTAAAGTGCAAAATGACTTGCTAGTTAATGCTGCTAAAGAAAAACATGCTTATGAAATTAGAACTAGAAGTGGTGCTGCTACCCCGACCCTCTATATCCTGAGGGACATCCCAAAAGAATTTAGCAGGATTCTCAACAAGCTAAAAATAGTGGTTCTACTCGTAAGAAAAGGAAAAAGAAACATAAAACTGTTGTAGAACCCTCTAAACCTGCTATAGATCCTAATAGTATATCTATCTCTGATGCTGAAACTGAAAGTGGTAATGAAGAAAATGAAGTTCCTAATGAAGAAAAAGTTGAAGAAGAACCTGAAAACCACACTAAGACTACTAAATACACTAAAGACGATTTTGTTGCTAAGAAACAAGGTAGTGAAAGTGAACCTTGGGTCCGAAAACCTATGCCTTTCCCTAATAAGAAACACAAGTCAAAGGAAGATGAACACTATAATAAGTTTTGTGAGTGGATGAAACCTTTATTCTTGCAAATTCCTTTGACTGATGCTATTAAATTGCCTCCTTACTCAAAGTATATGAAGGACATTGTTTCGAATAAAAGGAAGATCCCTAATGAAGAAATCTCTACTTTGCTTGCTAATTATTCCTTCAATGGTAAGGTTCCTAAGAAACTTGGAGACCCAGGGATTCCAACTATCCCTTGCTCTATTAAGAACAGTTATGTTAGAACTGCTTTGTGTGATTTGGGAGCTGGAGTTAGTGTTATGCCTTTCTCCCTCTATAAGAGGCTTCAGCTTGAAAAATTGATACCAACTAATATATCTTTGCAAATGGCTGATAAGTCTACCACTATTCCTGTGGGTATATGTGAGGATGTACCTGTTCAGGTGGCTCGTAATTGCTTGATATTAATTGATTTTGTTGTGCTTGAAATGCCTGAAGATGATAATATGTCTATTATTCTTGGGAGACCTTTTCTTAATACTACAGGAGCTGTTATTAATTGTAATCAAGGAAAGGTGACCTTCAATGTTAATGACAAGGAATATACTGTCTATTTCCCCAAGAAGATTGAAAGGACTTATGGTTTAAATTCTATTGAACATGTTGAAGGCATTCAAGTTGGAGAAATATATTGTCCCATACCAAAAGAAAAATTTGAAACTATTATGATTGGGACCATTGCTATCAAAGTTGAGGTAACATAATCATTAGTGGAATACAAAGTTTTGTCTCATATGCAATTGTTTTGGTAGCAAGACTTGATCAACCTTGCTAACAAAAGGATTCCATTGAACAAAATAATGTTTTCATTATGATTATCTCCGTTTATTTCTATCCTTTGCATTTTAGTTTTTGCTTTCGTTTAGTTTTCTTTGTGTTGTTAGTTTCCTTGCATGCTAGAACTTCTGTAGTTCTAGCCTTGTTTTGTCCTTGCATCATGTTTCCAAAAAGAAAAAAAAATCTGTCTGTCAGAAAAATCATTCTTCTATTTCTGAAAAATGCCCAAAAATAAAGTGTCTCGAAAAATTCCAAAAAATTCATATTAAATTTTTACGTGAAAAAAGGGGCAGAGGAGTACCTGGTAGGTACCAGGGGGACCCACCAGGCAGGCACACCATGTGGTGGCGCGGCCAGCCCTGGGTGGCGCCATGCCCTGGTGTGGGCCACCCCTGGCCCCCCACAACCTCTCTCTCCTACCACTTTCTTCTCTCTCTCGAGTAAGCTCCAGTTCAAAGCTCAAAATCGCGTTCTCTCTGTGCTTGCTCTCGATTTGTTCGATCTCTTTGCTCAGCCCATCTTTCTTGCTGAAATTTGGAGCAATTGTTCCTTGGTATGTGACTCCTCCCCTTGTCCAAGTAGATTTGTGTTTAGTGGATTGTATGTTGAGTATTTTACTACTGTAGGTGACTGGTTATGAGAGCTAGTAAGCTTGTTTGATGCTTAGATATATAGTTTTGATGCATGTTTAGGCCTCTTTCTAGTCCCTATGAGTAGAATCCTTTATTATATTTACTTTGCAATCACTTGTTTAATAGGTGTTTAAATTTCAGAATAGAAGATGAGTGAACACCACCTAAACTGTAACTACCTCGGTGAATTACGCTCTTAGTTGCATGCCTGGATGAGCGAAAGTGGTTAAAATAGTACGGTGGGGCCCAGGGCCACTCACGGTAGACCTTTCGGCCGTCCTAACCACTTTTAGAACATCGGGACAAGAACGAGCAGCGTAATCGGCAGGCGAAGGGATCAACTACATACACAAGTGAGTATGTATGCAAGCCACATACACCAGTCCTCAGAGCCATTCCATCTAAAAGAAATAGAAATATTGCAACACCATACGGCAAGATTCAAATATCCTAGATAGAGATAATATTTTAGGATAGCTCCTCATACAACAAGCATCAGAGTATCAGGCGGAAGCGGAAAACAAGATCCGAGTACGGATAAGAAGCAAATCGGCATAAGATGCCACATAAATAAACACATCCCACCCATAGATCTCACGGATCCCCGTTCCCGGAATCTCTACACCGAGTAATCGTTGCCAACATCATCTGTCTCCTCCACCTAGTATCCATCTTGCGGGTACACCTGTTCATCTGAATCAAACAATTTATCGTGTGAGACCCTAGGGGTACTCAGCAAGTCTTTATGCCGCTAAAGGGGACACAACCTGGGGTGACGCAATTGTAGCAAAAGATAATAACTAACAAGTCTATAGATACTCGCTAACCATCCGCCTAACCAATGATAGACGGATGTCCGTGAATTAAGAACAATAGTTATAACAGTATAATTAACAGATCCATCCTCCTCCTCGCTTACCAACAAGGAAGCGGACGAACAACCCCCATCCGTTGGCAGTTTTATTAACCATTCCGTGAATGTTGCACTAGTTACTAGTCAGGTATTAGTCAATTTAAAAGCGGTACTTTAGTGAGACTTGTCTATGATCGAGAATCTGTGCTCCAAGTCGTCCATAACCGCGGACACGGCTTTCAGAAAGATTTACCCTACAGGGGTGCACGAATAGCAACACACACTCGATCAACCTCGGAAAAACCAACTCAAAACCCAACGAGGCATTCACGACAAAGCAATCACAGGATTCAGAAATATTTTAGGGGCCACCCCATTAAGCTACCCGCTACGAAGCTAGCTGACTCCGAGACAGACTCAAGGTTTGCGGCAATGGTTGTAAACGACTAGGAACCCGAAAATGTGACTGGGCTTGTCGATACCGCGAAAACACTCCGCAATTCTTAAACTGTACAGGTGCTCCTCGCACAATCTTAATTAAAATAGTAATGCATGGCATAAGTACAAGATAGTAACAAAACCCCAAACTACTTTGTGGCCCCAAGAAATAAGAATGAATCAAGCTCTGGCTCAGGGGGGGTCCATAAGGCCTCCCGGATGTGGATAGTGCGAATAGTCAAGGAACAGGAATCAAGTACTCGGGGTCCTACGGGACACAAGTGAGCATGAAAAACCAAATAGCAGATATTGCTCACCGGTGCCTCTTTCATTAGTTATCCCATTACTACTCAGGTTAAGTTGTTTAGGTACCTCGTTATCCATCAGACTCTGACATACCCTACACATGCTTTTCTACGACTCGCATGGCTCAAACAACTCCTGTAGTAATGGCTCATGGGATGGACGAACAAGCTTCGGTGGGGTTTAAAAGTAAAGGCTATGCAGTACTTGGGATTCAATTTAATGCAATCACGACTCAATGATGCAAGAATAAGATAGAGGCATTATGTACTATATGTATGCAAGCATGTGGTAGTGCTTGCCTGGCAGCTCAGTTGAAGCGAGAGATGGATCTGGGTAGTACTCCTGTGATTCCTGGTAATTCTCCTGTTGGGCGTCTATTCGAAGAAGAACCAAACAAACAAGGGCCAACATAAATAAAGTGCACAAGCATATGAAATCAAATGCGACAAGCAAACAAGCATGCCATGATGAATTATGCACAATTTACATGGCATTAAACTAGCATAGCATGGTGAGGTGTGGAATACAAGAATAAAGCATTTTATTATTTATTTAGTCCAATTTTGTTGTCATAAACAATTCTGATTTATAAATATGGCATGATGCATGCTTTAATTAAGAACAAGGAGTGCATAGATAGAACGGGCTCGTCACGCTGACCGATTTAGACATATTATTTGTCAAATTTGGAGTTGTAGAATTAAAGTTATTAATTTATTAAGAAAGGGCATTTTATTGTAATTTTAATTATCTCGAAAATTTTAAAGTGATCAAATAATATTTTCAATGGCATATTTGAATTCCTCACATTTTTCTGATTCAAAACATATTTTATATGTATTATTTGGATTTATAATTTAAAAGTTATTCAAAAATCTGGTTTGAATTTGAATTTAAACAATTTCTGGAAAAGTTTAATAAAACAGATAAACGGAAAATACTTTTTGCACTCAGCCACACCTAGCCACAGTCGCTGATGGTGGGCCAGCTACTGACTGGGATACGCACGCTTAGGAGGGGGGTTTTCTCACCGCGGCGTTACCTAACCACAGCGATTGACAGGTGGGACCAGCGGCTACGGGTCCACGGGCCAGCGGCTGAACCCGCAGAGGCTGACAGTGGGGTTGAGCTGGAGCGCGGGTTAAGGTTACTAAAAACCAGGGTGCCTTTCTGTAAAAAGTATGCAGCGGCTGGCAGGTAGGGTCGGCTGGACCGCGGGTTGAGCGCGAGATAAAAAGGGGGGCTAAATGTAAAACGACCACATCGCCCTGTAGATATTCTCTGACGAAACTATCGAGCTGACCGTGCTCGACAGCGACAGAGCGCGGCGCGGGGGCTCGAACTAGGGACCTAGGCACGCGTGCGGAGGCGGTAGCCACTGCGGAAGCTGGGGGTTGTTGTAAGGCGAGGGGTAGGCGGCTAGATGAGGCGTGGCGCGGCACAGAGGCGGCAGACGCCAGCGGCTGACGGCGCACTGAGAGTGCTCGGCGTAATGCTTGCCATGGCTAGGGTTTTACGGCGAGGCGGAGGATGTCTAGGCGGGAGAGGGAGTCACCGCGGGGTGGTTGACGGCGGAGGATCGGGGCGGGACGCAGCAGAGCGTCGACGGAGCTGGCGGCCGGCGAGATTAGGGTTTCGGCGGCGTCACGGTACTGCGGCAGAAGTGGGGCTTCTCCTCCTCGTTGGCGCGTCCAGGGTGAAGCAGGGGTTCCTTCTCGGCCTCCTCGACCACCTCCACGTCGCGCACGCCGGCAGGAACGAGGAGTCGGCGGTGGTGCTGGCAGTGATCGGCGAGAGGAGATGGCGTCGGTGAAGAAGAAGGAGGGGAGAGGGCAGGGCCCTGGGGTGGATCTGGGGCTACCAGACGGGGGCGAAAAGGGGTAGATAGAGACGGGGAGAAGGAGGGTACCGTGTGGGCGCGGGGTAGAGGTAAAGTGGCTTCGGCCACTTTTTCCTCCTCGCATGCACGTGCTCAAGCCGGGACTCGACTTGGCCGGGGCAGAGACATGGCAGGTGGGCCAGGAAGCGGTCAAGGCGGGACAGGGTCGCGTGGGACCTGCTCGGTAGTGAGAGAGAAAGAGAGAGGAGGGGGGAAGCTAGGTGTAGCTAGGGCATGCTCGGCATGGGCTGGGGTTAGGAGTGGGGTAGATGGGGTAGCTAGGTGGGACCTGCTGGCAGGGAGAGGAAGAGGGGCCAGCCCCGGCATGGGGAATGTATGGAGTTAGGGTTAGTTTAAAATTAGGGTTTTGGGAGAGAGGTAGGGTGTTTAGGGTGTTGGTTGTAACCACACTAGGTCATACATGGATGGAGGGTGAGAAGGGGAGGAAGGAGAGGACATGGTGTAGGGTTTTCTTTAGGGTGGTATGATCATGGCATGAGCAAGTGTATAGGAGAAAAAAATAAAAGGTGTGGATAGTGTATCACATGGTTATGCATGGCATGGATGGTGAGGTTGAAGAGGTGGAGCTGGTGAGAGGAAGAGAAAAGCCTCACAAGGAAAAGGATCCACTCAACACCAAAAACAAGCCAAAAGAAAAGAAATGGTGATGGTTGCATGGCCCATGCAAAGGCATTAAATGCCAAGTTTTAATCTTGTGAAAACAAAATAATAACATGGCATGATTCTTATGCATTCCAAAATGTGGAATAAAGGCCAAGCAAAAGAAAATAGAATTGGATCCATCCCACCCCACAAAAGCCCATGGTAATTAGAATGGTGGAATTACAAGGTGGTGACAAAGAAAGGTGATGGAGTTGAATAAAAGATATGCCCCCAACTCAACTTGGGCATTAAACAGTATATCAATAACCAAATACAATATCAAGAGGCAAATACAATTAATAATGCATATGAGAGAAGAACCAAAGGAAAACGGTTTTATATGATGCTCAAATGCAAGGTGGCATGATGACATGAGCATGATATAATTATGATGCAACAAATGTATATAGGAAGTAGCCATTATATTACTAGACCAAGTAGAATTACAATTGTTAGACTCAACTTCAGTCACAAGTAAGCTCTTGTCATTGTAAGTACATACGTATCATAGAGAACCACCGACGGGGTACCCCTTCCACATGACACGGGAGCTATCCCATGATCAAAATGACAAGGCAAGCAGACAATGAGCATCTCAGCGATCTTTTTATTTACTATATGCATAGATTTTTATTGAGGATGCTTCATAGAATGCTCATTATGGTTATGCTGCAAGTTTCCACCATGATTAGGCATGGCTTAGGCTAGCGGCACAGGTGTTTCTCTAACATACATACAAACTCCATGATCTTACAAGTTCCACTTTTATTTCACACCGCCAGGATCCATAAGCAAAAGAACATGATATCAACTAAGTACAAAGTACCTATGAAGCGTTGAAAGCGGTCCCCATGATACATGGTTCTGCTAACTTCAACTCATAAAGCGCAAGCATATGCACAACAAAGAAGTACGCAATGGTTCAGGTTTATGAAGTGCAAGAAAATAAAGTGTGCCATCAAGTTCGTGAGAGCTTTACTAACTAACTTTCTCATAACAAGCAAAACATTTTATTCGGAAGAAAAAAAGGCATATTGAATATGCACGAAAGTAGCAAATGATGCTAATGGGTAGGTATGGTGGACACTTTGGAAATATTTGGTTTAGGGAGTTGGAAAAATGAGTAGAACACTCAGTGGAAGTGAAGGCTAGCAATAGTAAGGGAGCGACAAATGAGAGAGCAATAGCTGTCATTATCATGCTTGCAACAAAACAAGACTACTCATGGCATGAAAATGATTCAAGATCCTCAAGGCAAAATAATTCATCAAGGCTTAACTGATTATCACAGTCATGTGCATGCATGAGCATGTGCCAAGTCGATCAAATGAAACATTCCGAGGAGGATACCACGGTGTCATACCAATTTATGAATAGAGTAATGCAAGCAAACATTCATGAAACATGCTACAAACTATTAGCGAGCTGGAGCTAATCACAAGAAAGCAAGAACTACTAAGCATCCAAAGAAAACATACACTCTACATGAACGGACTAAGCAAGCCCACAATGATGAGTATATGTACAAAAATGAAGACAAATAGAGTTCGTTACCAGCCTCTTACCATGCCTCAAGTTGTCATTAATCCTCATTATTGCTCTTCACTTGTGTGTCTTGAATAATAATATGAAACCAATAATCCACTGAGAACTGCCGAACCCTGTAGCAAACTCACAAAAACCAAAGAAGAACGACAAATACTTTTGGTGTTTTCGATTTTTCAACAAGAACCAAAAGAGAAAAACAAGCAAAGAAAAATCTTTTTGGGTTTTTCGAGTAGTTCAAACAAAGCAAAAACAGAAAAACAAACCAAGGCAAAAAGAAGAAGCAAACCAAAGAGAAACAAAAAATATTTTTGGTCTTTTTGTGTTTTTAGAAAGCAAAAGCAAAGAAGAACGAAAACTAAAAAGAGAACGAAAACATGAATATACAAAGTACCGACGCAACATGATGTGGAGATGAGTGCGGTGTCGGCGTACCTCCCCCCAAGCTTAGGCTTTTGGCCTAAGTGGGAATCAGCCCCAGGCTGGCCAATATGAAGTGTCACCGGGGTACGAGGAGGAGGTACGCTCGTCCTGGTGCGAGCCCGAGTATGCCCCTCCGTAATGTGCGGAGTAACCATAGGAGGGCACATCGTCCTGGTGCTACTCGTGGAAACCCAACAAGCGAAGCTGCTCGTCCACCTCCTCCTTGGAGCGCGACCACGGTCTCCTGTCAACACTAAACAAAGCAGGCTGTGGCAAAAGGATCACCCTTTCATCCCCGTCAGTGAAAAGCATCATATATACTAGATTGTTCAAATCAGAGGTAGCAGTGACAAAGTGATGAGTTTTCATGGGAACAAGGTCGTGCCTCTGTGGTGCTAGCATAACATCATCGGAGCCACTGAAAGATCTAATGCATCGACTACACGCGAGGCAATGATGCCCCCATAGATAGGCCCCTAGCAGCTAGGCGGCGAGCAATAAGCGAACCAAGATTGTAACGAGTATCATTGTTGAGCGCAGCAGCAAGGAAAGCTAAGTGATAGTCGGAGATATTACTAGTGTTCTCCCTACCCAATACACTAGTGGCAAGATAGTAAGCAAAGTATCTAAGAGCAGGGAGTTGGATATTTCTTATCTTTCCGCGCTGCGCCACGCGGTCATCATCATTGGTCACCCCTCGGTAAAGCTCCAACAAATCAGCGGGTCGCCCTTGAATTTTCTTCACGGTCCCTGTCATATGCACACCTACAATACTGCAAAATCTCTCCAAAGGCATGGTGAAGGGCATATCATAGATTTTAAAAGAGACAGCGGAATGATAGGATGTGTTAGTAAACGAGAAGCTCTCAACAAAAGTTTTGGTGAGCATAGTGTATTGTCACTCTCATCTTGCATATAAGAGGTCAAGCCAACCCTCTCAATTAGTAGCAAGAAATCATCAAGAATACCTGCAGCTTGCAAGAAAGTAAAACAAGGAAAAGAGGATGGGTGAGCATCCCCATCATCCCTTTCACAGCCAATGCATGTTGCAATGAGGTCTTCATTGTATGATGGCCTAGCTTGAGAGGCTGTTCTTGAGGGCCTTGACCTCCTAGGTGCATCACTCTCAAATATCTCTCCAAAAGTGTGGTTATTCATGCTTGGTATTCTGAAATTTAAGCACCTATTAAACAAGTGATTGCAAAGTAAATATAATAAAGGATTCTACTCATAGGGACTTGCAAGAGGCCTAAACATGCATCAAAACTATATGTCTAAGCATCAAACAAGCTTACAAGCTCTCATAACCAGTCACCTATAGCAGCAAAATACTCAACAAATAATCCACTAAACACAAATCTACTTGGACAAGGGGAGGAGTCACATACCAAGGAACAATTGCTCCAAATTTCAGCAAGAAAGATGGGCTGAGCAAAGAGATCTAAGAAATCGAGAGCAAGCACAGAGAGAACGCGATTTTGAGCTATGAACTGGAACTTACTCGGGAGAGAGAAGAAAGTGGCCGGAGAGAGAGGTAGTGGGGGGCCAGGAGTGGCCCACACCAGGGCATGGCGCCACGCAGGTCTGGCACCGCCACCATGTGGTGTGCCTGCCTGGTGGGTCCCCCTGGTACCTACCAGGTACTCCTCTGCCCCTTTTTTCACATAAAAATTTAATATGAATTTTCTGGAATTTTTTGAGACACTTTATTTTTGGGCAATTTTCAGAAATAGAAGAATGATTTTTCTGACAGACATATTTTTTTCTTTTGGAAACATGATGCAAGGACAAAACAAGGCTAGAACTACAGAAGATCTAGCATGCAAGCAAACTAACAACACAAAGGAAACTAAACGAAAGCAAAAACTAAAATGCAAAGGATAGAAATAAACGGGGATAATCATAATGAAAACATTGTTTTGTTCAATGGAATCCTTTTGTTAGCAAGGTTGATCAAGTCTTGCTACCAAAACAATTGCATATGAGACAAAACTTTGTACTCCACTAATGATTATGTTACCTCAACCTTGATAGCAATGGTCCCAATCATAATAGTTCCAAAATTTTCTTTTGGTATGGGACAATATATTTCTCCAACTTGAATGCCTTCAACATGTTCAATTGAATTTAAACCATAAGTCCTTTCAATCTTCTTGGGGAAATAGACAGTATGTTCCTTGTCATTAACATTGAAGGTCACCTTTCCTTGATTACAATTAATAATAGCTCCTGCAGTATTAAGAAAAGGTCTCCCAAGAATAATAGACATATTATCATCTTCAGGCATTTCAAGCACAACAAAATCAGTTAATATCAAGCAATTGTGAGCCACCTGAACAGGTACATCCTCACATATACCCACAGGAATAGTGGTAGACTTATCAGCCATTTTCAAAGATATATCAGTTGGTATCAATTTTTCAAGCTGAAGCCTCTTATAGAGGGAGAAAGGCATAACACTAACTCCAGCTCCCAAATCACACAAAGCAGTTCTAACATAACTGTTCTTAATAGATCAAGGGGTAGTTGGAATCCCTGGGTCTCCAATTTTCTTAGGAACCTTACCATTGAAAGAATAATTAGCAAGCAAAGTAGAGATTTCTTTATTAGGGATCTTCCTTTTATTCGAAACAATGTCCTTCATATACTTTGAGTAAGGAGGCAATTTAATAGCATCAGTCAAAGGAATTTGCAAGAATAAAGGCTTCATCCACTCACAAAACTTATTATAGTGTTCATCTTCCTTTGACTTGTGTTTCTTATCAGGGAAAGGCATAGGTTTTTGGACCCAAGGTTCTCTTTCACTACCATGTTTCTTAGCAATAAAATATTCTTTGGTGTATTTAGTATTCTTAGTGTGGTTTTGAGGTTCTTCTTCAACTTTTTCTTCATTAGGAACTTCATTTTCTTCATTACCACATTCAGTTTCAGCATCAGAGATAGATATACTATTAGGATCTATAGCAAGTTTAGAGGGTTCTACAACAGTTTTATGTTTCTTTTTTCCTTTTCTTACGAGTAGAACCACTATTTTCAGCTTGTTGAGAATCCTGCTTAATTCTTTTGGGATGCCCTTCAGGATATAGAGGATCCTGGGTAGCAGCTCCACTTCTAGTTCTAATTTCATAAGCATGTTTTTCTTTAGCAGCATTAACTAGCAAGTCGTTTTGTACTTTAACGAGTTGATCTATTTGAGTTTGAACCATTTGAAAGTGTTTAACAATCAGTTTAACATCATTAGAGGTTCTTTCCACAATATCTTTCAACTCAACAATAGCTCTAGTGTTTTCCATTAGATGATTTTGTACCCTTTTATTAAAGTTATCTTGCTTAACAATAAAGATATCAAATTCTTCTAAGCATTGATCAGGAGGTTTCAATTAAGGGATATCACCTTCATCAAAGTGTTGGAGAGAGTGTACCTCAATAGTGGGTGAGTAGGGAATAGGCTTACATAATTCTTCTATAGGAGGTAAATTCTTGACATCTGCAACTTTAATTCCCTTCTCCTTAAGACATTTCTTAGCTTCCTTCATCACTTCATCATTTAATTCAATAACTCCCCTCTTCTTTTATGTTGGAATAGGCACAGGAATAGATGGTTTAGGTACAATTACTTCTGGTGTAACTTGTTTAGGAGGAGTCCAATATTCATAATTCTTGCTTATTTTAGCCATTAATTCCTCAGCTTCCTTGGGAGTCCTATTCCTGAAAACACAATCAGCACAACTATCTAGGTATGTCCTAGATTCTTCGGTTAGTCCATTATAAAATATATCAAGTAGTTCATTCTTAGGTAATGGACTTCCAGCCTGTGCATGAATCAAAGCACAAAACCTTGCCCAAGATTCGGGCAATACCTCTTTTTCTCCCTGTTTAAAGTCAAAAAGTTCCTGCAAAACAGCATGTCTAGCACTAGGAGGAAAATATTTCTGCAGGAAAGTATTAATCAAGCACTCAGGGCTATCAATAGATCCAGGAGGTAAATTACCAAACCAAATTTTAGCTTCTCCTTTCAGTGAAAAAGGGAAAATCTTAGCAACAAAGTAAGTATGCATTTTAATATCATCAGAAAACAAGCCACTCATGGTAGAAAGTTCATTCATATGTGCTACCGCACTTTCATTCTTAGTCCCATAAAAAGGTTCTTTCTCGACAATAGCTATGTAAGATAGATCGAGAGAGAAATCATAATCTTCATCTATAATGTTTATGGGAGAAGCAGTAAACTTAGCATCAAGAGATAATTTGGGTCTAATAGTACGCCTCTCAAGGAGACTCTTAGCAGCGCTCCTATCATGGGTGTTCCTACATTCTTCAATAAACTCATCAGTCATCTCAACATAATCTTCTTCAGCATCATAACTCTCACTAGACTCAGGTGAGCTAACAGGTGTGGCAGTGTCTTCATTAGGAGTTTCGGTATTTCCAACTATAGTTCTAGCAATCGTAGCATCTAGGAAAGGACCTAATGAACCACTCTTATCAAGCATAGTAGAAGCAGCATCATAAGTATCAAAAGTTTCAGATTCAGCAGTAGTAGCAGTGTGTGTAGCATGTGTATGTGGTGGTGTAAGGAACTTACTCAAAACAGACGGTGAATCAAGAGTAGTAGAGGTGTTCAGAACCGTACCTCTTCTTGTAGTGGATGGTAAAATAGGAACCTTGCCATCACGAGACTTACACATGATGGATGGAAAGCAGCGAACAACAGAGAATCCAAGTGAACTTGATAAATCAAGCTATGCTCCCCGACAACGGCGCCAGAAAATAGTCTTGATGACCCACAAGTATAGGGGGTGTATCGCAGTATTTTTGAGGGAAGTGAAACCCAATTTATTGATTCGACACAAGGGGAGCCAAAGAATATTTATAAGCCTTAACAACTGAGTTGTCAATTCAGCTGCACCTGGAAACAATCTTGCTCACAACAGTTTATCAGTAGCAACAGTTTTATAGTAGGAATAGTAAAGTAACAGCAGTAGTAAAACAAAGACAGTAGTAACAAAAGCAGTAAACAGCGGGATTCGAGTGCGGTAGGCATAGGGATGGATGGACGGGCGTTGCATGGACAAGACAATTCACATAGCAATTAGAACATAGGGCAATTGTAGATAAATAAGATAAATCACCCAAGTACTAGACAATCCTACGCATGTGTTCCATATATAGTCATACGTGCTCGCAATGAGAACTTGCACAACATCTTTTGTCCTGCCAGCCCATTTGCAGCGGGGCCTCTAGGGAACTGCTGGCAATTAAGGTGCTCCTTTTAATAGAGCACCGGAGCAAAGCATTAACACTCCATGAACACATGTGATCCTCACATCAAAGCCTTTCCCTTCCGGTTACCCCGATTTCTGTCACTTCGGGGCCATAGGTTTCGGACAACAATGTGTGTACACAACTTGTAGATAAGACCAGAAACAATACTATCATAATGAATCAATAATAAGTTCAGATCTGAAATCATGGCACTCGGGCCCTAGTGACAAGCATTAAGCACAACAAGTTGCAACAAAGTCATAAAGCACTAATAAAAGATACTAGGTACCATGCCCTAACAATCTGATGCCATTACTTGAACGATCTCATCCAATCCCTACCATCCCCATAGCCTACAGCGGGGGATTACTCACTCATAGATGGGGGAAACATGGATGGTCGATGGAGAAGCGATGTTGATGATGATGGCGACGATCTCCTCCAATTCCCCGTCCCGGCAGGGTGCTAGAACGGAGTTTCTGGTGTTGTTTCGTGGAATCTGGTGGTGGCGGCGGAGCGGAACTCCTTCTGGAAAAACGTCGAACCCCCCGAAGTTTTTAGGTTAGAAGGCTCCTTATTGAAGGGAATATGCCCGAGAGGCAATAATAAAGTGGTTATTATCTTATTCCATGTTTATGATAAATGTTTATTTTGCATGCTAGAATTGTGTTGATCAGAAACATCAATACATGTGTGTTTAATAAACAAAAAGGGTTCCTAGTTATGCCTCTCTTATAGACTAGCTTGTTGATTAACAAGATGATCAAGGTTTCCTGATCATAGACATTGGATGTTTTTAATAACAAGGTCACACCATTGGTGGAATGATGTGATGAACATTCATCCGAAGTATAGCATTACGATCAAGTCATTATGTTTATATTGCTATAACATCATACGAAGTAATCTTAGTCCTTAGACCATGAGATCATGTTAATTGCTAACACCAGAAGAGTATCTTGATAACATCAAACCTCACACCGTAACAGGGTGACTATAACGATGGGTTCAGTGCTACGAAGGTGTTATGTTGAGGCTCATGGATCAAGAGTGGAATTTGTCAATCCCGATGACGGATAGATATACTTTGGGCCCTCTCGGTGATATCACATTGAAATAGCTTGCAAGCAAGTGATGTGATCACTAGAATGTTATATCACAGGAACGAGAAAAGAGTGCATGTCGGTAACGAGATCAAACTAGGTATGGAGATACCGATGATCGAATCTCGGACATGTAATATATCGCGAGACAAAGGGATTTAGTTACTAGCGTTAAAGGTTCTCACGATCACAGAAGTCATCGTTGAATGTGTAGGAGTCAGTATGGATCTCCAGGTCCCGCTTCTGATTATTGATCTGAGAGGGGTCTCGATCATGTCTGCATTATTCGCGAACCGTAGGGTGACACACTTAAGGGATACCGACACCATTTGGAGCAAATATGTTTCAGATAATGATTTAACAAAGCGCTGGAATTATTTCAATAGACACCGAAACTGTTTCAGGTGAAATTGCTGAAATTGGTTCTGCATGTATTATTGAAATGTTGCAGGGGGTTTTATGTGAATGTTTGTTAATTAAAGTAATTAACAAAATTCTGAATAAAAATAATAAAAGAGTGTTATTAAATGAGAGAGCATTAAATTTGGAGAAATTTAATGCATTTAAAGTGGAGACTTTAAAAGGGAATGTGAAGAGGTATTTTAATGTGGAGGGGTTACCACCACAGGAATGGAGGAGGTGAAGGGTCACCTCCCCATGCGCCAGCCATGAAGGAGGGGTACCCTCCCCTCCTCCTATAAAAGGCCACCCTCTCCTCACTTCTCACACACACCTCCTTGTGAAGGATCTCTCTCCCCCTCTAGTATTATTCCCCCATGGTCTCGGATTAGCGAGATACATGTTCCCGGTGGCTTTATCTGGAAAGGAGTTGCTGCTTCCACTGCTTTGCTGGAGCGAGGGATGTAGGTTGTCGGGGTACCGAACGTGTGTGCGATCACGGATGCACCGCTGCTTTGTGGTGCTGGACTTGGTGCTGCCGGAGCTGGATCTGATGGACGTGCTGGAGCCGGACCTGCTGGACTTCCTCACGACCTTGAGATCGGCAAGTGTACGACTACATCAACCACGAGTTCCTACTCGTTAACAAAGCTCGTTGTCTACGAGGGTAAGTTCTCGTTGGATGTATGTCCACCCGTTTCTTTGTACCTAGTAGATAGATCTTGGCGTGTAGTTCACACCGTAGGAAATTTTTTGTTTTCTATGCTGCGGACCCAACAGTGGTATCAGAGCCTGATCTATGCGTAGGTCCTTAGCACGGGTAGTACACATATGGTTGATATGTGGGCGATGATGATCATGTTATTGCATCTTCTATGTATTTTGGATATTGGTGGCATCGTGGGATGAAGCGGCCCGGACCAACCTTACATGTCATCGTACATGAGACCGGTTCCACGACTGACATGCAACTTGTTTTGCATAAGTGGCTGACGCGTGTCTGTCTCTCCTACTATAGTCAATATCTGATTTACAACGAGTTGCTAATAACTTAGTTATCCTCGTTGTGGTTCATGTTCGTAGGTGAGAACGGTTCTATCTCCGAAATCCCTAAGCCACGTAAAACTTGCAATTGATAAATTAGAGGCGTCTAGTTTAGATCGTTGCTGGGCTAGTGTATTGATATGGTATTGTTGTAAGTAGATGTATGGTAGATACTCTTACAACACACTCAACATGTAAGTTCCATAGACCTTGGCCTTACACACAAAGGAATGATAGAGATCATACCACGATGCAAGTGATAGAGATCAAATGCATGGACCATATCATCTCACTTTACACATTAGATGTTAGCATCTTATACTGCTAGTTTGACGCGTTTGGTAGCATTATAAGATGATCCCTCATTTAGATATCAAGATAAAAATGTGTTCTTCCTTGAGTATGCACCGTTCTATGGATCGTGTTTTGAGACATCACGTGATGATTGGGTGTACTCGAATCTACGCTTTCATAGGAACGGGTGTAAGACAGTTTTACACATGCGAGTACTAAGGTTCTTACTTGGCGAGCCTAGCATGTACAGACATGGCCTCGGAACACGGACCAAAAGGTTAAGCATGAGTCATATGGTTGATATGATGCCCATATAGATGCTCGCCTTTGAAGCTATATCAACTCACGTGATGATCGGACTTGGTGTAGTGGATTTGGTTCATGTAATCACTAAAAAAGCACGAGGGATGTCGTTTTTGAGTGGGAGTTCATTAGTAATTTGGATTAGTTGAACTCAATCTATCATAAACTTAGTCTAAATAAACTTTACAAATTCTGTTGTAGATGGCACCACCTGCTTTTAATTTCAATGTGTTCATGGAGAAAGAGAAACTTGCTGCGAATGGTAGCAACTTCACCAACTGGGCTATGAATTTGAGGATTCTCCTCAGTGCTGCACAAAAGCAATATGTGCTAGATGCGCCGCTAGGCCCCCCACCAGCTCCTGATGCCCCTGACGAGGAAAAGAATGTCTATGTGACTCGTTAGGAGGACCACAACTTAGTTCATTGCGGCATACTGTATGGGCTAGAGCCAGAACTTCGAAAGTGTTTCGAAAATGGCAATGCCTTTGATACCATGGGAGAATTGAAAATGATTTTCGATACCCATGCTGCCATAGAGAGTTATAATGCTATAGAAAAGTTCTTTAGCTGCATGATGGAGGAAAACAACTCCGTTAGTGAGCACGTACTCAAAATGTCTGGGTACGCCGATAATCTTGTGTCCTTGGGAATAACGATTCCCATTGACTTAGGCATACATCGTGTTCTCCAATCTCTTCCACCTAGCTACAAGAGCTTCGTGATGAACTATAATATGCAGGGCATGAAGAAGTCTCTTCCCGAGCTTCTGTCAATGCTTAAGACTGCAGAAGTGGAGATTAGGAAAGAACATCAAGTGTTGATGATCAGTAGGACCACCGGTTTCAAGAAGGACAAGAAAGGCAAGCACAAGGGAAAGAAGGGTGGCAAGTCTGTTGCCACGCCTGAAAAGAAACCCCGGGCTGGCCCTAAGTCGGATACCGAGTGTTACTATTGCAAGGGGACTGGCCATTGGAAGCGCAACTGCCCCAAGTATTTGGCGGACAAGAAGTCCAGCAAGGCAAACAAAGGTATATGTGATATACATGTTATTGATGTGTACTTGACTAGTACTCGCAGTAGCACCTGGGTATTTGATACCGGATCGGTTGCTAATATATGTAACTCGGTTCAGGGGCTACGGAACAAGCGACAACTAGCAAGGGATGAGGTCAGGATGCGGGTCGGCAATGGATCAAGAGTTGATGTGATCGCCGTCGGGACGCTACCTCTCCATTTGCCATCGGGATTAGTTATAAACCTAAATAATTGTTATTTGGTGCCTGCACTGAGCATGAACATTGTATCTGGATCGTGTTTGATGCAAAGTGGTCATTCCTTTAAATCTGAGAACAATGGTTGTTCGATTTATAAGAATGATATCTTTTATGGTCATGCACCTATGTTGAATGGTTTATTTCTGTTGGATCTCGATAGTAATATTACGCACATTCATAATGTAAATGCTAAAAAGATTAAACTTGATGATGATATGTCTACATATATGTGGCACTACCATCTAGGTCATATTAGCGTTAAACGCATGAAGAAACTCCATTCTGATGGACTTTTGGAATCACTTGATTTTGAATCATTTGATACATGTGAGCCATGCCTTATGGGAAAGATGACTAGAACGCCGTTTTCCGGTTCAATGGAACGGGCGACAAATCTATTGGGGATCATACATACTGATGTGTGTGGACCAATGAGTGTGTCGGCGCGAGGTGGATATCGTTATATTGTTACTTTCACGGATGATTTGAGTAGATATGGGTATATCTATTTGATGAAACACAAGTCTGAAACTTTTGAAAAGTTCAAGGAATTTCAGAATGAAGTGGAAAATCATCGTAATAGAAAGATCAAATTTCTACGGTCTGTCCGTGGAGGAGAGTATCTAAGTTACGAGTTTAGCACACACATGAAAGAGTGTGGAATAGTTTCACAACTCACGCCTGCCGGAACAGCACAACGTAATGGTGTGTAGGAACGTCGTAATCGTACCTTATTGGATATGGTTCGATCTATGATGTCTCTGATTGATTTACCTCTGTCATTTTGGGGTTATGCACTAGAAACATCTGCATTCACTTTAAATTGGGCACCATCTATATCCGTTGAAATGACACCGTATGAATTATGGTTTGGAAACAAACCTAAGCTGTCATTTCTTAAGGTTTGGGGATGCGATGTTTATGTGAAGAAACTTCAACCGGATAAACTCGAACCCAAAGCGGAAAAATGCATCTTCATAGGATACCCTAAGGAAACAATTGGGTATACCTTCTATCACAGATTCGAGGGCAAGGTTTTTGTTGCCAAGAATGGATCCTTTCTTGAGAAGGAGTTTCTCGCGAAAGGTGTGAGTAGTCGGAAGGTAGAACTCGAAGAGGTTATTGAACCTTCTCTTCATGGAATGCCGAGTGGCACAGCACCGGAAGTTGTTTCGGAGTGGACTTCACCTGATGAAGAGAGAGCTAATGATAATGATCATGAAACTCTGAAAGAGGACACTACCGAACCTCGCAGGTCAAGCAGGACACGTGCAGCTCCTGAACTGTACGGCAATCCTGTTGTGAATTTTATGGTTGATGAAATGGATGACCCTGCGACGTATGAAGAAGCGATGATGAGCCCGGATTCCAACAAATGGCTAGAAGCCATGAAATCCGAGATGGAATCCATGTACGAGAACCAAGTTTGGAACTTGGTGGACTTACCTCATGACCGAAAGGCCGTGGAGAATAAATGGATTTTCAAAAGGAAAACTGATGCTGATGGTAATGTGACCATCTATAAGGCTCGACTTGTCGCAAAGGGGTTTCGACAAATTCAAGGAGTTGACTACGATGAGACATTCTCTCCCGTAGCGATGCTTAAGTCGGTTAGGATTATGTTAGCAATTGCTGCATATTTCGATTATGAAATATGGCAGATGGATGTCAAAACTGCGTTCCTCAATGGTAAGATTGAAGAAGAGTTGTATATGATACAACCTAAGGGTTTTGTCGATCCTAAGGATGCTAATAAGGTGTGCAAACTTCAGCGATCCATCTATGGACTGAAGCAAGCATCACGGAGTTGGAATCTCCGCTTTGATGAGGTGATCAAAGAGTTTGGATTTGTCCAAACTTATGGAGAGGCTTGTATTTACAAGAAAGTGAGTGGGAGCAATGTGGCATTTCTGATATTATATGTGGATAACATATTATTGATTGGAAATGATATAGATCTTTTAAACTGTGTTAAAAGTTATCTAAATAGCAAATTTTCGATGAAAGACCTTGGTGAAGCGTCATATATATTAGGCATTAAAATCTATAGAGATAGATCAAGGCGCCTAATTGGGCTATCGCAGAGTACATACCTTGATAAGATATTAAAGAAGTTTAATATGGACGAAAGTAAGAAGGGGTTCTGACCTATGTTGCAAGGCAAGACATTGAGTAAGACTCAAAGTCTGGCTACGGCGGAAGAAAGAGAGATGATGGATAAGATCCCCTATGCCTCGGCCATAGGCTCTATTATGTATGCCATGCTATGTACAAGACCGGATGTGGCACATGCTATTAGTTTGACTAGTAGGTACCAATATGATCCAGGTTCAGAACACTGGATAGCGGTAAAGAACATCCTCAAGTACTTGAGAAGAACTAAGGATATGTTTCTTATATACGGAGGTGAAGAAGAGCTAGTCGCTAAGTGTTATGTCGATGCTAGCTTTGACACCGATCCGGATGACTCTAAGTCTCAATCCGGATACATTTTTCTCTTGAACGGAGCAACAGTTAGTTGGAGGAGTTCCAAACAACCTGTGGTGGCTGAATCAACAACGGAGGCGGAATATGTTGCTACTTCAGAAGCGGCGCAGGAAGCAGTTTGGATGAAAGAGTTCATTACGGAACTGGGTGTGGTTCCCAGTGTGTTGGACCCGATGGTGATCTATTGTGACAACAATGGAGCCATAGCCAACGCAAAGGAACCAAGGTCTCACAAGAAGTCCAAACATATTAAGCGCCGGTTTCACTCCATCCGCGAGCATGTCAAGGATGGAGATATAAAGATTTGTAAAGTACACATGGACCTGAATGTAGCAGATCCGTTGACTAAAGTTCTCCCTAGGGAAAAACATGATCAACACTAGAACTCCATGGGTGTTAGATTTATCACTATGTGAACTAGATTATTGTCTCTAGTACAAGTGGGAGACTGAAGGAAATATGCCCTGAGAGGCAATAATAAAGTTGTTATTGTATATTCCTTATACATGATAGATGTTTATTTTACATGCTAGAAATGTATTGATTCGGAAACATCAATACATGTGTGTTTAATAAACAAAAAGGGTTCCTAGTCATGCCTCTCTTATAGACTAGCTTGTTGATTAACAGGATGATCAAGGTTTCCTGATCATGGACACTGTATGTTGTTAATAACAAGGTCACACCATTGGTGGAATGATGTGACGAACATTCATCCGAAGTATAGCATTACGATCAAGTCATTATGTTTATATCGCTATAACATCATACGAAGTAATCTTTATCCTTAGACCATGAGATCATGTTAATTGCTAACACCGGAAGAGTATCTTGATAACGTTAAACGTCACACCATAACAGGGTGACTATAAAGATGGGTTCAGTACTACGAAGGTGTTATGTTGAGGCTCATGGATCAAGAGTGGAATTTGTCAATCCAGATGATGGATAGATATACTCTAGGCCCTCTCGGTGATATCACATTAGGATAGCTTGTAAGCAAGTGATGTGATCACTAGAATGTTATATCACGGGAACGAGAAAAGAGTGCATGTCGGTAACGAGATCAAACTAGGTATGGAGATACCGATGATCGAATCTCGGACATGTAATATATCGAGAGACAAAGGGATTTAGTTACAAGCGTTAAAGGTTCTCGCGATCACATGAGTCATCGTTGAATGTGTAGGAGTCAGTATGGATCTCCAGG
This sequence comes from Avena eriantha, assembly GCA_910589775.1. Taxonomy (NCBI): domain Eukaryota; kingdom Viridiplantae; phylum Streptophyta; class Magnoliopsida; order Poales; family Poaceae; genus Avena; species Avena eriantha. The sequence goes on along the minus strand of OU342743.1, from coordinate 35,687,417 downwards.
TCCCGCTGCTGATTATTGATCGGAGAAGGGTCTCGATCATGTCTGCATTATTCGCGAACCATAGGGTGGCACACTTAAGAGTTACCGGATACCATTTTGGAGCACATATGTTTCAGACGAAAGAATTGCAAAGCGTAGGAATTGTTTCAATAAAAACTGGAAATTGTTTCGGGTGAAATTGTAATTAACAAAATTCTGAATAAATTTAATAAAAAGAGTTTTATTAAATGAGAGAGCATTAAATTTGGAGAAATTTAATGCATTTAAAGTGGAGACTTTAAAAGGGAATGTGAAGAGGCATTTTAATGTGGAGGGGTTACCACCACATGAATGGGGGAGGTGAGGGGTCACCACCCCATGCGCCGGCCATGGAGAGAGGGGGCACCCCCCCTCCTCCTATAAAAGGCCACCCATTCCCTCCTTCATCCTCACACCTCCTTGTGAAGGATCTCTCTCCCCTCTAGAATTATTCCCCCATGGTCTCGGATTAGCGAGATACATGTTCCCGATGGCATTTCGTTTGGAAGGAGTTGCTGCTTCCGCTGGATCGCTGGAGCGAGGAGGTGGAGGTTATCCGGTGGCTTGAACGTGTGTGCGAGTGTGGATGCGCTGCTGAGTTGCGGCACTCGGACTTCCTCACGATCTTGAGATCGGCAAGTGTACGACTACATCAACCACGAGTTCCTACTCGTTAACAAAGCTCGTTGTCTACGAGGGTAAGTTCTCGTTGGATGTATGTCCACCCGTTGCTTTGTACCTAGTAGATAGATCTTGGCGTGTAGTTTACACCGTAGGAATTTTTTTGTTTTCTATGCTGCGGACCCAACACGCCAGCGCAGTCGCACGATCGTGATCTACCCAAAAGTATCCACTCTCTTGAAGTTGCTCCTGAGTTAGATCATGCAGGCGAATGGCAATTCTATCCTTCTCCTCCTGCGGATGACGCGCACTAACAACTACGAAGCAGCACCAGCAGCATGAGTACAACGTACCACTGCTAATGACTACAAGGAAAATATGAGAGCAAGCAAACTAACACTTGAATTAGTCGTCCAGCTGCGTCATCTTGCCAAGAAGATACTACTCTCAGGCGGTGGCTTTTCCGCCTTCGACTTCCACACATCCGCGTGACCGCGGAGCACGGGCAACTCACGCTCCAGCTGCTTCACGCGATCATGCAGTCGCGAAAGCAAGGACAGCTCATCTATCCTGGAGCACGACGATGCCACGGTATCATCAAGAGTTGGCGAGTCCTGGGTTCCCCTCATAGGATCACTTGATGTACCCTACCACAAGTCAAGATAGAAGCAAATAAGACGATCAAATCAACACAAAGACAAAAGGGTCAGATGCATTCAAGACCAGCATAAGTATCAGCAGATACACTCGCCAGCAGGCATGTTCTTAAACAAGAGGACATAAACTAATCAACTATTACAAAGCTAACTAAGGAGCAGCTGGCTTCTTCGACTTCGACGGCTTCGGGGGCTTCATCAAGTCCATGGCAGTATCAGACACCACTGACTTTCTGCCAGCCCCTGAGGCCGAAGCTTTCACCGCCTTCTTGGCATGTTGGAGATCCTCAGAATACTTCGCAACAGTATTTATCAAGTGATGCCCATATTTGCCACAGGCAGTCGCGAAAGGAGCGAAGACTACCTGCTAACCGTCCGCACCAACAGGCGTCGCCTTCGACACCGCGGAAGGATCGATCTCGAGTCAGTGGGCCTACACCATGGCGAGTGACATGGACGCGCCAGCCCCACGGAGTGAGTTCTTGTAGCTGGAAGGCACACCCCCGGCGAGTGACTCCACCAGCTCGTCCATATTATCGATCAGCTCCGCCTTGGGCATCAACTCCTCCCGGAGGCGACTGAGGGCGACCTTGGCCTTGGAAATTGTATCCTGGACGGCGGCGCTACGGTCCTCGACTGCGGACACCGCACCCGCCAGAGCGTCATCGCGACGTAGGGCCTGCGGGTCAAAGCTCAAATCGCCAGCATCTGTACATAAACCCACCCATGGACCAAAACATCAGCACCACCAGCAAAGATATTAGAAGCAGAGAAGGATAACAATATCCACAAGCAAAAGTACCTGAGAGAGCCTTGGCGATTGAGAACAGTTGTTCTTCGAACAACTTTTCCCTGACCGCAAAAGAGGCACGCAGATCCTCTTCACGCTTCTGCGCCCCGTCACACGCTGCGATTGCCTCGTCGCGACCCTTCACAGCCGTGGCAAGTGTCTTCTCCATGGTGCGGCGTTATGCAATAAGGCATTATGTTCAACTACACGACAAGCAAAAGTTGATCATCAGTCGACTATATCAAAAGGAGAAGATGAAGAAGAATAAAGTGTAGAACACTCACTTTCAACCACGCGGTGACGCGTCTCCAGCATTGCATGCTGGCGACCCATCGCCATCACCTGTTCTGCCAAGTGCACGGCTTCTTTCACAAGGAGCTGTAGCACAATCAAGGAATCAGCAGAGGCAACAGATAACGTCGACTTCAACACTACAACGAAAAAAAGCTATACTTACATGGTCCTCCAGTGACTCTGAAGATGTTTGTTGTACCGTCACCCGGGCAACCATTCGATGCTCTCCTGCACGAGGAGAACTGGAAGAGTTGTGCCCGGAGTGGGTCGCCAATGGAGAGGAAGGAGCGCGCTCGACCTCTTTCTTGGCCCTTGAGGTCACGACTCCTGATTCCTTCAAAAATTCGACGTCGCCAGAAGATGACGGCGCCTCTTGACTACAATACAAAACCCACCTTGAGAAAGGGCAAACTCCGGGACAAGCCAACAAGAAGAAAACAGAGAAGAACAAATGAACTAGAAAGCTTACCAGTCAAACTTTTCAAAATCAAATGTGGCCTCCACCGACTCTGACGAAGACTCTTTGGGAAATCGCATCTTCTTGTGAGAAGATGGTGCCACAACCCTCACAGGAACGGTAGGAATCGGCGACTCCGCACCAACACCCGTACCTTCCGGAGTTGAAGGAGACGACGCGTCGGAATCCTCGCTGTGCGAACGCTTGTCAGTATCCGGACTATCGGACTCGGGGGCTTCCTCCTCCACATCAGAAGGGACAGTCGACTTAGACTCATCCTCTTCCAAGGCTTCGTGAGGAATAATCCCCTTAGGGAGAGGGGGCATACAAGGCGACACCGCCCAATCCTGCATTGACAACAAAAATCAGCAAAAAACAAGTAAGCAACAGAAAAGCAATCGACAAAATAAGCTACAGCTTAGCACACCTATACCTCAAGAGGAGGATTCGAAGCATCAAAGGGAGGAACAACTGGCTCACTAGGAAGCACATACTTGCCGGTGTACTTCGTGACCAGTCGAACCCTCTTGTGCACCTCACTCGCGGACATGCCATCGGCAGACACGCGAGTGACATCATCAGCGCCAGCCCATTGAAATATGGGATGGACTCTGGCTTGCAGGGGCTGGACACGACGGTGCAGCCAAGTTCGGATGAGAGCGCAGCCTCCCTCCTCTTTGCCTATGCGACTCTCGAGGTCGCAGACGCGTTGATACAGCACGTTTGTCTCCGCGAGCTCGCCAGGCATAATTACGTTCTTCCAGGAGTGCATCTTCCTGCACGGTGTCGCGGGATCGAAGGGCGCGAGTCCAAAGTGATCATCTTTGGCCTTCTGATCACGGATGTAGAACCATTTCTCCCTCCACCCTTGGACGGACTTTGTGAGCTTGATGTCGAAATAGGTGGCGGATGGGTCGACGTGGATTCCGCAACCACCTACATCATAAACTAAAGAACCAGATGTAGACTGGCGCTTCAATTTGAAGATGCACTTGAAAAGGCCGAAGTGTGGCTCGATTCCGAGCCAGCACTCGCAAAGTGTGATGAAGCAAGAGATGTGGAGGATCGAATTTGGGGACAGCTGATGGAGCTGGAGCCCGTAGAAACAAAGAAGACCCCTAAAAAAGGGGTGAAGAGGCAAGGAGAGACCGTGAATGATGAATGCTAGAAACATCACTCAAAAACCAGCGGGAGGAGCATGAATGGTCTCACCGCAGGGGACGCGCGCGTTGGCGACTGCAGCAGACAGCACTCCGTCTTGGCGAATAAGACGGAGATCAGACGCCTTGATGATGGAAGGGCACCACGCACCATTCATGACGCGGGTGCTCGCGACCTTATTCTTCCCACCGGCGGCGGTGCTGGTGCCCGCAGCGGCGGAGCCGCCCTTCTTCTTCGCCGCGGCGACAATGGCCGCGGAATCAGCAACAGCGCCTCCCTTCTTCTTCCCCATTGCACGACGGCGATGCGAGCGCAGAAAGTAGCTCGGAAATGAGCAAAGCCGGTCCAGCGTCGTGGAGGAAACGGGCACAGGAAAAAGCAGAGGAGTCGCAGCAATGGCGATGGCAGCAAGGAAGAATGAGCACGGATGGGAAAATTACCGCCATAGCGATGCTACTTAATCCCTGGAAGATGCAATCCAACGGCTCAGAAAAAACCCTATTGGACGCGTGGCACACATCGTGTTGGACACGTGGAGAAGGGGAAGTGCGAACCGTCCCTCCACTACTCCCATTACGCACAGAAATCGAGGAGGCGTAGTTAAAATAAAGATTACACACGACCAGTCAAATCAAAGTCAGAAAGGGGGACCCACTGCTCATCACGTCCCGTCAAACTCGCTCACGCGGGCAACTGAGGTCATACAAGCGTCAGCACTAACGTCATCAAAGCTACGCAGCAAAAGACTTCGACTACTTTAGTCCTTGCTGGAGTCTTCGACTCCACCAAGCACTCGGGCGCTACTCCCATAGGGAGCGTTGGCCGCGCACCCTACGATTTTCTTTTCTTTTCGCAGGAACAAAGACAATTAGAAGCAAACCCAAATCATTCGAAATACGGTTCGACTATGGACATGGGTTACTCCCATAGGGAGCGCTAGAAAAATTCGACTGAAACAAGCAACCAAAAGAGGACAGCAGTCGCAAAAGTTATTTAGTCCCTGCCTGAGTCTTCGACTCAACCAGGCACTCGGGGGCTACTCCCATAGGGAGCGTTGGTCGCGCACCCTATGATTATTTATACAGAACACTGTGTGTTGATAACATCCGCACTCGAAGCTCATGGCGGCACCGCCTCATAATTTTCCTTACAAAGAGACTGCGTCTCCTGGGTCACTCGAATCATCTCCGCGATGATAAAATTCGGATGCCGCGCTTACAGCGTGAAGGTAAGACCTGAATAAGTTTGGCAACGCATTTAGCTGCGCACTACCATAAATGTATCCGTGCCTACAGGTACGATGAACATGCCTTGACGGACGCGTCGAGTGCTCACACCCATATAACTGGAATTCGACTCCTGTAAGACCTCCACGGCCTGAGTCGAATTACGCCAGCACTTTTCCGGATTCGAGTCTAGGGACTCGAGTTCGAGTAGATTGTGTTGTTTCACCCTAAGGTGGTTAACTGATACCGATACTTCGGTTATATCAGGCACATATATCAACATCCCTATGACACAAATAAAAGCAGTTGAAATACACTAGTTTAGGCACTCGAAGACTTCAAAAAGTCCCAGTCGAATCTGCAATTCCACTGGACACTCGAGGACTACTGATATGGGTATACCCTACAGGTACTCGAGCTTGGTATATACGGTCCAAATACGTACAGGCCCACGGTGTCGCCAAGGCCCAAACGAAATACTCGAGTAACCTACGGACTCTCGATTGCTTGAAGAACAAGAAGAAGTTAAAGATAGAAAGTTTGAAGGGGTAAAACCCTAACTTGTAACCGACTCGACCTGCTACCTGAGACCTAGCCTATCTATATAAAGGCTAGGAGGGGGCGGTGAGGAGGACACACGCAACCCTAGTTTCCACAACCCTCGCTAGATTGCATCTGCGCACCATTGTAAATTTCAATTCCTTTGATAATTCCACGAGCAGACAAGCAGGAGTAGGGACCTCTACGAGGCCTGAACCTGGGTAAATCTTTGTCCCCTGTGTGCTTGTTTGCTAGCCAATAGATGTCTCCAACGCTCCCTCCTTCTCCAAAACCCAAGTCCATAACAATGTGCATTGATGAGTTAAACCCTCGTCACCTAGTGTCGGCGGCACTTTCCTGCAGTGTCGTCTCCTCTCCCCACAACGCTGCATACCCTCAGTGCCAGCCCCTACGTCGCCGCCATCCGGGATGAGAGGAGTCCAATGTCGTCCAGGCCCCGCTCTACGCTTGAGAGGAGGGGATGGAGTGCGCCTCCCTCAGTATCCCCGGTCATGTCTGCCACCGCCACATCTTCGGCCGGCCACAGTAGGCAGCGACCCCATCCCCATCCGCCACCTCGTCGACGATGATCTAGACGGGATGCCTCCTGGGCACATGGCCGCTTTCACCGGCGCTCCTCTTTCGATCCCCTTTCCTCCCAAAGCCAACGCCTCCCCACCCCCGAACACCCTTTGCCCATAGCAACCATGGTACTGCCCTGCCTAACCACTCCACCACATCTGATTCACCCATGTCGAAGGCATCATGGTCAATTATGCATATGTCTATGGTGGCATGACCCAGATGCGAGTGGCAACGAAGCTACAGAGGCATCGATGTCCACCCCTGTACGAGAGTCCACTCCAACTGGAGGAATGTACCAAGCAGGTCAGGCAGGAATGCTGGAGAAGTCCTTGCAAGAGGGAGATCGATCCAGTGCCATGCCGGCGTGCAGCAGCTGAGCCAGCAGACGAGCGGTACAGGACTACAGAGGAGGCAAACGAGAGGGAGGCCGAGCTCGGATGTGGCGAGTAGAGGACGGGGATGTGCGCGAAGACGATGCCAACGAGCGAGAAGAAGGGCGGAGCGGTACAGGACTACAGAGGAGGCGAATGAGGGGGGAGGCCGAGCTCGGATGTGGCGAGTAGAGGACAGGGATGTGCGTGAAGACGATGCCAACGAGCGAGAAGAAGGGCGGGGGTGGAGCTCGCCGGACCCGGTAGGGAGCAGGTGGGGTTGCAGACCAACGCGGAGGTGGCCGTGACGGCCACAACGACGGTTCCAGAGCGTATCCTCCTTCCAGCACCTCCCTCCAATCGAACGCCCTTCCCAACCTCCTTGAGCTGGTGAAACAAGGGAAATAGCGTTGGGACTGGCGGATCTGGTCGCCGGAGGCACTAGCCGAACATGCTATGTGATCGATTTAATTGGATTTTAGAGCAACGAGGAAACAAAGGAAGAAGATGAATTAGCAATTTGGGGGGATTTTCTCGACTGGGTGCCGTGCACGCACCCGAGGGAGTTTTTTTAGCACCACGTGAGGGAGCACTTAGCGTTTTGGGCAGGTCTGACATATGGACTCTAGATTATGGCTCAAATTGTTCTTTAAGCATTGTATAGGATTTCCCGTGTGCTATGGCAAATAATGGGATCCTAGAATCAGGAGGGTGAAGGAAAATCCCTAAAAAAGAAGGTGAAGGAAAATATATAACTTATTATTACACGAAAATAAATGCCCAATCATGACAGAATCAACTATATATTGGTTGAAAAATAAAGCCGTCAGAATATATGGTCCGATATTTGAGTGATCGGTCGGAGACTCCCTAAATAGGTATGGTACCATAAATGAAGAAATATGAAAAAGGTCGGATTCTATTACAACAATATTTCATTACATTATATTATAGGAGAATAAAATGGCAACTACTTTATAGCTTTACAAAATGTAGGCATGAACAACCCTTGCTTGATGCATCCGGAACAAACCTACCACGAGCTCAACTCAAATAATTTTGGTTGGGCTGGTGGGCGGAGCGAAATAAGGCCAATCATGGAGAGTGCCGATTATATGTACCTGAGCTACAGTTCAAGGTTCAACGGCATACATGGGAATGGACTGAATTTTTCAAGAAGAAACCTGCAAATATCCCACCGACTGTGCATAAATGGCAACCACCTGAAACCGATTGGATTATGATCAACACGGATGGGGCATTTTGTGGGACGTACGGAAATGGAGGTTGGGGCTGTATCGGTAGAGACCATGGAAGTCGGCCAATCTTTGCTGATGCAGGTTCTGTATCCAATGCGGGTGAAGCTCTACGTTCCGAAACACAAGCACTACTTCATCATATCTTCATTGCAGACCAGATGGGAATTGGAAGACCAATCTTTGCAACTGACTATCATGTCCTACAAAAAGCTATAGTTTTAGACACTTATGATGATGCGCCTATTGGAGCACTCTTCCGTGCTGTGAAGTATCAGCTCCGGCTTTCCTTTGTAGATTATCGCATTGTCTATGTGCATCGTTCCTGTAATAAGTCAGCCCATGAGCTGGCGGCGCTGGGTGCGGCTGAGCCGCCGGGATACCACGATGTGTGGTTAGAAAACTATCCAAATGCTGTAACCAGGGCCCTGTCCGGCGATTATGCCGAGCTAAGTTAATGGAATGTCTACGTTCCACGTTTAAAATAATTTTGGTTGGGCTGAAGCAATGCGAGTTCAGAAAAGGCATTAACAATCTCCTGGTCGGTGTAGATGCATCTAGGCGAGGTCCTAGATGGCTTGGCAATTTGACGAGATTGAAAGGGCGCCGAGAAAGGTGGTGGCGCTCAAGACAAAACCTAGGGTAAGTGTGGGGATGCGGTACTATGTCAACAAGGGCAATCAAGGGTTTTGACATTCAGAAAATTTGTAGGAAAATTAGAGGCTCGATAAAAGAGGGCGACTTAGAAAATTTTCAATATTTTTGCAAGTGGATTAAATTTCTTGCATTTGAATTTCTACTATATATTCTCATATATTCTTGATTTATGTTTTTGTTGTGATTTATTATGCATACACTTTGTAGTTACATACTTACATGCGCACTATATTATTTAAAGAAAAATATGTAAACTACCCCTGATTATATTATTAAAAGTAAGAAATATTATTAATTGTGTATATATTATTTTCCCGTGGCAACGCACGGGCACTCTGCTAGTCTATACTATAATTTATGTTGAGGTAGATTCGTCTTCACGATTTTCTGTCCTACTTTTTTTAGACGTGTTTGCCCATGTAAGTTCAGAGTAATTACAAGGCATGCCACCCCTTATGTAAACAACCTGGTTCCTCAATGCGACTCCGCGAACGCCACCTCCCCAATCCTAGCGCCGGCGGCACTTTCCTGCAGTGCCATCTCCTCTCCCCACAACGCTGCATACCCTCAGCGCCAGCCCCTACGTCACTGCCATCCGAGATGAGAGGAGTCCAGTGCCGTCCAGGCCCCGCTCTACGCCTGAGAGGAGGGGATGGAGCGCGCCTCCCTCAGTATCCCCGGTCATGTCTGCCGCCGCCACATCTTAGGCCGGCCATAGCAGGCAGCGACCCCATCCCCGTCCGCCACCTCGTCGACGATGATCTAGACGGGATGCCTCCTGGCCACATGGCGGCTTTCACCGACGCTCCTCTTCCGATCCCCTTTCCTCCCAAAGCCAACGCCTCCCCACCCCCGAACACAGTTTGCCCATAGCAACCATGGTACTGCCCTGCCTAACCACTCCACCACATCTGGTTCGCCCATGTCGAAGGCATCATGGTCAATTATGCATCTGTCTATGGTGGCATGACCCAGATGCGAGCGGCAATGGAGCCACAGAGGCCTCGATGACCACCCCTGTACGAGAGTCCACTCCAACTGGAGGCAGGTACCGAGTAGGTCAGGCAGGAATGCTGGAGAAGTCCTTGAGAGAGGGAGATCGAGCCAGTGCCATGCCGGCATGCAGCAGCTAAGCCAGTAGACGAGCGGTACAGGACTACAGAGGAAGCGAACGAGGGGGAGGCCGAGCTCGGATGTGGCGAGAGAGGACAGGGATGTGCGTGAAGACGATGCCAACGAGCGAGAAGAAGGGCGGAGCGGAACTTGACTACAGAGGAGGCGAACGAGGGGGGAGGCCGAGCTCGGATGTGGCGAGTAGAGGACGGGGATGTGCGCGAAGACGATGCCAACGAGCGAGAAGAAGGGCGGGGGTGGAGCTCGCCGGCCCCGGTAGGCAGCAGGTGGGGTTGTAGACCAACGCGGAGGTGGCCGTGACGGCCACAACGACGGTCCCAGAGCGTATCCTCCTTTCAGCACCTCCCTCCAATCGAACGCCCTTCCCGACCTCCTTGTGCTGGTGAAACAAGGGAAATAGCGCTGGGACTGGCGGATCTGGTCGCCGGAGGCACTAGCCGAACGTGTTATGTGATCAATTTGATTGAATTTCAGAGCAACGAGGAAACGAAGGAAGAAGATGAATTAGCAATTTGGGGGGATTTTCTCGACTGGGTACCGTGCACGCACCTGAGGGAGTTTTTTTAGCACCACTTGAGGGAGGACTTAGAGTTTTGGGCAGGTCTGACATATGGACTCCAGATTATGGCTCAAATTGGTCTTTAAGCATTGTATAGGATTTCCGGTGTGCTATGGCAAATAATGGGATCCTGGAATAAGGAGGGTGAAGGAAAATCCCTAAAAAAAGAAGGTGAAGGAAAATATATAACTTATTATTACACGAAAATAAATGCCCAATCATGATAGAAACAACTATATATTCGTTGAAAAATAAAGCCATCAGAATATATGGTCCGATATTTGAGTGATCGGTCGGAGACTCCCTAAATAGGTATGGTACCATAAATGAAGAAATATGAGATAGGTCGGATTCTATTACTACAATATTTCATTACATTATATTATAGGAGAATAAAATGGCAACTACTTTATAGCTTTACAAAATGTAGGCATGAACAACCCTTGCTTGATGCATCCGGAACAAACCTACCACGAGCTCAACTCAAATAATTTTGGTTGGGCTGGTGGGCGGAGCAAAATAAGGCCAATCATGGAGAGTGCCGATTTTCTGTACCTGAGCTGCAGTTCAAGGTTCAACGGCATACATGGGAATGGACTGAATTTTTCAAGAAGAAACCTGCAAATATCCCACCGACTGTGCATAAATGGCAACCACCCGAAACCGATTGGATTATGATTAACATGGATGGGGCATTTTGTGGGACGTCCGGAAATGGAGGATGGGGCTGTATCGCTAGAGACCATGGAAGCTGGCCAATCTTTGCTGATGAAGGTTCTGTATCCAATGCGGGTGAAGCTCTATGTTCTGAAACACAAGCACTACTGCATCCTATCTTTATTGCAGACCAGATGGGAATTGGAAGACCAATCTTTGCAACTGACTATCATGTCCTACAAAAAGCTATAGTTTCAGACACTTATGATGATGTGCCTCTTGGAGCACTCTTCCGTGCTGTGAAGTATCAGCTCCGGCTTTCCTTTGTAGATTATCGCATTGTCTATGTGCATCGTTCCTGTAATAAGCCAGCCCATGAGATGGCGGCACTGGGTGCGGATGAGCCGCCGGGATACCATGATGTTTGGTTAGAAAACTATCCAAATGCTGTAACCAGGGCCCTGTCCGGCGATTATGCTGAGCTAAGTTAATGGAATGTCTACGTTCCACGTGAAAAATAATTTTGGTTGGGCTGAAGCAATGCGAGTTCAGAAAAGGCATTAACAATCTCCTGGTCGGTGTAGATGCATCTAGGCGAGGTCCTAGATGGCTTGGCAATTTGACGAGATTGAAATGGCGCCGAGAAAGGTGGTGGTGCTTCTCCAGGACAACACCTAGGGTAAGTGTGGGGATGCGGTACTATGTCAACAAGGGCAATCAAGGGTTTTGACATTTAGAAAATTTGTAGGAAAATTAGGGGCTCGATAAAAGAGGGCGACTTGGAAAGTTGTCAATATTTTTGCAAGTGGATTAAATTTCTTGCATTTGAATTTCTACTATATATTCTCATATTTTCTTGATTTATGTTTTTGTTGTGATTTATTATACATACACTTTGTAGTTACATACTTACATGCGCACTATATTATTTAAAGAAAAATATGTAAACTACCCCTGATTATATTATGAAAAGTAAGAAATATAATTAATTGCGTATATATTATTTTCCCGTGGCAACGTGATGACCCACAAGTATAGGTGGTGTATCGCAGTATTTTCGAAAGTAAGAGCGTCGAACCCAACGAGGAGCAGAAGGTGCTAGCTAGTGGTATGGATCAGGAATTCTCTGCAATTACTTAGCAAACGGATTTTTAGGGGTTTTTGATAAAGCAAGTAAACAAAGTACGAGTAAATAAAAGACAGTAAGAATGAATGCAGCAAGTGGCCCAATTATTTATGCAGCAAAGGACAAGCCGGTTGTATTTCTATAGATGACCAAACGTTCTCGAGGACACATGGAATGACTGTCAAGTGCTTTCGCTTCATATAGTCAATTAATCTTCTCTAGCTTGCTAAGTGTTGTGTGGGTGAACCTGTGCTAACGTACCGTCCCATCCAAGACTTAATACATACTTGTGATTAAACCCCCTTGCAAACATCCGTAAGTACAAGAAAGTAATTAAGGTAGAAAACTAAGCACAGCTTTAAACTCTAAGATCCTTACGTCCCTTGTGCAATGGTTTCCTAATGGGGATTCCGGTTTATGTCACTCCGGCAACCCCTACGATTAGTAGTCAAATACACAATGCATTCCCCTATGCCCATATAGGTGAAGTGTCATGTAGTCGATGTTCACATGACACAACTAGAAGAAGTACACCACAACTTAAATAACAATCTATTGAATCTTTCTCAACGCAACTCCACTACTAACAACAAGACTTCTCCCATGTCCTCAAGAACAAAACGAACTACTCACAAGACATCATATGGTTCATGATCAGAGATGGAATAATGATGTATAACAATCTGAACATAAACAATAATTCAATGGTTCACTCAATAGCATCAACAACAAGGAGTAATCAACGCCGGGAAAGTTTCCCCTATGAACTATGCAAGATTCAACGCAATTGTTACAGCAATATGGAGATGGTGATGAGGGTGCTGATGGTGATGATGGTGGTGATGATGATGATGATCCCGATGAAGTCCAGCTTGATAGTGGTGTTAATGGCGACGATCTCCCCTCTCCGGGAAGGAATCCCCTGGCAGAAATCTGTCTACCGGAGAGATCTTTCTCTCTCGGTGTTTTACGCCCCGTAGAGGCGGCGGAATATTTCTGTGGTCGCTCCCCTAGTCTTAGGGTTTCGGGAGGAAGATATACGCCAGAGGGGAGAGGCTGGAGTGGGCCAGGGTGGCCACACCACTCCCTGGCGCGGCCTGGGCTTGCCCGCGCCATGGGGTGGTGTGGGCCCCCTGTGGCCCACCTCCACTCCATCTTCTGGCATCTTGAGTCTTCTGGAAAAATAGAATTTTCCGTATATTTTCTCGGATTTTCTGATCTTCGTGAATTTTGCCTCCAAATAGCACCTTTTCCATCAGAATCCTAACTGCAGCGGACCATGCTCCAAAAGTCATCAACCATGCAAAAACAGATGAAATAACATAAGTATCACCTCTCAATACGAAATATATCAATGAATAGTAGTGAATTAAGACATAGAATAGTGATGCAAAATGGACGTATCACAACGCACAGGCACTCTGCTAGTCTATACTATAATTTATGTTGAGGTAGGTTCGTCTTCACGATTTTCCGTCCGACTTTATTTAGACGTGTTTACCCCTGTAAGTTCAGAGTAATTACAAGGCATGCCACCGCTTATGTAACAACCTGGTTCCTCCACGCGACTCCGCAAACACCGCCTCCCCAATCCTAGCGCCGGCGGCACTTTCCTGCAGTGCCGTCTCCTCTCCCCACAACGCTGCATACCCTCAGCGCCAGCCCCTACGTCGCTGCCATCCGAGATGAGAGGAGTCCAGTGCCGTCCAGGCCCCGCTCTATGCCTGAGAGGGGATGGAGCGCGCCTCCCTCAGTATCCCCGGTCATGTCTTCCGCCGCCACATCTTCGGCCGGCCACAGCAGGCAGCGACCCCATCCCCGTCCGCCACCTCGTCGACGATGATCTAGACGGGATGCCTCCTGGCCACATGGCCGCTTTCACCGGCGCTCCTCTTCCGATCCCCTTTCCTCCCAAAGCCAACGCCTCCCCACCCCCGAACACCGTTTGCCCATAGCAACCATGGTACTGCCCTGCCTAACCACTCCACCACATTTGATTCGCCCATGTCAAAGGCATCATGGTTAATTATGCATCTGTCTATGGTGGCATGACCCAGATGCGAGTGGCAACGGAGCCACAGAGGCATCGATGTCCACCCCTGTACGAGAGTCCACTCCAACTGGAGGCAGGTACCGAGCAGGTCAGGCAGGAATGCTGGAGAAGTCCTTGCAAGAGGGAGATCGAGCCAGTGCCATGCCGGCGTGCAGCAGCTGAGCCAACGGACGAGCGGTACAGGACTACAGAGGAGGTGAACAAGGGGGGAGGCCGAGCTCGGATGTGGCGAGTAGAGGACGGGGATGTGCGCGAAGACGATGCCAACGAGCGAGAAGAAGGGTGGGGGTGGAGCTCGCCGGCCCCGGTAGGGAGCAGGTGGGGTTGCAGACCAACGCGGAGGTGGCCGTGATGGCCACAACGACGGTCCCAGAGCGTATCCTCCTTCCAGCACCTCCCTCTAATCGAACGCCCTTCCCAACCTCCTTGTGCTGGTGAAACAAGGGAAATAGCGCTGGGACTGGCGGATCTGGTTGCCGCAGGCACTAGCCGAACGTGCTATGTGATCGATTTGATTGGATTTCAGAGCAATGAGGAAACGAATGAAGAAGATGAATTAGCAATTTGGGGGATTTTCTCGACTGGGTACCGTGCACGCACCTGAGGGAGTTTTTTTTAGAACCAAATGAGGAAGCACTTAGTGTTTTGGGCAGGTCTGACATATGGACGCCAGATTATGGCTCAAATTGGTCTTTAAGCATGTTGGAGATATGCCCAAGAGGCAATAATAAAAGTGGTTATTATTATATCTTTGTGTTTATGATGAATGTTTACATCCCATGCTATAATTGTATTATTAGGAAACACTAATACTTGTGTGTTTTGTAAACATGTAAGAGTCCCTAGTAAGCCTCTTGTTGAACTAGCTTGTTGATTAATAGATGATCATGGTTTCCTAGTCATGGACATTGGATGTCATTAATAACAAGGTTGTATCATTAGGAGAATGATGTGATGGACACACACCCATAGTAAGCGTAGCATAAGATCAAGTCATTAAGTTCGTATTGCTATAAGCTTTTAAATGCATAGTGACCTAATCCTTCGACCATGAGGTTGTGTTAATGACCATCACCGGATGGGTACTTTGATGACATCAAACACCGCTTCGTAACTGGGTGGTCATAAAGGTGTCGTTGGGTATTCTAAAAGTATGTGTTGAAGCGCATGGACCAAGATTGGGATTTTTCCATCCATACGACGGATAGATATGCTCTGGGCCCTCTCGGTGGAATGTCATCTAGTTAGCTTGCAAGCATGTGACTAGGTCACAAGGGATGACATATCACGGAACGAGTGAAGAGTACTTGTCAGCAACGAGGTAGAACTAGGTATGGAGATACTGATGATCAAACCTCGGATAAGTAGAGTATCGCGAGACAAAGGGAATTGGTTTCGTATGTTAATGGTTCAATCGATCATGAAGTCATCGTTGAGTATGTGGGAGCCGTTATGGATCTCCAGATCCCGCTGATGGTTATTGATCGGAGAGGTGTCTCCGTCATGTCTACATATTCACGAACCGTAGGGTGACACACTTAAGGTTCGAAGTTGTTTTAAGTAGATATGGAATGTGCGTAGGAGACCGAATGTTGTTCGGAGTCTCGGATTGGATTCGGGACATCACGAGGAGCTCTGGAATTGTCCGGGGAGTAAGATTCATATAATGGGGATCTTTTTCTGAGTTAGGAAATGTTCCGGAGTGTTTGTATGGGGATTCTAGAAGGTTTTGGAATGTTCCGGAAGGTTCTAGAAGATATTTTGGAGTTTATTTGAAAACCAAGATAAGATAAGATAAGATAAGGGAAATTTAAAGAGGATACTTGAGGGGGAAGGACTCCTCCCCCCACCTCCTTGGTGCGCCGGCCCTAAGGGGTGGGCCTAGGGGTGGGAACCCTAGGTCGCACCCCTCCCTCTATATATAGAGGGGTGGAGGCGCCACCCCCTTTGATCCTCCACTCTTGCCCCAAGCCGCCTCTCTCCTCCTCCTTCTTTCTGCTCAGGCTTAGGCGAAGCCCTGCATAATTCTCCACTCCACCACCACCACCACGCCGTCGTGCTGCAAGGATTCCGTGGAGAGATCTACTACCTCCGCTGCTCGCTGGAACGAGGAGAGGAAGGTTTGCTTCGACTCCACACGTGTGACCGACTGCGGAAGCGCTGCCGGAACGCGGCGCCGGAAGGAACGTCCACTCGATCTTGAGATCGGCAAGTGATCGACTACATCAACCACGAGACCTAATCTCGTAACGCTTTCATGTCTACAAGGGTTAGTACAGATCTATCTCGTTGCACATGTCTAATAGATTAGATCTTGGCTTTTATCTAGATTAGATCTGGGTTTTGTTTTTTCTGGCGGTAGAAATTTTTTGTTTTCCATGCTACGAACCCTTCAAAGCATTGTATAGGATTTCCCGTGTGCTATGGCAAATAATGGGATCCTGGAATAAGGAGGGTGAAGGAAAATCCCTAAAAAAGAAGGTAAAGGAAAATATATAACTTATTATTACACGAAAATAAATGCCCAATCATGATAGAAACAACTATATATTGGTTGAAAAATAAAGCCGTCAGAATATATGGTCCGATATTTGAGTGATCGGTCGGAGACTCCCTAAATAGGTATGGTACCATAAATGAAGAAATATGAGATAGGTGGGATTCTAATACTACAATATTTCATTACATTATATTATAGGAGAATAAAATGGCAACTACTTTATAGCTTTACAAAATGTAGGTATGAACAACCCTTGCTTGATGCATCCGGAACAAACCTACCACGAGCTCAACTCAAATAATTTTGGTTGGGCTGGTGGGCGGAGCGAAATAAGGCCAATCATGGAGAGTGCTGATTATCTATACCTGAGCTGCAGTTCAAGGTTCAACGGCATACATAGGAATGGACTGAATTTTTCAAGAAGAAACCTGCAAATAACCCACCGACTGTGCATAAATGGCAACCACCTGAAACCAATTGGATTATGATCAACACGGAAGGGGCATTCTGTGGAACGTCCGGAAATGGAGGCTGGGGCTGTATCGCTAGAGACCATGGAAGCTGGCCAATCTTTGCTGATGCAGGTTCTGTATCCAATGCGGGTGAAGCTCTACGTTCCGAAACACAAGCACTACTACATCCTATCTTCATTGCAGACCAGATGGGAATTGGAAGACCAATCTTTGCAACTGAATATCATGTCCTATAAAAAGCTATAGTTTCAGACACTTATGATGATGCGCCTCTTGGAGCACTCTTCCGTGCTGTGAAGTATTAGCTCCGGCTTTCCTTTGTAGATTATCGCATTGTCTATGAGCATCATTCCTGTAATAAGCCAGCCCATGAGCTGGCGGCGCTGGGTGCGGCTGAGCCGCCGGGATACCACGATGTGTGGTTAGAAAACTATCCAAATGCTGTAACCAGGGCCCTGTCCGGCGATTATGCCGAGCTAAGTTCATGGAATGTCTACCTTCCACCTCAAAAATAATTTTGGTTGGGCTGAAGCAATGCGAGTTCAGAAAAGGCATTAACAATCTCCTGGTCGGTGTAGATGCATCTAGGCGAGGTCCTAGATGGCTTGGCAATTTGACGAGATTGAAAGGGCGCCGAGAAAGGTGGTGGTGCTTCTCCAGGACAACACCTAGGGTAAGTGTGGGGATGCGGTACTATGTCAACAAGGGCAATCAAGGGTTTTGACATTCAGAAAATTTGTAGGAAAATTAGGGGCTCGATAAAAGAGGGCGACTTAGAAAATTGCCAATATTTTTGCAAGTGGATTAAATTTCTTGCATTTGAATTTCTACTATATATTCTCATATTTTCTTGATTTATGTTTTTGTTCTGATTTATTATACATACACTTTGTAGTTACATACTTACATGCGCACTATATTATTTAAATAAAAATATGTAAACTGCCCCTGATTATATTATGAAAAGTAAGAAATATTATTAATTGCATATATATTATTTTCCCGTGGCAACGCACGGGCACTCTGCTAGTATACTATAATATTGCTTGAGGTAGGTTCGTCTACACCGATTTTCCGTCCGATTTTTGTTGGACGGATTTGCCCTTGACTGTTCGGGCTATTTACATGGTCTGCCACCGCTAAGTGAGAAGTAAATGTTCCGTGAAAAGAAAAGAAAAGTCCACACACGCGCGACCGTCCCAGCCTGCTCCACCTCTTCCCACCAGGTCGAAGCCTCAAACCCGGCGGCGGGCGCTACCTTGAGATCTACCAGTGGCGCCGTTATTTCCGCCTCGAGATCCACTGGTGGCGCTGTTAATTCTGCCTCGAGATTGACTGGAGGCGTTGTCCCCATCCCTGCATCGTGTGCGGCCGACGGCGCTGCCCCCTGATACATTGCAAATGTATCTATAATTTTTTATGTTCCATGCTTGGTTTTATCCACTTTCTTGTGTTTTGTTCTAACTTTGGAGTACTTTTCATATGATTTCTTGGACTACCTATTAACAAGAGCCACAGTGTCAGCTGCCTGTTTTCTGCTGTTTTTGGTTCCAGGAAAGTCAGAAAATGAATATTCTCGGAATTGGACGGGACAAAAGCCAAAGTGCCTATTTTTTCGGAAGTGATCAAGTGCCAGAATACGAGATGGAGAGGGGCCAGAGGGCGGCCACTCCACCTGGCCGCGTGGCCAGGCCTGGCCCGCGCCAGGGGGTGGTGTGGCCAGCCCAGGCACCCCCTCGGCCTCTCCTCCCGCCTATATATTTCCCTCGGGACGAAAACCCTAAGTGCCCGATCAAAAATCCACGAAAGAGTATGTAGCCGCCATCATCTCTATCCCTAGATCGGGAGGGATCTGAAGCTCTTCTCGGCACCCTGCCGGAGGGGGGAATTCACCCTGGAGGCCTTCTTCATCACCATGCAAGACTCCGGTGTGATGCGTGAGTAGTTCATCCTTGGACTACAGATCCATGTAGTAAGATGGCTGGTTCTCCTCCTTTGTGCTTTCATGTCTAGATCTTGTGAGCTCCGTTCATGATCAAGATCATCTATTTGTAATTCTGCATGTTGTGTTTGTGGGGATTCGATGGATATTGAGATGCTATTTCAGATTGATTATTGATTATATCATGTCTTTGTTATTTGTGATCTTGCATGCTTTCCGTTGTTAGTAGCTATCTTGGCCAAGTAGATGCTAGCAACTCCAAGAGTTAGTATTTATGCTCGATAGTGGGTTCATGCCTCTGGTAATCTGGGGAAGTGACAGAAATCTCTAAGGTACTAGATGTGTTGTTGCTACTAGGGAGAAAACAACAATCCTTTGTTCATAGAACAATCGTATTGTTTACTTTACACGCAGTTCGTAAAGTAATAATCTGTTGCTTGCAACTTAATACTGGAGGGGGTTCAGATGATAACCTGAAGGTGGATTATTAGTCATAGATACAGTTGGATGGCGGTCTATGTAATATGTTGTAATGCCCAATCAAGTCTCAGAGGAGTCAAGATGATTAGTATATGCATGTATTGCTTTCTCGATGTTTGTCAATGCCCCGCTGTAATTTGTTCACCCAGCATGTTATCTATCTAAGAGAGCCACCTCTAGTGAACTATGGATCCCGGTCCTTTACTTTACATACAATCTACAATCTTTTACTACTTTGTGTTTACTTTCTGCAAACTTTTACTTCTTTCCATTCGATACGTTTAATCCTTTGTTTTCCGCAAAACACGGTGAGATTGACAACCTCATCGCAAGTTGGGGATAAAGTTATGTGGTTGTGTTGTGCAGGTCTCCACGTTGCTACTAGCACCGGTAGTGCGCCCTGCCAAAGCTCAGCTAGTAACACCTTTGAGGTGTTTCCTTGCTCCTACTGGTTCGATTAAACCTTGGTTTCATAACTGAGGGAAACTTGCTGCTATGCTCATCATACCTTCCTCTTGGGGTTCCCCACGAGCTCTACATCAACACCACACACCAAGCACTTTTCTGGGCGCCGTGCATTGAGCCATCAAGCGATTTTCTAGCGCCGTTGCCAGGGAGTCAAGGACATCTTCACAAGGGGAGTCCCGCATAACCAATCTCTTTACTTTGTTGTTTTTGTTTTGCTTAGTTTTCTTTTTGCTTAGTTTGCTTGTTTTGTTCTTCAAAAGAACACAAAAAAATTAGTTTTAAAAGTTTGCTTTGTTATTTGAAAACCCAAAAAAATGACTACTCTTGAAAACACTAAGTTGTGTGACTTCACTAGCACCAACAACAATGATTTTATGAGCACACCTATTGCTCCACATGTGGCTGAAAATACTTTCTTTCAGATAAAACTTGCTTTGCTCAATCTTGTTATGAGAGAACAATTTTCTGGTATTGGTAATGAAGATGATGCTTCCCATCTAAATAACTTTGTTGAACTTTGTGAGGTGCAAAAGCATAGGGATATAGATGGTGATATTATTAAGCTGAAATTGTTTCCTTTCTCTTTGAGAGGAAAAGCTAAAGAATGGTTGAATTCCTTAACTAGGAATTTGATTCTTGGACTAAATGCACAAATGCTTTTATTGGAAAATACTATCCTCCTGCTAAGATTATATCCATGGGAAGTGAAATAATGAAGTTTAAACAACTTGATAATGAGCATGTTGCTCAAGCTTGGGAAACAATGAAATCTTTGGTTAAGAATTGTCCCACTCATGGACTGACTGCTTGGATGATCATCCAAACTTTTTATGCAGGATTAAACTATTCTTCAAGGGACCTATTGGATTCTGCTACTGGAGGTACATTTATGACCATCACTTTGGGTGCTGCAACAAAACTTTTGGACAATATGATGGTTAATTATTCTGAATGGCATACTGAGAGAGCTCCACAAGGTAAGAAGGTAAATTCTGTTGAGGAAACGTCCTCTTTGAGTGATAAGATTGATATTATTATGTCTATGCTTGTTAATGGGAAAGCCCATATTGATCCAAATAATGTTCCTTTAGCCTCTTTGGTTGCTCAAGAAGAGCAAGTTGATGTGAACTTCATAAGAAATAACAATTTTGGCAACAATGCTTATGGTAATAATGCTTATAGGAACAATTTTGGTAACAACAATTATAAGCCATATCCTCCCAACAATGGTAATGCTTATGGAAATTCTTACAACAATAATAAGAGTGCTCCCTCCGAACTTGAAGTTATGCTTAAAGAGTTTATTAGTAAACAAACTGCTTTCAATAAAACTATTGAGGAAAAACTCTCTAATGCTGAAAGAAATATAGCATGTTTAGCTGAAGCTCAATCTACTTTGAATAAAATAGCTGCTAAACCTGAAACTAATGAGAATCCCTTTGCAGCTACCAATGCTATACAAGTAAGAATTGATGAAAATGTTAGACTATTAGCTGAATTACATGATAAGTGGGAAAGATAAGATGAAATTGCTAGAAACATTAGTGTTTCTACTATTACCACCACTAGTGTTGAGGCTAGTAATAGTTCTACAACTTTAGATGATAAATTTGATTTTGATCTTGATGGTTGTAACATCTCTGAAGTTATTAAGTTCCTACAAAAGCTTGCTAAAAGTCCTAATGCTAGTGCTATGAACATGGACTTTACAAAACACATTACTGATGCCCTCATAAAGATTAAAGAAGAAAAGATGAAACATAAAGCTTCTATTCCTATAAAACAAGAGGATGGTTAGGAAACCATCATTAATATGAAAGTGAATGACTTTGATTTCAAAGCTTTGTGTGATCTTGATAGTAGTGTTTCTATTATGCCTAGAAGGATTTATGATATGCTTGATTTGCCTCCACTTGAAGATTGTTATTTGAATGTCCCACTTGATGATAATGCTAAAAAGAAACTCATGGGGAGTCTTAATGATGTTCTTA
This sequence comes from Avena eriantha, assembly GCA_910589775.1. Lineage (NCBI taxonomy): Eukaryota > Viridiplantae > Streptophyta > Magnoliopsida > Poales > Poaceae > Avena > Avena eriantha. Next base: position 35,665,402 of record OU342743.1, on the reverse strand, counting down.
CTATGGTTAACGATTCCTATGTCCCCATTGATTTCTATGTTTTGGATGTTAAATACAATGCTTCTTGTCCTATTACTTTGGGAAGACCTTTTCTTAGAACTGTTGGTGCCATCATTGATATGAAAGAAGGCACCATTAAATATCAACTCCCACTCAAGAAAGGTATAGAACACTTCCCTAAAAAGAGAGAAAAGATTTATTTTGCTTCTCCTATGAAAACAAAAATTTGTCTTAATGCTTTTTCATTTGAGAACACTTGATTCTTTCTTTGCTTCTTATGCCTAACTTAAAGGCGTTAAAGAAAAGTACTTACTGGGAGATAACCCAAAAGTTTTAGATGAGTCTTGGAAGTTATTACCTCTATAATAACCTCTCCTTATCCTTTTTATTTGCTTTTTGTGCCAAGAGTAACCTCTAATGAGAGAGAAGTAATGATTGGGAAAGTTGTTGTACCGAAACAGATTTCTGTGCTTCACCGTAAAAATTCTTGAGAGAGCTCTACATGTCGTATTGAGCTGTATTTTTTTGTGCTTCTGCCCTAGGTTGTTATATAACTTTCTTTAGTTCAACACTTTTTTGATTTGAGCAACCAAAGGTCTTCGAAAAAATTTGTCTTTACCTGCTGGTCTGTTTTGACAGATTTCTGCCATTTTCTGCATTTGCTTCTTGTTGGTTCCTTTTTGAGTTCTTTTGGGGAATTGAGCTTTTTAAGGGAAGTGCTACAGTAGCTAGTGTTCTAATGTAAGTTTATTTGGTGTTAGAACTTAACCTTAAGACTTATTTATCTTAAATGCACTAATGTTGCTAATGAGATTGTGTGAAGTTTTGTATGAAGGAAAAATTTCAGGTGTATGGAAGGAACGAGTAATGAGATGAAGGATGGACTAAATCTCAAGCTTGGGGATGCCACGCGTGTCACCCCAAGAAATATCCAAGAAGTACAAGCGTCAAAGCTTGGAGATGCCCAAGGCATCCCCTTCTTCATCAATAAAAATCCCAGGTTTCCTGCAAACGCTTCATTTTTATTGTTTCATGCACAGTTGTGTTTTTCTTGGAGCCTCTTCTTTTTCTTTTTCGTTTTGGTTTTTGTTTGCTTTGGTTTTCTTAGTTTTCTGAATAAATTGGTTGGACCCCCTCTTTCATACATTGGTTTGCAAATAGTTTGGTTTGGTTTTGAAAAGAGTAGGAAAGTTCATGCTTATATGGTAAAAAGAGCTTGGTTTTGACTGTGGCCTATGCTCTGTCATGCCATGCTTGATATTGTTTTGGCTTTATGCTTAGTATTCTTTGCTGTAGCATGACTTGTTATAAACAATTGAGATTGCTTAATTTGCCTTGGATGAATCATGCGTTGTTTTAGCATATTAAAGCATAGTATAGTGGTATTCTCCTTTGATGCTTTATTTGGGCTGACTTGGCACATGCTCACACCATGTTATGACTATCTCAAGTCACCATAGCCTTTATGATCCTTTAGTTTTCAACTTGTAGTATCACTTTATGCTTTGATCAATGATGTTTTGTCGCTCTGCATGATTATGGCCATTATTGCTCTCTTAGTTTGTCGCTCCCAGTCTTTTGCTAGCCTACACAACCAAGTATGAGTTCCACTCATGCATCCAACTCCCTAAACCAAGATATTCCAAAGAATCCACCATACCTACCTACTAGCTTATGCTATTCCAAAGTATATTCATGCTTTTGTTTACCTTCCAAATTAAACTTGTTATGAGAAAACTAGTGATTAAAGCTCTCACGAACTTGATGGCACACTTTACTTTACTTGCCCTGAATTAACTTGAACCATCGTGTCTTCTATGTTGTATGTGCTTGCACTTATTTGTTGGGAATTAGCAGAACCATGCTTTTATGGGGAACGCTTTCAACATTGCACTTGGTACTTATACCTAGTTGATATCATGCTCTTTTGTATATGGATGTCGTCGGTGTGAAATGAAAGGGGAGCTTGTAAGTCCATGGAGTTATGTATATTTGTCAGAGAAACGCTTGGGCCGCTGGTCTAATCCATGCTGACATGGTGGAAACCTGCAACGTAACCATAATGAGCTGTCCATGAAGCATTCTTCTTATAAAAAAAGAGTCCTATATTGAGAAAAAAGAGAAAAGAAAAAAAGAGATTATGAAAAGAGGAAAGAGAGAAAAAAACACCATATTCCCATGGTAAATAAGAAGAATGCTAAGATGCTTGTTGTCTGCTTGCCTTGTCATTTTGATATGGGGATTCTTCCGTATCATCGGGCAAGGGGTACCCCGTTGGCGGTTCCCAATGATACACATGTACTTATAATGACAAGAACTTACCGGTGACTAAACTTGAGTAGCATGAGGAGCGACCCTCGTATACAAGGGACATGAGATTTCTGACTTATACTTCGTCAAGCATGTACACCATAGTTTGTTCACTTTAACCTTAATCACTTCAAGATGCTTATGATAGGGGCAATGAGAGCTGAAAGCTATAAGTACCATAATTTTTGAAAGCTCTTTATGAGACGTGAATCCCTACTTCCTTTTATAAAAAGGCCTTTCTTCCACCATTATATTGTGTCTCCACCTTCTATCTTTATGCACCTACTTTGAGAGCATAGTGTCCATTCTTAGTTCTATGTGCATTGTCCCAAGACTAGTTGATTGATGCATACTTTGATATTGCTTGTTTTAAACTATTGTATCTAGTCACTCTTATGAACTTTGAAGGTGTCCTATGCATTTATATTTGCTACTCTATTGAGGGACAAGTTGAATACTATTATGCCATGTTTTCTTTATGTGAAACAAACAAACGTCTTACAAAGCATTGTTATTCATGAATCTTTTGTTTGTGCCTTTTCATGTTGCATCATAGTTTCTTTGCTTATTGCTAGAACTTTGTCTTTCATGTTATGATTGAAGTACTATGATCCCAGCTTTGAATGTTTTGTAAATACTTTGATCAAGTCTTTGATGGTGCATGTCACCTTAAAAATTATTCTTTCTTTTTATCACTTACCTACTCGAGGACGAGCAGGACTTAAGCTTAGGGATGTTGATATATTGCAAATGTATCTATAATTTTTGATGTTCCATGCTTGGTTTTATCCACTTTCTTGTGTTTTGTTCCAACTTTGGAGTACTTTTCATATGATTTCTTGGACTAACCTATTAACAAGAGCCACAGTGCTAGTTGCCTGTTTTCTGCTGTTTTTGGTTCCAGGAAAGTCAGAAAAATGAATATTCTCGGAATTGGACGGGACAAAAGCCAAAGTGCCTAGTTTTCCGGAAGTGATCAAGTGCCAGAATACGAGACAGAGAGGGGCCAGAGGGCGGCCACACCACCTGGCCACGCGGCTAGGCCTAGCCCGCGCCAGGGGGTGGTGTGGCCAGCCCAGGCACCCCCTCGGCCTCTCCTTCCGCCTATATATTGCCCTCAGGACGAAAACCCTAAGTGCCCGATCAAAAATCCACGAAAGAGTTTGTAGTCGCCGTCATCTCCATCCCTAGATCGGGAGGGATCTGAAGCTCTTCCCGGCACCCTGCCGGAGAGGGGAATTCACCCTGGAGGCCTTCTTCTCACCATGCAAGCCTCCGGTGTGATGCGTGAGTAGTTCATCCTTGGACTACGGATCCATGTAGTAGCTAGATGGCTGGTTCTCCTCCTTTGTGCTTTCATGTCTAGATCTTGTGAGCTCCGTTCATGATCAAGATCATCTATTTGTAATTCTGCATGTTGTGTTTGTGGGGATTCGATGGATATTGAGATGCTATTTCAGATTGATTATTGATTATATCATGTCTTTGTTATTTGTGATCTTGCATGCTTTCCGTTGTTAGTAGCTATCTTGGCCAAGTAGATGCTAGCAACTCCAAGAGTTAGTATTTATGCTCGATAGTGGGTTCATGCCTCTGGTAATCTGGGGAAGTGACAGAAATCTCTAAGGTACTAGATGTGTTGTTGCTACTAGGGAGAAAACAACAATCCTTTGTTCATAGAACAATCGTATTGTTTACTTTACACGCAGTTCGTAAAGTAATAATCTGTTGCTTGCAACTTAATACTGGAGGGGGTTCAGATGATAACCTGAAGGTGGATTATTAGTCATAGATACAGTTGGATGGCGGTCTATGTAATATGTTGTAATGCCCAATCAAGTCTCAGAGGAGTCAAGATGATTAGTATATGCATGTATTGCTTTCTCGATGTTTGTCAATGCCCCGCTGTAATTTGTTCACCCAGCATGTTATCTATCTAAGAGAGCCACCTCTAGTGAACTATGGATCCCGGTCCTTTACTTTACATACAATCTACAATCTTTTACTACTTTGTGTTTACTTTCTGCAAACTTTTACTTCTTTCCATTCGATACGTTTAATCCTTTGTTTTCCGCAAAACACGGTGAGATTGACAACCTCATCGCAAGTTGGGGATAAAGTTATGTGGTTGTGTTGTGCAGGTCTCCACGTTGCTACTAGCACCGGTAGTGCGCCCTGCCAAAGCTCAGCTAGTAACACCTTTGAGGTGTTTCCTTGCTCCTACTGGTTCGATTAAACCTTGGTTTCATAACTGAGGGAAACTTGCTGCTATGCTCATCATACCTTCCTCTTGGGGTTCCCCACGAGCTCTACATCAACACCACACACCAAGCACTTTTCTGGGCGCCGTGCATTGAGCCATCAAGCGATTTTCTAGCGCCGTTGCCAGGGAGTCAAGGACATCTTCACAAGGGGAGTCCCGCATAACCAATCTCTTTACTTTGTTGTTTTTGTTTTGCTTAGTTTTCTTTTTGCTTAGTTTGCTTGTTTTGTTCTTCAAAAGAACACAAAAAAATTAGTTTTAAAAGTTTGCTTTGTTATTTGAAAACCCAAAAAAATGACTACTCTTGAAAACACTAAGTTGTGTGACTTCACTAGCACCAACAACAATGATTTTATGAGCACACCTATTGCTCCACATGTGGCTGAAAATACTTTCTTTCAGATAAAACTTGCTTTGCTCAATCTTGTTATGAGAGAACAATTTTCTGGTATTGGTAATGAAGATGATGCTTCCCATCTAAATAACTTTGTTGAACTTTGTGAGGTGCAAAAGCATAGGGATATAGATGGTGATATTATTAAGCTGAAATTGTTTCCTTTCTCTTTGAGAGGAAAAGCTAAAGAATGGTTGAATTCCTTAACTAGGAATTTGATTCTTGGACTAAATGCACAAATGCTTTTATTGGAAAATACTATCCTCCTGCTAAGATTATATCCATGGGAAGTGAAATAATGAAGTTTAAACAACTTGATAATGAGCATGTTGCTCAAGCTTGGGAAAGAATGAAATCTTTGGTTAAGAATTGTCCCACTCATGGACTGACTGCTTGGATGATCATCCAAACTTTTTATGCAGGATTAAACTATTCTTCAAGGGACCTATTGGATTCTGCTACTGGAGGTACATTTATGACCATCACTTTGGGTGCTGCAACAAAACTTTTGGACAATATGATGGTTAATTATTCTGAATGGCATACTGAGAGAGCTCCACAAGGTAAGAAGGTAAATTCTGTTGAGGAAACGTCCTCTTTGAGTGATAAGATTGATATTATTATGTCTATGCTTGTTAATGGGAAAGCCCATATTGATCCAAATAATGTTCCTTTAGCCTCTTTGGTTGCTCAAGAAGAGCAAGTTGATGTGAACTTCATAAGAAATAACAATTTTGGCAACAATGCTTATGGTAATAATGCTTATAGGAACAATTTTGGTAACAACAATTATAAGCCATATCCTCCCAACAATGGTAATGCTTATGGAAATTCTTACAACAATAATAAGAGTGCTCCCTCCGAACTTGAAGTTATGCTTAAAGAGTTTATTAGTAAACAAACTGCTTTCAATAAAACTATTGAGGAAAAACTCTCTAATGCTGAAAGAAATATAGCATGTTTAGCTGAAGCTCAATCTACTTTGAATAAAATAGCTGCTAAACCTGAAACTAATGAGAATCCCTTTGCAGCTACCAATGCTATACAAGTAAGAATTGATGAAAATGTTAGACTATTAGCTGAATTACATGATAAGTGGGAAAGATAAGATGAAATTGCTAGAAACATTAGTGTTTCTACTATTACCACCACTAGTGTTGAGGCTAGTAATAGTTCTACAACTTTAGATGATAAATTTGATTTTGATCTTGATGGTTGTAACATCTCTGAAGTTATTAAGTTCCTACAAAAGCTTGCTAAAAGTCCTAATGCTAGTGCTATGAACATGGACTTTACAAAACACATTACTGATGCCCTCATAAAGATTAAAGAAGAAAAGATGAAACATAAAGCTTCTATTCCTATAAAACAAGAGGATGGTTAGGAAACCATCATTAATATGAAAGTGAATGACTTTGATTTCAAAGCTTTGTGTGATCTTGATAGTAGTGTTTCTATTATGCCTAGAAGGATTTATGATATGCTTGATTTGCCTCCACTTGAAGATTGTTATTTGAATGTCCCACTTGATGATAATGCTAAAAAGAAACTCATGGGGAGTCTTAATGATGTTCTTACTATGGTTAACGATTCCTATGTCCCCATTGATTTCTATGTTTTGGATGTTAAATACAATGCTTCTTGTCCTATTACTTTGGGAAGACCTTTTCTTAGAACTGTTGGTGCCATCATTGATATGAAAGAAGGCACCATTAAATATCAACTCCCACTCAAGAAAGGTATAGAACACTTCCCTAAAAAGAGAGAAAAGATTTATTTTGCTTCTCCTATGAAAACAAAAATTTGTCTTAATGCTTTTTCATTTGAGAACACTTGATTCTTTCTTTGCTTCTTATGCCTAACTTAAAGGCGTTAAAGAAAAGTACTTACTGGGAGATAACCCAAAAGTTTTAGATGAGTCTTGGAAGTTATTACCTCTATAATAACCTCTCCTTATCCTTTTTATTTGCTTTTTGTGCCAAGAGTAACCTCTAATGAGAGAGAAGTAATGATTGGGAAAGTTGTTGTACCGAAACAGATTTCTGTGCTTCACCGTAAAAATTCTTGAGAGAGCTCTACATGTCGTATTGAGCTGTATTTTTTTGTGCTTCTGCCCTAGGTTGTTATATAACTTTCTTTAGTTCAACACTTTTTTGATTTGAGCAACCAAAGGTCTTCGAAAAAATTTGTCTTTACCTGCTGGTCTGTTTTGACAGATTTCTGCCATTTTCTGCATTTGCTTCTTGTTGGTTCCTTTTTGAGTTCTTTTGGGGAATTGAGCTTTTTAAGGGAAGTGCTACAGTAGCTAGTGTTCTAATGTAAGTTTATTTGGTGTTAGAACTTAACCTTAAGACTTATTTATCTTAAATGCACTAATGTTGCTAATGAGATTGTGTGAAGTTTTGTATGAAGGAAAAATTTCAGGTGTATGGAAGGAACGAGTAATGAGATGAAGGATGGACTAAATCTCAAGCTTGGGGATGCCACGCGTGTCACCCCAAGAAATATCCAAGAAGTACAAGCGTCAAAGCTTGGAGATGCCCAAGGCATCCCCTTCTTCATCAATAAAAATCCCAGGTTTCCTGCAAACGCTTCATTTTATTGTTTCATGCACAGTTGTGTTTTTCTTGGAGCCTCTTCTTTTTCTTTTTCGTTTTGGTTTTTGTTTGCTTTGGTTTTCTTAGTTTTCTGAATAAATTGGTTGGACCCCCTCTTTCATACATTGGTTTGCAAATAGTTTGGTTTGGTTTTGAAAAGAGTAGGAAAGTTCATGCTTATATGGTAAAAAGAGCTTGGTTTTGACTGTGGCCTATGCTCTGTCATGCCATGCTTGATATTGTTTTGGCTTTATGCTTAGTATTCTTTGCTGTAGCATGACTTGTTATAAACAATTGAGATTGCTTAATTTGCCTTGGATGAATCATGCGTTGTTTTAGCATATTAAAGCATAGTATAGTGGTATTCTCCTTTGATGCTTTATTTGGGCTGACTTGGCACATGCTCACACCATGTTATGACTATCTCAAGTCACCATAGCCTTTATGATCCTTTAGTTTTCAACTTGTAGTATCACTTTATGCTTTGATCAATGATGTTTTGTCGCTCTGCATGATTATGGCCATTATTGCTCTCTTAGTTTGTCGCTCCCAGTCTTTTGCTAGCCTACACAACCAAGTATGAGTTCCACTCATGCATCCAACTCCCTAAACCAAGATATTCCAAAGAATCCACCATACCTACCTACTAGCTTATGCTATTCCAAAGTATATTCATGCTTTTGTTTACCTTCCAAATTAAACTTGTTATGAGAAAACTAGTGATTAAAGCTCTCACGAACTTGATGGCACACTTTACTTTACTTGCCCTGAATTAACTTGAACCATCGTGTCTTCTATGTTGTATGTGCTTGCACTTATTTGTTGGGAATTAGCAGAACCATGCTTTTATGGGGAACGCTTTCAACATTGCACTTGGTACTTATACCTAGTTGATATCATGCTCTTTTGTATATGGATGTCGTCGGTGTGAAATGAAAGGGGAGCTTGTAAGTCCATGGAGTTATGTATATTTGTCAGAGAAACGCTTGGGCCGCTGGTCTAATCCATGCTGACATGGTGGAAACCTGCAACGTAACCATAATGAGCTGTCCATGAAGCATTCTTCTTATAAAAAAAGAGTCCTATATTGAGAAAAAAGAGAAAAGAAAAAAAGAGATTATGAAAAGAGGAAAGAGAGAAAAAAACACCATATTCCCATGGTAAATAAGAAGAATGCTAAGATGCTTGTTGTCTGCTTGCCTTGTCATTTTGATATGGGGATTCTTCCGTATCATCGGGCAAGGGGTACCCCATTGGCGGTTCCCAATGATACACATGTACTTATAATGACAAGAACTTACCGGTGACTAAACTTGAGTAGCATGAGGAGCGACCCTCGTATACAAGGGACATGAGATTTCTGACTTATACTTCGTCAAGCATGTACACCATAGTTTGTTCACTTTAACCTTAATCACTTCAAGATGCTTATGATAGGGGCAATGAGAGCTGAAAGCTATAAGTACCATAATTTTTGAAAGCTCTTTATGAGACGTGAATCCCTACTTCCTTTTATAAAAAGGCCTTTCTTCCACCATTATATTGTGTCTCCACCTTCTATCTTTATGCACCTACTTTGAGAGCATAGTGTCCATTCTTAGTTCTATGTGCATTGTCCCAAGACTAGTTGATTGATGCATACTTTGATATTGCTTGTTTTAAACTATTGTATCTAGTCACTCTTATGAACTTTGAAGGTGTCCTATGCATTTATATTTGCTACTCTATTGAGGGACAAGTTGAATACTATTATGCCATGTTTTCTTTATGTGAAACAAACAAACGTCTTACAAAGCATTGTTATTCATGAATCTTTTGTTTGTGCCTTTTCATGTTGCATCATAGTTTCTTTGCTTATTGCTAGAACTTTGTCTTTCATGTTATGATTGAAGTACTATGATCCCAGCTTTGAATGTTTTGTAAATACTTTGATCAAGTCTTTGATGGTGCATGTCACCTTAAAAATTATTCTTTCTTTTTATCACTTACCTACTCGAGGACGAGCAGGACTTAAGCTTAGGGATGTTGATATATTGCAAATGTATCTATAATTTTTGATGTTCCATGCTTGGTTTTATCCACTTTCTTGTGTTTTGTTCCAACTTTGGAGTACTTTTCATATGATTTCTTGGACTAACCTATTAACAAGAGCCACAGTGCTAGTTGCCTGTTTTCTGCTGTTTTTGGTTCCAGGAAAGTCAGAAAAATGAATATTCTCGGAATTGGACGGGACAAAAGCCAAAGTGCCTAGTTTTCCGGAAGTGATCAAGTGCCAGAATACGAGACAGAGAGGGGCCAGAGGGCGGCCACACCACCTGGCCACGCGGCTAGGCCTAGCCCGCGCCAGGGGGTGGTGTGGCCAGCCCAGGCACCCCCTCGGCCTCTCCTTCCGCCTATATATTGCCCTCAGGACGAAAACCCTAAGTGCCCGATCAAAAATCCACGAAAGAGTTTGTAGTCGCCGTCATCTCCATCCCTAGATCGGGAGGGATCTGAAGCTCTTCCCGGCACCCTGCCGGAGAGGGGAATTCACCCTGGAGGCCTTCTTCTCACCATGCAAGCCTCCGGTGTGATGCGTGAGTAGTTCATCCTTGGACTACGGATCCATGTAGTAGCTAGATGGCTGGTTCTCCTCCTTTGTGCTTTCATGTCTAGATCTTGTGAGCTCCGTTCATGATCAAGATCATCTATTTGTAATTCTGCATGTTGTGTTTGTGGGGATTCGATGGATATTGAGATGCTATTTCAGATTGATTATTGATTATATCATGTCTTTGTTATTTGTGATCTTGCATGCTTTCCGTTGTTAGTAGCTATCTTGGCCAAGTAGATGCTAGCAACTCCAAGAGTTAGTATTTATGCTCGATAGTGGGTTCATGCCTCTGGTAATCTGGGGAAGTGACAGAAATCTCTAAGGTACTAGATGTGTTGTTGCTACTAGGGAGAAAACAACAATCCTTTGTTCATAGAACAATCGTATTGTTTACTTTACACGCAGTTCGTAAAGTAATAATCTGTTGCTTGCAACTTAATACTGGAGGGGGTTCAGATGATAACCTGAAGGTGGATTATTAGTCATAGATACAGTTGGATGGCGGTCTATGTAATATGTTGTAATGCCCAATCAAGTCTCAGAGGAGTCAAGATGATTAGTATATGCATGTATTGCTTTCTCGATGTTTGTCAATGCCCCGCTGTAATTTGTTCACCCAGCATGTTATCTATCTAAGAGAGCCACCTCTAGTGAACTATGGATCCCGGTCCTTTACTTTACATACAATCTACAATCTTTTACTACTTTGTGTTTACTTTCTGCAAACTTTTACTTCTTTCCATTCGATACGTTTAATCCTTTATTTTCCGCAAAACACGGTGAGATTGACAACCTCATCGCAAGTTGGGGATAAAGTTATGTGGTTGTGTTGTGCAGGTCTCCACGTTGCTACTAACACCGGTAGTACGCCCTGCCAAAGCTCAGCTAGTAACACCTTTGAGGTGTTTCCTTGCTCCTACTGGTTCGATTAAATCTTGGTTTTATAACTGAGGAAAACTTGTTGCTGTGCTCATCATACCTTCCTCTTGGGGTTCTTAACAAGCTCTACATCAACACCACGCACCAAGCACTTTTCTGAGCGCCGTGCATTGAGCCATCACCCCCACCCTCAAGGAGGAGAGATGGAGAGGGATGGGGATGGGATGTCAGGAGATCGTCAATGGGACGGGGAAGACAGATGGTGCCTCTGCAACCTCGACGTAACTGATGACGCCGGTCCCCCCGTGCCCTTGCCTGATAGGTGTGTGTGTTGATTTCTGAATCCGTTTTCTTCCTTCAATATCTGAGCCACCGGCGTTGTGCCCTCTGCTTTGTGTCTCCTCTCTTTGCCGTTCTGGATTTGATCGAATTTCCCTTCTAATTAAGAGATATAGTTCTCTGATAATTATTCATGTGAACTAACACCCGCTGCCATGGAGATTTATGATCATACGTTCCTCAGGCAGCGTGTGGAGGCAAGGTTAGCGACCCTTCTTTTAGAGAGTCAGGAGTACACTGATGCAACCCTGCCGCCCGTGCAGATTTCAGAAACAGCTCGACTGCACTGACGCTCCCGTAGAGGATGGTGTGGTGGAGCAGCGACAAGCCAAGGTGCAATGGTTCTGTAATTCCTTCTAGAGTATTTCCGGTTTGAGACATCCAGATAGTGATTCGGCTGGAACTATCCACCAGTTATCCATTAATTACCTATAGTTTTCTCAAAGTCCATTTAATTATATAACAAAGGGACAAATCTATTAAAACATGATTGCTGACATAATTTTAGTATTTGTCTGGCGTGAGGGTGCACAAGTCACCCCATTTGTTTTTGTTTTATGTAGTCCTCTATGTACATGAAAAACAAAGATGATTTTGATATTCCTTCAATGCAGTATCTGCATTTGATCGTGCTGATGAGCTATTCGCTACTGCTGATTTTAGTCTTTCAATTTTCTACAGCACGTGAACTTTTTCAGGGCATTTGCGTTGGCCATAAGCCCATGAAAAGAATTCGAATTGCTCAAATTTGACTTATCCTGATTCTTAGGTTTTTAACGATCCATCAGATGTTCACTGCGCAGTTGTTGAAATGGCCACCGTATCCAAACTCAGCTAGGATTGAATGTCCAGTGGTGAGACTGACGACGGATGAAGATGGATGCTCTGTTCCACCAGATGGTAGAGATAGACCGATGAGTGACCGAGACGTCGCAGCCGCAGAGTACACGGATCTAAGACACTGCACGCTTTGCCAGTCCTTTGACGGGCGCTTGCTAGACAATACAGCGGATAAGGATGGCACCCGCAGGGTATGGGTGCGGGTGGAGCCACCCCATATCCGTACCCGTTCTCCCCGAGTCTCCCCATCACCACACCCATACCCGTCAACGGGTGCAAGTTTTTCCCATACCCGTCATCTGACAGGGTTAATGGGTACCCGCGGGTTAAAATACCCGCATATACGGCACATCAAAATAAACAAAAAATGGTAGAAAACAACATTTAATATAATTTATAAGCATCAACACAATAAATTAAGTTCACAAACTCACACAAGAAAAGAGGTAATTTAAACGTATATAAGACCACAAAATAAGCTTCCCAATAAAGTATATTAATCCTAGAGATACTAGGCTGGAGTTACGGGAATAGACTATGGCAGTAGGGAAAAAAGGATGCGTGCAATCAACAATCATTAATATATCCAGGTAAATGGAGATGCTAGGCATGAAATATGTGTTTTTTTGGACTATCGAGATTAATGGGACAAAATAGATTACCTAAGTTGGAATTTTGCACCGGAGATCCACTTGTCAGATATGTAGATGGGTACATGGGTGTGGGTTGTATGATCCCGTACCCGTACCCATCACACCCGATGGGTTTAAAATTTACCCATTTATATACCCACGGGTATTTTTCTATCCCAAACCCTCTCCCTAATAGGGTTTTTACCCGCCGGGTAAACGGGTGATGGGTACCATTGCCATCCCTAACAGCGGAGGAGTTGTGTACCTATACCTCCCTGCTCATGATGCCCCCGGCCAGGTGTGTCGAGTACAACGACAGACAGCAACACACTCATGCAGACGAGGAACAATTTCAATGGGAGTTCACTCCCACCCAGGTAAAAGACATGAAAATAATGTCAAATTTGTTAAACTTTAACATGTGGGAATTCGGTTAATCATCAGAGAAATTGTACCATAAACTGTTTTCATAGTCACATTTACGAGTTGTCTAATTTAGTTGCATTGTCTTAAATCAGCTGTTCCGTGGTAGCGAACATGCAAAGGCATCACATATTTTTTTTAGGGGAAGCACGTGTCATGGCGTTGATAATTCTTAACTTTTGTCAATCTCATCTAATAACAGTATATCATCAAACAATTATGTTGACGGCTCATCAATTTGCGTCGTTCATGTTTAAATTACTAACAAACCATGTTGCAAAATGCATGATTAGACCAACACCGCTAGCAAAGGCGGCGCGGAGGAAGCCGCTGAGAAAAGCGACAAGACCTAGAAATTGCTGAGAATGCTGCTCATGGGCGTCACCATTGGGGGTGTGGGCGGCATCGTGGTTGCCCAAGGACGGTTGTTCGCCACAACCATGGCCGCCATTGGTCTAAACCATCATCATATATAGTACTTCTATGTCAATTAATAGTATTTGTCATCTTTAGACATGAGCAGTGCATAATTTCTTAGGAATGGTTGTAATGTTGGTTTCATGTTGAGATTACCAGTTGAAATAGTTGGCTTTGTCATTTGGATATTCTAATCAGGTGACCGATGGTTATTAAGAAATAAGAATAGTGATCTGAATGCACTCCTCTGTTAAAGCATGCTTCGCCACGGATGGATTAAATAGTATGAGATGCCACTACTATTGCCATTACACGAATATATTATTTCCTTTGCGGAGCTACCTTAGTGGACTTTATAAAACAAATATGTTGATGCAATACGTATAAAGGCTTCGCAGAAAAAATATGTTGATGCAAGATATATAAAGGCTTCACAGATTGAAGTAGTGCTCCATATATTTATCCAAGTTTGTATACCTCTTTTCTTGCATCCCTGAATGTAGAACTGTCATGGATTTTTCTACAGTGTAACCGTTTTGGAGCTTTGATTTACTAATTTTAATAGGCACGATGCGGAAACTTTAACTTAAAAGAAAAAAGAGGCCGTAGCAACGTACGGGCTTTCTGTTGGTCTAAGCTAAGGTAGGTTCGTTCTAAAAAAAATTCCGTCCGAAATTTTTATTCCGATTTTGCCCCTGCCAGTCGGAGGTATTTACCCACCAATGCCACCCGCGAGTGAAAAAAACGGTTTTGCCCCTGCCAGTCGGAGGTATTTTTTCCGTCTGCCTACTGTTTTCCTGATTTGCCCCTGACTCTTCGATGAAATTACAGCGCATGCCACCGCAAACTGAAGCCAAACCGTCTGGACATCGCCCACCCATCACGTGATTTCCGCGCTCAATCCCCGAGCTATGCACTAGACTTTTTGTGAGGAAGCACCGTAATAACTCCGGACGGAGCAGCATCAGAGGGGAAGAGGCATGGCGGCGGCAGGCGACAGCGCTGGCAGAGGGAGCCTGGAGGCGGGGGTCGTAGCGAGGTGAGGGAGGCGAGATCCGCCGAAAGAGGCGCCTCATGTCCCTCCCATGCACCGCCGGCGGGGTTGGTGGCCATACCCGCTCTGCTCGCCTGCTCCTCCCGATGGACTCGGCCGCGTCACTGGTCTGCAGAAGTGGCGGCTCTACGTCGCGTACGCGCCTACCGCTCTGGCAGAGGATGACGCGGATACCGCGTAGCCCCGGTTGTGGCCGCTGCGCAGGTTATGCCTCGCGGTTGAGCTGGCAGAAGTAACGTGGTCGGGCATGTGTTTCAGCCATGGAGGAGCTTTTGCTCGTCCTCGATTCGGTAGGAGGAGATGGGGGAATAGCGGGAGCAAGGCAGCGCCCAGTGTTGAGACTGGAAGAATAGGACATGGTGTTGTCGGTGGTGGGATGGCAGGAGGGGTCTGCAATTGGAGAACTACCGAGAATGGCAATATATGGAGTTTATACTGAGTGACAAACATGAGATATGGACAGTTTGCTACTGAATCTTGCTGCTACTGTGATGTTCGTTCTTACTGATTTCTAGCTGATTGATTTTTTGTAAATTTTGTATAGTTGCAGCCTGATCCATATAATATATCTGCAATTGGAGACAACCTGATAATTGAGATTTTTTCCTTCACGGTTTTGCACCGTTGGTATACAGGTCTGAATGTCTGATAGCAATTGGTTGCAACGAGAAGTCGTAGGCTCTAAATTTTAGGGATGGGTCTATAGATGGCTATACCATTACATTTATTAACATCGACAAAATTTTGCTAGCTTGTTCAGAGAGAGAAAAATGCTTTCTGTCAATTATGATTTATTGTTTTAAGATGTCATATTCTCAATTGAACAGTTGTATGCAGAAATTCTCTTAGTACAAAATAGAGAGCAAAATTCAATTTCCATGGTTGCTTATCCCTCTTTCACTATCTATATTGGGGTGATGAACTAGCCAGGAATTGCACAAAAAATATATCGTTATTTTTTTGAACCTCGGCAATGCCTTTGATTGATAAAGTGGAAAAAGAGATGGACAGTTTATAAGGAAACCCGCCTAAAACCCTTACAACTGAAACACACCACGCATACCCCGAGGTCGCATCCCCATACGAGTCGACGACAAAGTCATCATAGCAACCAAAGCAACACCAACACCTCAACGCATCACGACGGAGGCGAACAAGCGGAGCCACCGCTCTAGCATCCACTCCAGCATAGAGCCGACACCCCCACACAAGTCTATGACCAAGTCAACCAAGCGACCAAAACCAACATTCTAACACATGGACGCAACATGGTGGAGGCGATTATCTAGAGCCGCCGCTCCAACATCCACGCCGGCCCAAGGGCCACGCACCGCCTAACCGATGTGGAGAATCGCCTCTGCCAACCACCAGCTCGCTCCACTGGTCCCTCCGACTAGCAGAACATCCAAGAAGAGGCCTCAAGAGGAAAGTGACGCAAAAGTGTCACCTTCGCCCGATCCTGCAAGGGGTCTGGGGTTTCACCGGAAGAAACACATGCGTAGGAGAGAGAGCCCCACCACGATGATGCCTTCAAGAAGGATACGACCAGCTGCCAAGACAAGACTTTCACAACCACACATCTGCCCATCGAGGACCAGCTAGACCGCCAACGGCAAACTCGCACGCAGACCGCTAGCCCCACACTCCCGATGATCTGAGGCCACAAATGAAACTAGGCGCCGGGGACTAGATTTGCCTCCCGCAAAGCCACCTCCTAGCTCGGCGCCTGGCTGAAGCCCGACGAACACCCTCTAAAGCTCACCTAACAACTGCCACAATGCTTGACACATCCATGGTCGAAGCCGTCAAAACTGGGCGGACACAACGTCCCTTGCATTTCCACGCCTAGGCTCCCTATCTCTATGACGAAAAACTTCTCTATCTGGATCATCACCACTGCCCGCGGGATAATTACTGAAGAAACCAGAGCGAACCCCGAGCACGAGCCACCACGCTCGGGCTGAAAACCATCGCCTCCACCATCCTCCACCTCTCGCTCTGACCACAATCGCAACAGACAGATGCATGCCGAGGTGCTCGAAGCTGACGAGACACTACCCTCCAGACGAGTGCGCACATCAGCAGTGAACGCCATGGCCACGGACCATAACGAGCCCTCCACCAACCTGGACGCCGTAGAATACGGCAGCTCCACTGCCACCAACACCACCATCTCTCCTAGATGAGGACACCGCACCAGGCGCCACCTCCTGGAGAGCCGTCCATGGGAAATTGCCACCTCCTTTCCCGAAGCCTCTGTTTCGATGCCTTACGGCCATAGACCGGAAGGGAGGAGCCGCCATGGAGGAAAGCCGAGCCACGCCCGTCCGACTATGCCCACTAGGGAGCGGGAGCGACATCTTCCGTCAGCGGCGGCAGGGGTTTGGGATTCCACCCGCCGCTGCCAGGAGACGATGCCGGGGACGTGTTGGAGTAGTCAAAAAAAATATTGTTATAGTTGGTTAAGGGCAAACGACGTAAACGAGGGCGGGGTAATAGGGAAGTAGGAGGAATATACATATTTGCATGAACAAGAGCAAGTCGGAGTGTCGTCCATTAAAAATTAACAACATAAAATAGAACAAAACAACATGTACATAATTTTATTTGATATTTCTATGTTATAGACCGTGGTAACGTATAGGCACTCAGCTAGTCTTTACTATTAAAAGGCTTACGGTCTTGACGGTCTTTGCGCTTTGGTACGTTGGACTTTATGTTCCGTAGTCGTTATGTCCCTCATGTGAAGACCGATCCAATCCGTCGTCCGTAATACGAACTGCAAGCCAAGTGCAAGACGTGGTGGATACGAACTAGGACTCATTGCCTTCCTATAATCCTTAAAAACGGAGTCCACCTTTAAATAAAAACGCCACCTGTGGCCCATCTCCCGGAAGGCCAGAATGCGTTCGTCCATCCTCGATCGGCAACCTGTCCTTCTCCCCACGCCATTACCTTCTGATTGATCCCAGATCCAGCAGCATGAAAGAATGGATTCGGCAGGTATTTTTACTGAGACGTAGTCATGCAGGTTATCTTGATTACACCATATTTATGCAACTACATCGATCGCCCTTTAACCCAAGGTGACAAGGTTTCTCTTCTACGTTAGTTATTCCATCTATGAAGTATTTTATTTGGATGATATACTTGACGTTGCATGCATATATGGAATTAGTAGATGGCCCGTGAATAGGTTCACTAGGTAGTGGAGATTGGTAGATTGATTAATTTGGCATGCAATGGAAGTAAGAGAGACATCGTTTCTTCCCGGTGATCCTGAGTACTTCCTTTCATACATAACAAGTGTCATTGAATTAGATATATCTAGACATATTTTAATAGTACATACATCCACTTCAGTGACACTTATTATGGATCGGCGGGAGTATCATAGTTTTTGGTCGGCAATAATTACTGATAGATTCCAAATATACTTCTACATGCCACAGATAGGATCGAGAAAGTGGAAAAAATTTATGCAAGTTCAACCAACTGGCTTACTAATAATTTTCTTACCATTCGGTAGCCAACGAGATCTTCTATAGGCTACATGTCTCGACTTCTGTCTCTGTCGTCGCCACCTCAGAGCTAAATTCCTACGGATAGATTACAATAACACCTTTATGCCTAGCTCTAGTTGTCTCTGTCGTCGCTCCCTTGGAGTGAAACTCCTACAGGTAAATTACGACTCTATGCCTAGCTCTGGTTGTCTCTGCCGTCGTCGCCTTGGAGTGAAACTCCTACAGGTAAATTACGACTCTATGCCTAGCTCTGGTTCATCGTGGTAAGAGAGGTTCGCAGTAAGGGGAGGAAGACCATTATCATGCGTTTCCATTAGTGTCGTCCTAACAAAAAATTCATTGCATGAGGGACGCACGAGGCACAAACTTGACATCAAGAACTCAAATAGAGATATTTCATGGCCTGTAGCTGGATATTGCAAAGTGCGAATTTTGACATTGTCGGAATTTTAAGAGGCCGTAGCAACGCACGGGTATTCATCTATCTATCTATCTATCTATCTATCTATCTATCTATCTATCTACTAATTTACGTTGTGGTACGTTTGTCAACGTGAAAATTTCCGTCTGCCTTTTATTTTCCCTTTTTACCCCTAGCAGTTCGCAGGTATTACAGGGGTTGCCACCGCCAAGTGATATGGTACGTCCGGTGAAAGAAAACAAAAACGGTCCCCAAAACTCCTCTTCTGTGCCTACACACCCGCCATGGGGACCGGCTCTTCCCGGAGTCGCACCGCCGCAGGTAACCGCTGCTGCCCTCCCGTCCTCTTTCTACTCCGGCGAGGCAGCCGCCCGCAGTCCACGTACGTCCCCCGTGCTTCTTCTTACCACCAGGCCCGGCCAACCTCCCGCATCCGTTGTCCCTCCATCGCCATGGACATCGCCCTTGCCCCGACAAACTCTGCTCCGGCCTCCGCTACGCCAACTACGGTCACCCTAACCCTTCGTCCCGGTCGGAGTGTGGCGAGAAGGGAAGGAGGCGACATCGCATGGTCTCCAACCGTCCGTATCGTCGCCCCCGATCTCCTCCGTTCCCTGCAGCACTAGCTGATAATCCATGGATCCGGCAAGATCTCTGTCCTAAGGGGGAAATTTGAGAGGAGAAGAGGAGGATTTAGATGGGAGAGGTTTTGTGCAGAGGGCACTCTGTCCATGGGTTGCGTGATGCGGTGGATGGCCAAGGAGGGAGTGGTGGTCCGGCCTGGGCGGCCGGGCGGAGTCGACGCCAGTGCCAAACGGGCACGAGGAAGAGCATAGGCATGAGGAGCAGTCTTCCGGAGCACCCGGAGATTAATTTCTTATTGTACAACTTCGATTTGGTTTTCTGCTATGCTACTGCTACTCTCAATTCCTAGGAAGGCAATTTAATTGCTACGGATGGGGATACTGGGCGACGAGGTGGTGAAAATCCGGCATACTGACATCGTCGGTGACCCCACCGGAGTCACATTCAGCTGACCCCAAGGACCCAGGTTTCTTGCTTAAGTTCTGCTGATATTTGTCAATTTTTAGTTAGTTCTCCAACAACACAAATTGGCGGACGAACTGAAGAAGGCAAATCAGTTGTCGTAATGGTGCCTTGTGTTGGCTGATGGGTTACGCACACGAAGCAACGTAGATGCGTTTGTCTGCTACATTTTACTTTAGTTGTCTGCTACCTGCTCATGACTTACATAAAATGAGATGTACAAAGATTTAGTACTCTGTAACTAAATTAATCTGACGTGATTGTATGAAGTTGTGGCGAGACACCAAATAGCTAGCTATAGGAGTTTCTGATTCTAACCTGAATTTACAAATTTATTAAAAGGCTTCTTTCATCACCGAGTAATGTATTACCATCTTCACTGAAGGCAAAAACCCCTCCAAGCATGGTCCTCGGGCTTCGTTCTCTCGCAGTGCTTGTTGCTGCTGTCAGCATCAGTAATAGCTTCAGTTAACTCAATACAGTCATCGAGTTCTTGTATTTTTACAATAGCCCTCTTGGAAATACCGGGTAAACTCTCCAGAGTTGTGACTTGTGAGAACCAAGATTTCATTTTGTCAAGAACTGACACTCTGAAACCCATTTGGGATGTCCGTGATGGTAAATGAACAATAAGGCAAACTAGAAACTTAAAATATTTTAACAATAACCAGCCGAAAACTAATGAAATAGAATTTATCTCTGTCTTTGGCCAACTACAACCTTGTAAATCACTTCCTAGGGATCTGGACACAAGTGTGAGCATTTGAGGAGACATATTCATGGAGCTTAGAAATCCATAGTTTCTTTTTTATTATCAATTCATATATCTGAGTTTTATGCCTTCTTTTCCGCATTGCGATATATGTTGCTGACACCAAAAGATTTGTCCTATCCATATCTGATTGTATTTTGATGGTCTAGGAGTGATGGTACAAAAAACCGTAGCAACGCACGGGCATTCAGCTAGTCTATCTATCTATCTATACTATAATTTTGCTTTAGGTAGGTTAGTCTGCACAGATTTTCCGTCCGAATTTTTTGGACCGTTTTGCCTTTGACTATTTGAAGGTATTACGTGCCTGCCACCGCCAAGTCGGACAAAAAAAAACTCTCGCTGAAGCGCGCTTCCTCCTCCGCCCCACCCGCTCGATCCCAGCGACCGCCGCTGCCCTGGACCAGATCCCCTCATCGCCGCCGTCCTGGTCTAGGCCGCGCACCACCACCGCCACACTAGAAAAGACGGTAGACCTCCGCCGCCTCAAAGGACCCGATTGGAGGAGATCCGGCCCGACCCCTTGTGGAGTTTGTCCCGTCACGCAGGCGGAGGACATGGCTCGACGGCTGGTGGATTTGGGCGTGGTGGGCAGTGCCACCCGCAGGCCGCCGAGGGCTCCGCAGCCCGCTGCCTCAGTCCTCCCCGTCGTATCCCCCTAATCCTCTGATGTAGCCGCCCCCGACAATCCACGCTGAAGCTTCACTTGCAGGCGCCCAATTGTGCGGCTCTACCCTCGATCCCCATTTGCCCTCCACAGGCAGAAGGAGGTGCTGGAGTAGGATACCTGGGGAGGGGGTGTACGTGATCCCCATGACCGCTGCAGTCAGTCCTTGGCTGCATTCGCATGTTGTTCTTGAACCAGACCATGACGTGGATGTTCCTCTATGTGAGGTCAGTCTGATAGTTTTAGGTAATAATCTTTGTGGTGGTTTTGGTAATCAATGTTCTGTGCGACAAATTTGGGTCAGAAAAGGCACCAATCGCCCTAATCCCCATTTCAACGAGTTTGTACCCTCCGCCAATCCTAGCACTCGGTCATCTTTACTGAATCTATCGAGTCACTGAATGAAATTGAACAATCCGCGGATGCAGTGGTTCATGGTCAGAGTGGTTGAGACTTGGTGTTTATTCGTGCAGGAGGAAGTCATATTCAGCTGGAATTTCAGGCACAGGCTGCGGTAATCATGGACAATCAACATGAGCTGGCTGCAGTAATGACGGATTAGACTGAAACGAATGGGCTTACTCTGAATGAGCTGACCGATGGAAGTGCAACTTTGTCATATCGTGTTGTCATGGTAGTTTCGGTTGAAGCTTCTGCTAACTCTGAGCACAACTGGGAGGAAGGCAGGTTTAGGACACTAATATATTTATTTGGAACGAAGATTTATGTTAATAAGCTATGCTTGCCAGCAAATTTCGAGAGTATGATGTCAAGGGATGCTCCTAGCAATTAACAGACTCTGAGTATTGAATGGGATATTAATTCTACTGACTCGTGGGTTCAGTTTCGTTTTTTCTGTCATTGTTGCTTCACTGCGCATGGGTGCTCAGGCCTACTTGGTTATTGATATTGCTGAGACATATTCTATCAAGGGCTTTTTAAAGCACGATAAATCTTCGTTACAGGCATTTGGTATTTTGTACTTGAATGGCGTTGAACAACTTACTTCGTATGATGCAAAAATTCAGGTGTTGAATTCAGGCTATGGAGGTGGCTATGTTGGGTATTACTTCCGAGAACAATGTTGCAAAAGCTAGGGCACCTACAGTTCAGCTGTGCACTGAAGGCTAGCAACCAAACAGGTAAGAGGCAGAAAGTTGCATCTCCCGTGACAACCAAATGTCTTCGTCGTGGTACTCTATTCACCGTGACAAGGATGGGTATGTCGAGGTTGCACTTCCCAATCAACCTACACGAGGAAAATCTTCACAAGTTCCACTAACGCCAGAATTAATGCAGTAGGTGATGTAAATCAGTAGTAAATGTCAGCATTACGTAAGCTTGATTAAGAGATTCTCTCCTTCATTGCAACAGCCGTCAAACGCGTATAGATCTCCTATTTCAAATTGCGATGACATAAAAAAGGTCTGCACGATCATGTTGTATCCTCCCGTTTGTTTCAGTTGACCAAGCTCAGCATACATGCACGAGTAAACAATATGCACATGGCACAGTTCTGAACAATTCTAGCACGATTGTGACTTTGGAGTTTAGAGCAGGCAAAGTGTTTCTTGCTCATTCCGCAGTTGAGGGGTGCATCAGTGGAAAAAGGAGAGGTGCAGAAAAGTTTGATCTGCGCTGCTCAGTTATATATAAATAGTCATCAGGAATTCTTGGACGCCTTGGACTTGGCATGATTCAGACCAATTTGATGGTTAACATTACCTGAGAGTTCAGAGCAGGCAAACTTTTCTAATCTACTTTTTCATATAGTTCACGCGCGGAGCATGAAGGATAAAGATGCAGAGAAGTTTGTTTGATTTGCACTATCGGTTCCATGGAAACAACTGATATTGTACACTTGTATGTGCACCGAGACTATTTGGTGATTTAGAGATGGTGTGTCGCCGCTTTACCCGCTAGATCAGAAACATGCATGTATAAAACATACAAGTGAGAAAAATGGTTCGCCGAAATATAAGTGATATATGAAATTTTCCTTGGAAAATATTAGCTACAAGATTTGGGTGCATAGGTGTATTTAAAAAAAGAATAATTTCAATACAGAAAATGTGGTTAGAAAAAGTCTAATCAAATCACTAAAAATATCCAAAGTTAAATTGTGAGTTAAATAAAACTCAATTCCAAATTGCGTGTTGTAAAGACGAGGACCATGACGCAAAGGCCGAGTAAGGAGATATAAAATTAGATGAAGTAATTGACAAAACGTTTTGTTGGATGCAAGTGCTAAATAAATATATAAAGCATGATTGAGCTACACAGTTGATTTGAACTTGAGAAACGAAAAGAATGGAAGTAAAAATATCAAAGGGCATAACGAATCCTCAAATTAACTTATTTTTCTATGCATATAAATTTACATGATCAGATAGGTGTAAGAAACACTTTATTATGAATTTTAAGAAATATGAGAATATTATTTAATGTCCCTATAAAATCTAAATACACAAATGCTTGGTGAAGATGAGTGAGGAGAGAGGGGTTCAGGCAGAGAAGCTGATTTTATTATGAATTTTAAGAAATATGAGAATATTATTTAATGTCCCTATAAAATCTAAATACACAAATGCTTGGTAAAGATGAGTGAGGAGAGAGGGGTTCAGGCAGAGAAGGTGATTGACCATATACTAGATTGAAAGCGTTCCACCATGCACGGTGTTTGTTGCAGCTAGAGATAGATGCTTAATTAGGTTGTGGTCAGTTGAATATCGTGCTCATTATCTAATTCATAAGAAACTTATAAACAATTTGTTTATAATATATTTATTCCCCGTGGCAACGTACGGGTACTCTGCTAGTCTTCTATCTATCTATACTATAATCTATACTATAATTTTGCTTAACGTAGGTTGGTCGACACGATTTTTTCCGTCCGACATTATTTAGACGCTTTTGTCCCTGACTATTTGAGAGTATTACACCACTGCCACCGCTCAGTTAAGAAAAAAACGTTTGCCTGTTCTTTCCTCTCTCTCCACCTGACCCGCCGCCGCCCCCAATCCGGTGTGCGCCGCCGCGCATAAGCGCCACCGAGGGGACGTCCGCTCCGTCCCAGTGCTGCGCGTCCGCCACCGAGGAGGAGATCATTAGCGTCCACCCTGTGTCCGGGGTCCAAATCCTTCGAAACTCCATGCCGGCCTCGCACAAACCACAGATTTGTGCGGCCCTGGGATCTCGTCCGCTCGAAAATAAAGGTGGTAGCTACTCCGCTCTGGTCTGCTCGTGCGCGCAGGGCCGTGGATCCCGGTGCTGTGGACAACTGATCATGCAGCGAACCAGTCGCGACCTGTACCAGTGAAATCACTCGCGCTACCTGTTGGTGTCCGTGTGCACCAGCATCAGGTTCGCCAATAGTTTCCCTGAGGCTGCGATGTCTGTATTGTGTACTAGCTGGAGACTTATTGAAAAGATCAGATTCATTTTACAATGATCAGAAAATTGTTAGTGCAGACACGAAATTTTGGAATGTGAGGCTTCCAGATAGTGTTTTCCGTCTAAAACTACCCTCCAAACGTCTTTTACATGTCCTGTTCACAGGTATGATTTGTACTCTCTCCGTCTTAAATAGATATCGTAGATTTATCAAAATTTGGACAAATCAAGACACAATTTAGTATATAGATACATTCAAATTTTAACAAAATCCCGACATCTATTTTGAGATGGAGTACATAATTTGTATATATTGCTTCCAATAATCAGATTTTCAGTTTCAACGAGTTTGTATGTTCAAGTGCAATAGCAAGTAGAACTTGTATGTTCACGCACACATACAATTGAAAAAAAAATCAAGGCACACATCATCGAGTATATCTTGCACAAACATGGTTGATACAAACATGTTAGACGGTGTAACTGTAGTACAGGACGAGAGCACACATAGGTGTTGTTTATTTGGTTGGTGAAATTGGCTTAGTTACTTTCTGTAAGTAGTTGTTTATCCACACATACTCAGAATGTTTGTGTTGCATGTGTGTTCAAATTTTGACGAGCTAGGCGGAGCTGGTGGATCTCCCTCGCAGTAGAGATGTCGCCGGAGCTTGAGGTCGCAGGAGCTCTGGCGCTCGGATCTGGTGACCTCCTGGGACGAGTTTCCTGATTCCCCATCTTGCGCGTACGGTGCCGCCAGCCCGTTCGTGGGCTGCCGCTGCCCTACCCTGCTCGACCAGGTAGCGAGTGGTCCATGGTGGCGCTAGATGGGACCGTCACGGCGCTTGCCAGAGGGAGCGGGTCTACGCCAGCCATGGCTGGGCGATGCAGACGAGCTGGGCGTGGCGAAATCGGAAGGCACCGGAGATACATGGCCGGTGGCTTGTGCTGGCGGGTGAGCTCGCGATGTGCTAATGGGCGGGGTTTGATAACTTGAATGTGGAGGTGACATGTTGCGGCAGGTTTTGCTGCTAGCATATAGATCAGGCTTCTGATTTTACCGATTTTAGGTTATGGCCCACTTAGATTAGTCCTAGATGGATTCCATATTCTGGGAGTCCAGTTCCAGTTTCAGTTCCAAATACAGCCCGTGTTAACCCTCGGCTTCCTGGTTCAAACGGCAGTGTGGTGGCATACTATGCAAAAGAATCTAGCAAGTGATTAGAGGCTGGAATTATGAGAAATCTTGTTTTGCTTAGATCTAAATGACGTTGGTGGTTTTGCAGGACATGTGGAAAGTAAATTCATCCTGCATTGGGTATTTATTGTATTCAGATATAAAATTGTAGTTAGATGACTGATGGATCGAGAAATTTGAGCTTGACTAGCCGCGACATGAGCTGGTCCAAGACGACCGAGCGTCCCCTCCCCGATCTTGGTTGTTCCCCGTCCGAGGCACGACCAGCCATCCGGAGAGCGAGCAACGACTACCGGCTTCTATGGGAATCAATGAAGGCCCTTCTACAATGGTATGAAGGTAAAGTTTTAAACGCTAGCCTTGCACGGGTGCTCCTCTCCATCCCTGCGCTCCAGCCCGGCCTCATGGAGATCTTCCTCGATAAACTGCCAAGCACTTCGATGACGATGCGTTCGATGGGCACCTCTACAGGAAGATGTCTTATCATGATTAACATGCTTCGATCAGATCTCTTCTACTGGACACAAATCTGAAGCTTTAGTTTGTTTTTGAAAGAAGAGAAAACTCGATCAGGCTTATCATGAATCATGATTAGTGTGTTCTGCAATTGTCTAGGATGAACTTGCACTCAAAAGGCAGAAGAGAAAGCGGTCAAATAGGGATTCTACTCACAGATCTAGGCTACGCAAGCAGCCAAGCAGGTATCCCATTTGTAAATCATGAGATATATTGAATAGTGTTATCCCTTTAGACGTCTCCAGTTGATGAGAATTTTTGCAAGCTAAATGTGAGGAGTTGGCTCATCATGTTGAAGTTTTAAAACATGAAAATGCTTCTGTTAGACATGATCACATGAAGTGAATCAGATCAGGAAGGAATATGATGCATTTATATCAAATAATAGCTCACTAAAGGTTTGTCTTCCACTCTTTTTCTCTCTTGATATTCTGAAGTATGCATGGTGACATATGAGATATTTTCCTTTAAATTTCCTGTTCTGTAGGATAAACTTGGAGACAAACAACACAAAACTGATGATGCAAGACTTGCAATAAGCCACAACATTCTGATGATGACAGCCAGAAGGAAACTAACTGAGCTATAATGCAATGGTACCGGAGCATAGCTCTAACTAGATTATTTGCTGCCGCGGTTGTAATATGTGTATTGAATACATACTTTATTGCTGTTAATTCTTACCAGTTCATGCTAATGTTATGCCAACCTTGCGGCCTGTTTTAGATATGTCTTGACCTCTTTTAGAAGTGAAGATATGACTGGAGATGTAGGTTGATAAATCGTTGATAAACCCAAGTTTACAAATCTATATTCCTGGCCGTTTTTATTATGCAAAAGATTCATGAGAATATGAGAGTACAAAATTAAGAAGTGATAAAAATTAAAATAAAGGGGAGCCTAATCTCACCTCCTTAGTTTACCATAAAGAAAAGGTATATTATATTTTTAAAATTCTCTAAAAATAAAAATAAGTTTTTCTATATTAAATACTTATCCACTTAGATGAATAAATCATAATATCCTATGGTACGAGCAAAATTGCGGAATTTTGGCTTTACCGAAATGGATTTAAAACAAAAAGTGGAGCTTTATATTTTTTGAAATATGAATTATGTGTACATGTGTAAGCGATAAAAAAACTTAGGAGACCGTAACAACGCATGGGCACTCTGCTAGTCTATATCTATACTATAATTTAAGCTGCGGTAGGTTCGTTTACAGATTTTTCCGTCCGACATTTACTTTCCGATTTTGCCCTTGATGGTTTGTGTGTTTTACATGGTGTGCCACCGCTAAATCAGACCTGGCCGGTCACTGTTCCCACGGGGAAGAAAAATCCCAATCATGGCCATCCCCGGCCTTTCGGACGCACTCGCCGGAGAGGGCCGGCACTTGCCAGAGAGGGCCGGTGGCCAGAGCGACCGTGGCCCGGTGAAATCGACCAGTCGCCGCGTGCGCGCCCCCGTGGGAGCCTTCTCTCCCTGCCGCATTCGCGTGCGCGTGCGCCGCCATGTACGAACGGGCCATTGACGCCGTCGTGGGGGTCGGGTGGACCTGACGGCTTGCACGCCTCACCGGCCTTCTCTCCGGCCGGCGGCCTCCTCCTTGTCGCTTTCGCGTGGCTGGCGAACCTGCTTCTCTTCTGCTACAGAAGGTTAGGCACGTCCATCGCTATGGATGCAGGATGCGGGCGTCCAATGCTGGCGGCAGGGAAGGATGCAGAAATGGTGACGGGGACCCGTGAAGTTTTTTTTTGCTGTCGCTTGTCCACCGCCCCGACTCGTACAGGCGACGGGTCAACGCCAACCCAATCCTCCACTGCCGGTGCTCCGTAGAGAAATCGAGAGGAAGGGCGGAGGGGATGGCATCAGGGGTGATGCTCTGATTCATATAGGAACTGTGCTCCGCTGGATTTCTCGGAGAGGTCTGACATTCCAGGAGCCCACCGATCCGGTGAGGGGGCTGATGTGTGTTTGTCGATAGGAAGAACGGCGGCGCCACGGTGCCTGTCGAGGAAACCCTCTGGCTGGTAGAAGACCAGGATCTCGGGCCAAGGCGCACACTCGCACAACATCTCCCCATGTGCGGCCGTCTGTGGCCGAATTGTGCTGCCATGCCGAACGCAGCCGAGAAGGTCGAGCGAGATGGTGGGGAGCGAGAGGTGCTGGACGTGGTGGTGTTGGCACGCCGCCATGGATCCCAGCCTCCGACAGTGGAGAAAATCCCCAGCACGCCGTTCCGCAGGCGTCAGCACTGGCCGTGCGGCGGCGAGGCGCAGCAGGAAGGGAAGCTGGCAAGGACTTCGGGCTTGTAGATGCGCAAGAAGGCGCTGGCATGGAGGTGGCTGGAGTTGGTGTAGAGGTCGGCATGCGCGGAGGAAGAAGCACGAGAGCCGTACAAGGGGGCTCGTCGGCAGCAGGCGTCGGGGACGAGCGCAAGTAGCTGGAGTAGAGGAAGATGACAGCCAGTGCAGGGCGAGCTCGACGCAAACCAGGTCGTGAGAGAGAGAGAGGGCCACAAGGGGAGGGATTGGCGACGGCTCGCGGGAATGAGAGCCAACGGCGGTGGGAGTGGCAACCTGGTTGTTCTTGTGGATGCTGGAATCTGCGGTCGGGTTCTTTAGAGAGACGGAAATAAAGGGATAAGATCGAACCGGACAGCCAGAGCTGTGCAGGAGCGAGAATGGCGTCCACGCTCTACGTATGCACGATTAGAACATCTCCAGCAGCGCGCTAAAAATTGGTGCTGTATAAGTCGTTTGGCGCGCGCAACTTCGGTTGTCAAAAGACAGAAGCGCTAAAAACAGGTTATAGCGCGCGGCAAAAAAAAGCGAAATGACAGGCGCTGTAAATTTTCAGCGCGCGCGCAGGAACAACAAAATCACATACAAATGACAAAACAATGATCAAACACACACAATAAATCAAGAATAAATAGTTCAAATATTCATACAACATCAACACAAATGAATAGTTCAAAGTACCGATACAACAACAACACATACAACAATCATACAACAAATGTATCTCAAAAAACATACAACAATCATAGGAGAACATCAGTTTCCTCCATTCCAAACCCACCACTCCGCCATGACATCCTTTTGGAGATCATCATGCACCTCATTAACTCGAATGGCATGGTAGGAGGTAAGGAACCGGGCTATCCTATCTTGCCTCCTTCGAATTCGGACGGGTTGTCCCACATACTCATAGTTGTGGGGAGTAGCGCCGGTGGTGGCGCGGAAGCGACGACGGTGGACGGCCGGGGCAGCGCCGGATCTGTGCTCGCGGAGCTCGAATCGACGGGGAGTGGCGCCGGTGGTCGCGCGGAAGCAACGGGGGCGCGGCGACGGTCGTCGATTAGCGGCGGGGGAAGCTTCGGCGCGGCAGCGACGGGGGCGGGGGAAGCTTCGGCGCGGCGGCGGCAACAAGCGGCAGCGCTGTCGGCGCCGGCGGGATTTGGGAATGGGGAGAGAGAAAGCGCGGGCGCGGGGGGGGGGGGGGGCGGATTTCAGCTCTACGCGCGAGTGTGCGTTTCCAACGCGCCGAACCAGGAGCCCTAGATGTGGCGCTCGCGATAGCGCATATACTGCACGCTGGAATTTTTTTTACCGCGCGCGCTAGTTTGCAGTCGCTGCTGAAGCGCCGAAAACAAGGCTCCGCGCGCTAAACAAGTGGTTTATTGGGCGCGTGCAATTTTTAGCGCCGCTGCTGGAGATGCTCTTAGACTGAGACCGAGAGCTACATAGGTTGTAGGCACCGTTGGTAAGATATACCTTACCGTGTCTTCTGGAACTTTTACGTGTCTCGTGGCTAACAAAGTAGTCCACGCACAGCCCAATCGAAGACACGCGTTGGCACTCTGCACAAGAACAATCCTAGAAATTTTTACAAAATAGACTCTTCAGGTCATGAGTCAATCCTCCGAAGCTGGAGACCGTGGAGAACTAGGGGAACTAGACGGAGGAGAGGATGGCGTCGAAGACAGAGGAGGCGCAGCAGAAGGAGAAGGTGGAGGAGAAGAGACAGCGGAAGGTGTATCAGGAAAAAGAAGAAAAGAGAGATCATCCGTTGGGTAAGTACCAGAGGTGGGACGAGGATACAAAGGACGCGTCTCATCGAACGTGACATCACGAGAGATGTGCATACGACGACCAACGAGGTCCCAATAGCGATAGCCCTTATGCTCATCACTATAGCCGAGAAAAACACACTGAACAGACTGAGTGGTTAGTTTGGTGCGTTCACGAGGAGGGAGAAGGACATAGCAAACGCAGCCAAATAAACGAAGAGTCGAGTAGTCTGGACAGGAGCCAGAGAGACGCTCGAGAGGAATGCCACCCTGAAGAGCAGCTGAAGGCTGGATATTAATGAGATAAGTCGACATAGCGACAGCCTCAGCCCAGAAATGCGGCGGAAGAGAGGAAGCAATCATCATAGCACGGGTAGTCTCAAGAATATGGCGATGCTTACGCTCGGCGACACCATTTTGAGCATGGGCGCCGGGACACGAGAACTGAGCAAGGGTGCCCTGCTCAGCAAGGATGCCACGCAGGTGCTGGGAGATATACTCTCCTGCAGAATCAGCATGAAACACACGAATAGGCGTGGAATACTGAGTACGAACCATGGCCACAAAGCGCTGATAAATAGCAAGCACCTCGCTGCGAGAGCGCATAAAAAATAACCAGGTGTACGTGAGAAATCATCAATAAACAAAATATAGTATCGGTGGCCCCCTTTTGAAGCAAAGGGAGCTGGACCCCACACATCTGAATGAACAAAATCAAAAGGTCGCTGAGATACAGACACACTAGTAGGATAGGGAAGCTGAATCTGTTTACCTAACCTACAACCCTGACACGAATGTAACGACGACACATCTCCTGAGACAAGCCCAAGAAGATCACGACGAACTAAGGATGATTAACGGGAGCCACAAAGATGACCCAGCCGATGATGCCACTGCTGAAACGAGCCAGTGACAGAAGCAGCAACCGCAGGAGAAGTGGCAGAAGAAGTGTCAGCGGAAGGAACGCGAAGCCAGTCTAACTCCCATAGCCCCGGAGACTCAATGCTGCGAGGGCCAGCTCCAACCAGAGCCTGTGTACGATGGTCCTGAACAGCACAAGAATTAGCATCAAGAATGACACGACAACCAAAATCAGTAAGTTGACTAGCAGAAAAAAGGTTCATCTTAAGGCTGGGAACATGAGAAACATCAGGAACAGAGAAGGAGGAAGTAGAGAGGGTTCCTCGACTGGAAACAGGAAGGGAGGTACCATCAGCCGTAATAACACGGACAAGATAAATAAGAGAGCGAAGAGCAGAAAGAATAGAAGACTCAGAAGTCATATGAAAAGAAGCTCCAGAATCCAGATACCACGGGGATGACATACCTGACTGTGTAGAAGGTGATGGTCGCGCGGTGCCAGAAGGACTAGGCACAGAACCAGTAGTACCCGACGAGGAGGAGCCTGTAGCAGCGAGCAGACTACGAAGACCACGGATAATATCCTGATCAGACAGAACACCAGCAGGAGGTCCAGAGGCAACAGTAGAAGATCCTGAAGAACCAGACTGGCGATGAGCAAGATACTGCTGACGTAAGCGTGGATCCCTCGTCCAGCAACCAGAGATATCATGGCCAGGCTTGCCACAGTGGGCACAGGGAGGACGAGAACCACGGGGCTGCTGAGACTGACTCTGACCCTGGGCCGGTGGAGCAGAAAGTAGCGGCGGCGCGAGAGACCGCGACGAAGCCAGCGGCACGGGGGGACCACGAGCAGCAAGAACAGAAGGAACCTCAAGAAGACCAGCACCACGAAGACGAGTCTCCTCAGCACGAAGCTCAACCAGTACCTTAGAGAGTGGAACACGACCACGGGCAAGTAGCTGGGCACGGCGTGGCTCAAACTCCTTGCGGAGCCGGGACAAGAACCCAAAGACGCGCTGAAACACCAGATCCGCGCGCACAATCAGACAGCAGGGACAGGTCTTACACACCGCTGTACGAAGAGAGTCAAGCTGACGCCAAATAGCAGCACTCTGAGTATAGAAATCATCAATAGTAGAATCACCCTGCTTGAGATCATGCTCCTGACGAACCACAGACAGATAAAGAGCATCTCCAGACGGCTGATAGCGCTGACGAAGAAAAGCCCACTGACCAGCAGCAGTGGGAAGACCCATGAACTAAGTGTAGTCAGCGACACTGGAAGTGAGAACAACAGCAGCACGAGCATCCTCATCTATCCACTGAGTGTAGTCAGCCAGATCCAGCCGGTAGGTCGTAGTAGCAGTAGAATGCTCCTGGACCTGGCGCTCATAATCAGCCCGAGCAGAAGCATCAGCACTCTGGGCTGCATCCTTGACCGCCTGAGTAGCATCGGGGGCAAGGGCAACGGACGTCGGGGCACGAGGCACTGGAGGCACAACGGGGCGCGGTGGACAGGAGACCTCACCGGAAAGCACACCCCAAAGGCGAAGACCGCGCATATGGACGCGCATGAAGGCAGCAAAATCAGGATAATTCGCGCCATCAAAAATCACCGGGCAGCGAGGAATCGCAACATATCCCGACGAGGAAGACATTTTTTTCAAGCCGAATGAGATCAGATCAGAACGGATCTGGGGGCGGCGGCTGGGCGGCGCCGGCCGGGGGGCGGACCAGGGGCGGATCCTGGCGACGGCGGCGGCGGCGAGGGAGAGGACGGGGCGGCGGCCGGCGACGGCGGCGGCAGCGGCGGCGAGGTCGGGCCGGCGGCGGCGGTGACAAGGGAGAGGAGGCGGCGGCGACGGGGGCGGGCGCGGAAGAGGAGGCGGCGGCGGGGTCGGCGGCGGCGGCCAGGCGCGGCGACGGGGTGCCGGGGCGGGCGGCGGCGAAAAAAAGGCCTTATGGCTCTGATACCATGTTAGGGTAATCGATCTCTTGTATTACCAGAGGGCCAAAGGCCAGAATATATAGTACATGTACAAGTGCAAGTATACAGAAAGCCCCCTAACATATGGGAAAACTACAATATATAAATATACTCTAACAAAAACCAAATTCTTGGGTTAGTTCATGATGCAAATGTGAGACGGTACGTAACTGCAAATATAAATCAAAATCTGATTAGATCAAGCTTTACTTACATAAATTCATAATTAAGATCCAATCGCCAGCTATATAATTCATAATTTGATATTTTCAGATAGCTGGTCGCGCTTACCGCGATAAAGCCTTCATATACAAAATAAAATCAAATGTTTCTGAAAAACTAAAAACCGACGCGGCGACACGTTTAAACTAAAAAAGGTGGTGTTTTCAAGCGTGTTGCACGTGAACCAGTTCATTGATAACTCTTGCTTGAACTTTAGCTACGGTCATGGCATAGCAAACAATTCAAATATTTTAGGAGAGAAATTGAGCAAGGGGTGTTTGTTTTTATTACAAAGCGGGACGAAAGGCTATGTTTCGAGGAGGAATTAAGTAGGAGATAATCATGTTAATGCTGAACGAAATAGTTCGACGGCCGAGTTGGAGAAGATTAATATACACGCATATTTTTATGTTTTATGTTTGCACGTGATACATATGATAACAAAAAATTAAAAGTCTAGCACAAAATTAAAAACCCGTAGCAACGCATGGCATTCAACTGGTAGATATAGATTTGTCTAGCCGTACGTTCGTCGTCCATAAAATGTTCCGTCTACCAACTGTTTGGACGATTTACTCCTGTAAGTTTGGCAATATCACAAGGACTGCCACCGCTAAGTCAAACGAACGGGAAAAAAAATTCCCCAAATCCATCCCGGGCTCTCCGCCACCCCCGCTGGTCGGCGCCGGTCGGAGAAGTCCCCAAAGCTATCTCGGGCTCTCCGCCACCCCCGTCGGTCGGATACCCTTCCCCCATACTCTACAGCGCCGTTGTCCTCTCCCCCTCCCCTTATTCCTTCCATCTCGCCTAAATGGCAGTTGGAGTCGGGCAGAGTCACGGAGCAGGGGCATGGCGTCGAGGTGATGGAGGCCGATGGCGGTAGGCTGGAACCAGCGAGGGGAGGTCGACGGGGTGGGGCGTCGGGTACTCGCGGCCTGACAGGACCACGGGGAGGCGGAGTACATCTGGAGGCGGCGCTCGGATTTGCTCTATGAGGAGGAGGCCACTTCCCTCCCTACGGCCTGCCCATCCCGGCTGAGATGGAGCAGAGCGGAGGCAACGGGGAGAGGAGAGAGGTGGAAGACGGGAGTTAGCGCCACACTAGGGAAGAGGAGGATGGGAGGGTCCGGCTCGTCGCTCCTAGGAGAGATTTCAGGGGCGGCCATCGCGGTACTGAAGAGGAGGAGCGGCGGTGCGTTCATCTGAGGGTGGGTGCAGCGGCGAGCGGTGGCTGCGGCAGGGTGGCGCGATGATCTGAGGAAGGGGGAAATGGTGGGGGTGGCTGCGACCGAGCGGCACTTCGATATGATGGAGGGGCGTTGTAGCCGGTGCGGGCGTTGGCGTTGATGTCTCCGCTGCTTCCGTCGTGGGTGCTGCACACGTTGGGAAAGTCTACCTCACGCATCCCCTAGCTGTCCGCAGCACTCCGCCAGGGAATCGACTGCTAGGATCATCAACAATTCAAGCAGCGGTAAAGAAAAAACGAATTTATATTAAAAAAACGAATTTCTTGATAACCATCGACCCTTCAGATGGGCCAGTCTTCTTAAATATATGTGGGGAGAAGCTTCATGCGATATGATTTCTAACAACTACTTACTTACCTGTGAGTTTATTAGTACATGGTCACACCAGTTTTTAGTGGAAGAATTAGACACTATTTGTTGCATGCTCTTGGCTTGATTTGTGTGCAAACATTTGTGATGGAATACACAAGTAGCTATTCCTAGGTTGTTCACCTAGGTTGTTCTTTGAGTTAGTCTTTCTGTTGTACAAAGTAAACATTAAATGCAAGTAAAATGTATCGGATGATGAGAAGACAATTCTTGATTCATATTTCTATGCTCGTACTCTGGAGCACAGTTCAGATTGAAAATTTCTCACTTCACTTCTGGATTTTTTGCAAGTTCAGGATTTGTTGTTCTGGTTGTTTACAGCATTACTGACTTCAGCAAACATGATAGTACAGCTGCAGATCCTGGTTTATTTTATAAAGCTATGGCACTTTGGCGTGTACCTTAAGTTCTACTTCCTCCGTTTCAAAATATAAGATGTTTTAGCTTTGTGAAAGGAATGTATCTAGACTCTTTTAGTGCGTAGGTTCACTCCAAATCTAGATGAACCTACGCACTAAAAGAGACCTACGCACTAAAAGGGTCTAGATATACTCTATTCACAAAGCTAAAACATCTTATATTTTGAAACGGAGAGAGTACATCCTCTATAATTTACACCTCTGGAGATAGGGGAGTCAACTGGTCCAGAATACAAAGAAGTACGATGGACAACTCGAGACTAGCAACAACTCAGTTCAACAACTTTGGAGCTGCAACGGTAATCCCTCGGTGTGACATGATGTGTATTTCTTTTGCTTTCATCCATGTTGGGATGATGGATGTGTTATTCCTCTATACTGTTTTTTAATAGATGGACATGGATGGGGAAGATTGAGATGCAGCTTGAGGAGGCCTGATGGCGGAGGTGGCCTTCCTGTACAGCTACGAGGACTACGACCTTGGCTCCCTCTGCGCCCATCTCAACGAAGACCACCCCTACCAGCAACAACCAACAGTCAGTAAAT
This sequence comes from Avena eriantha, assembly GCA_910589775.1. Taxonomy (NCBI): domain Eukaryota; kingdom Viridiplantae; phylum Streptophyta; class Magnoliopsida; order Poales; family Poaceae; genus Avena; species Avena eriantha. The sequence continues at coordinate 35,629,395 of OU342743.1, read as the reverse complement.
CTCTCCCGTCCTTGTAACACTTTTGACTCTGACAATCTGATGTGGTATGAAAAACTCGCATCTTGGTCTTAGTTTGAATGGTTGACCCAGCAGATGAACTTGGGATTTTATCTACCCGTGAAAAAATTGCATGATATTAGCTATTTGTGAGATCAAGTTCATGTGTATTTATCCTAGAGTTGGTATAAAAATCACCGGGTAATATTATAGATTACTATAGAGTTGGAAGAAATTTATGATAGGAGTCTTATCTGGAAGGCCAAATGTAGAGGATACAGGGAAGATATTTTTAGGATCACCTTTAGACGCTCTAGGATGTGCATCTCATCAGAGTAAGAACTACTCGTGGATAGATAATAGTGAAATTCAACTATAACGGCTTTCCATTGTTGTCCTAATAATCAAACGAGATTTAATAAGGTCATAATTTTCTTAGTAAAATCAGATCTACAAGGCCATTAATATCCAGAATGGTTGACTAGAATGACATAGTGATGTTCAAAGTTGTCCGTGACCATGTGGTATACGTTCACAAGCATTGTTCGGGTGATGCAAATTAATGAATCTTGGGAAAGTAGAGTGACTAAATATAATAGCGATAGAGCTGAGAGACAAAGCTCACGATTAACATGCTGTGTGAATGGAACAAGAATGCAAAACTTAATAGTAAGGGGATCTATGTCAAAGAAAAAGTAAGCGGTCTGTGAAGCCGTAGCAATGCACGTGCATTCAGCTAGTCTAATTAAGAAGAAACTCTGAACTACTAATATTTTTTGGATCTATACTAGACCATATATGAAATACATATCTGGGAAGGGCCCCCCAAAATTTTGGGCCCGGCGGCCGCCCCTCCCGACCCTCCTCAGGGACGGCCCTGCGTCGACTCCGTCGTTTGCGCCGCGATGCTACCGGAGCTGCACTACCGGATGCGGAACGAGGACCCGCCGGACTATGGTACGCCCTGAAATCTCTCCACGGTTCTTATCGTGGCGGATGGATTTAGGTAGGGTTCACGGGAGGTTATGATCGGAAGAGAGCTATTCCGATTTTTTGAGTGGAATCGGGTAGTACTGATACACTGGTTCTATTGTACCACTAATTTGTCTGTTTGTCGAATTAGGTGATGCCCTGTTTTTTCATGTCGATGGTTGCAATGAACATCAAGTTCGAAACGATTTTCTGCCAATGCTTTGCTGCAGGTTGTGTAGCTCGGCAGCAACGGGTGATTCAACCCATCCACGTGTAGTTGTTCCCCATAGCCTGTATGCACCCCTGTAGACAGGTGCGTGACAATGCAGCACGCAACTGAAGGGTAGTGTCTTGCGTGTTAAAGTCTGAATATTGTGTTAAAGTCTGGATTTTGTGAAGTTTGATCCCATTGTATGATTTAGTGGCTACGAGCAAGTGGTACCAGATGTTTTAGTTCTCTGCTCGAAAGCAGACTTTTGCTTCAGCCATCATTAATTTCAGATCTGATTATTGTGTTTCAGAGAAGCTGGTAAATATTGTATTTCTTGTACGCACATAAGTCGTTGAATTATCTTCTTTTATACTTCTTGTTGATCCTTCTATTTTGTGATCACCGTTTTTAATTTGTAAGAAGTAAGGATACGTCAATTTGTGATCTTCACAAACAGGTTTAGGTTTTCTTCCTCTTGTTCATAAAAAATGCATCTCTGAAATACCTCCTTCTCATGTTATAGCATTGACAAAGCATCCACTTGGAAATTTCCCTACAGCAAATCACAACCTTGCACTTAATTTTACACTGCAATGACGTGAATCATGCCACAGGTTCAGTGCGTGGACACAGATTTAGTTCATTTCAGAGACAAATGCTATTAGCTACTGTACGTGCAGGGTACTAAACCACTTGTGGAGGCGCCTCCCATAACGGACGACATGGCCTGGTTCAACATAGAGGCCTGCTCCACATCTTGGTGAATTCTCTACAGATCAAACAAGCAAATTCGTTAGCGGCAATAGACAACTTTCCCCCATAATTCTTCGGTGTTTTAGCCCAGTCTATAGGAAGATTCCAAAATTAATAAAATAAATAAGATTGAAGCTTTTTTATATTGGCAAGAATGATGCAACGTTGCTGAACTTATTCATCGGCAATTGTTTTTCAGACAAGTATAAGTAAATATGAAGCAAGCTAGTTGGTAGAGCATGCCGTCAGAGTACTCAGAGAACAGTGCGAAGATTACAATGATGAATTGATTTAAATTGAAGAGGGAAGATGCTGATGATGATCGAACTCACGGTCTTCTCCTGATGTTGCTGCCTGCCGCCAAGCAAGAAAATGCAGAAGCTTCGCCCACCCAGTCCCCAGACACCATTCACCCGCAGCTTCAGCCACCCCTCGTCGTCCTCCTTGCTGCATACGCCGGCACCGCAAACGTGTCCTCCTTGTTGCATGCGCCACAGCCGCAAACGCCTCTGACCTCCTCCACGTTTGAATCCGTCAGGTAGACCACGCCCACCCCTCGTGGTACTCCCTGCTGCATCCGCCACCGCCGGGAAACCCTTCGACCTCCGCCCCCTGGATTCCTAGAATATGCCACTGACCCAAGTCGCCGCTCACCCAACTCTCCGCCACTCTGCTAGGGGTGCGAGGAAAGATTTTCCTTTTTTTATACCAACAAATAACGAGAGAATATCTGTAACAATCCAGGGGTTAATGCAAATACGGCAACAACAAATCGTGCCCACTCTGGGCCCTAGCATCCACGTGTTGCATGTACATTCGCTAGGACGAACTGTCACACCAGGTTGATAGTTTCCGGATGCCGGATTCACACTCTGATAGTTGTAGAACTAATCTGCTCGTGTGAGGATAGTTGTAGGATGGCTAGTGTAATTAGCTCTTTAGATTTGTGAAAGAAATGTATCTAGACTCCTTATATAAACCTACACACTAAAATATGTCTAGATACACTCTTTTTACAAAGCTAAAATATTTTATATTTTAAAACGGAGGGAGTAACCTTCACATGGCACATAATAAGCACTATAATATGTTTTCTAGTAAAGCAACCACACATGTACCTTACATGATTGAACATATGTAGTACTTGTACCTTACAGTTTCATGTAATATAGATAAATCATGCAAGATCACATTCCAATTTTTGACCATTAAACAACACAACCTTGCAAAACTGCCAAGTATCATTAAAGAATGACATGCCGACTGCAATTCAACAATGTTGAATAGGATCTTTACTAAGGAGCAAAAATATATTTGACCATAAGGGGATCCGTCAGCCATGTCCTCCACCCAGGATCGTAATGGGGGTAAAATCTATGGAAGCCTTGTAAGCTTCCTGAAATACATACAAGTATTCCTCATCTCCCAACAATAAATATGCCTGTTCATACAAAACATAACTGTTCTAATCCATAGTAGGAAAATTTTAACAAGATGATGAACAGTGAACCAGCTAGATGATGAGCAGGGTTTTGTTCGTGCTCTAGAATTAATAAACCTGCATTAAGGAATATTGAAAAATATATCTGGGATGCCCACCTTATTAAATCGATGGCCTAGTACTTTTTCACAAAACCAAATATATATATGTGTTCTATAATTTACAGTTTTGGATACCTTCAGAAGATATTCGCAGAATCAGTCGACGCTTGTGCTGATCCTGTGATGATAATGGTGAATCATCTTCAAAAACTTAAGACTGCAGAAAAAAAGTTGAAATCGCTTTTGTGGGAAGATATCTATAACATGTAATGCTTATTATCTTTGTATTGTTAGAGTATATCTGTGTGTATTGTAGTTTCCCCATATGTTAGGGGGTTTCCTGTATATTTGCACCTGTACTTGTACTATATATTCTGGCCTTTGGCCCTCTTGCAATACAAGATCTATTGCCCTAACATGGTATCAGAGCCGTAAGGCCTTTTTTTTCTCCGTTTCGCCGCCGCCGGTCGCTGCCGCCGCCGCCGCCGCCCCGGCTCGCCGCCGCCACGGCCCGCCGCCGCCCCGGTCCGCCGCCGCCGGCCCGTCCCCGCCGGCCCGCCGCCCCTAGGCCCGCCGCCGCCGCCGACCGCCCGGTCCCCGCCGCCCGTCACCGCCCCGCCGCCCCGGACGCCCGCCCCGCCGCCCCGTCACCGCCCGTCGCTGCCCCGGACGCCCGCCGCCGGCCCGACCCCGCCCCGGCCGCGCCACCGCCCCGGATCCCGCCGCCTCCTGTCCGCCGGCTGCCGCCAGATTCCGATCCGGTTAGATCTGGCTTGAGTTAAAAAAAATGTCTTCCTCCTCGGGCTATGTTGCGATTCCTCGCTGCCCGGTGATCTTTGATGGCGCGAATTATCCTGATTTCGCTGCCTTTATGCGCGTTCATATGCGCGGTCTTCGCCTTTGGGGTGTGCTTTCTGGTGAGGTCTCCTGTCCACCGCGCCCCGTTGTGCCTCCAGTGCCTTGTGCACCGACACCCGTTGCCCTTGCCTCCGATGCTACTCAGGCGGTCAAGGATGCAGCCCAGAGTGCTGATGATTCTGCTCGGGCTGACTATGAGCGCCAGGTTCAGGCGCATTCTGCTGCTACTACGGCCTACCGGCTTGATCTGGCCGACTACACTCAGTGGATTGATGAGGATGCTCGTGCTGCTGCTGTTCTCACTTCCAGTGTTCTGCCTCAGTATGCTTCTGAGTTCATGGGTCTTCCCACTGCTGCTGGTCAGTGGGCTTTTCTTCGTCAGCGCTATCAGCCATCTGGAGATGCTCTTATCTGTCCGTGGTTCGTCAGGAGCATGAGCTTAAGCAGGGTGATTCTACTATTGATGATTTCTACACTCAGAGTGCTGCTATTTGGCGTCAACTTGACTCTCTTCGTACAGCGGTGTGTAACGCCTGCCCCTGCTGTCTGATTGTGCGCGCGGATCTGGAGTTTCAGCGCGTCTTCGAGTTCTTGTCACGGCTCCGCAAGGAGTTTGAGCCGCGTCGTGCCCAGCTGCTTGCCCGTGGTCGTGTTCCGCTCTCTGAGGTACTTGCTGAGCTTCATGCTGAGGAGGCTCGTCTTCGTGGTGCTGGTCTTCTTGAGGTTCCGTCTGTGCTTGCTGCTCATGGTCCCCCTGTGCCGCCGGCTTCGTCACGGTCTGTCGCGCCGCCACTACTCTCCACTCCACCGACCCAGGGTCAGCGTCAGTCTCAGCAGCCTCGTGGTTCTCGTCCTCCCTGTGCTCACTGTGGCAAGCCTAGCCACGACATCTCTGGTTGCTGGACGAGGGATCCACGCTTACGTCAGCAGTACCTTGCTCGTCGACAGTCTGGGTCTTCAGGATCTTCTGCTGTTGCCTCTGGACCTCCTACTGGTGCTTCTGGACCTCCTGCTGGTGCTCTGTCTGATCAGGACATTATTCGTGGTCTTCGTAGTCTGCTCGCTGCTACAGGCTCCTCCTCGTCGGGTTCTGCTGGTTCTGTGACTACTTCTTCTGGCACTGCGCGACCATCATCTTCTACACAGTCAGGTATGTCATCCCCGTGGTATCTGGATTCTGGAGCTTCTTTTCATATGACTTCTGCATCTTCTATTCTTTCTGCTCTTCGCTCTCTTATTTCTCCGGTCCGTGTTACTATGGCTGATGGTACCTCTCTTCCTGTTTCCAGTCGAGGCAACCTCTCTACTTCTTCCTTCTCTGTTCCTGATGTTTCTCATGTTCCCAGTCTTAAGATGAATCTTTTGTCTGCTAGTAAGCTTACTGATTCTGGTTGTAGGGTCATTCTTGACGGTGATTCTTGTGCTGTTCAGGACTGTCGTACACGGGCTCTGGTTGGAGCTGGCCCTCGGAGCATTGAGTCTCCTGGGCTCTGTGAGTTAGACTGGCTTCGCGTTCCTTCTGCCGACACTTCTCCTGCCACTTCTCCTGCGGTTGCTGCGTCTGTCACTGGCTCTTTTTAGCAGTGGCATCATCGGCTGGGCCATCTTTGTGGTTCCCGTTTATCATCCTTAGTTCGTCGTGAGCTTCTAGGGCTTGTCTCAGGAGATATATCGTCGCTTCATTCGTGTCAGGGTTGTAGGTTAGGTAAACAGATTCAGCTTCCCTATCCTACTAGTGTGTCTGTATCTCAGCGACCTTTTGATTTAGTTCATTCAGATGTGTGGGGTCCGGCTCCCTTTGCTTCAAAAGGGGGTCATCGATACTATATTTTGTTTATTGATGATTTTACATGGTACACCTGGTTATTTTTTATGCGCTCTCGCAGCGAGGTGCTTGCTATTTATCAGCGTTTTGTGGCTATGGTTCGTACCCAGTATTCCACGCCTATTCGTGTTTTTCGTGCTGATTCTGCAGGAGAGTATATCTCTCAGCACCTGCGTGGTATCCTTGCGGAGCAGGGCACCCTTGCTCAGTTCTCGTGTCCCGGCGCCCATGCTCAAAATGGTGTCGCCGAGCGTAAGCATCGTCATATTCTTGACACTACCCGTGCTATGATGATTGCTTCCTCTCTTCCGCCGCATTTCTGGGCTGAGGCTGTCGCTACGTCGACTTACCTCATTAATATTCAGCTTTCCGCTGCTCTTTGGGGTGGCATTCCTCTCGAGCGTCTCTCTGGATCCTGTCCAGACTACTCGGCTCTTCGTCTATTTGGCTGCATTTGCTATGTCCTTCTCCCTCCTCGTGAACGCACCAAACTAACCGCTCAGTCTGTTGAGTGTGTCTTTCTTGGCTACAGTGATGAGCATAAGGGCTATCGCTGTTGGGACCCCGTTGGTCGTCGTATGCGCATCTCTCGTGATGTCACGTTCGATGAGGCGTGTCCTTTCTATCCTCGCCCCACCTCTGGTACTTACCCAACGGATGATCTCTCTTTTCTTCTTTTTCCTAATACACCTTCCGTTGTCTCTTCTCCTTCGCCTCCTCCTTCTGCTGCGCCTCCTTCTTCGGCGCCATCCTCTCCTCCGTCTAGTTCCCCTAGGTCTCCTCGGTCTCCAGCTTCGGATCCTTCCTCCGCGCCTCCTTCTTCCTCCTGTTCGGATGAGTCATCTTCCGCGGATGAGCTTCCTTCCTCACGACCTGTTCGTCAGCGTCGTGCTCCAGATCGTTACTCCCCTAGTCAGTATGGTCTCTCTGTAGTTTCCGAGCCGACTTCTTATCGGGATGCTGCGTGTCATCCTGAATGGCAGCTTGCCATGGCTGAGGAGATTGCTGCGCTTGAGCGCACAGGCACCTGGGATCTTGTCTCTCCCCCTTCTGGTGTTCGTCCTATCACATGTAAGTGGGTCTATAAAATTAAGACCCGCTCTGATGGATCTCTTGAGCGCTATAAAGCGCGTCTTGTGGCTCGTGGTTTTCAGCAGGAACATGGTCGTGACTATGATGAGATCTTTGCTCCTGTGGCACATATGACCACTGTGCGTACTCTTCTTGCTGTTGCTTCTGTCCGACGCTGGTTGTGTCCCAGCTTGATGTTCAGAATGCTTTTATTAATGGCAAGTTGAGTGAGGAGGTTTATATGCAACCTCCTCCTGGGTTTTCTGTTCCTGATGGGATGGTTTGTCGTCTTCGACGTTCTCTTTATGGCCTGAAACAGGCCCCTCGTGCCTGGTTTGAGCGCTTTGCCTCTGTGGTGACTGCTGCTGGTTTTTCTCCTAGCTCCCATGATCCAGCGCTTTTTGTTCACACTTCTCCTCGTGGACGCACTCTTCTTCTTCTTCTCTATATTGATGATATGATCATTACTGGTGATGATCCTGAGTATATTGCCTTTGTCAAGGCTCGTCTTCGTGATCAGTTTCTTATGACTGATCTTGGTCCTCTTCGCTATTTTCTTGGGATTGAGGTTTCATCCACTTCTGATGGGTTTTCTATTTCTCAGGAAAAGTATATTCAGGATCTTGTTGCTCGGGCTGCTCTTGCGGATGAGCGCACCGTTGAGACTCCTATGGAGCTTCATGTTAAGCTTCGTCCTACGGATGGTGACCCTCTTCCCGACCCCACTCGTTATCGCCATCTTGTTGGGAGTCTCGTTTACCTTGCTGTCACCCGTCCTGATATCTCTTATCCTGTTCATATTCTGAGCCAGTTTGTCTCAGCTCCTACCACTGTCCACTATGGTCATCTCCTCCGTGTCCTTCGCTATCTTCGTGGCACGATTACTCGTCACCTTTTCTTCCCTCGTTCTAGCTCTCTCCAGCTCCAGTGCTACTCGGATGCTACGTGGGCGAATGATCCTACGGATCGTCGTTCACTTTCTGCTTACTGTGTGTTTCTTGGTGGTTCGCTTGTTGCTTGGAAGATGAAGAAACAGGTAGCGGTTTCCCGATCGAGTGTTGAGACTGAGTTGCGGGCTATGGCTTCGGTGACTGCTGAGGTGACCTAGTTACGGTGGTTGCTTGCAGATTTTGGGGTCTCTGTTACGACGCCCACTCCACTTTTGTCAGACAGTACAGGTGCTATCAGCATTGCACGTGATCCGGTCAAGCATGAGCTGACCAAGCATATTGGTGTTGATGCGTTTTATACACGTGCTCAGGTGCAGGATCAGGTTGTTGCGCTCCATTATGTGCCTTCAGACTTGCAGTTGGCAGATTTCTTTACAAAGGCACAACCTCGCGCTCAGCATGATTTCTTACTCTCCAAACTCAGTGTTGTGGATCCACCATGAGTTTGAGGGGGGGGGGGGGGTGTTAGAGTATATCTGTGTGTATTGTAGTTTCCCCATATGTTAGGGGGTTTCCTGTATATTTGCACCTGTACTTGTATTATATATTCTGGCTTTTGGCCCTCTTGCAATACAAGATCTATTGCCCTAACATGTATAATCGTTAGCACGACATTAAAAGCAAAAGCGACAATGCATCGCAGAACAAGTATATTTCCACCCCCTTGATGTGACCAGTCATATATCAACTTAATAAAAAAAATAGATCCAGTTTCACTATGTGGACATGGTATTTAACTATTTATACCAGACAGTGCTCACTGCTGCATGCCTACACAAATGCCATGAGGTAGTTTATTGTACACCGAAGTGTTAAACATCAGCGAGAGAAATGATTCAAACACTTGCCACAAGAGGAAAATACATTACATGTCCATTCAACAGTAAAGATATTTACATGCTACCGACAACATTGATTTTCAATGTGCCCATATCTGACGCACTGAATTTTGCTAACTTTCTCAAAAACTGCAATGAGAGGAGTAGCATATTTAACACACAATGATACAGTGCACCAATGATAAGAAAGCGATAATAAAATAATAAAGTGCAACGCTGATTCATATTGCCAATACTGACCAGCGTTATTAGTCAACCAACTCAAGACACTGGATCCCAAGTGCCACTGCCACCACCAGCTGTTGATGTTATCTGGAGTAACATTCAGTGTCAACAGCAAATCTAATGACTGTTTCTGTCCATTTAATAGCCAGGTACAAATTGCAGTTTCGAAAAAAAATTGATTGTACTGATTATCAAGCATGAATATAGGAGGTTAGGAGGACATCTGTCATGATATTTATCGTCAATAATACATCATGAGCAGAAGAAAATTAAAAGTGATATAGAGGTTTATATGCCATTCAGGTGTTATTTTAAGTGGTTACAAAGTCATTAGAATATTTCCAGGAAAACCATTCCAAAATTACTGAAGAACTGTGCAAGCATTCGGAAACTATCAGTAAATCTCCACATTATCGGTAATTAACATGTGTGTTGGCATGCTTCGGTTTGCAACACCTTACAGACAATAAAAGGGAAGAAGCATGCCTTGTTTTCATCATCATCGACTCCATACAAAAGGGAGTGACCAAAACGCTCGCGTGGGGCAACTTCGTGACCCACAATTCGTGTTTTGTAACTTCGTGATCAATGCTCTCATTTCGGGCAAGTTCATATACCAAATTGGCGTTTTTCTCATATAATAATTTGCACCGATATCTATCAGTATACTTTTCATGCCATACTTAAAATAGTCTTATCAGGAAATACGCTAAAAAAATGTAGCAATCATAGCAAAGATGAGATAGGATTGAGCAGACATACAGTGGCATAATAACTGGCAGTGAGGTGAGCTGATAACAGACCCCGTATATGTATATTGGTTACAAAAACTGAGACAGTTTTATCCTGCATGCACATAAGAAACATGATTACTTGAATGGCATGAATGATAAACAGTTTAGTTCAAAAAAGTGTTAATAACTAGACTCACAAATGTTGTAACCGAAAAACCATTAGGATTTGTACAAGCCGCTAAAATTCAGCCAAATAAAACAAAATATAGTAAGTGGAAGTAGAACAATCAAATGTAATGAATTGTCATATTTAGACGACGGATATGACATACTTGGTACTAGAACGTTTGATACAGAAAAGAGCAGCGGTCATATATCAAAACTGATTCAGTACGTGTTTCCCGCACCCACTGCATAGCTGAGAATTAATAACGAATCAATCAACTTACCGTGTTCAAACTAAGTAACTTATAGTATGAGCAATTCTCAGCTATGACTACTTAGTATTCACAGTTTATTGTATGCAAATCAGTTCGCATTCATAACAAATTTTGTTTTTTGCTTCGAAGTCATTGCCAGTTTTCCCTACAGCAGACATGAATCAGAGGGATCCGATGTATCTGAACATGAATACATGTGATACTCCTATCAACTATGAACATCAAATGATGTCACGGTCATTAATTAGCAGCTCTTACTCCAATAGAACACTTACTACAACTATAGAGGACAATTAATTTGATCGTGCTTTAAAGGTGCACAAAAACTAACAATTGAATGAGAATAAACGACGAAACTTCTAAAACCAATCCATAGTATATCTGGTAAAAAGGAAACATTAGAACTTTAATCGACAATGGCACATTTATCATGCAGACGGCAATTTGTAACTGATGTCCATGTCTAAAGCAACAGCATATTGAAATCATGCGTTGTTACCTCAACTAAGATTGTCCCCAAAACAACACTGACAACATCCAAATACTCCAGTCCTACTTCTGGTATCAATACTTGGAACCAAGTGCATGACACTGAGACAGGTGTGTAGCAATACATCGATAACTCACCCACCAATTCCATACCATACAGTGACGGGTGAAATCGGAATACCTAGTGTCAAGTTACGAATTAGTAATATTGAGCTAAGATTTATGCCTAAACACCCCTGCAACTCTGCAATGCAAATATGCAATAATCAAGGCAATGTGCCTGGCCAAAACGAAGTTAATGGCTACTTACATATGTCAATCTGCCATGTTGCTTGAGTAAGTAGATCATAGCATGCCTTTTGCACCCTGGGCATCAGCAAGTAGCTGTTGACCAAAAGTTAGCATTGTGAACAATTTATCCAAATGCCAACATATTCATAATGCTCGAAATTGGGCTCAAAACCAGCATGCATTCACACCCATGCTGCACAAAATATAATCAATCGGTAGGCAGAAAACCCCGTAGTTGCTATAATATTAATGATCACATGATTTATACTACCTTTTATTAAAAAAAACAGAGATTAAATGAATGTTCAAACCAAGGAAGATGCATTCAACATCGAACTCATTGCAGATACATTTAAACTACCAGATATAGCAGAAGGTCCCGCTAACTGCAGTAGAAACCGTAAATTCGTTGAGCGCAGCATGAGGCCAGGAGCTCTAAGTCCTAACCCAAGTCCCCGAGGCAGAAAAATGACAGAAGTGCCATCGAACAAATCAAAGGCTGCAGAGCGCAAACTAGAAGGCCATGCTCGATCGTTTTCCCACCAACAAACAAGATCATCAATTCAGGAGGGATGAAACCAAATACAACCCGCATAAGAGCAAGAATGAGCTCGACAAGAAGAAACCATGATTTCAATACGAACCGAGCAGAAGCTCAAAACGCAGCTTCTCCTGAATCCAACACCACAGCGGTACCCCCATTTCCAACACGTGATCCCATATAGGCATATACCCCAAACGCCCACACGAGACGAGGTGATGAGGCACTCGGCGTCAGGGAGCGGCGTGCGACTGACGTAGACGCGGGTGTTGAGGAGCGCGCAGTCCTCCTCGGACTGTTGGACATCCTCTGCACGGCGGCGGCGGCGTTCTGGTGCGCGTGCCACAGGACCAGCGACGTGCGCGCCATCCCAGCCCCTTGTCGTCGACCCGCCGGCGCGGCCCCTCGTTCCTTCATGAGGACCCGCCCCCGCTGTGTTCCCCCGCCGGAGCCAGCCGTATGCTCCGCCTTCTCCTCCGCCCCGCTCATCGCCCGCCCGCCTCGGAACCAGCGTCTCCGAATCTGAGGACCTGCCTCTCGCTGACTCGCTCGCTCGGTGCATCCTGTCGCTGTGTACCAGAGTCCGATCTGCCAAAGCCAACTGGATCCGTCCCAGAACACCAACGTTCACTCTACTAGTGAGTGTAGTAGTGAGAGCATGTAGAGCGTGTGGGTAGTGTCTAAGAAAAAATGAGCATGTGTCTAAGCAAAGGAATTAGCTGCACCGTTTAGACAGTGTTTAAGAAGACTTGTGGGGTCTACTAAAGTGAAAGATGCTGACTTTTTATAATAGTTTTATATGTTGGTCATACACTGATAAGTGGGGACCATTATTTGTTTTTTCCTTAGACACTAGTGTCTTGTACTAGACATAGGATTAAGAATTTCTTAGCTAGCACCACCCTCTCTACTGTGCTAGACACAACTTGAGAAGAAAAAGTTGTTCTTAGACACCCTGTTTTCACAACGATCCGCATGCTCACTGGCATGGAACGTTGCGTGTCATCTGCTGCCCTCGCGCATGGATAATGACGGCAAATGCAAAAATGACTCTTCTGTGAAGAAATTTTAAAAATAAACATTTTTTCACAACATTAAGGCTCCGTTTGACATCAAAGTATTTTTAAAATATTGGCGGAATACTTGGTTTCTGGAAAAACCGAAGTATTAAATATTTTGAGGTGTTTGGATCCAACAAATAATGCGATTTTGAAACTGAAGTATACTCCAAAACTATATTTTTTTTAAGTATTTGAGAAAGAGGTCAGACCCTCTTTTTTGTAAAACTAAGAAAAGAGAAAAACTGAAGTAATGCTTTTTAGGCATTAAAATACTATGATATTGACATACTTCAGTTTTAGAAAAACTTTCTTGCCAAACTAGGCCTAACCCTTTTCTATAACAACGCCCGGGCCAAAGGTACCATGATGGGCAACAATAATGCTCTGGTCAAAGGCCTCACTACTAGAGAAAAGCCTACTCGAGACGCATATGAAAAGCCATTCGAGTCGCATTATGGATGCGCCTCTAGGGCCACACTGCTAGTATTTGTTACTAGAGTCGCATTTCAGATGCGCCTCCTATAATCTATATAGATTATAGATGCAGCTCTTATAAGTTTATAGATGCGTCTTTAGTAAGTTTACAAATAAGCCTCAAATATCAATTTTGAATTTTAAATTTTATAGAACCAAAATACAGTACAGAATACACAGTTTACATGTGTTATACAGTCCAGAATAGAGTATAAACAACACAGAATTTTCAGAAAGTTGCAATTGGTTAAAACATAGTATAACCAACACTAATACAATTAGATCACACATCAACTGAGTTCACACATCAACCAACTAGAGTACATCACACACACAACACCAAGTTCACATCTCTCGGGGGACCGATCGAGTACAAGTTCATAATCGCATTACAACTACACGCATGGTTGATGAGTGCATGATTGCATCATGTTTTATATTATTATTTTGCATTATAATTATAGGATCTTGGTATTTTACGGTGCTCACGCGCATATTTTATGTCTGTTTTCACCAGGATTAGGACAGATGATGGATAATTGATACAATTCTTGGAGCAGTTGTATTAGGGAGAAAATGAGCCAAAAACAACGTAAATTGCTTATTTGGGAAATATCAATAACACCAGAAGAAAACCCGAAGCGATCGAGGCGTCCAGAGGGTTTAACGACCAACTATACAGTGGAAATAAAATTTCGGCCGTATAGTTGGCGCTCCTACAGCCTCCTCAAATAGTTTCACCCCGTGCAACTGGATCAGAGAGACGACATATAGAGCAACCCGAAATCGCCAAAACCTCACGTCCGGAAGGCATCTAGAGGGTGAACTCATCCACCGGTGATCCATCTTCTCCCTGCGCAGATTCGGGAGGCTAAGGCATCGATATTCATCATCAACTGCTGCATCACCACCATCTCCATCCATCCCATCTACATCTTGTCTAGATCTTGTTGTAATTTTCGTACTCGTTGTGGATATATACAAGTACTATTCATCTATGCTAGATTCTATTGTTATTGCCATGATGTTGATTGCCTCTATGTCTGAGTAGATCATTAGTTCTTGGGGAGATGGAGAAACCCTAGTATGTAAGATGAAGTTTATTTTCATCCTTGTGACCATTGATGACCCACAAGTATAGAGGGTGTATAGCAGTATTTTCGATAAGTAAGAGTGTCGAACCCAATGAGGAGCAGAAGGTGTTGATGAGTGGTATGGATCAGGAATTCTCTGCAAATACTTAGCAAACAGATTTTTAGGGGATTTTGATAATGCAAGTAAATAAAGTACAAGTAAATAAAAGACAATAAGAATAAATGCAGCAAGTGGCCCAATCCTTTCTTTAGCAAAGGACAAGCCGGTTGTATTACTTAAGATGACCAAACATTCTCGAGGACACACGGGAATATCGTCAAGTGCTTTCGCTTCATATAGTTGATTAATCTTCTTTAGTTTGCTAAGTGTTGTGTGGGTGAACATGTGCTAATGTACCGACCTTCCTAGGACTAATACATACTTGTGATTATACCCCTTGCAAGCATCCGCAAGTACAAGAAAGTAATTAAGATAGACATCTAACTACAGCTTTAAACTCTAAGACCCTGACATCCCTTGTGCAAAGGTTTCCTAACGGGGGTTTAGGTTTCTGTCACTCCGGCAACCCCTATGATTAGTAGCCAAATACTCAATGCATTCCCCTAGGACCATATAGGTGAAGTGTCGTGCAGTCGACGTTCACATGACACCACTAGAAGAAGTACACCATGATACGTCCATTTTGCATCACTATTCTATATCATAATTTACTGTTATTCATCGATATATTTCATATTAAGTGATGATACTTATGTTATTTCATCTATTTTTGCATGGTTGATGACTTTTCGAGCATGGACCGCTGCAGTCAGGATTCTGATGGAAAAGGTGTTGTTTGGAGGCAAAGTTCATGAAGATCAGAAAATCCGGGAAAATACATGGAAAATCCTATTTTTCCAGAAGATGAAGAAAGCCAGAAGGGGAAGTGGAGATGGGCCACAAGGGGCCCACACCACCCCCTGGCGCGGGCCACCCTGGGCTGCGCCACCAGGTGGTGTGGCCGCCCTGGTCCATCCTGGCTCTCCCCTCTGGCGTATATTATCTCCACGGAACCCTAATACATGGGGAGCGACCACAGAAAGATTCCACCGCCTCTGCGGGGCGGAAAACACCGAGAGAGAAAGATCTCTCTAGCAGACAAAATTCTGTCGGGGGAATTCCTTCCCGAAGAGGGAGATCGTCACCATCAACACCACCATCAAGCTGGACTTCATCGGGATCATCATCATCATCATCACCATCATCACCATCAGCACCATCATCACCACCATCATATCGCTATAACAATTGGGTTGAATCTTGCATATTTCTTAGGGGAATCTTTCCTGGTGTTGATTACTCTTTGTAGTTGATGCTATTGAGTGGAACCATTGAATTATTGTTTATGTTCAGATTGTATACATCATTATTCCATCTCTGATCATGATCCATATGATGTCTTGTGAGTAGTTCGTTTTGTTCTTGAGGACATGGGAGAAGTCATGTTGTTAGTAGTGGAATTGTGTTGAGAAAGATTCAATGGTTTGATATTTAAGTTGTGGTGTACTTCTTCTAGTGGTGTCATGTGAATGTCGACTACATGACACTTCACCTATATGGGCCTAGGGGAATGCATTGTGTATTTCGCTACTAATCGTAGGGGTTGCCGGAGTGACAGAAACCTGAACCCCCGTTAGAAAACCATTGCACAAGGGACGTCAGGGTCTTAGAGTTTAAAGCTGTGGTTAGGTTTCTACCTTAATTACTTTCTTATACTTACAGATGTTTGCAAGGGGTATAATCACAAGTATGTACTAGTCCTAGGAAGGTCGGTACATTAGCACAGGTACACCCACACAACACTTAGCAAGCTAAAGAAGAATAATCAACTATATGAAGCGAAAGCACTTGACGATATTCCCATGTGTCCTCGAGAATGTTTGGTCATCTTAAGTAATACAACCGGCTTGTCCTTTGCTAAAGAAAGGATTGGGCCACTTGCTGCATTTATTCTGATTGTCTTTTATTTACTCGTACTTTATTTACTTGCACTATCAAAAACCCCTAAAAATCCGTTTGCTAAGTATTTGCATAGAATTCCTGATCCATACCACTAGCCAACACCTTCTGCTCCTCGTTGGGTTCGACACTCTTACTTATCGAAAATACCGTGATACACCCCCTATACTTGTGGGTCATCAAGACTATTTTCTGGCGCCGTTGCCGGAGAGTGAAGCGCTATTGGAGAGTGGAACTGGTAAAGGAAACTTCTACTGTGAGTATTGTTTATTTCTGTTAATTGCTTTATTTTCATTATGGAAAATTCGTTGAGTTTCTTGTTTCGTAATGCTACTACCACTGCTAAGGTAGTAGTTGAACCACCACCTGCTGAGAATGATGCTTTTAAAATACCTACAAGAATTATTGATCGTGTTATGGATAACTACTATGTTGGGGATGGAACTGTCCATCCCGGTGATCATTTTCTCTTTATACACGAATTATGTGGGTTGTTCAAGTGTGCAGGTATTACTACAAATCAAGTTAAAAAGAAGTTATTCTCATTATCACTAAAAGGAAGAGCCGAGGAATGGTATAAGCTACTGAAGAATGGTCAAGCTCTTGAACGGGAGGAAATAGTACCTCTCTTTTATTCAAAGTTTTATCCTCCTAGTGAGATTCATAAAGATCAAAATCAAATATACAACTTTTGCCCTCTTGATGGAGAGAGTACAACTCAAGCTTGGGGGAGATTGAAGTTACTAATGCTTAAATGTCCCATTCATGAGCTCCCCAACAATATTATTATCAATAACTTTTATGCAAGGCTTTCTCCTCATGATAAGGATTTATTGGATGCTTCTTGTGCTGGATCATTCACTCGCATGGAAGAAGAAGCTAAATGGGATCTTCTGGACCGTATTCAAGACAATGCTGAAGCATGGGAGAATGACAAAGGAAAAAAGTCAGGTATAAATTATGATTATGAATGCATTGAATCTTTTATGGGAACTAATGACTTTCAAAATATTACAAATGCTTATGATCTAGACTCTCAAGCTATTGCAACTTATTTTAAGGCTTTTGCTTCCTACATTGAAGTGCCTAAAAAGAAGTGGAATAAGTATCATGAACCATATAAATATGTTGCTAAGAGTGTTCATGCAAGAAATGCTAAAGTTTATACTGCTAATCATGTTTCACCCGAGCCTTACATTGAGAAAATGCCTTTCCTAGTTAAGATAAAGGAACATTCTATGATGGCTAGTATGGTTAATGAAAGTAGAAATAAAGCTATTGAACCTGATAAACAAATGGATGATGAACCTATAATAGCAAATGTGAAAGATTTTGTCACTAAATATGTAGAAGGAGGACATACTATCCTTTGTAAGGATACCTCTAATATTGTTTCACAAAGTATTGTTATGAGAGCTAGTGTTCCTGTGTTTTCTGTTAGAATAAGTGATCATTCCTACGATGGTCCTTGTGATAGTTATATTGTTAAGTTTATGCATGATACTGAAAGTTACTATGAGAGAGAGAAAAGTGTTTTTATGCATCTCAATAATATCAAGTTTCCTCGTTTTATGCTTAAAGTCTTTATGTTGCACTTGTTTTGCCTTCCTATGCTTGCAGCCTCTGGTTTCAACAACTTGTTTGCTTACAAAATTCCCTTGCATAGGAAGTGTGTTAGACTTAAACATGTGTATTTTTGCTTCTTAATGCTCTTTTTAACTTCAATTCATATTCTTATGTGAGCATCATCAAAATTATCATTGCCTTCTTAATGGCTATAAAGAAAGAGTTTTTTGGGAGACAACCCAATTTATTTTTGTTTTCAGTTTGCTTTCATTTAGTTGAGTCTGGGAAGTTATTAGTTCGGTAATAACCTCTCCTTATCCGTTTTGTTTGGTTTTTATGTCAAGATCAACCTCTAATGAGAGAGAAGTAATATATGGGGAAGTTGCTATCCCGAAACAGATTTTTGTGCTTCACCGTAAAAATTCGTAAGAGATCTCTGTACTTCGGATTGAGCTGTAATTGTTTGTGCTTCTGCCCTAGGTTGTTATTTAACTTTCGTTAGTTTTGCACTTTTTGATTTGAGCAACAGAAGATTTTCGAAAATAATTGATTTTTACCTGCTAGTCTGTTTTGACAGATTTTGCCACTCTTGCATTTGCTTCTTTATTCGATTTCCTGTTTGAATTTTTTTGGTTTTCAGAAGGAGTTGCTATAGTAGCTTATGTTTTGATGATTTTCAGTTGAAATTGGACTTAAAAGGTTTTATCACTTCACTTATACTAATGTTGCTAATGAGAACTATGTAAAGTTTTGTGTGAAAGAAATTTCTAGGTTAGTGGAGATAATGGTGTAATAAGGAAGTGAAAGGTTTCGTGACTCAAGCAATATGTGTATGAAGATGAAGACATTGATGTTATGCAAGTGGTGGCTCCGGAAGAATCTACTAAATACCAAATTCGGAGACCTGCAGAGTCCGTTTTTGATAAGGTAATAATTCTGGTAAGAAAAGTTCCACGAAAGATCTGTCCAGTTATATTTTTGCAGTTTTTATCCAACAAGGAAAGCTACGAAGCGAAAGAGGGACGGAAACGGATCCTGGGTGGCTCACACCACCCTGTGGCGCGGGCCCACCCCGGCCGCGCCACCAGGTGGTGTGGCCGCCCCGGACTCCGTCTCTGACCCGTTTTCTCCCAGTACCTTCCTTTTGTTGTAGAACTTTGTAATATATAATCCCCCGAGGTTCGTATATCGTGTTCTCGTCATGTTTTCGTTTCGATCTGTTTCTGCTAGGAACTCTTTTTGAAAGCTTAGAAGCGCAATGGTGTCCGCCAAGGATAAGGGAAAGGAGCCTATGGAGGAAGATCTCCAAGACCCCGAGCAGGAGAAGGAGATCAAGAGTGAAGATGAAGAGGAGGCAAAGCACACCGGCACTACCATTGCAAGCATTGGAGTGGTGGCAAACCCTGCCAGGATCAGAAGGACTGCATGGATGTCAACTGGAGGGAAGCCTCCGCGTCACTATTTGGCCCCACAGACACCTTCTCCAAGCACCAAGAGTCCCTTCCGTACCTTTATTCATAACCATGCAGGAAAAGAAAACCGCAAGGAAGGAGAGTGGGGAAAGAATCGCAAGAGCTAGGATCCACAGCCCAACATGATCATGAGCCGTATTGAGCACAACTCGGAGTTGATTCACACTCTCACCTTCGAGATTGAGGACTTGGGGAAACTGATCAAAGAGATCATTGAGAGGATACCACCACCACCGAAGGAGTAACTCTTCATCAGGTTTTGACATCCCCTTGGTTTATTCCAAGCTTGGGGGAGTGCCGCGGTATCACATCACTATCTTCTATCTTTTTACCTTTTTAGTAGAGTCATATCATGAATAGAGAAGTTATCATGTAGGATGGTTTGCATTATGGAAGTGTCCCCTCTCTCGTTAGATATGTATCCCTTGGTGTGAGTTGCCGTTATGGAATATTGATGAGAAGTTCTATCATTTACTCTCTTGCATATCTTATATTAGTTTTCAATTCATGGTTATATGATTGATCTTGTTGTTAGTATTGGTATCACTTTGGGATCATTGAGTTAATTTAGTTGGTTTTGGCAAACCTGGCTCGGTCAGTGGCAACACTATTTTTGAGAGTTGAATGAAAAAGATAAAAAGTACTCTAAAGAAATATAATTTCATCATCTTTCTTTCTTGATTTGCTCATAACTCTAGTATTCTCTAGTTAAGATCTTTTGTGCTTCCAAGGAAGATTGCATGTTTGTTTTTATCACTTGTATGTTTGTTTGTTTCCTTCAACTCTTATACTTGCAACCCATCCTTGCTAGCCAAAAACCTGTACTGAGAGGAATTCTTCACGTGCATCCAATCCTTAAACCAAAACCCTTGCCATTTGTGTCCACCATACCTACCTATTAGCACTATTGCTATTCCAAGTAAATTCATGCTTTTATCTACCTTCCAAATTAAACTTCTTATGTGAAAATTAGTGATTAAAGCTCTCACGAACTTGATGGCACACTTTACTTTCTTGCACTTAATAAACTTGAACCATTGTGCCCATCTATGTTGCGTATATGCTTGCGCTTTGTGAGTTGTGAATTAGCAGAACCATGTTGTCATGGGGAACGCTTTCAACATTGCACCGGCCATGAAGGAGGGGCACCCCCTCCTCCTATAAAAGGCCCCTCTCTTCCTCTTTCTGCCACACACCTCCTTGTGAAGGATCTCTCTCCCCCTCTAGAATTATTCCCCCATGGTCTCGGATTAGCGAGATACATGTTCCCGGTGGCATTTCGTCTGGAAGGAGTTGCTGCTTCTGCTGGATCGCTGGAGCGAGTAGGTGGAGGTTGTCCGATGGCTTGAACGTGTGTGCGAGTACGGATGCGCTGCTGAGTTGCGGCGCTCGGACTTCCTCACGATCTTGAGATCGGCAAGTGTACGACTACATCAACCACGAGTTCCTACTCGTTAACAAAACTCGTTGTATTCGAGGGTAAGTTCTCGATGGATGTATGTCCACCTGTTGCTTTGTACCTAGTAGATAGATCTTGGCGTGTAGTTCTCATCATAGGAACCATTTTGTTTTCTATGCTGCGGACCCAACAGTGGTATCAGAGCCTGATCTTTGCATAGGTGCTTTGCACGGGTAGTACACATATGTTTATATGTGGGCGATGATGATCATGTTATTGCATCTTCTATGTATTTTTGATATTGGTGGCATAGTGGGATGAAGCGGCCCGAACCAACTTTACATGTCATCGTACATGAGACCGGTTCCACGACTGACATGCAACTAGTTTTGCATAAGTGGCTGGCGGGTGTCTGTCTCTCCTACTATAGTCAATATCTCATTTACAACGAGTTGCTAATAACTTGGTTATCCTCGTTGTGGTTCATGTTAGTAGGTGAGAACGGTTCTATCTCCGAAAGCCCTAAGCCACGTAAAACTTGCAATTGATAAATTAGAGGCGTCGAGTTAGATCGTTGCTGGGCTAGTGTATTGATATGGTATTGTTGTAAGTAGATGTATGATAGATACTCTTACAACACATTCAACGTGTAAGTTCCATAGACCTTGGCCTTACACACAAAGGAATGATAGAGATCATACCACGATGCAAATGATAGAGATCAAATGCATGGACCATATCATCTCACTTTACACATTAGATGTTAGCATCTTATACTGCTAGTTTGGCGCTTTTGGTAGCATTGTAAGATGATCCCTCATTTAGATATCAAGATAAAATGTGTTCTTCCTTGAGTATGCACCGTTCTATGGATCGAGTTTCGAGACATCACATGATGATCAGGTGTACTCGACTCTACGCTTTCATACAACGGGTGTAAGACAGTTTTACACACGCGAGTACTAAAGTTCTTACTTGGCGAGCCTAGCATGTACAGACATGGCCTCGGAACAAGGACCGAAAGGTTAAGAATGAGTCATATAGTTGATATGATGCCCATATAGATGCTCGCCTTTGAAGCTACACCGACTCATGTGATGATCGGACTTGGTGTAGTGGATTTGGTTCATGTAATCACCAAAAAGGCACGCGGGATGTCGTTTTTGAGTGGGAGTTTATTTCTAATTTGGATTAGTCGAACTCAATTTGTCATAAACTAAATCGAAGTGAATTTGCATAATTTGTTGTAGTCATTGGCGTCTGTTGACTACCTTATGCTTAGTTTTAATTGAGATAATGGAACTATAGAATTCTGGATATTTACTTTACGAACTGGTATCGTATTGTTTTGAATGTCAATTTAAAGTTTATAAGTCCTATTGCAAACTTTCATCAAACTCTATTTACTCCATGAAGTTTAATAAGTAGTATTAAATCAAGAGTAGGAATTCCAATGTTAGTATCTAAAGTATCATGTTTGCCTCCATGATTATTGATATTCAAAAGTTGTTTTAATATCAAGATTATATTGGAGCTGAAAATTGTTTCAGAAACCATCATGTGTGAAAGATATTGTGATATCTAAGACAATGTTTTTGGTTGCATTATGATAGAGTATAATTTAGCAAAATACATGTTCTCATACTGTATGAGAATTTGTGAAGGATGGAGATGCTAAGCATCCGGATCTCCCAAAAGGGTTTTGGGAACTAATATTCTACTCGCGATTCTTCCTTACATGCTATAGTAGCTTGATCATTAAAGTTGTCATGATAAGGATGAATAGAAGATGTAAGTAAAATGTTTACTACACAAATAGATTACTAAAGAATGGATTTTAAAGAACACCAAACATTTGATGATGGTGATCCACTTCAAAGTGCAAGTCCAAAGGTATTAGTATTTGACTATATATACTTTGTACTATGTGTCATGTGAATGCCACCACTATTGATGTTGATAGATTCTTTTAAAAGAGAATGAATCATTTAAAGAGAATCTATAAAATATTTGGCAGAAAAGAAAAAGTTGGAAATGTCCAGCTTAGGTATATATAAGATATACATGTTATGGCTGTATTCCTTGCTTGTTAAATAATGTGGTTCTTAGGTATTGGATACCGGTATTGGATACCGAATTGGTTGGTATGAAGTGTCATACAGGACAACGCAATTCATGAACTACAATGGCCTAAGTAACTAGCAAGAGAATAAGTGATGATGTTCATCGAAAACAAATAAAGTGTTATTGTGTTTTTCGTTGTTGTCAAACCTAGCCTTCAAGATTTGTTTTAATAATTGTTATTTTTTTCCGGTATTACGAGAATAATGGTTGTTCAAATAATTACCGTATTCCATAAAGGATGGATGAACTTTTACAAGTCTAGTGGGATAAATCACATCCATAAACACTATTGCTAAAATGTCGCAAGAAAAATGATTGAAAGATCACTTGTGAAGTGACATCGCTGTTTAAATTATATTGGAAAGAAAACATGAAGAAACTCCATGTTGATGGATTTTTGGAGTCTCTGATTTTGATCAATTGATGCTTGTGAAACTTTCCTCGAGATAATTAAAACTCTGTTCATAGGCCAAAGAGGAACGGATGACTAGCTTATTGGAAATTGTACATGTTGATGTGCATAGTCCATTATGTGTAACCATATGCGATGGATCTTTTTTGCTTCATATGCTTTCTCCGAAAATTTGAGTGAATATATCTTTATATTTACTTAATAAGGTAGAATTATGAAACATTTGAAAATTGTTCAAAGACTTTCAAGATGAAGTGGAAAATCATTGTAACAAGAAAATAAAGAGTTTATGTTTCGATCATAAAGGAAGATATTTGAGTTACATGTTTAGCAAAAACACCTAAGATTTGAGAAATTGTTCCATGATTTGTGTTTCCCGATAAACCATAGGAGTATGGCATATTCAAGAGATGAAATCAAACCATGTTTGACATGGTAAGATCAAAGGTGTCATTTATAAAACTGCCATTATGTTTTAAGGATTGAAGCTTTAGAGACTACCGCTTTTACACTGAAAAGAGGACCATCGTGATCTGTTGAAATGACACCATATGAGTTATGGTTTGGGATAAAACCCGAATTGTCTTTTCTTAAATTTTGGTATGCTATGCATAAGTAAAATGTTTACAACCAAAGTTGGATAAGTACGTCTTTGTAGGTTATCCCAAAGAATTTTTTGGGAATTTCTCCATAACACCGAGGACAAAAGAGTTTGTCACTTGGAACGTCAAGTTTCTTGAGAAGGAATTTTTCACAAAAAGTTAAGTGGGAGGACAATAGAACTTTGATAAGGTTGTTGAACCTTAGCTATATGTGCTAAGTAGCGCAGCGTCGGAAAGTGTCCCGGTGGCGGCCACAATGCTCATGGCTCCCGTGATTACAAAAGGTGTGATCTCGGAGATTAGAGTTCCTATTGAACCGTGTGGGTCGGTAAGAATCAAATAGTGTGATTTGATAAGCAAGTCGTTATTGTTTTGACAATGATAAACCGACTACATGCAAAGAAGCGATGATGGGCCCTGACTCCATAAAATGACTAGAAGTCATAGAATCCATGATAGTATCCATACACGAGAAATCAAGTTTCTGAACTTGGAAGACCCTCCGGAAAGGCATGAAGCCTATCGGTTGTGTTTGGATCTATAAAGAAATAGACATGGAT
Source organism: Avena eriantha (assembly GCA_910589775.1). Lineage (NCBI taxonomy): Eukaryota > Viridiplantae > Streptophyta > Magnoliopsida > Poales > Poaceae > Avena > Avena eriantha. The sequence continues at coordinate 35,604,894 of OU342743.1, read as the reverse complement.
GTTTAACATCTATGAAATAGTCGACATGTCGGAAAGAAGTTTACGACAATATCAAGGAGTTGAATATGACAAGATTTGATCTTTCATAGCGATATTTAGTCTTGACGGATTAATGTAGCAACCACTACATATAATTTGGTATATGGTAGTTGAACAAACAAAACAATGTTCTTCTAATAGAATGGTTACCTAGGACATGTACAAGACACGGTCCGAAGGGTTTTGTTAATTCAAAGGGTCCTAAAAGGGCATGCAAACTTCAATAGTTGAAGTAAGCATAGCGGAGTTGGAATCTTCACCATGATGAAACTGTTAAAAGAGTTTAAATTCATCGGAGATGATGAAGATGCTTGCATTTGCACGAAATTAAGTGGGAGCGCTGAGACATATTTCTAATACATTATGTAGAGGACATATTGTTGATTGGAAATGATGTATCTTGTATTGACACAAGGTAAGAATTTCATTAAAATAAGATTTCGATGAAAGACTTGGGCAAACCCAGAATATTTGGCATCAATATCTATATGGATAGATTAAGGCGCTAATATGGTTGTGCCGGACATACATATATGTGAGATATTGAAAGGGTTCAATATGGAAACAACAAGAAAGGTTCTTGCTCAATGGAAAGAATTGTATCAAGATTCAAGTGTTTTCAACACTTGGTGAGTAAAATCACATGAAGATTTTGATCGATTATACCATGATATGTATATATCCAGAATTTCCTATGCTTTAAATGTTATGAGCACATACCAGAATGATTCATAAGATGATCATTGGACGATAGTAAAGATATTCTTATGAGCTTTGGAAGAACTAAGAATATATCATGTATAAGTGACAAATAGTTAAAGGTAGTTCATTGTAAAGTGTTACATTGATACTAGTTTTGTCACAACATACAAATTAAATTTATATCAATTTATACTATGGGTGGCACAATGTAATGGAAAGGATGTTCCATGATGGATTTGGATGAGTTCCAAAGTTGAGACACTGTGACGGATACTGCAACGAAAGGCTAAGTATATGACTGCTATAGTAGCAGCATAGGAGGGCATATGTTTTAAGTAGTTTGTTATCAAACTAGGTGTGGTTTAAAGTGGGCTAATACTATGAAGATATATTGTGTGACAATAATATCAACATATTTTAACCCGAACGAACTAAAGGTCTCACCAAAGGACCAAATTTATACAATGCCATCTCATTTGAGAATGAGTGATGCGTAGAGACGCAAAGACATGCAGATACACACGGACCTGAAACTGTCATATCCGGAGATTTTGTTAACCACTAGCAATCGCGTATATGCAACACCAGAAAGCCATATGTGTTCAATACGCAAAGTTTTTCAAACTAGATTATTGACTCTAGTGCAAGTGGGAGACTGAAGGGAATATGCCCGAGATGCAATAATAAAGTGGTTATTATCTTATTCCATGTTTATGATAAATGTTTATTTTGCATGCTATAATTGTATTGATCGGAAACATCAATACATGTGTGTTTAATAAACAAAAAGGGGTTCCTAGTTATGCCTCTCTTATAGACTAGCTCGTTGATTAACAAGATGATCAAGGTTTCCTGATCATGGACATTGGATGTTGTTAATAACGAGGTCACAACATTGGTGGAATGATGTGATGAACATTCATCCGAAGTATAGCATTACGATCAAGCCATTATGTTTATATTGCTATAACATCATACGAAGTAATCTTTATCCTTAGACCATGAGATCATGTTAATTGCTAACACCGGAAGAGTATCTTGATAACATCAAACGTCATACCATAACAGGGTGACTATAAAGATGGGTTCAGTGCTACAAAGGTGTTATGTTGAGGCTCATGGATCAAGAGTGGGATTTGTCAATCCCGATGACGGATAGATATACTCTGGGCCCTCTCGGTGATATCACATTAAGATAGCTTGCAAGCAACTGATGTGATCACTAGAATGTTATATCACGGGAACGAGAAAAGAGTGCATGTCGGTAACGAGATCAAACTAGGTATGGAGATACCGATGATCGAATATCGGACATGTAATATATCGAGAGACAAAGGGATTTAGTTACAAGCGTTAAAGGTTCTCGCGATCACATGAGTCATCGTTGAATGTGTAGGAGTCAGTACAGATCTCCAGGTCCCGCTGCTGATTATTGATCGGAGAAGGGTCTCGATCATGTCTGCATTATTCGCGAACCGTAGGGTGGCACACTTAAGAGTTACCGGACACCATTTTGGAGCACATATGTTTCAGACGAAAGAATTGCAAAGCGCGGGAATTGTTTCAATAGAAACCAGAAATTGTTTCGGGTGAAATTGCAGAAGGTGGTTCTGCATGTGATATTGAAATATTGCAAGGGGCTATATGTGAATGTTTGTTAATTAAAGTAATTAACAAAATTCTGACTAAATTTAATAAAAAGAGTTTTATTAAATGAGAGAGCATTAAATTTGGAGAAATTTAATGCATTTAAAGTGGAGCCTTTAAAAGGGAATGTGAAGAGGCATTTTAATGTGGAGGGGTTACCACCACATGAATGGGGGAGGTGAGGGGTCACCCCCCATGCGCCGGCCATGGAGAGAGGGGGCACCCCCTCCTCCTATAAAAGGCCCCCCTCTTCCTCTTTCTGCCACACACCTCCTTGTGAAGGATCTCTCTCCCCCTCTAGAATTATTCCCCCATGGTCTCGGATTAGCGAGATACATGTTCCCGGTGGCATTTCGTCTGGAAGGAGTTGCTGCTTCCACTGGATCGCTGGAGCGAGGAGGTGGAGGTTGTCCAGTGGCTTGAACGTGTGTGCGAGTACGGATGCGCTGCTGAGTTGCGGCGCTCGGACTTCCTCACGATCTTGAGATCGGCAAGTGTACGACTACATCAACCACGAGTTCCTACTTGTTAACAAAACTCGTTGTATTCGAGGGTAAGTTCTCGATGGATGTATGTCCACCCGTTGCTATGTACCTAGTAGATAGATCTTGGCGTGAAGTTCTCATCATAGGATTTTTTTTCTATGCTGCGGACCCAACAATCTAAGATTCCAATTGCAAAACAACTAGGATTTAATCACCCATGATATCAGTGATTGTATAGCCGTTTATTACACGTTAACCATGAGATCTAGAATGGGACGGAGAAGTCAGCTGGATCTTCTTCCTTTCGCATGGACGGATGACCTTATCATGAGGCTGTAGCTGCCTTGCGGGGATTCAGCAGATGGGTGTGACTCCTAGTTCCCCATGATATTTGGTGTCTAGACTTTCCGTGAGGGGCTGTCGGAGGTATATCTGCCTATATGGGGGTTGCCAGGGACATGATCTGCTCACTGGAGTCTCCAAGGGGTTGCTAGGGTTACATCTTCCTATATGGGGTTAATGGAGGTATATCTGCTTGGGGAGGTCGTGTCTTCATGCGGGGTCGTGGAGAGGGGCAGTGATTGGCTTGGTTCATCTACTAGGCCCCACATCACGGAATTGTGGACGGGAAAGTACGCCTGGTTGTGCAACAAGGATTTGGTCTCTTATGGGTAAAGCAACGCACGTGTGGAGAGTGTAAGAATTGTGACATGTTACTCCTTGTTCCGGGATGGAGCTACGAACACGGCAGGAAAGGAACTCCATGTAGTTCTGGTCAACCTGTGAAGGCTGATGGGCATAGTTTTTGATAATAAAATCAATCTTTGAAGAAATGTTTACTAAAACTGCATAGTACCAAGGACTTATAGTTCGAGGTGGTAGTTAGAGCATCAAACTTCCCACCTTGCATATAGTGAACTTGCTGGGTAACGCTGTTACTCACTCTTTCCTTTGAACCCCTTGCTAGACTTTGAGGGCCAGAAGGATGACCAGGTGTATGTTACAGAGGTCCAGAACGATGTCTATTATGAAGAGCCGGACCTGTCCGGTGGAATCAAAGGGGTGGACTACGGGATACACTGTGGAACTGAAGACAACGAGTCAGAGTAGTTGACAGGCCAGAGTGTAGTTACCTAGGTTGAGCCGAGCAACACGAACCCTATAGAATATACGTGAAGCAACTATACCAGAACCAACTATCCCTGCGCCTACACCAACATCAAAGAATAGGGGAGTTATTGAATTGAATGATGAAGTGATGAAGGAAGCTAATAAATGTCTTAAGGAGAAGGGAATTAAAGCTGCAGATGTCAAGAATTTACCTCCAATAGAAGAATTATGTAAGCCAATTCCCCATTCATCCACTATTGAGGTACACTCTCTCCAACACTTTGATGAAGGTGATGTTCCTTACCTTAAACCTCCTGATCAATGCTTAGAAGAATTCGATATTTTTATTGTTAAGCAAGATAATTTAAATAAAAGGGTGCAAAATCATCTAATGGAAAACACTAGAGCTATTGTTGAGTTAAAAGATATTGTGGAAAGAACCTCTAATGATGTTAAAATGATTGTTAAGCATTTTAAAATGCTTCAAACTCAAATAGATCAACTTATTAAAGTGCAAAAAGACTTGCTAGTTAATGCTGCTAAAGAAAAACATGCTAATGAGATTAGAACTAGAAGTGCTGCTGCTACTGATGACCCACAAGTATAGGGGTGTATCGCAGTATTTTCGATAAGTAAGAGTGTCGAACCAAACGAGGAGCAGAAGGTGCTGGCTAGTGGTATGGATCAGGAATTCTCTACAAATACTTAGCAAACGGATTTTTAGGGGTTTTCGATAAAGCAAGTAAACAAAGTAAGAGTAAATAAAAGACAGTAGGAATAAATGCAGCAAGTGGCCCAATCCTTTATGCAGCAAAGGACAAGCCAGTTGTATTACTTAAGATGACCAAACGTTCTCGAGGACACATGGGAAGACTGTCAAGTGCTTTTGCTTCATATAGTTGATTAATCTTCTTTAGCTTGCTAAGTGTTCTGTGGGTGAACCTGTGCTAATGTACCGCCCCATCCAAGACTAATACATACTTGTGATTATATCCCTTGCAAACATCCGTAAGTACAAGAAAGTAACTAAGGTAGAAACCTAACCATAGCTTTAAACTCTAAGACCCTTACGTCCCTTGTGCAATGGTTTCCTAACGGGGGTTCAGGTTTCTGTCACTCCGGCAACCCCTATGATTAGTAGCCAAATACACAATGCATTCCCATAGACCCATATAGGTGAAGTGTCATGTAGTCGACGTTCACATGACACCACTAGAAGAAGTACACCACAACTTAACTAACAATCTATTGAATCTTTCTCAATGCAACTCCACTACTAACAACAAGACTTCTCCCATGTCCTCAAGAACAAAATGAACTACTCACAAGACATCATATGGATCATGATCAAAGATGGAATAATGATGTATAACAACCTGAACATAAACAATAATTCAATGGTTCCCTCAATAGCATCAACTACAAAGAGTAATCAACACCGGGAAAGTTTCCCCTATGAACTAATGCAAGATTCAACACAATTGTTACAGCAATATGGAGATGGTGATGAGGGTGCTGATGGTGGTGATGATGATGATGATCCTGATGAAGTCCAGCTTGATGGTGGTGTTGATGGCGATGACCTCCCCTCTCCGGGAAGGAATTCCCCCGGCAGATATCTGTCTGCTAGAGAGATCTTTCTCTCTCGGTGTTTTCTGCCCCGCAGAGGTGGTGGAATCTTTCTGTGGTCGCTCCCCGAGTCTTAGGGTTTCGGGAGGATGATATACGCCAGAGGGGAGAGCCAGAGGTGGGCCAGGGCGGCAACACCACCTCCTAGCGCGGCCAAGGGCTGCCCGCGCCATGGGGTGGTGTGGGTCTCCTGTGGCCCATCTCCACTCCGTCTTCTGGCATCCTTAGTCTTCTGAAAAAATAGGATTTTCCGTATATTTTCCTGGATTTTCTGATCTTCGCGAATTTTGCCTCCAAACAGCACCTTTTCCATCAGAATCCTGACTGCAGCGGTCCATGCTCCAAAAGTCATCAACCATGCAAAAATAGATGAAATAACATAAGTATCACCTCTCAGTACGAAATATATCAATGAATAATAGTGAATTAAGACATAGAATAGTGATGCAAAATGGACGCATCAACTCCCCCTAAGCTTAGACTTCGCTTGTCCCCAAGCGAAACTGAGCTCAATAAACATGGCCTCAGGTTTATGGAGTGAAGAGTCGATAAAATAGTACGGACAAGAAGCATCACATTCATCAAATACATAGATCACAATAGAAGACAACTCACTATTATATAACTCAACTTGTAATAAGTAAAGGAAACACAATAAAGATACATAAAGTGAATCATAATTGGCAATGACAAACTTAGCTCTTGGTCGAAGAATAGTTGATAATTTGCTGGAGTTCACAAATAGCTGGCTTTAATGATAGCTTTCAAAGTAGTAAACATCAAGATAAGAGCAACGTGCAAAGCAAGGAACATAAGAAACATGATTGAATAAATCATCATATGAATGAATGAAACATAACAACTCAAAATACTTGCTGAGATAGAAGGGAGTAGGTTTACTGACTCAACTACAAAGTGAAAGAAAGGCCCTTCAAAGAGGGAAGCAGGGATTGCAAGTCTCATAAAGAGCTCCCAAAAATTATGATACTTACTAGCTTTTAGCTCTCATTGCCCCTACCATAGGCATCTTTAGGTGATTAAGGTTAAAGTGATCAAAAATGAGGATATGCATTGACAAGTTGTAAGTTGAGAATCTCATGTCCCTTGAATACGAGGGTCGCTCCTCATGCTACTCAAGTTTAGTCACCGGTAAGTTCTTGTCATCGTAAGCATATGTGTATCGTAGAGAACCGCCAACGGGGTACCCCTTGCCCGATGATACGGAAGAATCCCCATATCAAAATGACAAGGCAAGCAGACAACAAGCATCTCAGCAATCTTCTTATTTACCATGGGAATATGGTGCTTTTTCTCTCTTTCCTCTTTTCATAATATCTCTGTTTTTCTTTTTCTCTTTTTTCTCAATATCGGACTCTTTTTTCATAAGAAGAATGCTTCATAGATACTCGTTATGGTTACGCTGCAGGTTTCCACCATGTCAGCATGGATTAGACCAGCGGCCCAGGCGTTTCTCTAACACATATGCATAACTCCATGGACTTACAAGCTCCCCTTTCATTTCACACCGACGACATCCATCGACAAAAAAACATGATATCAACTTGGTACAAAGTACCAGTGCAATGTTGAAAGCGTTCCCCATGACAGCATGGTTCTGCTAATTCACAACTTACAAAGCGCAAGCATATAGGCAACATAGGTGAGCACAATGGTTCAAGTTTATTAAGTGCAAGAAAGTAAAGTGTGCCGTCAAGTTTGTGAGAGCTTTAATCACTAATTTTCACATAACAAGTTTAATTTGGGAGGTAGATAAAACAAGAATTTACTTGGAATAGCAATAATGTTACTAGGTAGGTATGGTGGACACAAATGGCAAAGGTTTTGGTTTAAGGAAGTGGATGCACGAGAAGAAATCCTCTCAGTACAGGTTTTTGGCTAGCAAGGCTGGGTAGCAAGTATAAGAGTCGAAGGAGACAAACAAGCATACAAGTGATAAAAACAAACATGCAATCTTCCTTGGAAGCATAAAAGATCTTAACTAGAGAATACTAGACTTATGAGCAAATCAAGAAAGAAAGATGATGAAATAATTTTTCTTTAAAGGTACTTTTATCTTTTTCATTCAACTCTCAAATATAGTGTTGCTACTGACCGAGCCAGGTTTGCCAAAACCAACTAAATTAACTCAATGATCCCAAAGTGATACCAATACTAACGACAAGATCAATCATATAACCACGAATTGAAAACTAATATAAGCTATGCAAAAGAGTAATTGATAGAACTTCTCATTAATATTCCATAATGGCAACTCACACCAAGGGATACATATCTAACGAGAGAGGGGACACTTCCATAATGCAAACCATACTACATAATAACTCCTCTATTCATGATATGACTCTACTAATAAGGTAAAAAGATAGAAGATAGTGATGTGATACCGCGACACTCCCCCAAGCTTGGAACAAACCAAGGGGATGCCAAACCTGATGACGAATTACTCATTTGGTGGTGGTATCCTCTCATCTTCGTCCATCTTCCAAGGTAAAGGCTTCCCATCAACAAAGGACATCGTGGTTTCCAACATCCTGAAACTTGCAGCAGCACTTATGAGTTCAAATCTAGCCTCATACTCACAGTTTTGATTTTGAACGTCATAGAACTGTGCTTGCAGTTCGTTGGTTGTTTGGCGGAGTGAGAGGACTTCGTCTTTGAGTTCAGCAGTCTCCTTTTGGTGCTCGGTGATGAGTTCGGAACAAATCTTATTGATGATATCCACTTCGCGCTCCGCCATCTTCTTGTACCTAAAGACTTCTTGTTCCAATGCTTCCATCCTGTCCTCCAGACTTCCTTCACCTTTAGGGCCTTGAACCTCTTTAATCCGAACCTCCCCACCTTCGAGCAATAACTCCTTGGGACGAATCTTCAATTCTCTCATGTATGGGTTGAGGATATCTTCCAAGGAATCTCCCTTAACTGATCCAATGGAAGACATTGAGGCTACAAATCTGAGATTTTACCTGGCAGAAAAAGATCGAAACAAAAACACGACGAAAACACGATATACAGACCTCGGGGGATCCCGGGGTTATATATTACGAAGTTTCATATCAAAAGGAAGGTACTGGGCGAAAACGGGTCGGAGGCGGAGTCTGGGGTGGACTCACCACCTGGTGGCGTGGCCAGGGGTGGGCCCGCGCCACAGGGTGGTGTGAGCCACCCTAGCTCCGTTTCCGTCCCTTTTTCGCTTCGTAGCTTTCCTTATTGACTAAAAACTGCAAAAATATAGTTGGATAGTATTTTCGCGGAACTTTTCTTACCAGAACTGTTACCTATTTGAAAATAGACTCTGCAGGTCTTTGAATTTGGTATCTAGTAGATTGTTCTGGAGTCATCACTTGAATAACATCAATATCTTCATCTTCATCCATTTATTACTTGAGTCATAAAACCTTTCTCTTCCTTATTACACCATTATCTCCACTTCCTGGAAATTTCTTTCACACAAAACTTCCCACAGTGCTCATTAGCAACATTAGTATAAGTGAAGTGATAAAACCTTTTGAGCCCACTTTCAACTGAAGACCATCAAAACATAAGCTACTGTAGCAACTCCTTTTGAAAACCCAAAAAGAATTCAAAAAGGAAATCGAATAAAGAAGCAAATGCAAGAGTGGCCAAATCTGTCAAAACAGACCAGCGGGTAAAGATCAACTTTTTCGAAAAACTTCTGTTACTCAAATCAAAAAGTGCAAAACTAACGAAAGTTAAATAACAACCTGGGGCAGAAGCACAAAAAATTATAGCTCAATATGACATAAAGAGATCTCTAACGAGTTTTTACGGTGAAGCACATAAATCTGTTTCAGGACAACAACTTCCCCAAATCTTACTTCTCTCTCATTAGAGGTTGATCTTGACACAAAAACCAAAAAAAACCGGATAAGGAGCGGTTATTACCGAAGTAACAACTTCCAAGACTCAAATAATCAAAAACAAACTAAAAGCAAAAACAAATTGGGTTGTCTCCCAAAAAGCTCTTTCTTTATAGCCATTAAGATGGGCATGACAATTTTGAAGCTGCTCACTTAGGAATATGAATTGAAGAGAAAGAGAGCATTAAGAAGAAAAAACACACACACATTTAAGTCTAACCCACTTCCTATGCAAGGGAATTTTGTAAACAAACAAGGTGTTGAAACCAGAGGCTTCTTGCATAAGAAGGCAAAACAAGTGGAACATAAAAACTTTCAGCATAAAACGACGAAACTTGATATTATTGAGATACATAAGAACACTTTTCCCTCTCTCATAGTAGCTTTCAGTATCATGCATAAACTTAACAATATAGCTATCACAAGGACCATCATAGCAATGATCACTTATTCTAACAGAAAACACGGGAATACTAGCTCTCATAACACTACTTTGTGAAACAATATTAGAGGTATCCTTATAAAGGATAGGGTGTCCCTCTTTTTCATATTTAGTAACAAAGTCTTTCACATTTGCTATTGTAGGTTCATCAACCATTTGTTTATCAGGTTCAATAGCTTTGTTCATACTTTCATTAACCATACTAGCTATCATAGAATGTTCCTTTACCTTAACTGGGAAAGGCATTTTCTCAATGTAAGGTTTAGGTAAAACATGATTAGCAGTATAAACTTCAGTATTTCTTGCAGGAACACACTTAGCAATATCTTTATAAGGTTCATGATACTTATTCCACTTCTTTTTAGGCACTTCGATATAAGAAGCAAAAGCCTTAAAATAAGAAGCAATAGCTTGAGAGTCTAGACCATAAGCATTTTTAATATTTTGAAAGTCATCAGTTCCCATAAAAGATTCAATGCATTCATAATCATAATTCATACCTGATTTTCTACCTTTGTCATTCTCCCAAGCTTCAGCATTATCTTGAATACGGTCTAGAAGGTCCCATTTAGCTTCTTCTTCCATGCGAGTGAATGATCCAGCACAAGAAGCATCCAATAAATCCTTATCATGTAGAGGGAGCCTTGCATAAAAGTTGTTGATAATAATATTGTTGGGGAGCTCATGAATGGGACATTTGAGCATTAGTAACTTCAATCTCCCCCAAGCTTGAGCTGTACTCTCTCCATCATGAGGCCAAAAGTTGTCTATTGATCTTTATGAATCTCACTAGGAGGATAAAACTTTGAATAAAAGAGAGGCACTATTTCCTCCCATTCCAGAGCTTGACCATTCTTCAGCAGCTTATACCATTCCTCAGCTCTTCCTTTTAGTGATAATGAGAATAACTTCTTCTTAACTTGATCTGTAGTAATACCTGCACACTTGAACAACCCGCATAATTCGTGTATAAAGAGTAAATGATCATCGGGATGGACAGTTCCATCCCCAACATAGTAGTTATCCATAACACGATCAATAATTCTTGTAGGTATTTTGAAAACATCATTCTCAGCAGGTGGTGGCTTATCTACTACCTTAGAAGTGATAGTTGCATTACCAAATAAGAAACTCAGCAAATTATCCATAACAAAAATAAAGCAACTAGCAGAAGTAAAAAATACTCACAGTAGAAGTTTCCTTTACCAGTTCCACTCTCCAATAGTGCTTCACTCCCCGGCAACAGTGCCAGAAAATAGTCTTGATGACCCACAAGTATAGGGGGTGTATCGCAGTATTTTCGATAAGTAAGAGTGTCGAACCCAACAAGGAGCAGAAGGTGCTGGCTAGTGGTATGGATCAGGAATTCTCTGGAAATACTTAGCAAACGGATTTTTACGGGTTTTTGATAAAGCAAGTAAACAAAGTACGAGTAAATAAAAGACAGTAGGAATAAATGCAGCAAGTGGCCCAATCCTTTATGCAGCAAAGGACAAGCCGGTTGTATTACTTAAGATGACCAAACGTTCTCGAGGACACATGGGAAGACTGTCAAGTGCTTTCTCTTCATATAGTTGATTAATCTTCTTTATCTTGCTAAGTGTTGTGTGGGTGAACCTGTGCTAATGTACCGCCCCATCCAAGACTAATACATACTTGTGATTATACCCCTTGCAAACATCCGTAAGTACAAGAAAGTAATTAAGGTAGAAACCTAACCACAGCTTTAAACTCTAAGACCCTTATGTCCCTTGTGCAATGGTTTCCTAATGGGGGTTCAGGTTTCTGTCACTCCGGCAACCCCTATGATTAGTAGCCAAATACACAATGCATTCCCCTAGGCCCATATAGGTGAAGTGTCATGTAGTATACGTTCACATGACACCACTAGAAGAAGTACACCACAACTTAAATACCAATCTATTGAATCTTTCTCAACGCAACTCCACTACTAACAACAAGACTTCTCCCATGTCCTCAAGAACAAAACGAACTACTCACAAGACATCATATGGATCATGATCAGAGATGGAATAATGATGTATCACAATCTGAACATAAATAATAATTCAATGGTTCACTTAATAGCATCAACTACAAAGAGTAATCAACACCGGGAAAGTTTCCCCTATGGACTAATGCAAGATTCAACACAATTGTTACAACAATATGGAGATGGTGATGAGGGTGTGCTGATGGTGATGGTGATGATGATGCTGATGATTCCGATGAAGTCCAGCTTGATGGTGGTGTTGATGGCGACGATCTCCCCTCTCCGGGAAGGAATTCCCCGACAGATATCTGTCTGCCGGAGAGATCTTTCTCTCTCGGTGTTTTCCGCCCCGCAGAGGCGGCGAAATCTTTCTGTGGTCGCTCCCCGAGTCTTAGGGTTTCGGGAGGATGATATACGCCAGAGGGGAGAGCCAGAGGTGGGCTAGGGCGGCCACACAACCTCCTGGCGCGGCCTAGGGCTGCCCACGCCATGGGGTGGTGTGGGTCTCCTGTGGCCCATCTCCACTCCGTCTTTTGGCATCCTTGGTCTTCTGGAAAAATAGGATTTTCCGTATATTTTCCCGGATTTTCTGATCTTCGCGAATTTTGCCTCCAAACAGCACCTTTTCCATCAGAATCCTGGCTGCAGCGGTCCATGCTCCAAAAGTCATCAACCATGCAAAAATAGATGAAATAACATAAGTATCACCTCTCAGTACGAAATATATCAATGAATAATAGTGAAATAAGGCATAGAATAGTGATGCAAAATGGACGTATCACTACCCAGGATCCTCTATATCCTGAGGGGCATCCCAAAAGAATTGACCAGGACTCTCAACAAGCTGAAAATAGTAGTACTACTCCTAAGAAAAGAAAGAAGAAATGTAAAACTATTGTAGAACCCTCTAAACCTGCTAAAGATCTTAATAGTATATCTATCTCTGATGCTGAAACTGAAAATGGTAATGAAGAAAATGATGTTCCTAATAAATAAAAAGTTGAAGAAGAACCTAAAAAGCACACTAAGAATACTAAATACACTAAAGAAAATTTTATTGCTTAGAAACATAGTAGTGAAAGAGAGCCATGGGTCCAAAAACCTATGCCTTTCCCTGATAAGAAACATAAGTCAAAAGAAGATGAACACTATAATAAGTTTTGTGAGTGGATGAAACCTTTATTCTTGCAAATTCCTTTGACTGATGCTATTAAATTATCTCCTTACTCAAGGTATATGAATGATATTTCTCGAATAAAAGGAAGATCCCTAATGAAGAAATATCTACTTTGCTTGCTAATTATTCCTTTAATGGCAAGGTTCTAAAAAACTTGGAGACCCAGGGATTCCAACTATCCCTTGCTCTATTAAGAATAGTTATGTTAGAACTGCTTTGTGTGATCTGGGAGCAGGAGTTAGTGTTATGCCTTTTTCTCTTTACAAGAGACTTCAACTGGAAAAACTAATACCAACTGATATATCTTTGCAAATGGCTGATAAATCTACTTCTATTCCTGTTGGTATATGTGAGGATGTGCCTGTTCAAGTGGCTCATAATTGTTTGATATTAACTGATTTTGTTGTGCTTGAAATGCCTGAAGATGATAATATGTCTATTATTCTTGGGAGACCTTTTCTTAATACTGCAAGAGCTGTTATTAATTGTAATCAAGGAAAGGTGACTTTTAATGTTAATGACATGGAACATACTGTCTATTTCCCCAAGAAGATTGATAGGACTTATGGTTTGAATTCAATTGAACATGTTCAGGGCATTCAAGTTGGAGAAATATATTGTCCCATACCAAAAGAAAAATTTGAAACTATTATGATTGGGACCATTGCTATCAAAGTTGAGGTAACATAATCATTAGTGGAATACAAAGTTTTGTTTCATATAAATTTTTTTTGGTAACAAGACCTGATCAAACTTGTTAACAAAAGGATTTCATTGAACAAAACAATGTTTTCACCATGATTATCTCCGCTTACTTCTATTCTATCCATTTTAGTTTTTGCTTTCGTTTAGTTTTCTTTTCTGTTGCTAGTTGCTTGCATTTTAGGATGTCTTAGAACTTCTGTAGTTCTAGCCTTGTTTTGTCATTGCATCATTTCATAAAAAAATCTTTCTGTCAGAAAATCATTCATCTATACCTAAAAATTGCTCAACAATAAAGTGTCTCAAAAAATTCCAGAAAATTCATTTTAAATTTTTACGTGAAAAAGGGACAGAGAAGTGCTAGGAAGGTACTAGGGGGCCCACAAGGCAGGCACACCACCTGGTGGCGCGGCCAGCCCTGGGGCGCACCTGCCTATGGTGTGGGCCACCCCTGGCCCTCCACTCACTCTCTCACTTCCCACCTTCTTCTCTCTCCCGAGAAAACACCAGTTCATTGCCCGAAATCGCGTTCTTGCTGTGCTTTGATACGTCCATTTTGCATCACTATTCTATGTCTTAATTCACTATTATTCATTGATATATTTCGTATTGAGAGGTGATACTTATGTTATTTCATCTATTTTTGCATGGTTGATGACTTTTGGAGCATGGACCGCTGCAGTCAGGATTCTGATGGAAAAGGTGCTATTTGGAGGCAAAATTCGCGAAGATCAGAAAATTCGGGAAAATATACGGAAAATTCTATTTTTCCAGAAGGCTAAGGATGCCAGAAGATGGAGTGGAGGTGGGCCACAGGGGGCCCACACCACCCCATGGCGCGGGCAGGCCTAGGCCGTGCCTGGGAGTGGTGTGGCCACCCTGGCCCACTCCAGCCTCTCCCCTCTGGCGTATATCATCCCCACGAAACCCTAAGACTCGGGGAGGGACCAAAGAAAGATTCTGCCACCTCTACGGGGCAGAAAACACCGAGAGAGAAAGATCTCTCCGGTAGACAGATTTCTGCCGGGGGAATTCCTTCCCGGAGAGGGGAGAACATCGCCATCAACACCACCATCAAGCTGGACTTCATCGGGATCATCATCATCACCACCATCATCACCATCAGCACCCTCATCACCATCTCCATATTGCTGTAACAATTGAGTTGAATCTTGCATTAGTTCATAGGGGAAACTTTCCCGGTGTTGATTACTCTTTGTAGTTGATGTTATTGAGTGAACCATTGAATATTGTTTATGTTTAGATTGTTATACATCATTATTCCATCTTTGATCATGATCCATATGATGTCTTGTGAGTAGTTCGTTTTGTTCTTGAGGACATGGGAGAAGTCTTGTTGTTAGTAGTGGAGTTGCGTTGAGAAAGATTCAATAGATTGTTATTTAAGTTGTGGTGTACTTCTTCTAGTGGTGTCATGTGAATGTCGACTACATGACACTTCACCTATATGGGCCTAGGGGAATGCATTGTGTATTTGGCTACTAATCTTAGGGGTTGCCGGAGTGACAGAAACCTGAACACCCATTAGGAAACCATTGCACAAGGGACGTAAGGGTCTTAGAGTTTAAAGCTATGGTTAGGTTTCTACCTTAATTACTTTCTTGTACTTATGGATGTTTGCAAGGGGTATAATCACAAGTATGTATTAGTCTTGGATGGGGCGGTACATTAGCACAGGTTCACCCACACAACACTTAGCAAGCTAGAGAAGATTAATCAGCTATATGAAGCGAAAGCACTTGACAGTATTCCCATGTGTCCTTGAGAACGTTTGGTCATCTATAGAAATACAACCGGCTTGTCCTTTGCTGCATAAAGGATTGGGCCACTTGCTGCATTCATTCTTACTGTCTTTTATTTGCTAAGTATTTGCAGAGAATTCCTGATCCATACCACTAGCCAGCACCTTCTGCTCCTCGTTGGGTTTGACACTCTTACTTATCGAAAATACTGCGATACACCCCCTATACTTGTGGGTCATCAAGACTATTTTCTGACGCCGTTGCCGGGGAGTGAAGTGTGATTGGAGAGTGGAACTGGTAGAGGAAACTTCTACTTTGAGTATTGTTTACTTCTGCTAGTTGCTTTATTTTCGTTATGGATAATTCGCTGAGTTTCTTATTTGGTAATGCTACTACCACTGCTAAGGTAGTAGATAAGCCACAACCTGCTGAGAAAGATGTTTTCAAAATACCTACAAGTATTATTGATCGTGTTATGGATAACTAATATGTTGGGGATGGAACTGTCCATCCCGATGATCATTTGCTCTTTATACACGAATTATGCGGGTTGTTCAAGTGTGCAGGTATTACTACAGATCAAGTTAAGAAGAAGTTATTCTCATTATCACTGAAAGGAAGAGCTGAGGAATGGTATAAGCTGCTGAAGAATGGTCAAGCTCTGGAATGGGAGGAAATAGTGCCTCTCTTTTATTCAAAGTTTTATCCTCCAAGTGAGATTCATAAAGATCGGAATCAAATATACAACTTTTGGCCTCTTGATGGAGAGAGTACAGCTCAAGCTTGGGGGAGATTGAAGTTACTAATGCTCAAATGTCCCATTCATGAGTTCCCCAACAATATTATTATCAATAACTTTTATGCAAGGCTCCCTCTACATGATAAAGATTTATTGGATGCTTCTTGTGCTGGATCATTCACTCGTATGGAAGAAGAAGTTAAATGGGACCTTCTAGATCGTATTCAAGACAATGCTGAAGCTTGGGAGAATGACAAAGGTACAAAGTCAGGTATAAATTATGATTATGAATGCATTGAATCTTTTATCGGAACTGATGAGTTTCGAAATATTAAAAATGCTTATGGTCTAGACTCTCAAGCTATTGCTTCTTATTTTAAGGCTTTTGCTTCTTATATTGAAGTGCCTAAAAATAAGTGGAATAAGTATCATGAACCTTATAAAGATATTGCTAAGAGTGTTCCTGCAAGAAGTACTGAAGTTTATACTGCTAATCATGTTTTACCTGAACCTTATATTGAGAAAATGCCTTTCCCAGTTAAGGTAAAGGAACATTCTATGATGGCTAGTATGGTAGATGAAAGTATGAATAAAGCTATTGAACCTGATAAACAAATGGTTGATGAACCTATAGTAGCAAGTGTGAAAGACTTTGTCACCAAGTATGAGGAAGAGGGACACCCTATCCTTTGTAAGGATACCTCTAATATTGTTTCATATAGTAGTGTTATGAGAGCTAGTATTCCTGTGTTTTCTGTTAGAATAAGTGATCATTGATATGATGGCCCTTGTGATAGCTATATTGTTAAGTTTATGCATGATACTGAAAGTTACTATGAAAGAGGGAAAAGTGTTCTTATGTATCTCAATAATATCAAGTTTGCTCGTTTTATGCTGAAAGTTTTTATGTTGCACTTCTTTTGCCTTCTTATGAAAGTTGCCTTTGGTTTCAATAACTTGTTTGTTTACAAAATCCCCTTGCATAGGAAGTGGGTTAGACTTAAATGTGTATGTGTTTTTTCTTCTTAATTCTCTCTTTCACTTCAATCCATATCCCTATGAGAGCTTGTTCAAAATTATCATGCCCATCTTAATGGCTATAAAGAAAGAGCTTTATGGGAGACAACCCAATTTGTTTTTGCTTTAGTTTGTTTTTGTTTCTTTGAGTTTTGGAAGTTATTACTTCGGTATTAACCACTCCTTATCCGTTTTGTTTGGTTTTTGTGTCAAGATCAACCTCTAATGAGAGAGGAGTAAGATTTGGGGAAGTTGCTGTCCCGAAACAGATTTTTGTGCTTCACCGTAAACATTCGTGAGAGATCTCTGTATGTCAGATTGAGTTGTAATGTTTTGTGCTTCTGTCCCAGGTTGTTATTTAACTTTCGTTATTTTTACACTTTTTGATTTGAGCCACACAAGATTTTCGAAAAAATTGATCTTTACCTGCTGGTCTGTTTTGACAGATTTAGCCACTCTTGCATTTGCTTCTTTATCCGATTTCTTTTTTGAATTCTTTTTGGGTTTTCGGAAGGAGTTGCTATAGTATCTTATGTTTTGATGGTTTTCAGTTGAAGTTGGACTGAAAAGGTTTTGTCACTTCACTTATACTAATGTTGCTAATGAGAACTGTGTGAAGTTTTGTGTGAAAGAAATTTCCAGGAAGTGGAGATAATGGTGGAATAAGGAAGAGAAGGGTTTTATGACTCAAGTAATAAGTGTATGAAGATAAAGATATTGATGTTATTCAATAGATGACTCCAGAAGAATCTACTAGATACCAAATTCAGAGACCTGCGGAGTCCGTTTCCAACTAGGCAACCGTTCTGGTAAGAAAAGTTCCGTGAAAATACAATCCAACTATATTTTTGCAGTTTTCAGTCAATAAGGAAAGGTACGAAGCGAAAAAGGGACGGAAATGGAGCCAGGGTGGCCCACACCACCCCATGGCGCGGTCCCACCCCTGGCCGCGCCACCAGGTGGTGAGGCCACCCAGGACTCCGCCTTCGTCTCGTTTTCTCCCAGTACCTTCCTTTTGATATGAAACTTCGGAATATATAACCCCCTGGATCCCCCGAGGTTCGTATATCATGTTTTCATCGTGCTTTTGTTTCGATCTGTTTCTGCCAGGTAGAATCCCAGATTTGGAGCCCCGATGTCTCCCTCTGGATCATCCAAGGGAGATTCCTTAGAAGATATCATCAACCCATACATCAGAGAATTGAAGATTCATCCCAAGGATTTGTTGCTCGAAGGTGGGGAGGTCCGGATTAAAGAGGTTCAAGGCCCTAAAGGTGAAGGAAGTCTGGAGGATAGTATGGAAGCACTGGAGCATGAAGTCTTTAGGTACAGGAAGATGGCGGAGCGCGATGTGGATATCATCCATAAGATTTGTTCCGAACTCATCACCGAGCACCAGAAGGAGACTGCTGAACTCAAAGACGAAGTCCTCTCACTCCGCCAAACAACCAACGAACTGCAAGCACAGTTCTATGACGTGCAAAATCAAAACTGTGAGTATGAGGCTAGATTTAAACGCATAAGTGGTGCTGCAAGTTTTAGGATGTTGGAAACCACGATTTCCTTTGTTGATGGGAAGCCCTTACCCTGGAAGACAGATGAAGATAAAAGGATACCACCACCACCAAAGGAGTAATTCGTCATCAGGTTTGACATCCCCTTGGTTTGTTCCAAGCTTGGGGGAGTGCCGCGGTATCACATCACTATCTTCTATTTTTTTACCTTTTTAGTAGAGTCATATCATGAATAGAGGAGTTATTTTGTAGTATGGTTTGCATTATGGAAGTGTCCCCTCTCTCGTTAGATATGTATCCCTTGGTGTGAGTTTCAGTTATGGAATATTAATGAGAAGTTCTATCATTCACTCTTTTGCATAGCTTATGTTAGTTTTCAATTCGTGGTTATATGATTGATCTTGTTGTTAGTATTGGTAACACTCTGGGATCATTGAGTTAATTTAGTTGGTTTTGGAAAACCTGGCTTGGTCAGTAGCAACACCTTTTTGAGAGTTGAAAAGAAAAAGATAGAAGTACTCTAAAGAAAAATAATTTCATCATCTTTCTTTCTTGATTTGCTCATAAGTTTAGTATTCTCTAGTTAAGATCTTTTGTGCTTCCAAGGAAGATTGCATGTTTGTCTTTATCACTTGTATGTCTGTTTGTTTCCTTCAACTCTTATACTTGCTACCTAGCCTTGCTAGCCAAAAACCTGTACTGAGAGGGAATTCTTCTCGTGCATCCACCTCCTTTAAACCAAAACCTTTGCCATTTGTGTCCACCATACCTACCTAGTAGCATTATTGCTATTCCAAGTAAATTCTTGTTTTGTCTACCTCCCAAATTAAACTTGTTATGTGAAAATTAGTGATTAAAGCTCTCACGAACTTGATGGCACACTTTACTTTCTTGCATTTAATAAACCTGAACCATTGTGAACTCTCCATGAAAGTTATATGCTTGCAAATTATAGGCTGGGGATTAGCAGAACCGTGCTGTCACGAGGAACGCTTTCAACACTTGTAAATATATACCCAGTTGATACCTTGCTCTTTTGTTTACGGATGTCGTCAGTGTGAAATAAAAGGGGAGCTTGTAAGTCCATGGAGTTATGTATGTGTGTTAGAGAAACGCCTGGGCCGCTGGTCTAATCCATGCTGACATGGTGGAAACCTGCAGCGTAACCATAATTATATCTATGAAGCATTCTTCTTATATAAAAAAGAGAGAGATATCTATTGAGAAAAAGAAAAGAAAAAAAGAGAGATACTATGAAAAGAGGAAAGAGACAAAAAAGCACCATTTTCCCATGGTAAATAAGAAGATTGCTGAGATACTCATTGTCTGCTTGCCTTGTCATTTTGATATGGGGATTCTTCCATATCATCGGGCAAGGGGTACCCCGTTGGCGGTTCTCAATGATATGCACATACTTATGATGACAAGAACTTACCGGTAACTAAAGTTGAGTAGCATGAGGAGCGGCCCTTGTAGTCAAGGGACTTGGGATTTTCAGTTTATAGTCTGTCAAGCATATAACTCAGATTGGACCTTACTTTCACCATAATCACCTAAAGATGCCTATGATAGGGGCAATGAGAGCTGAAAACTAGTAAGTATCATAATTTTTGGGAGCTCTTTATGAGACTTGCAAATCCCTGCTTCCCTCTTTGAAGGGCCCTTTCTTTTACTTTGTAGTTGAGTCAGTAAACCTATTCCCTTCTATCTCAGCAAGTATTTTGAGTTGATGTGTTTCATTCATTCATATGATGATTTATGCAATCATGTTTCTTATGTTCCTTGTTTTGCACATTTGCTCTTATCCTGATGTTTACTACTTTGAAAGCTTTCATTGAAAACCAGCTATTTGTGAACTCCAGCAAATTATCAACTATTCTTCGACCAAGAGCTAAGTTTGCCATTACCAATTATGATTCACTTTATGTATCTTTATTGTGTTTCCTTTACTCATTGCAAGTTGAGTTGTATAATAGTGAGTTGTCTTCTATTATGATCTATGTATTTGATGAATGTGATGCTTCTTGTCCGTATTCTTTTATCGACTCTTCACACCATAAACTGGAGGTCATGTTTATTGAGCTCAGTTTCACTTGGGAACAAGCAAAGTCTAAGCTTGGGGGGA
Organism: Avena eriantha; assembly: GCA_910589775.1. Taxonomy (NCBI): domain Eukaryota; kingdom Viridiplantae; phylum Streptophyta; class Magnoliopsida; order Poales; family Poaceae; genus Avena; species Avena eriantha. The sequence goes on along the minus strand of OU342743.1, from coordinate 35,583,911 downwards.
GTTGATCCGTCCATTTTGCATCACTATTCTATGTCTTAATTCACTATTATTCATTAATATATTTCATACTGAGAGGTGATACTTATGTTATTTCATCTGTTTTTGCATGGTTGATGACTTTTGGAGCATGGAGTGCTGCAGTCAGGATTCTGATGGAAAAGGTGCTGTTTGGAGGCAAAATCCGCGAAGATCAGAAAATTCGGGAAAATATACGGAAAATTCTATTTTTCCAGAAGGCTCAGGATGCCAGAAGATGGAGTGGAGGTGGGCCACAGGGGGCCCACACCACCCCATGGCGCGGGCAGGCCTAGGACGCGCCTAGGAGTGGTGTGGCCGCCCTAGCCCACTCAGCCTCTCCCCTTTGGCGTATATCATCCCCACGAAACCCTAAGACTCAGGGAGGGACCAAAGAAAGATTCCGCCGCCTCTGCGGGCCGGAAAACACCGAGAGAGAAAGATCTCTCCGGCAGACAGATTTCTGCCGGGGGAATTCCTTCCCGGAGAGGGGAGAACATCGTCATCAACACCACCATCAAGCTGGACTTCATCGGGATCATCATCATCATCACCACCATCATCACCATCAGCACCCTCATCACCATGTCCATATTGCTGTAACAATTAAGTTGAATCTTGCATTAGTTCATAGGGGAAACTTTCCCGGTGTTGATTACTCTTTGTAGTTGATGCTATTGAGTGAACCATTGAATTATTGTTTATGTTCAGATTGTTATACATCATTATTCCATCTCTGATCATGATCCATATGATCTCTTGTGAGTAGTTCGTTTTGTTCTTGAGGACATGGGAGAAGTCTTGTTGTTAGTAGTGGAGTTGCGTTGAGAAAGATTCAATAGATTGTTATTTAAGTTGTGGTGTACTTCTTCTAGTGGTGTCATGTGAACGTCGACTACGTGACACTTCACATATATGGGCCTAGGGGAATGCATTGTGTATTTGGCTACTAAGCGTAGGGGTTGCCGGAGTGACAGAAACCTGAACCCCCGTTAGGAAACCATTGCACAAGGGACGTAAGGGTCTTAGAGTTTAAAGCTGTGGTTAGGTTTCTACCTTAATTACTTTGTTGTACTTACGGATGTTTGCAAGGGGTATAATCACAAGTATGTATTAGTCTTGGATGGGGTGGTACATTAGCACAGGTTCACCCACACAACACTTAGCAAGCTAGAGAAGATTAATCAGCTATATGAAGCGAAAGCACTTGACAGTCTTCCCATGTGTCCTCGAGAACGTTTGGTCATCTATAGAAATACAACCGACTTGTCTTTTGATGCATAAAGGATTGGGCCACTTGCTGCATCATTCTTACTGTCTTTTTTTTACTCGTACTTTGTTTACTTGCTTTATCGAAAACCCCTAAAAATCCGTTTGCTAAGTATTTGCAGAGAATTCTTGATCCATACCACTAGCCAGCACCTTCTGCTCCTCGTTGGGTTCGACACTCTTACTTATCGAAAATACTATGATACACCCCCTATACTTGTGGGTCATCATGCTTGCCCTCGATTTTTCGATCTCCTTGCTCAGCCCATCTTTGCGGCTGAAATGTGGAGCATTTTGTGGCACCCCGCAAAAACCACTACTAGAAAATCGCGTTGTTTTTGTGCATTGCATCATCATGGCCGCATGCTCATGTCATCATGCCACCTTGCATTTGAGCATTGTCATGTCATCTTGCATTTGTTTGCATAAAATTATTTTTGAGAAGTCTGTTTTTGTTTTCTACACGCCCCGTCTTATTTACAAATCAAAACCCGGTTCTCCGAAATATTTTATTTTGTCTACCAACGGATTTTAAAAGCCCCGTTTAAATAATAAAGACATTTATTTTATTTTTAGGGGCAGCCGTACCGGGCTGTTCCGACCCAGTCGGCCACCCCCAGTACACAAACCAGCCTACCCAAAACCTTTTTCTACCTAAACATAATCTACCCAGTCCCCTCCACATCACCACAGCCCCTCACGGCTCGCCACATCCCTTGGCCCAAAATCCCAACGAATCAGCCGCCGCCACCTGCCCATCCACTCTCCACCTACCACGCCCCAGCCCCACCACGCGGACACCGCGCCCGCGCCAGCTCCCGCTTCCACCTGCCTATTTTTCCCGCGCGGGCCCCACCCCCGGGATGGACAGGCGCACCTCCCACGCACGCCCCCACCCCGACCACCTCGGGTCTCCCCCTGGCCCTACCACACGCCCGACCCGACCACCCCCTCTCTCTCTCCCGCAGACGCGCCCCGGCGCCCCTTCTCTCTCCTCCTCGCTGGCGCCCCTCCCGTGTCACCGACGGACGCCGTCGCCCGCCGCCCTCCAGCGCCGGCCCCGGCCGCACGACTCGCTGACGACCCCGTGGGCCACCTCCCCACCTGCCGCCAGATTCCCCCGGCCCCACCCGTGCATCTGCCGCCGCCGCCCTCAGCGCTCGCAAGCGCCGCCGCCTCGGTCGCCGTGCCCCTCCTCGCCGCCACCTTCTCCTCGGCCAGCCGAGCCCCGCCTCACCCTGGTGCTCCTCCGCCGCCGCGGGCGTGCTCGGCAGCAGCCCGGCCTTCTCCCTCCGGCCTTCCCCCGCTGGCCGCCATCGCCTACCCCGCCGCCAGCACCCCTCTCCTCTGCCCCAACGCCACCGACCTGGGCGATCCCGCCGCCCCGCCTGCCGGCCCGCGGCCGGCCTCGCCTTCGTGTTCACGGACTAGGTCGGCGTCGACCATCCCGTCCCCGCCACCTCGTAGATCCCGCCGGAGCAGCCTCTGCTCTGTCTCCGACACCGTCGCTGGGAGCCCTCCTTCCACTCACCTCCGTTTCCAGCCCGTGGTGTCCCAGCTCGTGGTGTGAAGTCGTGGAGCGTGCTGCGCTTTGTGTTGAAGTGGTTGCCACTTACCAGCGTGGCTTTGTTCGGCTACTACGGGACAAAGAGATGAAACAAATACACAGACTACCTCTCGAAAAACAAAGCTGGACAAGAGCCACAATGTTGCATGAACAACTACCTCCACAACCAACCTACAACAAGATCTTCGACAAGAAACCGCCAAGATCTACCACATGAAACCGAAGACCGATCCAGAGCACCATGATCTACGACACAGCCGCCGAAGACCGATCCCGGCGAGACCGATCCTGAACCACATCGACCCAAGATCGCCGAGTTCCAATGTGTGACCCCTTTTCTGAGACCCCTATTTTATAAATGACATCTATATTGTCGCATATTAAATTAATTCATGCATACATACCTATCTGTGGGTTTTGGGGGCATTATAGTCGATTCACCTAAATTAACCATGGAGTCTATTGCAGGCTATTCTAGTCTTATTCCGGACTCCATTTAAATTTGTGTAGCGAACCAATGCCCTATTTCGCCTTGCTAATCCAACATATAATTGTGGGGTAGCTAAACAACATGAACCTCCTAATTAATTGTCGGGACCCCGGTTCCGCTTAATACTGCCTAATTGCACCGCATCTACATCATATCATAAGCATACCGGATCTTCTGCCGTAGTATTAAATATTGCATCCGGTGTTTCTTCTAGTGTTTGCTTCTTCGCGGACTAGGCTGATGAGTTGATGCGAGTATCGACAAGTTCTCCGGTTATGATCCTTCGACAGTGTTTCCCAGGCGAGCATCTCTTCCCTTCTACCTATTTTGCATTTATAGTCTTTACTTCCTCCTATTGATCTATTGCTATCCGTGTCGCGATGCTTTAGTGTTCCGTGCCAGATATATTCCTTGCAACCGATATATTGCCTTGGACACCTCCTATTACCCGTTGCTTGATGGACAGCTGGCCCTGCGAGTCGTAGTTGCTTGTTAAGGTGTTGCCTCGCGTCGTCGATGTTCCACAGTTGTTGGGCGGTTGGCAAATGTTTAACGGTGGCATTGGTCATGATTCTAATTACAGTTTATTAATTAATGTTGTTAGTAGATTAATGCATAGGCACCGGTGGGTAATAGACAATATTTGGATCTTAGCCGCTCACTAGTGTCCCCTAGGACCCGAGTTCTTGACACCTGTTCCGAGATCGAGCGCGCTAACCACAGGTGGGGTGTGTGGGCACCCCCATCGGCTTACTACCTGATTTCAAAGTACTGTACCGGGGGCCACAAGTAGTTTGGGGCTTTATTACTATTCTGTACTTATGCCATGCTTTACTGCTTTATTTAAGATTGTGCATGGAGCACCTGTACTGTTTAGGATGTGGAATGTTTTCGCGGTATCGACAAGCCTAGTCACACTTTTCGAGTTCCCAGTCGTTTACAGCCATTGACACAAACCCTGGGTCCGTTCCGGAGCCGGCCGACTTTGTTGTGGGTACCTTAGTGGGGTGGCTCCCATGTACTTGCTTTGGGTCTGGGAAACGTCATGACTTAGGCCCCGCCGACATACCGATGGGTGTATGTTAATTGATCTGGAAAAAAGGGTCGAAGTGCGTGTGGATATTTTGGTGCACCCCTGCAGGGTTAAATCTTTTCGAAAAGCCGTGTCCGTGGTTATGGACGACTTGGAGCACAGTTTCTCGACCATAGATAACTATAACTAAAGTTTACTGTTATAATCTGACCTGTATCCAAGATGAATAGTAAGTTGGATAACTGCCATGAAAAGATTAAATAAAATTACCAACCGTGTGAGTTTCCTTGGCTGGACTTCCTCGTTTGGTCTCGAGGGGGAATACCAGGATGGGTATGTTTGGTGTTAGTATCAGGTTGGATCCGAATAGGTCTTTCTTATCCCTCTCTTATAGCCGCTAGTGTTACAGAGTCTCTATAGGTTGTTTCGTGTTGCTGCGCTGCCGCTTCAGCCCACCATACCTATGTAGGCGAGAGCCGCCGAATTCTAGCCTCGCCATGTGCTGGCCTCAGTACTGACGCTCCTCTTTTTCCTTTGCCCTTTGTCGGCACCCCTTTTGTTTTAGCAGGTTTGAGATCGCCGTCGTTAGCAGGGTTACCCTTCCGGCTTGGCCTGGGCAGGGTTATGGACGCCATTGGTTATTCTTCAGGGCTCTTAGCCCCATTTGCATCTTGTCCGTAGCCGGACGCTCTATCGTTTTCGAGGTGATTTGGATCTTTGTATATTATATCTGTACTCTTGTCTCGTTGAGTCACTGTTGTATATATATCTGTTCTGTGGGTCCCAACGAGGACTGTTGTGTAATGGTATTACTTCGTTTTCCACCCGCATGAAAGTGCCTGGTGGGCGTCCTTGAATCGTTTCTATGCGGGTTTGGCGGAAATGGGCTAAAACTTGCATAGGGCCGATTTGAGGGTGTTAGAGAGTGGTATCACAGCTCAGCAGTTGCGATACCCCACTAGTCCAGCCTGTAGGATAACCTAGCTAACGGCCAAAGTAGAGTGTCGAAACTATTTTGCAAAATCGGTTGGATAGATCTGATTAGGTCTGTTTTACTCATTACCCCTCTGCTAATCTCCTCTTACCTCTGCGTGTTTTGCATCTGCTCTCTTCCTTTTCCTCGGGTCCAGGAATTCTCGTGGTTGGGTTTCTGTCGTACCTTTAGGGTTTCGCTTCCTCCTTTGGTAACGGTGCTTCTACCTCCGGTCTTCGTGCTATCTGAGGAATCCTTCATCTGTTGGACTTCTCTTTGTTCCTTGTTGTGTCTTCCGGTGATTTCCGATGCGACGACATCCTCTACGCCAGATCCGATGTAGAGTCTGCATCCCTCATTGTTTCCGAATCTCGATTGTCGAGATCTTTAGTCTGATTCCGAGAGTTGGTTGCATAATTCTCCTATTCGTGTGCAGAGTAATGTTTTGAGTGCGGGATGGAGTCATGACCATACCACTACTCTTATCATTCGCTTTGTACATTGAATTGAAGGATCAATGCAATTTTACTCCATCCACGGAAGTTAGAGGTGGCTTTATTTGTTGATACCTCTATCTTCGCCTTTTGTTCCGGAGTGTTCTCTCGACGATCACGAACAAGGACCCCTTGTTAGTGGTGTCGCGAGGATCTACATGAAGCGTGAAGATTCAGATCGCCGACCTTCTTCCCGGTACCATGAGGCGGATCTCGAGGGCGAGATCCATTGTTAGTGGTGTCGAATTGTGGCGCCCCGCAAAAACCACTACTAGAAAATCGCGTTGTTTTTGTGCATTGCATCATCATGACCACATGCTCATGTCATCATGCCACCTTGCATTTGAGCATCATCATGTCATCTTGCATTTGTTTGCATAAAATTATTTTCGAGAAGTCTGTTTTTGTTTTCTACACGCCCCGTCTTGTTTACAATCAAAACCCGGTTCTCTGAAATATATTGTTTTGTCTACCAACGGATTTTAAAAGCCCCGTTTAAATAATAAAGACATTTATTTTATTTTTAGGGGCAGCCGTACCGGGCCGTTCCGACCCAGTCGGCCACCCCCAGTACACAAACCAGCCTACCCAAAACCTTTTTCTACCTAAACATAATCTACCCAGTCCCCTCCACATCACCACAGCCCCTCACGACTCGCCACATCCCCTGGCCCAAAATCCCAACCAATCAGCCGCCGCCACCTGCCCATCCACTCTCCACCTACCACGCCCCAGCCCCACCACGCGGACACCGCGCCCGCGCCAGCTCCCGCTTCCACCTGCCTACTTTTCCCGCGCGGGCCCACCCCCGGGATGGACAGGCACACCTCTCACGCATGCCCCCACCCCGACCACGTCGGGTCTCCCCTGGCCCCACCACACGCCCGACCCGACCGCCCCCTCTCTCTCTCCTGCAGACGTGCCCCGGCACCCCTCCTCTCTCCTCCTCGCCGGCGCCTCCTCCCGCGTCACCGACGGACGCCGTCGCCCGCCGCCCTCCAGCGCCGGCCCCGGCCGCGCGACTCGCCGACGACCCAGCGGGCCACCTCCCCACCTGCCGCCAGATTCCCCCGGCCCCACCCGCGCATCTGCCACCGCCGCCCTTAGTGCTCGCAAGCGCCGCCGCCTCGGTCGTCGTGCCCCTCCTTGCCGCCACCTTCTCCTTGGCCAGCCGAGCCCCGCCTCACCCTGGTGCTCCTCCGCCACCGCGGGCGTGCTCGGCAGCAGCCCGGCCTTCTCCCTCCGGCCTTCCCCCGCCGGCCGCCATCGCCTACCCCGCCACCAGCACCCCTCTCCTCTGCCCCAACGCCACCGACCTGGGCGACCCCGCCGCCCCGCCTGCCGGCCCGCGGCCGGCCTCGCCTTCGTGTTCACGGACTAGGTCGGCGTCGACCATCCCGTCCCCGCCACCTCGCAGATCCCGCCGGAGCCGCCTCCGCTCTGCCTCCGACGCCGTCGCTGGCTACTCACCTCCGTTTCCAGCCCGTGGTGTCCCAGCTCGTGGTGTGAAGTCGTGGAGCATGCTGCGCTTTGTGTTGAAGTGGTTACCACTTACCAGCGCGGCTTTGTTCGGCTACTGCGGGACAAAGAGATGAAACAAAGACACAGACTACCTCTCGAAAAACAAAGCTGGACAAGAGCCACAATGTTGCATGAACAACTACCTCCACAACCAACCTACAACAAGATCTCCGACAAGGAACTGCCAAGATCTACCACACGAAACTGAAGACCGATCCAGAGCACCATGATCTACGACACAGACGCCGAAGACCGATCCCGGCGAGACCGATCCTGAACCACATCGACCCAAGATCGCCGAGTTCCAATGTGTGACCCCTTTTCTGAGACCCTTATTTTATAAATGACATCTATATTGTTGCATATTAAATTAATTTATGCATACATACCTATCTGTGGGTTTGGGGGGCATTATAGTCGATTCACCAAAATTAACCATGGAGTCTATATGCGGGCTATTCTAGTCTTATTCCGGACTCCATTTAAATTTGTGTAGCGAACCAATGCCCTGTTTTGCCTTGCTAATCCAACATATAAATTGTGGGGTAGCTAAACAACATGAACCTCCTAATTAATTGTCGGGACCCCCGGTTCCGCTTAATACTGCCTAATTGCACCGCATCTACATCATATCATAAGCATACCGGATCTTCTGCCGTAGTATTAAATATTGCATCCGGTGTTTCTTCTAGTGTTTGCTTCTTCGTGGACTAGGCCGATGAGTTGATGCGAGTATCGACAAGTTCTCCGGTTATGATCCTTCGACAGTGTTTCCCAGGCGAGCATCTCTTCCCTTCTACCTATTTTGCATTTATAGTCTTTACTTCCTCCTATTGATCTATTGCTATCCATGTCGCGATGCTTTAGTGTTCCGTGCCAGATATATTCCTTGCAGCCGATATATTGCCTTGGACACCTCCTATTACCCGTTGCTTGATAGACAGCTGGCCCTGCGAGTCGTAGTTGCTTGTTGAGGTGTTGCCTCACGTCATCGATGTTCCACAGTTGTTGGGCGGTTGGAAAATGTTTAACGGTGGGATTGGTCATGATTCTAATTACAGTTTATTAATTAATGTTGTTAGTAGATTAATGCAGAGGCACCGGTGGGTAATAGACAATATTTGGTTCTTAACCGCTCACTAGTGTCCCCTAGGACCCGAGTTCTTGACACCTGTTCCGAGATCGAGCGCGCTAACCACAGGTGGGGTGTGTGGGCACCCCCATCGGCTTACTACCTGATTTCAAAGTACTGTACCGGGGGCCACAAGTAGTTTGGGGCTTTATTACTATTCTGTACTTATGCCATGCTTTACTGCTTTATTTAAGATTGTGCATGGAGCACCTGTACTGTTTAGGATGTGGAATGGTTTCGCGGATCGACAAGCCCAGTCAAACTTTTCGGGTTCCCAGTCGTTTACGACCATTGACACAAACCCTGGGTCCGTTCCGGAGCCGGCCGACTTCGTTGTGGGTAGCTTAGTGGGGTGGCCCCCATGTACTTGCTTTGGGTCTGGGAAACGTCATGACTTAGGACCCGCCGACATACCGATGGGTGTATGTTAATTGATCTGGCAAAAAGGGTCGAAGTGCGTGTGGATACTTTGGTGCACCCCTGCAGGGTTAAATCTTTTCGAAAAGCCGTGTCCGCGGTTACGGACGACTTGGAGCACAGTTTCTCGACCATAGACAACTATAACTAAAGTTTACTGTTATAATCTGACCTGTATCCGAGATGAATAGTAAGTTGGATAACTGCCATGAAAAGATTAAATAAAATTGCCAACCGTGTGAGTTTCCTTGGCTGGATTTCCTCGTTTGATCTCGAGGGGGAATACCAGGATGGGTATGTTTGGTGTTAGTATCAGGTTGGATCCGAATAGGTCTTTCTTATCCCTCTCTTATAGCCGCCAGTGTTACAGAGTCTCTATAGGTTGTTTCGTGTCGCTGCGCTGCCTCTTCAGCCCACCATACCTATGTAGGCGAGAGCCGCCGAATTCTAGCCTCGCCATGTGCTGACCTCAGTACTGACGCTCCTCTTTTTCCTTTGCCCTTTGTCGGCACCCCTTTTGTTTTAGCAGGTTTGAGATCACCGTCGTTAGCAGGGTTACCCTTCCGGCTTGGCCTGGGCAGGGTTATGGACGCCATTGGTTATTATTTAGGGCTCTTAGCCCCATTCGCATCTTGTCCGTAGCCGGACGCTCTATCGTTTTTGAGGTGATTTGGATCTTTGTATATTATATCTGTACTCTTGTCTTGTTGAGTCACTGTTCTATATATATCTGTTCTGTGGGTCCCATCGAGTACTGTTGTGTAATGGTATTACTTCATTTTCCACCCGCATGAAAGTGCCTGGTGGGCGTCCTTGAATCGTTTCTATGCGGGTTTGGCGGAAATGAGCTAAAACTTGCATAGGGCCGATTTGAGGGTGTTACACATTTGTTCTCCGGTATGTGACTCCTCCGCTTGTCCAAGTAGATTTGTGTTTAGCGGTTTATATCTTGAGTATTTTGCTGCTGTAGGTGACAGGTTTTGAGTGCTTGTAAGCTTGTTCAATGCTTAGGGATATAGTTTTGATGCATGTTTAGGCCTCTATATGTCCCTATGAGTAGTGCCCTTGATTATATATTCACTTTGTAATCACTTGTTTAATAGATGTTTAAATTTCAGAATAGAAGATGAATGAGCATCAACTAAACCAACATGAACTGAGGGTGGCCGAGGTTATGAAGGTTCACTGAGAGGAGGAAGTTTTTTCCTTCCATCTATCCATGCTCCGACTTCATGAGAGCTGCAGGAATTTCCCAAGACTTCCATACCTTGGTTGCTAATGCAGGGTTGGAGCACCTTTTGGAAGATGAACCTTGTCAATTTGTGAAACTAACCATGTCTGTGGTGCAGGATTTTTGATTTAGTCACTCGCTGCCTAACCCCATGGTCCACTATTTTTTTACAATATAGCTGTCGACCTTCCTCTTGATGAATTTTGTGCAGCTATTAAGGTACCTCAGTGGGGATGATGTGGAAGGATTAAGGAGCGACCTGCACCACTCATGGATTTATATGCAGAAATTTGCCAAGGGAGCAGCTTCTCAAAGGAGAGCAGGAAAATCCGTAACATTCATCTCGTCTCCATTCGCTACTTTGCCTACTTTATTGCCAAGTGTGTTCTTGCTAGGAAAACTGCCAATAAGTTATCTTCATATGATCTAGCATTCATCTCTGCTGCTCTTAAACGAGATAGGTCTTACAACTTGGGTGGTTTGATAGCTTTCCGTCTTGCTGCTAACCGCGAGAAAGGTGGAGTTTGTGGGGGCCTTATTGCTTCTCATTTACTAGCACTGCATGGTTTGGTGCCTCATCATTTAGACCTACAGTTTCCCATAGAGAGACTCGATCTTAATTTCATGATACAACATAAATTTGTTTCCTCGTGGGCTAGTTCGAGTGAGTTGTCTTATGAAATAACCTTTCTCAAAGCTGGTTGGAGAAGGAGCAAGTCCGAGCGTGTTGTTCTTTTGCCTGCACCTGTTTTGATTAACCTTGATAACATGGTAGGATGGTCCCTCATGAGGAAGAGTTTGATACGTACTTGGGAGAACTCTCTCAACAGGAGCAGGATACTAGAAGGGAGGTCACAGATGATTCAGTCCAGCCCTCGAATGAGGGGAAGTCTTCATATCTATGATTGGGGAGCCTCTTCTTCTTCCCAAGGGCCCAACTACGATCATACTTACAATGACCCGCCTGCTTGGAACCCTTACTCGTATCTGGATTGACACCCACTTAGGCCAAAAGCCTAAGCTTGGGGGGAGGTACGCCGACATCGCACTCATCTCCATATCATTTTACGTCGGTACTTTGTATATTCATGTTTTGTTCTCTTTTTAGTTTTTGTTCTTTCTTTGATTTTGCTTTCTAAAACACAAAAAGACCAAAAATATTTCTGTTGTTTCTCTTTGTTTGTTTCTTCTTTTTTCCTTGGTTTGCTTTTCCCTTTTTGCTTTGTTTGAACTATTCAAAAAACCCAAAAATATTTTTTCTTTGCTTGTTCTTCCTTTTTGGTTCTTGTTTTAAAATAAAAAACATCAAAAATATTTGCTGTTCTTCTTTGGTTTTGTGAGTTTTGTTGCAGGGTTCAGCAGTCCTCAGTGGAATTTGGTTTCATAATATTATTCAAGCCACACAACTGAAGGGCAATAATGAGGATTAAAATGACAACTTGAGGTGTGGTAAGAGGCTGGTAACAAACTCTATTTGTTTTCATTTTTGTACATATACTCATCATTGTGGGCATGCTTAGTCTGTTCATGTAGGGTGTATGTTATTTATGGATGCTTAGTAGTTCTTGCTTTCTTATGATTAGCTCCAGCCCGCTTGTAGCATGTCATATGAATGTTTGCTTGCATTACTCTATTCATAACTTGGTATGACACCATGGTATCCTCCTCTGAGTGTTTCACTTGAATTGACTTGGCACATGCTCACGCATGCATATGACTGAAACAATCAGTTAAGCCTCGATGAATTATTTTGCCTTGAGGGTCTTGAATCACTTTCATGGCATGATTAGTCCTGTTTTGTTGCAAGCATGATTATGACAGTTATTGCTCTCTCGTTTGTCACTCCCTCTCTATTGCTAGCCTTCACTTGTGCTGAGTATAACCATTACTCGTGCATCCAACTCCCCAAAACCAAATTTTCCAAAGTGTCCACCAAATCTACCTATTAGCATCATTTGCTATTCCGTGCATATTAAGTATGCCCTGTTTTCTTCTGAATAAAATGTTTGCTTGTTATGAGAAAGTTAGTTAGTAAAGGTCTCACGAACTTAATTGCACACTTTATTTTCTTGCACTTAATAAACCTGAACCATTGTGACTGTCCATGAAAGTTATATGCTTGCAAATTATAGGCTGGGGATTAGCAGAACCGTGCTGTCATGGGAAACGCTTTCAACACCTGTAAATATATACCCAGTTGATACCATGCTCTTTTGTTTGCGGATGTCGTCGGTGTGAAATAAAAGGGGAGCTTGTAAGTCCATGGAGTTATGTATGTGTGTTAGAGAAATGCCTGGGCCGCCGGTCTAATCCATGCCTAATCATGGTGGAAACCTTCAGCGTAACCATAATGAGTATCTATGAAGCATTCTTCTTACAAAAAAGTGATAGCTATTGAGAAAAGAAAAAAAAAGATATGAGAAAAGAGGAAAGAGAGAAAAATGCACCATATTCCCATGGTAAATAAGAAGATTGCTGAGATACTCGTTGTCTGCTTGCCTTGTCATTTTGATATGGGGATTCTTCCGTATCATCAGGCAAGGGGTACCCCGTTGGCGGTTCTCTATGATACGCACATATTTACTATGACAAGAACTTACCGGTAACTAAAGTTGAGTAGCATGAGGAGCGACCCTCGTACTCAAGGGACATGAGATTTCCAGTTTATAGTCTGTCAAGCATATAACTCAGACTGGACCTCACTTTTACCTTAACCATATTAAAGATGCTCATGATAGGGTGTCAAGGGGATGTTCCCCAGATACCCCAACCGGACAATAAACGTGCAGTCGGATCGCGTCCGGCTGACCAGATGCAGCCGGACAAGACAAGCCAGGCCGGCTACCACACGGTAGCCGGATCAACAAGAAGCAGCCGGCTACGGCGACGTAGCCGGAACCAATCAAGGAGACATGACAACGTGCGTATCAGTGCACGGTACGCCCTGTATGACGACAAGACCGGCCATTACTCGGCCATACCGAAGACTTTGCGGGGATGACGCAGGAACAGTGGCCCGGTGCTGACAACAGCTCGCACGACGTCCAGTGTGCCTACGACAGCCATACCGTTCATACTCCGATGTGACATACCGTACGGGATACTGTAGATGACCAGCCGGCTGGGACCCGCATGTGGGGCCCGCCAGTCGGATTGGCCAGTGAGACCGTTGCCTCTCTGCCTATATAAGGAGAGGCAAGGCCTCAGTAGTAAGGGTTGGTCTCATTGCATTTAAGGCAGTAGCTAGAGAATACAGCTCAAGGAGCACTTGTAGTTCGTATATCCCCCATAGTCAGATCTGGCAGGAGTAGGAGTTTTACCTCATCACGAGGACTCCGAACCTAGGTACTTCATGCGTCCAGTTACGCTTGCTTGCATCCAATCCCGCCCGTGGACGCCGTTGATAGCTTCCCTGCTAGTCCCCACACCTCTATCTAACCTTCTTAGATACTGCCATTCCCAATACAACGACAGTTGGCGCCCACCGTGGGGCTAGATGGCTTCGACCGGAGTCACGTTCCGCACGGGACCCCGCACTTTAGCCGGTGAGCGCGTGGCTTCCGGCCTGGTGCTCACGCTCGGAAAATTCTACTGCGTCATCGACAACGCTTCCTGCTTCGCCGGAACCTCCTTCCCGGCGAACGGCACCGTCCTGCTATTCAGTGCCCTCTCCGTCTACGTCGCCACCGTTCCGGAGCGTTTCCCTAGGGAAATCGTCTCCGTCTCGGAGCTGCCGCATCTGGGCGGTAGCTCCTCCGTCACGTCCTGCGGCGTGGAGGTCATGATGGCTGGCTCCAGCTCTCACCCCCGTCAGCCGCGGGAGCGAGGCGCGGACGAGGTCGGAACTTCCACCCCCCCCGCTGCCTCGGAACCCGGTGGAGGATGCCATAGATCGGCTCTTGACGCCGGTTAACCTCGGGGATAACCCGGAGGAGGCGGAGGCCAACTTCGCCATGGAGAGGCAGATCCTCCTCTAGGAGGTCATGGAGCTAGTGGCAACCCGCAAGCAACTCGAGATCACCCGGCGCGACTACGACCGCGCGCATGGCTTCACTCCGGCTACCGTGGAGCCGAGCCAGCGCGGCCAGGTGCGGCAAGCTAGGCGGTAGGATGGAAAAGGATGGGAAGCTGGATCCCGCACCCGCCCTCATCCGGCCCACCTACAACACGCCCATCAAGAACCTGCGCGCGGCGCGAGCCGCGACAGAGGAACTGCCCAATCTGGAGGGCGAGGAGCGAGCCCGCCAGCACGCTCGTGTGTAGGAGCTCCTCCGCATCGCGGACGAGCAGGCTGATGCCAACCGGCAGATGCAGGAGGACCCCAGCTACTCCGGGGGGAGCAAGCTGCCTACCAACAGCAGGGGCACGCCGCGCGACACCCAGCAGGCGTCCTCCCCTCAGCCGGCTAAGGCCCGCAGCAGGCGTCGCAGCTCTAGCAACAAGGGCCAGCCGTGCCAGGAGCAGACGGTGAACAGCAACCCGCCGCCTCCCCCTCCACCAACCAGAGCGCCCAAACCCGCCGGTTCCCGTCTCTCGGGCCGGGTGGGAGCGCCCAACCCGGATTGTCTGGATGCCCGTGACCGCATCGAGCTCCTCGCTCAAGCGCGCGTCACGGAGGAAGAAGATTCTACCGGTTCGGTTTGTTTCGGACCCCGCATCCGGAACGAGCCGTTTCCGGACAAGTTCTCCCTGCCACGGGACACCCCCAAGTACGACAGCAGCATGAAGCCTGAAGACTGGCTGACCGACTATGCTACGGCAGTCGGCATCACCCATGGGAACAAGCGCACAGCCGTGCGCTACATCCCCCTTATGCTAACCGGGTCGATAAGAACGTGGCTCAACAGCCTTGCGCCCAATAGCATCAACGCCTGGCCAGACTTCGAGAAAGTATTCGTCCGCAACTTCAATGGCACGTACAAGCATCTGGGGCGCCCACACAACCTGGCCTTGTGCGTCCAGGGTGACCGCGAGTACCTCGCCAAGTGGATGGAGCTGCGCAACACCTGCGAGGGCATCCTGGAGAGCCAGGCCATCATTTTGTTCATCGAGGGTTGCCGAGAAGGCACCATGCTTCGCCACCGGCTACTGTGTGATGAGCTGAAAACCATGGCGGAGCTCATGACGGTTGCGGACCAGTACACCACAGCGGATGCCGCCATGAAGAAGCCCCTCCAAGTAAATGCTGACGAGCGTCAGACTCCTACAGAGCCAGCTCGCGACCGTCCAAGCAATCCAGCTGGCGAAGAGGGATCCTCCATACGCCACGACAACGACAATCGGTTCCATGGGGACCGCCAAGCCGGACAACATAAGCCCCGCTACCACGCGCGGCAGGGCAATGCCGTGGAGGGCGCGCCCGACGCGGCGGCTAACGATGCAAGGAGGCAGAAGCCACGGCTCACCTTCGACCAGATGTTTGACGGCCCGTGCAAGTGGCACAGTGGTCCCTTCAAACCGGCTACTCGCACCACTCGGAATTGTAGCTGGACCCGCCAGCTAAAAGACCAGGGTAACCAGCCTCGTCTCCCGCCGCCCCTCCCGGTGGACCACCACCACCGGCTAGGGGAGCCGACAATGATGGTAATGACGGCAACGGTGGCAACAACAACAACGGCTACCCCCAGACGCACGCCGCCTACCACATCTTCGAGATGGAGCTGGACGAGAAGCACAGCCGTAGGCGACGCTCCAAGGAGGTCAACGCCATCGTCTCTTCGGTCCCCTAGTACCTGAACTGGTCGAAAACCCCCATCACCTGGAGCCGGGCAGACCATCCTGAGCATCTGCCGACTCCCGGGGCCTATGCCATGGTGCTCGACCCCCTCATCATCTCCAATGCGCGTACCTGCCGATTCTCGTGCGTCCTCATCAACAGAGGCAACATCCTCAACCTCCTCTACCAGTCCTCGCTAGAGAAGCTGGGCATTCGCGAAAGCGACCTGCGCCCGACTACCTCAACGTTCCACGGCATATTGCCGGGGCCAGCCTACGCCCCGCTGGGGAAAATCCAGCTGGACGTCATCTTCGGGACCGAGGAGAACTTCCGCCACGAACCAATCTAGTTCGAGGTGGTAAACCTGACGAGCTCCTACCATGGTCTCCTCGGGCGCCTCGCCCTCGCCAAGTTCATGGCTGTTCCCCACTACGCGTACCTCAAGACAAAGATGCCGGGACCCCACGGCGTGATCACCGTCGCCAGCTGCTTCAGGTGGTCGATGGAGTGCGCCTCAGCCGGTTCCAAACTGGCAGAGGCCCTCATCATAGCTGCGGAGAAGCGCGTGATCATGCGCAATGTGGGCATGGCCCAGCAAGACATGCCGGCTAGCAGCAAACCGGCTGGAGAAGGAGCTTTCCAGCCGGCAAGGGAGACGAAGAGGATCCTGCTCGACCCCACCGACCCGACTAAGTTAGTCACCATTGGTGCCGGCTTGGACAGCAAATAGGAAGGCACGCTCTTCGACTTCCTCCCTGAGAATCGGGACATCTTTGCATGGTCCCCCAAGGACATGCCTGGTGTGCCGAGGGAGTTCGCCGAGCACTCACTTCATGTGCGGCCGAATGCCAAGCCGGTCAAGCAACCTCTGCACCGGTTCACAGAGGAGAAGAGGAAGATAATCGGTGACGAGATCACCCGGCTCCTTGCAGCCGGGTTCATCATGGAAGTGTACCACCCGGACTGGTTGGCGAACCCAGTCCTGGTGCTGAAGAAGAACAAGACCTGGCGCATGTGTATCGACTACACCAGCCTGAACAAGGCGTGCCCGAAAGACCCCTTCGCCTTGCCCTGTATCGATCAAGTTATCGACTCCACGGCCGGCTGTGATTTGCTATCTTTTCTAGATTGCTATTCCGGTTACAATCAGATTCGGTTAAACCCGGCGGATCAGATTAAGATATCATTTATCACCCCCTACGGGGCTTTCTGCTACGTAACCATGCCTTTCGGTCTAAAGAATGCAGGCGCTACCTATCAGCGCTGCATGCAGAAGTTCTTGCACTCGCAAATAGGCTGAAACGTGCATGCTCCTAGGCCGAGGAGAAGCGCACCCTCCTTGAAGATCTAGGAGAGACATTTGGCAACCTCCGCCAGTACCACATGAAGCTGAACCTAGAGAAGTGTGTCTTCAGAGTGCCATCCGGTCAGCTCCTCGGCTTCCTCGTATCGCAACGAGGCATCGAGGCAAATCCTGAGAAGATTGCGGCCATCGAGAGGATGCAGCTGCCCAGCAGCTTGCTTGGAGTCCAAAAGTTCACCGGATGCCTGGCCTCCCTCAGCCGTTTCGTCAGCCGGCTGGGGGAGAAGGCGCTCCCGTTGTACCAGCTGATGAAGAAGACGGACAAGTTCTCATGGACTTCGCAAGCCGACACCGCATTTCATGACCTCAAGCGCATGCTATCCACAGCGCCGGTTCTAGCCACGTCGGCTAGCAAGGAGCCGATGTTGCTCTATATAGCAGCCATCAGCCGGGTCGTCAGCGTCGTCCTGGTGGTGGAGCGCCCCGAGGAAGGCAAGGCTCAGCCGGTTCAGAGGCCCGTCTACTTCCTCAGCGAGGTTCTCTCCCTCTCCAAGCAGAACTACCCCCACTACCAAAAGATGTGCTACGGCGTGTACCTGGCATGCAAGAAGCTCAAGCACTACTTCCAGGAGCATCCGATTAAGGTCGTGTGCACCGCACCCCTTTCGGAAATCATCGGCAACAAAGACGCCACCGACCGAGTCGCCAAATGGGCCATCGAGCTCACCGCCTACTCCATCTAGTACGAGCTCCGGCTCACGATCAAGTCGTAGGCATTGGCGGACTTCCTTGTCGATTAGGACGAGACCCAGTACCTCCCACCGGTTTTGGATTCAGACCACTAGAAGATGCACTTCGACGAGTCGAAGATGCTCGGGGGCTTGGGAGCCGGCATCGTTCTCACCTCGCCCAAGGGAGACCGGCTGGAGTACATGCTGCAGATCAACTTCAAGGCCTCCAACAACGTAGCTAAATACGAGGCACTGGCGCATGGACTCTGGCTGGCCAAGGAGATCGGTGTCAACCGGATCCTGTGCTTTGGTGATTCAGATCTGGTAGTGAAGCAAGTATCCGGAGAATGGGACGCCAGAGATGCAAACATGGCCCTCTAGCGGTTCCACATCCAGAAGCTCAGCGCCTCCTTCGACGGATGCGAATTCCATCATATTCCACGTGTCAACAACGAGGCAGCCAATTCGCTCGCCCGAATCGGATCCACCAGGCAGGCGATCCCACTAGGGGTTTCCTTGGAGCACCTGCGCAAGCCCTCCATCAACCCGTCGCCAGAGTCAGACTCCATCATCTGGGCAGGAAGCACTCCGGCTGACGGAGCAGCAGAGGCGGAGCCGGCAGAGCCGCCCAAGAAGAAGATCCGCACCAACTCCGGCAAGGCAGTGCCCTCCGGCTCGCAAGACCCGGGGGCTACCGGTTCGTCAAGCAGCTCGGGGGCTGCCGTCGGGGGTACGTCATCCGGACGACCACCCGACTTCCGTCAACCGGAGAGCGGGAGCATCCTCGTCATTCGGAAAGTGCCATCCTGGGCGCATCCCTTCATGAACTACATCGCCAACGGAGAACTTCCGGATGACGAAGTGGAAGCCAGGCAAATCCGGCGCCACGCGCACACGTACACCATCATCAACGGCGAACTGTACAAGCACAGCGTATCCAGCATTTTTCAAAGGTGTGTCGATGTAAATACGGGCTACCGGCTACTCAAGGACATCCACCAGGGCGAGTGCGGGCACCACGCTTCGTCAAGGGCGATAGTCGCCAAGGTGTTTCGCCATGGTATCTATTTGCCCACCGCCCTCGAGGACGCTGAGCAGCTGGTCCACGCGTGCAATGGGTGCCAGCGCTTCGGGCAGCTCAGGCACATGCCAACTTCGGTACTCAAGACCATACCAATCACCTGGCCCTTCGCAGTTTGGGGCCTCGACATGGTTGGTCCCTTCAAGTGAGCGCGCGCGGGTATGACCCATCTGCTGATGGCGGTGGATAAATTCACGAAATGGATCGAGGCCAAGCCTATCCGGAAGCTGGACGGGACGACAGTGGTCACCTTCTTCACCGACATCATCAACCGATTCAGCTACCCCAACAGCATAATCACCGACAACGGCACGAACTTCGCCAAGGAGGCCTTCGCCCGGTTCTGCAGCAATAAGGGCATCCAGCTGGACCTTGCCTCCGTCGCGCACCCGCAGTCCAATGGGCAAGTCGAAAGAGCAAACGGCTTGGTCCTAGCCGGTATCAAGCCGCGCCTCATGGAGCCATTGGAGCGGTCACCCGGATGATGGATCGAGGAGCTTCCGGCTGTGCTGTGGAGCCTCCGCACCACGCCGAATAGATCAACCGGCTACACCCCGTTCTTCCTGGTCTATGGATCGGAAGCCGTCCTCTCCGTGGACATCGAGTTCGACTCACCGCGCAAGCTCCTATACGACGAAAAGGCCAACCAGGAGGCGCAGGAGGATGGAGTGGACCTCCTGGAGGAGGCCCGCGAGCTGGCTCTGTCCAGGTCAGCCCTGTACCAGCAATGACTATGCTGCTACCGCCCAGTCGCATTCCGCGAGGGCGACCTAGTTCTCCGGCTGGTGCAAGACACGAAGGGCATGCACAAGCTATCGCCACCTTGGGAGGGCCCCTTCATTATCAGTCGGGCACTGCCCAACGACTCCTACTACCTCATCGACGCACATCAGCCGTGCAAGAACAAGATGGACAAATCAGACGAGGAAATCGAGCGTCCCTAGAACGCGGCCCTACTGCGCCCGTTTTACACCTAGTCGCCAGACAGTGTATGTATCCCGCAAACTCTATGAATGAAAATGCGGACCCCTATGAGATGCTCGGGGGCTCCTTGCTAGAAATGTGTTTTGCATCTGTTCTTCGGTTCTGATTTTCCGGCTCTGGCAACCCCTACCTAGGGGCTCGCCGGCTGACCCGGCCTGCTAAGTCAACAAACCGACTGAGTAGTGTGCGATGATGTCAGGGGCCCACTCTTCGTCTCAGCTACAGACCGCAACCCGGCTGTCCGGCTAGCAAGAGCAAAAGCCCGAGGCATCCCACATGAAAAACGGGGAGGAGACGCGACAGACCGGGCGTCCCGGCCTCGCAACTAGCTTAAGCCAATCCGATTACTAAGCCGTTAGTACCGTGCGCAATGTATTGTCAGCTCCCTTCGATTCCGGCTGTAGACCGCAACCCGGCTGCCCGGCAAGGACGCAGCGAAAACAGCAGAGCACACGGGAAAGCGACCAAGTGTCCAGAAAGGCGCAAGCTAGTTTTCGAAAAAACAAATCCGTTCTCCGGCTACAATTTGGCAAACTAACCTATTAACCTGTGAGGATGTATGTGTATGTGTATGCAAATTCTTGTCCGACTACCTTGAGTCGGAATTCAGGAATAAAAGGAGAAGAAGATTTGAAGTCCTTGCCTTCATCAAGCGTTTTGAATCTCGGGGGCTACACCCACTGGGTGTGCTCGCGCGCCCCCAGTGGAACCTTGTAGTTCCCGACCGGCTAAAGGCGTTTAGCCGGCCATTCGGACCCCAGGTGAGGGCAAGGGCAGGAGCAAGAGAAGGCAAGAAAGATTCGAAGCACCTGGCTACGCGAGCTACTCCGAATCTCGGGGGCTACACCCAGTGGGTGCGCTCGCGCGCCCCCACTGGAATGTTAGTTCCCCCAGCTGAAGGTGTTCAGCCAGCAAAAGCAACCAACTGAGACGAGTCTAGTCAGATAAAGATAGAAGATTTGGGAAAAGAAGGAAGATTCGAAGCACCTGGCTACGCCAGCTACTACGAATCTCGGGGGCTACACCCAGTGGGTGCGCTCGCGAGCCCCCACTCGAGGTGCAGTTCCCCCGGCTAAAAATGCGTAGCCGGGCAAAGTTAGCCGAATAAAGTCAACCGACGAAATGTTGAAAGAAAATTCGAAGCACGCAAATTGAAGGGAACTCAAGCCAGTTCAATATTAACGAACAAAGAAAAAAGGAGGCGAAGCTCCCATAAGTTTACCCGACGTTAGAGACAGCCGGTACAGACGGACAAGTTTCAAGGAAAACATTAAGAGAAATACACCTGGCATCCCGGGGCGACGACTAGGCGGCAGGACCCTTGCCATGAGGAGCATCTTGGCCGGCAGAAGCTTCGGGCGGAGGAGGAGGCGCGACGCTCGATCCGGTTCCGGCACCCGCAGGTGGCTACGTCGGGCCTTCCACATCAGGAGTACCGACAGACCCCGAGTCGGTGAGCACCTCGTCGGGGTCCACGTAGTCGGCAATCTTGATGGAGGAGCCTCGGAGCTCCGGATAGGCCTGGCGGATGGCGGCAAGGTCGGCGCCGGTGCGGAAGCCTCCGCCGATCTTCTCGACGCGGGCGTCCTTATACCAGGAGAGCATGAGGGCCAGAGCCATCTCCACTCCGGCTTGCGCCGCCAAGTCCCGCAGCCGGTCCACCGCAGCCGGCACCTCCCCCACCTTCGCAGCCAGCTGCGCCATCATCTCCGGAACCGGAGCCTCCAGCCACAGGAAGGAGAAGACGTCCCGTGCCGCTTGACGCAGCTTGGCACCTTCTTCACCAAGAAGGACGACGAGCAACCCGCAAGCAACTCGAGATCACCCGGCGCGACTACGACCGCGCGCATGGCTTCACTCCGGCTACCGTGGAGCCGAGCCAGCGCGGCAAGGTGCGGCGCCGGGGCGGCAAGCTAGGCGGTAGGATGGAAAAGGATGGGAAGCTGGATCCCGCACCCGCCCTCATCCGGCCCACCTACAACACGCCCATCAAGAACCTGCGCGCGGCGCGAGCCGCGACAGAGGAACTGCCCAATCTGGAGGGCGAGGAGCGAGCCCGCCAGCACGCTCGTGTGTAGGAGCTCCTCCGCATCGCGGCGAGGTCCGTCAGCGAGGCAGCAAAGGAGGCGTCGTCGTCCATGGCGTTGACGGCCAAGGATTCCTTCACGGCAACCACCGCCGTCCTCCACTCCTCCCCCGGATCCTCGTCGGAGTTGTCGTCACCGACAACCACGAGCTCCTTGCAGGTGGCGGGCCCCCGCGTGCCCACGGAAGAGCCACCCGGCTGAAGATCCTCCGCCTCTGGCTGGGCCACCACGTCCGGCTATGGACCCTCCGCTCCGGCTGAGGCAGCCGGTTCAGCTCGAGGTGGTGGCGGAGGCGGAGCCTCGGGAGAAGGAGGGGCATGGGAAAACGCAGTCGGAGCGCAGGGTGGTGACCTGGTTGGCGCTCGCGCCGGGTTCGCGCCTCCAAAGGAGACCAGCGCGCTAAGAAGACAGAAGACAAGAGGAAGGAAAGAAAAGAAAATAAGCCAAAGGCAGAAAGGGAGAAAAAAGAAGTAGGCAAAAAAAACGGCTAAAGAAAAGGGGAGGAGGGACGTACCCCGGCACAACTAGAGGCGGCCCATTCTTCCGGCCAAGGTGGCTTGGCGGCAGGGCGCTGGTCCGGCTCCTCTTGGGGACCGGCTCCTCTGCGGCAGGCCGGCGGGAGCTGGAATGGCTGGAGCCGCTCCCGCCAGCCTCGCCGTCCATCGCAGGGCGCGGCGCCAGATCAGAGGTTGGCGCGGCCTCCTCCTCCTCGTCAACCTCCGGGTGGGGGTCGGCTGCCGGCTCGTCGTTCCGGCTAGGGAAGACATCCCCATCCCCGTCCGACTCCTCGCCGGACCGCTGAGCACACAGCTCGGGTAAGTCAGGCGTGAACTCCTCGAGGGGAGCCTCACCCTCCTCGCGAAGGATGCAAGGAAAGATCTGCCGAATACAAGAGATCAGTCGGATAAAACAAGAAAGAAGGGCAAGAAATACGAAAGAAAAATCCGGCTAGAGGGACCTACCCGGGGCGCGCGGTTCTCCCGGCTCTAGGGCGCTAGACTGAACTTCCAGCCCTCCGGCAGTCGCTCCTTGGTGATCGTCCACACCCACTCCTTCAGGTTGTGGTAGCGGGGATCATGGCGTGACAGCCGGGTCGGGTCCAGCCGGTTGGAGTAGATGCACATCTTGTGTGCTTGTTGCTGTAACGGCATCATCAGCCAGGACATCCAGCTGAGGGTGACGTCCAGGCCAGTCAGCCGGCAGTGGACGAGGGAGCGCATGCGTTTAAACATCGCATCCGACTCCGCCTTGTCGCCATAGATCTTCAAGTCCCGGTGTAGCCGGCTGGACTCGACATCTTGGAAGGCCGGAAGGTTGATCCAGTCGACGTTGGTGAGGTTCTTGACATAGAAGTACGACTGCTGCCATAGTCGTACCGTGTCGTGCAAAAGAAACTTTGGGTAGCCGGTCTGCACGCAGGAGTAGATGGAGGTGCCGCCACAGACGACTAACGGCCCTTGCGTGAACTGCACCTGTGGCCGGACTCGGAAGAGCCGGCAGAAGAGCCCAAGATCCGGCTGGATCCCGAGATAGCTCTCGCAAAACGCCACGAAGTGCACCAGCGTTCCGATTGCGTTGGCGCCGAGGTGGTGGAGGCGGAGGTCGAAGAACGCCAGGAAAGTGAGGAAGAAGGGATGCACCGGCAGGACAAACCCGCGCGACAAGTGCGAGAGAAAGATGACCCGCTCCCCCTCCGCGGGGTGCGGCGACACCTCTCCCGCCGGCGCTAGCCGCACCGCCACTTCCTCCTCCGGCGGGAGAACGCGGGTGGCGCAGTACTTTTGGATCTGGTCCTCGGTGATGGAGGAGCCGCACCAGGCCCCGCGATTGGCTTCCATCTTCGGCTGGCAAGGAGACGGGCGACGGAGGATTTGGCGGTGGCCCGTACCGTCGAAGACAACGAACGGGCGACGCAACGGGCTACAACGACAGAAGGGAAGAGCGCAGAGGGCAAGAGCGCGGAAGGGAAGGGGCAACTGGAAGTGGGGAGCGAAGGAAGGGAACTGCCTGGCCCACGACGTCCCTTTAAAGGGCCGGAAGAGGAACCATCCACGACGCCACGTGGCAGCCAACCGGGCAACCCCACCCCAACCGCCGCCCAGATCCCGTGTGCCGAAGCGGGATGCGTAGAAGATCCTGGAGCGAGAACCGAAGCGCCGGGGAGCAGCTTCCCGAGGCGACGTGCGACGTGACGTTACGCTGCCCGCCGCAGTGCAATGATGGCGCGTGCGCGCGTGGCCGGCGTCAGCGCTGACGTCACGGGTAGCGCAACCGCCAGGCGTAGCCGGAAACAATTTCAAAACCAGGAGATAGCGCGCGCACAGTTCGCCTAAGGGCGGAATCCACACGCGCTCGGGGGCTAGTGTCAGGGGGGATGATCCCCAGATACCCCAACCGGAGAAGAAACATGCAGTCGGATCGCGTCCGGCTGACCAGATGCAGCCGGACAAGACAAGCCAGGTAGGCTACCACACGGTAGCTAGATCAACAAGAAGCAGCCGGCTACAGCAACGTAGCCGGAACCAATCAAGGAGACAGGACGACGTGCGTATCAGTGCACGGTACGACGACAAGACCGGCCATTACTCGGCCATACCGAAGCCTTTGCGGGGATGACAGAGGAACAGTGGCCCGGTGCTGACAACAGCTCGCACGACGTCCACTATGCCTACGACAGCCATACCGCTCATACTCCGATGTGACATACCGTACCGGATACTATAGATTACCAGCCGGCTGGGACCTGCATGTGGGGCCCGCCAGTCAGATTAGCCAGTGAGACCGTTGCCTCTCTGCCTATATAAGGAGAGGCAAGGCCTCAGTAGTAAGGGTTGGTCTCATTGCATTCAAGGCAGTAGCTAGAGAATACAGCTCAAGGAGCACTTGTAGTTCGTATATCCCCCATTGTCAGATACGACAGGAGTAGGAGTTTTACCTCATCACGAGGGCTCCGAACCTGGGTACTTCCTTCGTCTAGTTACGCTTGCTTGTATCCAATCCCGCCTGTGGACACCGTCGATAGCTTCCCTGCTAGTCCCCACACCTCTATCTAACCTTGTTAGGTACCGTCGTTCCCAATACAACGACATAGGGGCAATGAGAGCTCAAAGCTAATGAGTACCATACTTTCAGCATTTGGAAGCCTTTCAAACTATTCGAAGCCTTTTTCATTTCCTTGTTGAGTCACCACTTATTCATGAGCACTTTCTTAAGAGCATAGTTGTCATTCTTAGTATAATGTGCTTGTCTCAATACTGGATTATATGACTTTGATGCTTGTATCTTTGATATCTTTACTTCTAGTCTTCACTTGAACTTCAGAGGTGCCTTGGCATTCACAATCAAAGGTAAGCGAGATACCACTCTATCATACCTTGTTATGAGCATCATAATGTTGCTTATGTTTATGTTTCATGCTACTTATTATTTTTGAGTTGGAATCTCTTCATAGCTTGCAATGCCTATTAAGTAAACTTAGTTGCATACTCCTTATTATGAAATTTCTAAGTAGTTGATCACATGCTGAGAATATATACATCATATGAAGCAAATGTGTTCGTGAAAGTTTCTTTTATCACACTCAGTTTTCAACTGAATTGCTTGAGGACAAGCAATAAGCTAAGCTTGGGGGGAGTTGATACATCCAAAACGTATCTACTTTCCCAAACACTTTTGCTATTCTTTTTCCTCTAAACTTGTGTGAATTGGATGCAACTAACACGGACTGACGCTGTTTTCAACAGAATTACCTTGGTGTCTAGTTTTTGTGCAGAAAATCAACTATCAGGAAAAATCCTGGAAAATATGCCAAAAATCCGATTTCACCAGAAGACTCACGGAGCCAGAATACGAGACGAAGTGGGGCTGGGGCCTGGCCACACCACCTGGCCGCACGGGCCAGGCCTGGCCGCGCTAGGGGGTGGTCTGGCCACCCTAGACACCCCTCGGTCTCCCTCTTCGCCTATAAGTTGCCTTCTGACCTAAAAACTCACAGGGGTTCGACGTTTTTCCAGAAAGAGTTCCGCTCCGCCGCCACCACCAGATTCCACAAAACAGCAGCAGAAATTCCGTTCTGGTACACTGCCGGGATGGGGAATTGGAGAAGATCATTGCCATCATCATCACCATCACTTCTCCATCGTCCATCCATGTTTCCCCCATCTATGAGTGAGTAATCCCCCGCTGTAGGCTATGGGGATGGTAGGGATTGGATTATATCGTTCATGTAATGGCATCGGATTGTTAGGGCATGGTGACTAGAATCTTTTATTAGTGCTTTTTGACTTTGTTGCAACTTGTTATGCTTAATGCTTGTCACTAGGGCCCGAGTGCCATGATTTCAGATCTGAACATGTTATTGATTCATTATGATAGTATTGTTCATGGTCTTACCTGCAAGTTGTATACACATGTTGTTGTCCAGAACCAATGACCCCGAAGTGACAACAATCGGGATAACCGGAGGGAATGGCTTTGATGTGAGGATCACATGTGTTCACGGAGTGTTAATGCTTTGCTCTGGTGCTCTATTAAAAGGAGCACCTTAATTGCCAGTAGTTCCCTTGAGGCCCACTGCAAACGGGCCGGCAGGACAAAAGATGTTTTGCAAGTTCTCATTGCGAGGACGTATGACTATATATGGAACACATGCCTATGATTATTTAGTACTTGGATGCTTTATCTTATTTATCTGCATTTGCCCTATGCTCAGATCGCCATGTGAATTGTCTTGTCCATGCAACGCCCGTCCATCCATCCCTATGCCTACCATGCTTGAATCCTACGGTTTACTGCAATCCTTATTGCTATCTTAGTTTACTGCTGTTACTTTACTATTGCTACTACAAAACTATTGCTACTGATAAACTGCTGTGAGCAAGATTGTTTCTAGGTGCAGCTAAATTGACAACTCAGTTGTTAAGGCTTATAAATATTCTTTGGCTCCTCTTGTGTCGAATCAATAAATTGGGTTTCACTTCCCTCGAAAATACTGCGATACACCCCCTATACTTGTGGGTCAACATGGAACACCGCACCATCCACCTACCTCCGCCATGACAATAGCCGCCTGTAGAGACGCCACCATCGAGCCCGCGCCACACCGTTCGGTCCCCTCGCCGCCATATAAACGGAGGCCACCCCTGCCTCATTTCTGCACACCACTCCACTCCCCACTCCTCACAGCCACTCCCCCACTTTTTCCTGGAGCAAGGCGAGCACCACCGCGCCGGAATTGCACTGGAGCCCACCGCTGCTGGAGGAGAAGGGCGCCATCGATTTCGACCACCCCAAGCCTTAACGTGACCACGCCTCGAACTGTCGTCGTCTACCACGTCGATCGCCCCCGTCACCGACCCTAGCTGGAGCCTAGGTGAGCCCCACACGACCCCCACCTCCGCGTTTGGGTTGATTCCTCGCCGGAGTAGTTTATCATCGACGACGACTCCCAGCCGTTGGATTAGAATTAGATGCAGTCGCTGACTAGTGGGTCCGCGCTATCAGCAGCCCGTTGCGCTGTGCAGTGCAGTTGGGCCAACCCGTTTAACTTTCCCGCGCAGTCGAGGAAATTCAAATATTGATTTTCCATTTTTGTTTAAAACTAGTTTCTGTGCCTAGATTCAAAAATCAATTCAGAGAGTTTCACTAAACCAAATTGCATGATTCAAATTTTGCTCGTAAGGTAATTAAAGTATCTATTCAAGCCCGTTGGATTTAAGTCATTTGGAGTTAGAGATAATCTATTGTAAAAATAACAAGACAGAGACTTTTGCAACTTCAAACATTTTTTCAAAAATCAACCATAACTGCTTTTGAGTTGATTCCAACTCTCAAAAATCACATTTGACAATATCTATCTGAATATGTAAAAACATTTAGGTTGGCATGCAATGACATTGGACTAGTACCAAAAGAATGCTATTAGGGTATTTCTAGTCACTTTAATTCTATTAAATGATAATCTTAAACTTTATTAAATATGATCAACACTTTAATAACATTCCCATGTATCAGAATATGTGGTGATAACATGTGTCCACTTCATCCCATATTTTAATTGGAGAATATTAAATCTTAATTAATTTCAATGAGTAGAAATTACTTTTCTAAAATAAAATAAATAAGACTAAGTCTTTATCTTATGTGATGATTGTGATGATGCTAGTTCATCAAGTGTGAGACTTAGTGTGCTAAATAGAAGTACTAAGTATTGTTTGGTGATTGTGTACCCCGTATTCCTTTATAGACGATAGTACCGACCAAGGATACGAGGAGGAGGAGTTCTACCCCGAAGAAGAGGAGGAAAACTTCAATCACCACACCAATGAAGGCAAGCTATTATTGGCAAGCTAGCATTATACAAGTTAACTATGCAAGCTAACCCTTGCAAGTATTAACCTAAGAAAAATGCATTAGGCATGCTTTGGTTATACCATTTTGATTATACCAATCCCAAGTTTTACTTGCAAGCTTTATTCCTTTACTTTACCAAAGTTCTTTACTTTTAGTATAGGTAGCATAAAGAGTATAAAACTAGGTCTATCTAGTTATACTTAGATGTCATTCTATGGCATGAGATAGAAGATTAGCACCCCTCATTAGTGAACACTCTTAACCGTAGTGGCTAGTGCTAAGCATAAAACTTGATCGCCTTGGATGGGAATACTTGGTGAAAATGATTATGAAAACCTTGGAATGACGAGTCATTCTACTGAAATGATTTGACATGTGTTGAGAAACACCATGGTTTGATGATGAAAATGTTGAGGCATGAGCCTTAGCCCTTTTATAAAAACTGATGGTTGGGTTCGGATGCGATACAATTCCAATTTTACCGTACAACCACAATACCTGAATTGGGTAGGGCTTAGCCGGAAGTTTATATGCCTTAGTATGGGTTCCCTCGTGGGAGAGGTTTGAGCTGAGGCTACCTCTTGATGTGTGTCCACCTATGTAGTGCCCATGATGGCAGATGGCCATGGCTGGGAGGCCAAGCTCATAGGGGAGGTGCCTATACTAGGGTGTGTAAGTGAAAGGTTATGATTGATTTTCTGCATACTAAGTATGATGATTCAGGGTTATCCCTGACGAATGTATCGAATTTTGTGGTGAAAGTGTACCACCTCTGCAGAGTGTCAAACTATTCAAATAGCCGCGTCCGCGGTCATGGACAGTTGGAGTGGCCATACTGTTCCGTCGTCAGATGTTTTCAAAATGACCTGTGAAGTGAACTATGATTTTGACTTGACCACAACAGGGTTGTGAACATGAAAACTATGTTCCCACTTAAGTAATTTAGAACATTAAATTAGCTTTCTTTACTTCCAAAATCTGGCTTTTGCAAATAAACCTAGAGCTTAAGATTCCTACTAGAACTACCTTACTTGTTAGTGATAGTTTGCGAGTACTTAAAGAGTACTCATGGCTTTGTCCCTGGCTATTCCCGTGGCCAGAGTATGAGGAGGACTACCATTATGATGGACAACAGGATGTCTATGACAACTAGGATCATCTCCCATCGTCAGCATTGCTTGTGACCCTGAAGATGGAGCCCACCACTACGCTTTATTATTCCGCTGCTTGATTGTATTAAGACTGTATCATGAGATCCTTTATTTGTGTAAAACCTTATTATGGTTTGTAATGGATGATGTACTATGATATCCAATCTGTTATTTCTCGCAAAAATGGTAATCCTGGGATTGCGAGGTATGGCATAACAGGCATCTGGGATTAAAAATCCGGGTGTTGACAGAAACTCCGAAGGATGGTGGTACGGATCGATGGATGGATCTCCCGGGAATCCTATTACTGTGGAAGATTATGTTGGTGATATCGGGCAAACTAGTCGGATGGGAGTGAGGTCTTATTCTGATGATGGAAGGGATTTCCACGTGGAGGATGTAGAGTCTGATGAGAAAGATCCTAAAGAAAGGGTGTTTGAGTCACCAGAACAATATCATACTCCAGATAACATGCACTATCCAATTATAGCTGAGGACTATCGTACCCAGCATAGTACTTGGGGAGCACCGGAAGCGGAATATTCTGTTGATTACTTAGGAGTTGGGATGCAGGAGGCGATTGAAGAAGATAGTGATGAGGATGTTTCTGAAGATACCTTAGATGATTTGGAAGGTATGGACGCACTTTAGTTGGATGATGTGTCGAGTCCAGATACTTCTGATACTGAGTATCGTCCATCGAAGAGGCAAGTCGTTCCACAGACGGTGCATCGTACTTCACATCAGCACGGTTGTACTCCGGGAATGTACGATGAACGTCGCAGCTTCTGGGAGCATGACCTTGAGAAGGAGTATCCCAATGATGACACGGGAGTTAGAGTCTGAGCACTTGATGTAAATAAATAAGTGGGATAGCATCCACATGAGTTTGTAATACCTAAATGGTATGAGCTTGTAATGACGTTGTACCAAGGATGTTGTTTGTAATGTATAATATGTGAAATGCATATTTGGTTCTTATTTGGATTCTGTTTTCCATTGTGTGACTAGTTCTATGCATGAATTTGAGCTCAGAACACATATGCATGATGTAATTATGAGTGTTCGTTTTATGTTACATGACTAGGGGGTATGGAAACGGGTGTGGAGGACGAGACCGAATAGCAGCGCATGGAGTGCAAAACTAAGGAAAAGGGGGATCAAGACTCCATAATGCAGGCAAATTTACCACCACCACCAATGAGGCCGTTGATGGAACAGAACTTTTATGTAGGACATGCAGATGATGCAAGAGTCCCAGATAAGTTTATGGAGGGATTTGTGGATTGAGTGGGTGATGTCTATGCACTTATATTCTTGTAGACAGTTGTTGGGCCTCCAAGTGCAGAAGTTTGTAGAATAGCAGCAAGTTTCCCTTAAGTGGATCACCCAAGGTTTATTGAACTCAGGGAGGAAGTGGTCAAAGATATCCCTCTCAAGCAACCCTGCAATCAAGATACAAGAAGTCTCTTGTGTCCCCAACACACCCAATACACTTGTCAGGTGTATAGGTGCACTAGTTCGGCGAAGAGATAGTGAAATACAAATGGAATGGATATAAGACAATGGTGCCAGAAAATAGCTTGATGGCGTGGAAGATACTAAAGGCAAACTGAAATAAATATGGAAGCAAGCAAACATGTAACAGATCTAGTTGCAAACGGTGTTTCAATTCTTAGAAACAAGGCCTAGGGATCATACTTTCACTAGTGAACACTCTCATATAAATATCTTCTCTTTATGATACTACTCAGAACTACTCTCCGGTTGGATACTCTAATCTATGGTAGGGCTATAACAACACTCCTCAAAGTTCGCTTTCCCCATCTAGATAACCCCACACTATCACCTTGAGCCCTAGATGGTTCGAACAAACACCACAATTTCATAGAGACATCCAACTCCAAATATAACTCATAACAAGTATTTGTAATCTCTAGCATAAGTGCCACCATGGTGTGCACGCTATCACTTTCGCACACGTGGGGAGAGCCAGAGATCTATTAAATCACTTGAGCAGCAAGGTAGATCTACTTGATTACAATATGATCACGCACAGAGAGAGATGAACACATAGCTACCGGTAGAACCCTTAGCCTCGAGGAAGAACTACTCCTTCATCATCATGGGAATCAGCAACAACGATGGAGATGGTGGTGGAGATCGATGGGGATGGCTCCGAGGGCACTTCCATGTCCCGGCATGGTGCTGGAAGAGAGACTTTCTATCCCCCGAGTCTCTCCTTCGGTGGCGGCGGCGCTGCAGAACTTTTCGTGGATGGAGGCTGGATTCTTTAGGGTTTCTACATTGGAGGCTTCTTATAGGCGAAAGGGCAAGGTCGGTGGAGGCCGGAGGGGCCCACACCACCCCCTGGTGCGACCTGGCCTGGCCCGCGCCACCAGGTGGTGTGGCCATCCCCTGGCCCCTCCCCGTCTCATCTTTTGGATTCGTGTTCCCCTCGGTGAAATATTGACTTTGGCTTTTATCTCGTCCAATTCCGAGAATATTCATTTTCTAGCTTTTCTGGAACCAAAAACAGAAGAAATTAGGCAACTGGCCCAGTGGCATCTTGTTAATAGGTTAGTTCCAAAAAATGTGTAAAATTACTCCAAAGTGTGGACAAAACATAAGAAAGTGGATATAAAACAAGCATGGAACATAAAAAATTATAGATACGTTTGCAACGTATCAACATCCCCAAGCTTAACTCCTCTCGTCCTCGAGTAGGTAAGTGATAAAAAGAAAGAATAATTTTTGAGGTGACACGCACCATCACAATCTTGACCAAGGCATATTGATAGCTGGGATCATAGTACTTTAACATAGCATGAAAGATATAGTTCTAAAAATAAGACATAGCAACTATGATGTCGCATGAAAAGGCACAAACAAAATATTCTTGAATAACGATGCTTTGCAAGGCGTTTGTTCGTTTCACATAAAGAAAGCATAATAAGAATGGTATTCAGCTTGTCCCTCATAGTGTAGCAAAACATAAATGCATAGGACACCTTTAAAGATCATAAGGATGACTAGATACAAGTAGTTTAAGAACAAGCAATATCAAAGTTATGCATCAATAAACAAGTCTTGGGACAATGCATATTAAACTAAGAATTGCCACTATGCTCTCTCAATAGGTGCATAAAGATAGAAGATGGAGACTCAACATAAAAGTAAAATAAAGGCCTTCATAGAAGGAAGCAGGGATTCAAGTCTCATAAAGAGCTTCCAAAACTTATGGTACTTATTAGATTTTAGCTCTCATTGCCCCCATCATAAACATCTTGAAGTGATTCAGGTTAAAGTGAACAAACTATGGAGTATATGCTTGACAAAGTATAAGTTGGAAATCTCATGTCCCTTGAATACGAGGGCCGCTCCTCATGCTACTCAAGTTTAGTCACCGGTAAGTTCTTGTCATAGTAAGAACATGTGTATCATAGAGAACCGCCAACGGGGTACCCCTTGCCCGATGATATGGAAGAATCCCCATATCAAAATGACAAGGCAAGCAGACAACGAGCATCTCAGCAATCTTCTTATTTACCATGGGAATATGGTGCTTTTTTCTCTCTTTCCTCTTTTCTCATATATTTTTCTTTTTCACTTTTTCTCAATCTCTATCTCTTTTTTTATAAGAAGAATGCTTCATAGATTGCTCATTATGGTTACACTGCAAGTTTCCACCAGATTAGGCATGGATTAGACCAGCGGCCTAGGCGTTTCTCTAACACACATACATAACTCCATGGACTAACAAGCTCCCCTTTAATCACACCGACGACATCCATAGACAAAAGAGCATGATATCAACTAGGTACAATGTACAAGTGCAATGTTCAAAGCGTTCCCCATGATAGCATGGTTCTGCTAATCCCCAACATATAAGTGCAAGCATATACAACATAGATGACACAATGGTTCAAGTTTATTAAGGGCAAGAAAAGTAAAGTGTGCCATCAAGTTCGTGAGAGCTTTAATCACTAGTTTTCTCATAACAAGTTTAGTTCGGAAGGTAGATAAAAACATGTATATACTTGGAATAGCAAATGCTAATAGATAGGTATGGTGGACTCTTTGGAATAACTTGGTTTTATTTGGAGTTGGATGCATGAGTGGAACTCATACTTGGTATGGAGGCTAGCAAAAGACTGGGAGCGACCAACTAAGAGAGCAATAATGGCCATAATCATGCAAAGTGACAAAACATTATTAATTAAAGCATAAAGTGATATTACAAGTCGAAAACTAAATGATCATCGAGGCTATGGTGACTTGGGATAGTCATAACATGGTGTCAGCATGCGCCAAGTCAACCCAAATAAAACATCAAAGGAGAATACCACAATATTATGCTTTTATATGCTAAAACAATGCATGATTCTTTCAAGGCACATTAAGCAATCTCAATTGTTTGTAACAAGTCATGCTACAACAAAAATAACTAAGCATAAAGCCAAAACAATATCAAGCATGACATGACACAGTCTAAGTCACAGTCAAAAACAAGACTCCTTTTTTACCACTTAAGCATGAGACTTCCTAATCTTTTCCAACACCAAACCAATCTTATTTGAAAACTAATGTATGAAAGAGGGGGTCCAACCAATTTTTTCAAGCAAACTAAGCAAAAGGAAACTAAAAACGAAAACAAAGACGCTCCAAGAACAACACAATAGTGCATGAAACAATAAAAATGAAGTATCTAGAAAGACCTGAGATTTTTATTGATGAAGAAGGGGATGCCTTGGGCATCACCAAGCTTTGATGCTTGTACCTCTTGAATATTTCCTGGGGTGACACGGGGTGGCATTCCCAAGCTTGAGCTTTTGTCCATTCTTCATTTCATTACATCATTTTTCGCTACACCTGAAAATTTCCTTCACACAAAACTTCACACAATCTTCATTAGCAACATTAGTGCATTCAAAAGATAATAAACCTTTGGGGTTTAGTTTTAAAACAGCAAAACTTTCATTAAAACACAATCTACTATAGCACTTCCTTTAAAAAGTTCAAGTGATCAAAGAGAACTCAAAGAGAAAGAGATTAAGAAGCAAATGCAAATAATGGCAGAAATCTGTCAAAACAGACCAGCAGGTAAAAACCAATTTTTTCGAAGACCTTCTGTTGCTCAAATCGGAAAGTGTTGAACTAACGAAATTTGGATAACAACCTGGGGAAGAAGCAAAAAAATCATAGCTCAATCCCACATACAGAGAATTTTCACAAATTTTTATAGTGAAGGACAAAAATCTGTTTCAGGACAGCAACTTTCCCAAGCATTACTTCTCTCTCATTAGAGGTTACTCTTGGCACAAAAACCACACAAAAATGATAAGGAGCGGTTATTACAGTGGTAATAACTTCCAAGACTCAACTAAAACTTTTGGGTTATCTCCCAATAAGTACTTTTCTTTAACGCCTTTAAGTTAGGCATGATAGTTTGAGAAGATGCTCACATAGGAAATATGAATTGAAGTAAAAGAGAGCATCAAGAAGCAAATATGGAACAAATTTAAGTCTAACCCACTTCCTATGAAAAATAATCTTGTAAAGAAACAAGTCATGAAAGCACAAAGCAACAAGCATAGGAAAGCAAAACAAGTGCAACTTCAAAAATTTAACATAAAGAGGGGAAACTTAATATTGTTGAGATACATAACACCATGTTTCCCTCTCTCATCATAACTTTCTGTAGCATCATTAATAAAATGAATAATATAACTATCACATAAAACATTCTTATCATGATCCACATGCATAAAAGAATTAATACTCTCCACATAAGCATAGTCATTCTTATTAATTGTAGTGGAAGAAAATTCAATAAAATAGCTATCATTATTATTCTCATCACCATAATCATCAATTATAGGAGGCATATTGTAATCATAATTAATTTTCTGCTGAATAGTAGGTGGACTGAAAATAACATATTCATCAATGTAATCATCATATATCGGAGGCATAGTATCATCAAAGTAAATTTTCTCCTCTGTGCTTGGGGGACTAAAATATCATGCTCATCAAAACCAGCTTCCCCAAGCTTAGACTTTTCCATAGCATTAGAAATAATGGTGTCAAAAGAATTCATACTAACAACATTGCTACTAGCATGCAAATAAAGTTCCATAGGTTTTTTAATTTTCTCTTGAAACACTTCATGTCCTAACTCAAGATAAATACTATAAAGCTCTCTAATTTTGTTGTTGTTTTCCAT
Organism: Avena eriantha; assembly: GCA_910589775.1. NCBI lineage: Eukaryota > Viridiplantae > Streptophyta > Magnoliopsida > Poales > Poaceae > Avena > Avena eriantha. Next base: position 35,548,139 of record OU342743.1, on the reverse strand, counting down.
TAAGCCTAATTAGTGAAAACAAGAAACAAAAAGATATAATTGTAGAATCTAATGGAAATAACTTCGAGCACTCACACACCAACAACAGTACTAGAAGATAGCTTAGTAGACAGAGGATGTGAGTACCTTTTACCTTACCTCCTCGACAATGGCGCCAGAAAATAGCTTGATGTCTACGCACTTCTATTCCTGTAGAAAGTTGTTGGGCCTCCAAATGCAGAAGTTTGTATAATAGCAGCAAGTTTCCCTTCAGTGGATCACCCAAGGTTTATCGAACTTAGGGAGGAAGTGGTCAAAGGTATCCCTCTCAAGCAACCCTGCAATCAAGATACAAGAAGTCTCTTGTGTCCCCAACACACCCAATACACTTGTCAGGTGTATAGGTGCACTAGTTCGGTGAAGAGATAGTGGAATACAAGTGGTATGGATATACGACAATGGTGCCAGAAAATAGCTTGATGGCATGGAAGAGACTAAAGGCAAACTGAAATAAAGATGGAAGCAAGCAAACATGTAACAAATCTAGTTGCAAATGGTGTTTCAATTCTTAGAAACAAGGCCTAGGGATCATACTTTCACTAGTGAACACTCTGATATAAATATCTTCTCTTTATGATACTACTCTGAACTACTCTCCGGTTGGATACTCTAATCCATGGTAGGGCTATAACAGCACTGCTCAAAGTTCGTTTTCCCCATCTAGATAACACCACACTGTCACCTTGAGCACTAGATGGTTCCAACAAACACCACAATTTCATAGAGACATCCAACTCCAAATATAACTCATAACAAGTATTTGTAATCTCTAGCCTAAGTGCCACCATGGTGTGCACGCTATCACTTTTACACACATGGGGAGAGCCAAAGATCTATTAAAGCACTTGAGTAGCAAGGTAGATCTACATGATTACAAAGCTCATGATCACAATATGATCACGCATAGAGAGATTAACACATAGCTACCGGTAGAACCCTTAGCCTCGAGGAAGAACTACACCCTCATCATCATGGGAATCAACAACGGCGATGGAGGTGGTGGTGGAGATCGATGGAGATGGCTCCGGGGGCACTTCCCCGTCCCGGCAGGGTGCTGGAACAGAGACTTTCTATCCCCCGAATCTCCCCTTTGGTGGCGGCGGTGCTGCAGAACTTTTCGTGGCTAGAGGCTAGATTCTTTAGGGTTTCTGCATCGGAGGCTTCTTATAGGCGAAAGGGCAAGGTTGATGGAGGCTGGAGGGGCCCACACCACCCCTGGCGCGGCCTGGCCTGGGCCACGCCACTAGGTGGTGTGGCCAGCCCCTGGCCCCTCTCCGTCTTGTCTTCTGGCTCTATGTTCCCCTCGGTGAAATATTGACTTTGGCTTTTGTCCCGTATAATTCCGAGAATATTCATTTTCTGGCTTTTCCGGAACCAAAAACAGAACAAAACAGGCAACTCGCACTGTGGCATCTTGTTAATAGGTTAGTTCCAAAAAATGTGTAAAAGTACTCCAAAGTGTGGAAAAAACATAAGAAAGTGGATATAAAACAAGCATGGAACATCAAAAATTGTAGATATGTTTGCAACGTATAAGTGGGACATTAGAGGGAACCTGAAGGACGTGGTGTGAGTCTTTCTGACTTTCAAAATGCAAGACCGTTACCTTTTGCATCATCCCTTGAGCCAATGGATATAGATGATTGACTAGGAGATACAGAGAGAAAGTTGAAAACTATATGATGCAATGATGAGGAAGAGTTTAGGTATGCAACACATCTCTTAACTGGACCTGCATCATCATGGTGGGAGAATCAGTTAGCAATGCAACCTCCAGGAAGGGAGTATACCTGGGAGGAGTTTAAGCAGATTCCATGAATATCTTATTCCGGAAAATGTTATTGAACTGAAGCGTAGGGAGTTTGAAGAACTTCAGCAGGGGTATACTAGTGTCATGAAGTACATCCGGGAATTCAGTCAACTATCTCGTTATGCTGAGGATGAAGTGAGCACTGAGCAAAAGAGGAAGAAATGCTTCCTACATGGTTTAAATCCATTTGTGGAGATGCAACTGAGGTTGTCCAATAAGCAGTCTTTTCAACAGTTACTAGATGCAGCTATCACCTTTGAGGATGATTACAAGAATGTCCAAGAGGACCGAATGAAGAGAGCAAAGAAAGAAACCAAGAGGATCCAAGCAAGTAAGCCTAAACCTAATTTAGAGTTCAAACCAAGGAATCGACCCTTCAATATCAACAACAACCCCAAACAAGGTGCAAATCCAATTGGAAGGAATGTTATCTGTCATAATTGTGGGTTACCCGGGCATTTTCAAAGTGAATGTTGGAAGCCAGTCATCGTATGCTATGGGTGTGCTTAGAAGGGGCACATGAAACCCGATTGTCCCAAGAAACCACCAGGTGGTTGGCCTACATCAGGCGGTGGTCAAGAAAGAGGCGGAGGTGGACAGCCTAATAGAGGTGGAAGCTATGGCAAAAACAACAATGGAAAGTTTCAGGGGGATGATCCCAGGTACCCCAACCGAATAAGAAACAAGACAGTCGGATCGCGTCCGGCTGACCAGATGCAGCCAGACAGGGCAAGACAGGCCGGCTATCCCCCGGTAGCTGGATCAGCAAGAGGCAGCCGGATATGGCGACGTAGCCGGACCCAATCAGTGAGACAGGACGACGTGCATATCAGTGCACGGTATGCCCTGTACGGTGACAAGACTGGCAACCACCCGGCCATGCCGAAGACTTTGCATGGATGACGCAGGAACAGTGGCATGTGCTGACGACAGGCTCGCACAACGTCCACTGTGCCTACGACAACCATACCGCTCGTACTCTGATAAGACATGCCATACTGGGTACTGTAGATGACTAGCCGGCTGGGACCCGCCTGTGGGGCCTGCCAGTCGGACTATCCAGTGAGACCTTTGCCTCTCTGCCTATATAAGGAGAGGCAAGGCCTCAGTAGAAAGGGTTGGTCATACAACATTTAAGGCAGTAGCTAGCGCATACAGCTCGAGGAGCACTTGTAGTTCGTGTATTCCACATAGTCAGATCCGCCAGGAGTATGGGATTTACCTCACCATGAGGGCCCTGAACCTAGGTACTTCTTGCGTCCCGCTACGCTCGCTTATATCCAATCCCGCCTACGGACGCCGTCGATAGCTTCCCTGCTAGTCCCCACACCTCTATCTAACCTCCTCAGGTACTGCCGTTCCCAATACAACGATAGTTGGCGCCCACCGTGGGGCAAGATGGCTTCAACCGGAGTCACATTCCGCACGGGACCCCCCACTTCAGCCGGTGAGCGCGTGGCCTCCGGGCTGGTGCTCACGCTTGGCAAGTTCGACTGCGTCATCGACAACGCCTCCTACTTCGCCGGAACCTCCTTCCCGACGAACGGCACCGTCCTGCTATTCGGCGATCTCCCCATTTACGTCGCCACCGTTCTGGAGCGTTTCCCTAGGGAAATTGTCTCTGTCGCGGAGCTGCCGCACTTAGGCGGCAGCGCCTTCGCCGCGTCCCGCGGTGTGGAGGTCATGATGGCCGGTTCCAGCTCACATCCCCGCCAGCCACGGGAGCGAGGCGCGGACGAGGTTGGAACTTCCGCTCCCCCGCAGCCCCGGAACCCGGTGGAGGATGCCATTGATCGGCTCCTGACGCCGGTTAACCTCGGGGATAACCCGGAGGAGGCGGAGGCCAACTTCAGCATGGAGAGACAGATCCTCCTCCATGAGGCCATGGAGCTAGCGACAGCCCGCAAGCAGCTCGAGATCACCCGGCGCGAGTACGACCGCGCGCACGGCCTCACTCCGGCTACCGCAGAGCCGAGCCGGCGCGGCCAGGTACGGCGTCGGGGCGGCGAGTTGGGCAGTAGGATGGAAAAGGACAGGGAACCGGATTCCGCGCCTGCCCTGACACGACCCACCTACAGCACGCCCATCAAGAACTTGCGAGCGACGCGAGCCGCGGCAGAGGAACTACCCAGCCTGGAGGGCGAGGAGCGAGCCCGCCAGCACGCTCGCGTGCAGGAGCTCCTCCGCGTCGCGAACGAGCAGGCCGGTGCCAACCGGCAGATGCAGGAAGACCTTAGCTACTCCAGGGGGAGCAGGCTACCTGCCAGCAGCAGGGGCGCGCCGCGCGACACCCAGCAGGCGTCCTCCCCTCAGTCGCCCAGGGCCCGCAGCAGGCGTCGCAACTCTGGCAATAGGGGCCAGCCGCGCCAGGAGCAGACGGTGAACAGCAACCCGCCACGTCCCCCTCCGCCAGCCGGAGCGCCCAAACCAGCCGGTTCCCGTCTATCGGGCCGGGTGGGAGCGCCCAACCCGGATTATCCGGATGCCCGCGACCGCATCGAGCGCCTCGCTCAAGCGCGCGTCACGGAGGAGGAAGATTCTACCGGTCCGGTTTGTTTCGGACCCCGCATCCAGAACGAGCCGTTTCCGGATAAATTCTCCCTGCCTAGGGACACCCCCAAGTACGACAGCAGCATGAAGCCGGAAGACTGGTTGACCGACTATGCTACGGTAGTCGGCATCGCCCACGGGAACAAGCGCACAACCGTGCGCTACGGCCCCCTCATGCTAACCGGGTCGGAAAGGACATGGCTCAATAGCCTTGCGCCCAACAGCATCAACGCTTGTCCTGACTTCGAGAAGGTGATCGTCCGCAACTTCAACGGCACGTACAAGCATCCAGGGCGCCCGCGCGACCTGGCCCTGTGCGTCCAGGGCGACCACGAGACCGACCGCGAGTACCTCGCCAAATGGACGGAGCTGCGCAACACTTGCGAGGGCATCCTAGAGAGCCAAGCCATCAGCTTCTTCATCGAGGGTTGCCGAGAAGGCACCATGCTTCGCCACCGGCTACTGTGTGATGAGCCGAAAACCATGGCGGAGCTCATGACGGTTGTGGACTAGTACGCCACGGTGGATGCCGCCATGAAGAAGCCCCTCCGAGTAAACGCGGACGGCCGTCCGACTCCCACGGAGCTGGCTCGCGACCGACCAAGCAATCCGGCTGGAGAAGCCGGATCCTCCAGGCGCCACGGCAACGACAACCGGTCCCATGGGGACCGCCAGGCCGGACAACAGAAGCCTCGCTACCACGCGCGGCAGGTCATTGCTGTGGAGGGCGCGCCCGACGCGCCGACTAATGAGGCAAGGAGGCAGAAGCCACGGCTCACCTTCGACCAGATGTTCGACGACCCGTGCAAGTGGCATAGCGGTCCCTTCAAGTCGGCTACGCACACCACCCGGAACTGCAGCTGGACCCGCCAGCTAAAGGACCAGGGCAACCAGCCTCGTCCCCCGCCTCCCCCACCGGGTGGACCTCCACCACCAGCTAGGGGAGCCGGCAATGATGGTAATGGCGGCAACGGCGGCAACAACAACAACAACGGCTACCCCCAGCCGCACGCCGCCTACCACATCTTCGAGGCGGAGCAGGACGACAAGCACAGCCGCAGGCGATGCTCCTAGGAGGTCAATGCCATCGTCTCTCCGGTCCCCCAGTACCTGAACTGGTCGGAAACCCCCATCACCTGGAGCCGGGCGGATCAGCCTGAGCATCTACCGACTCCCGGGGGCTACGCCATGGTGCTCGACCCTTTCATCGTCTCCAACACGCGCACCTGCCAATTCTCGCGTGTCCTCATCGACGGAGGCAACAGCCTCAACCTCCTCTACCAGTCCTCGCTGGAGAAGCTAGGCATTTGAGAAAGCGACCTGCACCCGACTACCACGACGTTCCACGGCGTACTGCCGGGGCCAGCCTGCGCCCTGCTAGGGAAAATCCAGCTGGACGTCATCTTCGGGACCGAGGAGAACTTCCGCCGTGAACCAATCTGGTTCGAGGTGGTAAATCTGACGAGGTCCTACCACGCTCTCCTCGGGCGCCCCGCCCTCACCAAGTTCATGGCCATCCCCCACTACGCCTACCTCAAGACGAAGATGCCGAGACCCCACAGCGTGATCACCGTCACCGGCTGCTTCAGGCGTTCGATGGAGTGCGCCTCGGCTGGTTCCAAACTGGCAGAGGCCCTCATCATAGCCAAAGAGAAGCGCGTGATCATGCGCAATGTGGCCATGGCCCAGCAGGACATTCCGGCTAGCAGCAAACTGGCTAGAGAAGGAGCTTTCCAACCAGCAAAGGAGACGAAGAGGATCCTGCTTGACCCCTCCGATCCGACTAAGTTCGTCACCATTGGCGCCGGCTTGGACATCAAATAGGAAGGCACGCTCGTTGACTTCCTCCATGAGAATCATGACATCTTCGCGTGGTCCCCCAAGGACATGCCGGGTGTGCCGAGGGAGTTCGCCGAGCACTCGCTTCACGTGCGTCCGGACGCCAAGCCGGTCAAGCAACCTCTGCGCCGGTTCACAGAGGAGAAGAGAAAGATAATCGGTGACGAGATCACCCGGCTCCTTGCAGCCGGGTTCATCATGGAAGTGTACCACCCGGACTGGTTGACGAACCCAGTCCTGGTGCTGAAGAAGAACAAGACCTGGCGTATGTTTATTGACTACACCAGCCTGAACAAGGCGTGCCCGAAAGACCCCTTCACCTTGCCCCGTATCGATCAAGTCATCGATTCCACGGCCGGCTGTGATTTGTTGTCTTTTCTAGATTGTTATTCCGGGTACAATCAGATCCGGCTAAACCCGGCTGATCAGATTAAGACATCATTTATCACCCCCTACGGGGCTTTCTACTATGTAACCATGCCTTTCGGCCTAAAGAACGCAGGTGCCACCTATCAGCGATGTATGCAGAAATGCTTGCACTCGCAGATAGGCCGAAACGTGCACGCTTACGTGAATGACGTGGTCATCAAGACCAAGGAGAAGCGCACCCTCCTCGAGGACCTGGGAGAAACATTTGGCAACCTCCGCCAGTACCAGATGAAGCTGAACCCAGAGAAGTGCGTCTTCGGAGTGCCGTCCGGCCAGCTACTCGGTTTCCTCGTTTGACAGCGAGGTATCGAGGCGAATCCAGAGAAGATCGCGGCCATCGAAAGGATGCAGCCGCCCAGGAACCTGGTTGGAGTCCAGAAGTTCACCAGATGCCTGGCTTCCCTCAGTCGCTTCGTCAGCCGGCTGGGGGAGAAGGCACTCCCGTTGTACCAGCTGATGAAGAAGACGGACAAGTTCTCCTGGACTTCGCAAGCCGACACCGCGTTTCACGACCTCAAGCGCATGCTATCCACAACACCGGTTCTAGCCACGCTGGCTAGCAAGGAGCCGATGTTGCTCTATATAGCAGCCATCAGCCGGGTCGTCAGCGTCGTCCTGGTGGTGGAGTGCCCCGAGGAAGGCAAGGCTCAGCCGGTTCAGAGACCCGTCTACTACCTCAGCGAGGTTCTCTCCCTCTCCAAGCAGAACTACCCCCACTACCAGAAGATGTGATATGGCGTGTACCTGGCATGCAAGAAGCTCAAGCACTACTTCTAGGAGCACCCGATTAAGGTCGTGTGCACTGCACCCCTTTCAGAAATCATCGGTAACAAGGACGCCACCGGTCGAGTCGCCAAGTGGGCCATCGAGTTTGCCGCCTACTCCATCCAGTACGAGCCCCGGCTCACGATCAAGTCGCAGGCGTTGGCGAACTTCCTCGTCGACTGGGCCGAGACCCAATATCTCCCACCGGTTCCGGATTCGGACCATTGGCGGATGCACTTCGACGGGTCGAAGATGCTCGGGGGTTTGGGAGCCGGCATCATGCTCTCCTTGCCTAAAGGAGACCGGCTGGAATACGTGCTGCAGATCCACTTCAAGGCCTCCAAGAAGATCGGTGTCAACCGGGTCCTGTGCTTCGGTGATTCGGACTTGGTGGTGCAGCAGGTATCCGGAGAATGGGACGCCAGAGATGCAAACATGACTCTCTACCGGTTCCACATCCAGAAGCTCAGCGCCTCCTTCGATGGGTTTGAATTTCACCACATCCCCTGAGTCAACAACGAGGCAGCCGATGGGCTCTCCAAGATCGGATCCACCAGGCAGGCCATCCCACCAGGGGTCTCCCTGGAGCACCTACGCAAGCCATCCATCAACCTGTCGCCAGAATCAGACTCCATCGTCTGGGCAGGAAGCGTTCCGGCTGACGGAACGGCGGAAGCGGAGCCGGCAAAACCACCAAAGAAGAATACCCCCACCTATTCCGGCCAGGCAGTGCCTTCCGGCTCGCAAGACCCGGGGGCTGCCGGCTCGCCTAGTGGCTCGGGGGCTGCCGTTCCGGGTACGCCACTCGGACGACCCCCCAACACCCGTCAGCCGGAGGACAAGAGCGTCCTCGTTATCCGGGAAGTGCCATCCTGGGCACAACCCTTCATGAGCTACATCGCCGATGGAGAACTTCCGAACAAAGAGGTGGAGGCTAGGCAAATCCGGCGTCGCGCGCACACGTACACCATCATAAACGGCGAGCTGTAGAAGCGCAGCGTATCCGGTATCTTTCAAAGATGTGTTGATGTGGACACGGGTTACCGGCTACTCAAGGATATCCACCAGGGCGAGTGCGGGCACCACGCTTCGTAAGGGGCGATAGTCGCCAAGGCATTCCGCCATGGTTTCTATTGGCCCACCGCCCTCGAGGATGCTGAGCAGCTGGTCCGCGCGTGCAATGGGTGCCAGCGCTTCGGGCAGCTCAGGCACATGCCAGCTTCGGTACTCAAGACCATACCGATCACCTGGCCCTTCGCGGTTTGGAGCCTCGACATGGTCGGTCCCTTCAAGCGAGCACGCGCGGGCATGACCCACCTGCTGGTGGCGGTGGACAAGTTCACGAAGTGGATCGAGGCCAAGCCTATCCGGAAGCTGGATGGAGCGACGGTTGTTACCTTCTTCACCGACATCATCAACCGCTTCGGCTACCCCAACAACATCATCACCGACAATGGCACAAACTTTGCCAAGGGGGCCTTCGCTCGGTTCTGCAGCAACAAGAGCATCCGACTGGACCTCGCCTCTATCGCGCGCCCGCAATCCAACGGGCAAGTCGAAAGAGCAAACGGCTTGGTGCTAGCCGGCATCAAGCCACGTCTCATCGAGCCATTGGAGCGTTCACTCGGATGTTGGATCGAAGAACTTCCGGCTGTGCTGTGGAGCCTCCACACCACGCCGAATAGGTCAACCGGCTACACGCCATTCTTCCTGGTCTACGGATCGGAAGCCGTCCTCTCCGTCGACATCGAGTTTGACTCCCCTCGCGAGCTCCTCTACAATGAAAAAGCCAACCAGGAGTCACAGGAGGATGGAGTGGACCTCCTGGAGGAGGCCCGCAAGCTGGCCCTGTCCAGATCAGCCCTGTACCAGCAGCGACTACATCGCTACCATTCAAGCCGGATCCGCCCAGTCGCATTCCGCGAGGGTGACCTAGTTCTCCGGCTGGTGCAAGACATGAAGGGCATGCACAAATTAGCACCACCCTGGGAGGGCCCCTTCATCATCAGCCGGGCGCTGCCCAATGACTCCTACTACCTCATCGACGCGCAGCAGCCGCGCAAGAACAAGATGTACAAATCAGACGAGGAGACCGAGCATCCCTGGAACGCGGCCCTACTGCGCCTGTTTTACACCTAGTCGCCAGGCAGTGTATGTATCCCGAAAACCCTATGAATGAAAAATGCGGACCCCTACGAGAATCTCGGGGGCTCCTTGCTAGAAATGTATGTGCACTCATTTTCCGGTTCAAATTTTCCGGCTCTGGCAACCTCTACCCGGGGGCTTGCCGGCTGGCCCGGCCTGCTAAGTTAAGAAACCGGCTGAGTACTGTGCGACGATGTCAGAGGCCCACTCTTCGTCTCAGCTACAGACCGCAACCCGGCTGTCCGGCTAGCAAGAGCAAAAGCCCGAGGCATCCCACACAAAACGGGGAGGAGACGCGACAGACCGGGTGTCCCGGCCCTGCAACTAGCTCGAACCAGTCTAGGTGCTAAGCCGTTAGTACCTTGCGTAATGTAATGTTAGCTCCCTTCAATTCCGGCTGCAGACCGTGACCCGGCTGCTCGGAAAGGACGCAGCGAAAACAGCAGAGCACACGAGAAAACGACTAAGTGTCTGGAAAGGGACAAGCCAGTTTTCGAAAAAACAAGCCGTTTTCCGGCTACAATTTGGCAGACTAACCTACTAACCTATGTGGACATGTGTGTATGCGTATGTACATTTTGTCCGATTACCTAGAGTCAGAATTCAGGAGAAGGAAATAAGATTCGAAGTCCTTGCCTTCATCAAGCGCTCCGAATCTCGGGGGCTACACCCACTGGGTGCGCTCGCGCGCCCCCAGTGGAATCTTGTGGTTCCCGACCGGCTAAAGGTGTTTAGTCGGCCGATCGGAGCCCAGGTGAGGGTAAGGGCTGGAGCAAGAGAAGACAAGGAAGATTCGAAGCACCTGGCTGCGCCAGCTACTCCGAATCTCGGGGGCTACACCCAGTGGGTGCGCTCGCACGCCCCCACTGGAATGTTAGTTCCCCCGGCTGAAGGTGTTCAGCCAGCAAAAGCAACAGACTGAGATGAGTCTAGTCGGATAAAGATAGAAGAATTGGGAAAGAAGGAAGATTCAAAGCACCTGGCTACGCCAGCTACTACGGACCTCGGGGGCTACACCCAGTGGGTGCGCTCGCGCGCCCCCACTGGAGGTGCAGTTACCCCGGCTAAGAGTGCGTAGCCGGGCGAAGTAAGCCGGATAAAGTTAACCGGCGAAGTATTGAAAGAAAATCCAAAGCACACAAGTTGAAGGAAATCCAAGCAAGGTCAATATTAACAAACAGAAAGGAGGCGAAGCTCCCATAAGTTACCCAGCATCAGAGACAACCGGTATAGACAGACAAGTTTTCACATACAACTGAAGCAAGACAAATACACCCGGCATCCCGGGGCGATAACTAGACAGCAGGGCCCTTGCCACGAGGGAGATCTTGGCCGGCAGAAGCTTCGGGCGGCGGAGGAGGCGCGGAGCTTGACCCGGTTCCGGTGCTGGCAGGCGGTGGCATCGGGCCCTCCGCATCAGGAGTATCGATGGACTCCGAGTCGGTGAGCACCTCGTCGGGATCCACGTAATCGGCGATCTTGATGGCGGATCCGCGGAGCTCCGGATGGGCTTGGCGGATGGCGACAAGATCGGCTCCGGCACGGAAGCCACCGTCGATCTTCTCGACGCGGGCGTCCTTGTACCAGGAGAGCATGAGGGCCAGAGCCATCTCCGCTCCGGCCCGCCCCGCCAAGTCTCGCAGCCGGTCCACCGCAGCCGGCACCTCCCCCACCTTCACCATCGTCTCCGGAACTGGAGCCTCCGGCCACACGAAGGAGAAGATGTCCCGCGCCGCCTGACGAAGGTTGGCAGCTTCCTCACCAAGGAGAATGACGAGCTCCTGGGCCGTCGGCTGTGCTCCTGGACAGTTCTCCTGCAGCCGGTTGTAGGCTAGCAGGTCTATGCCGGGGTAAAAGGCTGTCAGAAAAGAGGAGTCAGATCCGGCTACCGGATCCGGAAAGAAAGGAAGACGGGAAAAGGACTCACCCTTGGCAGTGTGGCCGACCTGCATCAGCTCCTCCACCAGCACCTTCTCCTTGGTCGCTAGCTGTTTGATCTCCTTCTCTTGGTCCTTGTTCTGGGCCTCGAGAAGGGAGAAGGCTTCGGCCCGGCTAGCGAGCGAGGCGTCGCGCTCCTTGATGGTGGCCTCCAAACCATCCACCCTGGCGTGCCAATCCCTGTTCTGTAGCCGCAGAGTAGAATTGGACTTGCTCAGCCAGTCGTTTGCTTTCTTCAAGCGATCGATCTCGCGCTGAGCGCACACGAGGATGGCTGCAACAAAACCGGCTATCAGTACCCCAAAAAAAGGGGGGGGGAGCCGGGTGAAGCGAACTTACTCTGGGAAGTCCCGTTGGTGGCAACAAGCTTCTGCTCCAATGTCCGGTTCCCGCCGGCTGTGGCCTCCAGCAGCTGGATCTCCTTCACCGCCAGCTCGAGCGTGGCGGCAAGGTCCGACAGCGAGGCGGCGGAGGAAGCGTCATCATCCATGGCATTGACGGCCAAGGACTCCTTCGCCGCGACCACCGCCGTCCGCCATTCCTCCCCAGGCTCCCCGTCGGAGTTGTCATTGCCAACGATGATGAGCTCCTTGCCGGCAGCCCTCCGCGCGCCTGCGGAGGAGCCTTCCGGCTGGGGGGGACTCCACTTCTGGCTGGGGAACTTCCGGCTGGGCGGAGGCGGTCGGCTCAGCCCGAGGGGGAGGCGAGGGCTGCGCCTCAGAAGAAGGAGGGGCGCTGGTCGGCGCAGTCAGGGCACGGGGCAGTGACCTAGCTGGCGTGTGTGCCGGGCTCGCGGCTCCAAAGGAGACCAGAGCGCTAAAAAGAAAGAGGAGAAGACAAGAGCAAAACAAAACAAAGTCAGAAAAGGAAGAAAAAGGGCAAATAGGCAGAAAGCGCCGAAAGAAAAAGTGGAGGGGGGAAGCAGCATACCCCGGCACAATCGGAGGCGGCCCCTTCTTCCGTCCAAGACGGGTCGGCGGCAAGGCGCCGGACCGGCTCCTCCGTCGCAGGCCGGCGGGAGACGGAACGACTGGAGCCGCTCCCGCCTGCCTCGCTGTCCGTCACGGAGCGCGTCACCGGGTCCATGGTCGGCGCGGCCTCCTCCTCGTGCACCTCCGCGTGCGGGTCGGCTGCCAGCTCATCATTCCGGCTGGGGAAGGCATCGTCGTCCCCATCCGATTCCTCGCCGGACCGCCGAGCGCGCGGCTCGGGCAAGTCGGACGCGAATTCCTCGAGGGGAGCCTCGCCCTCCTCGCGGATGATGCAAGGGAACATCTGCCGAATACAAGAGATCAGCCAAACGAAAACAAGGAACAAGTACAAGAAACACCAAAAGAGCATCCGGTTAGAAGGGCTTACCCGGGGCACGCGGTTCTCTCGACTATAAGGCGCCAGCCTGAACTTCGAGTTCTCCGGCAGCCGTTCCTTGGTGAACGTCCACACCCACTCCTTCAGGTTGTGGTAGCGGGGATCACGGCGCGACAGCCGGGTCGGGTCTAGCCGGCCGGAGTAGTAGTAGCACATCTTGTGTGCTCGCTGCTGCAACGGCATCATCAGCCGGGACATCCGGCTGAGAGTGACGTCCAGGCCGATCAGCCGATAGTGGACGAGCGAGCGCATGCGCTTCAGCAACTCATCCGTCTCCGCCTTATCATCGTGGAACTTCAAGTCCCAGTTCTGCCGGCTAGACTCGACGTCCTGGAAGGCCGAAAGATTGATCCGGTCGACGTTGGTGAGGTTCTTCACGTAGAAGTACGACTGCTGCCACAGTCGTACCGTATCGTGAAGAAGGAATTTGGGGTAGCCGGTCTGCGAGCGGGAGTAGATGGAGGCGCCGCCGCAGATGACTAGTGGCCCTTGAGTGAATTGCACCTGTGGCCGGACTCGGAAGAGCCGGCAGAAGAGCCCGAGATCTGGCTGGATCCCGAGGTAGCTCTCGCAGAAAGCCACGAAGTGCGCCAACGTCCCGATTGCATTAACGCCGAGGTGGTGGAGGCGAAGATCGAAGAAAGCAAGAAATGTCAAGAGGAACGGGTTCACCGGAAGGGAGAACCCGTGTGCCAATTGGGAGAGGAAGATGACGCGCTCTCCCTCCGCCGGATGCGGCGACACCTCCCCCGCCGGCGCCAACCGCACCGCCACCTCCTCCGTCGGCGGGAGGACGCGGGTGGCGCGGTACTTCGTGATTTGGTCTTCGGTGACGGCGGAGCCGCACTAGGCCCCGCGGTCGGCGGACATTTCCGGTTGATGAGGGGGAGCGGCGACGGAAGAGTGGCGGTGGCCCGTAACGTCGACAACGGCGAGCGGGCGGCGCAGAGGGCAAGAGCGCAGAAGCAGGAGCACGCGAGGGAGAAGGAAACTACAGCGGGGGAGCGAAGGAAAGAAATTGCCTCCCCCGCGGCGTCCCTTTAAAGGACCGGAAGGGCAACCGTCGATGGGGCACGTGGCGCGCATCCGGGCAACCCACACCCCAACCGCCGCCTAGATCCCGTGTGCCAGGGCAGGATGCGCAGACGATCCTGGAGCGAGAACCGAAGCGCCGGACAACAGTTTCCCGAGGCGAAGTGCGACGGGACGTTACGCTGCCCGCCGCAGAGCAATGATGGCGCGTGCGCGTATGGCCAGCGTCAGCACTGACATCACGGGTAGCGCAACCGCCAGGCTCAGCCGAACACAAATTCAAAAGCAAGAGGAAGCGCACGCACATTTCGCCTAAGGGAGGAATCCACACACGCTCGAGGGCTAGTGTTAGGGGGATGATCCCCAGGTACCCCAACCGAATAAGAAACAAGACAGTCGGATCGCGTCCGGCTGACCAGATGCAGCCAGACAGGGCAAGACAGGCCGGCTATCCCCCCGGTAGCCGGATCAGCAAGAGGCAGCCGGATACGGCGACGTAGCCGGACCCAATCAGTGAGACAGGACGACGTGCGTATCAGTGCACGGTACGCCCTATACGGTGACAAGACTGGCAACCACCCGGCCATACCGAAGACTTTGCGTGCATGACGCAGGAACAGTGGCCTGTGCTGACGAGAGGCTCGCACGGCGTCCACTGTGCCTACGATAGCCATACCGCTCGTACTCCGATAAGACATGCCATACTAGGTACTGTAGATGACTAGCCGGCTGGGACCCGCCTGTGGGGCCTGCCAGTCGGACTAGCCAGTGAGACCTTTGCCTCTCTGCCTATATAAGGAGAGGCAAGGCCTCAGTAGAAAGGGTTGGTCATACAGCATTTAAGGCAGTAGCTAGCGCATATAGCTCGAGGAGCACTTGTAGTTCGTGTATTCCACATAGTCAGATCCGGCAGGAGTAGGGGCTTTACCTCACCACGAGGGCCCCAAACCTGGGTACTTCTTGCGTCCCGCTACGCTCGCTTGTATCCAATCACGCCTGCGGACGCCGTCGATAGCTTCCCTGCTAGTCCCCACACCTCTATCTAACCTCCTCAGGTACTGCCGTTCCCAATACAACGACAGCAAGAGAGGCAGACCTACTGGAAAGCTGAATTGTGCAACCTTGGAGGAGGTGGATAACTCGGATCAAGCGGTGATAGGTATGCTCAATATTCTCACAAATCCTGGAAAAATTCTATTTGATACAGGTGCAACTACTTCATTCATATCTGAACAATTTTGTGATAAGTTCGGGATTAGAAGGGCACCGTTGGAAAAAACTATGACCATAGTTACCGCTGGAGGGATCGTGGTAGTTAGAAACATAAAATTAAACCAAGTTATCTCAATCTATGGTCAAACCAATTATGTGGATCTTTATGTGATTCCATTAAGGGGAATAGTAGTAGTGTTGGGAATGGATTGGATGGCTGAGTATGGGGCTCAGATCAATTGTGAGGATAAAACCGTTTCAATCAAGTCTCCAAGTGGAGGAAGGATAGTCTATCAGGCAGATAAACATAGTCGTATCATGGTAGATCTGCAATTGAACTCAATGAAGGAGGTCAAATTAGAAGATATTCCTGTAGTGAAGGAATTTCAAGATGTTTTTCCAGCAGAGTTACCAGGAATGGCACCTGATTGAGAAATAGAGTTCTCTATTGACCTGATACCTGGTACAACACCAATAGCCCAAGCACCATACAATATGGGACCAAAAGAATTAAAAGAGCTTAAGGAGCAAATTGATGAGTTAGCCAGAAAAGGATTTATTCAGGAAAGTGTATCCCCATGGGGAACTCCGGTAATTTTTTGTGGATAAAAGAGATGGAGGACGAAGAATGTGTGGTGATTACAGAAATCTCAACAATGTTACCATCAAGAACAAATATCCATTTCCAAGAATTCAAGATCTATTTGATCAAGTCAAAGGAGCTGGAGTATTTTCCAAGATTGATCTAAGATCAGGATACCATCAGATAAAAATCAAACCTAAAGATGTTCCAAAAACAGCATTTGTGTCAAGGTATGGACATCACGAGTACCTCGTCATACCTTTTGGATTGACCAATGCACCAGCAATATTCATGCACCTAATGAATAAAATCTTCATGCCGTATCTGATAAGTTTGTTATAGTGTTTATTGATGGTATTTTGATATACTCAAAGGATAAAGAAGAGCATGCTGATCATTTGAAGATAGTGTTGCAAATCTTGAGAGAACATAAGTTGTATGCTAAATTTAGAAAGTGTGAATTTTGGTTGGACAAGGTAGAATTTCTTGGTCATGTAATCAGTAAGGATGGAATTGCGGTAAATCCGTCCAAAGTTCAACCAGTATTGGAATGGAATGCACCAACTAATGTGAAATAAATCCGAGGTTTCTTAGGCATGGCAGGCTATTATCAGAGATTCATTGAAGGTTTTTCCAAGATAGCTGGACCAATGACCAAATTGTTAAGAAAGAATGCACCATTCATATGGGATGAGAAGTGCGAAGCAAGTTTTCACGAATTGAAAACCATATTAACAACCGCACCAATCTTAGCTATACCGAAAACCAGAAAAGATTACACAGTATATTGTGACGCATCGAAAGAAGTACTAGGATGTGTGCTAATGCAAGATCGCAAGGTAATTGCTTATGGGTCTAGACAACTAAAACCTCATGAAGTCAACTACCCAACACATGATTTGGAGTTAGCAGCAATGATATTTGCTTTAAAAGGATGGAGACATTTTCTCTATGGATCAAGGTGTGAGTTATACGCAGATCATAAAAGTCTTAAATATTTCTTTACTCAGAAGGTGCTGAATATGAGACAGAAAAGATGGCTGGAGTTGATCAAGGATTATGATCTTACAATTAACTATACTCCAGGAAAGGCCAATGTAGTAGCAGATGCTTTAAGTCGGAAGAGTACATATACTCAACCCATCCATAGAGTATTACCAAAAGAATTGCAAATGGATTTGGAAAGGTTAGAAATACAATTTTTAAGGACAGAAGTTCGTGTAGGCTTAGCTACCATGAGGGTTGTAGAGGAGCAAAGTAGTGATCTTCGTCATGAGATTTATCGACATCAACTTGATGATCCATTTATTGCTGAAGAAATCAGAAGAATTTCTGAAGGACAAAAATCAGTTTTCACCTAGGAGATTATGGATCTTTATGGTTCCAAAACCGTCTTTGTGTACCAGATGTATCGGAGATCAAAGAGGTGATACTCCGAGAAGCACATGAAACACCATATTCAATTCATCCAGGAAGTACGAAGATGTACATGGATCTTAAGGAATTATTCTGGTGGAATAACAGGAACAGGGATATTGCAAAGTATGTATCTGAATGCCATACTTGTCAAAGGGTAAAAGCAGAACATCAAAGTCCAACAGGACCATTACAACCTCTAGATATTCTGGAATGGAAATGTGAAGAAATTGGTATGGATTTTATCACAGGATTACCCATGACAACAAAGCGGAAGGATATGATATGGGTGATTGTGGATAGATTCACAAAAAGTGCACATTTTATCCCGGTAGATGAAAAAGATAATGCTGAAAAGTTAGTATAAATCTATGTCAAAGAGATAGTAAGTAAGCACGGAGTACCCAAGAAGATTGTATCAGATAGAGGATCTATGTTTACTTCAGCATTTTGGAAACAATTACATGAAGCACTTGGCTCAAAGCTAGATTTCATCACAGCCTATCATCTCGAAACTGGAGGCCAAACGGAAAGGACCAATCAAATCTTAGAGGACATGCTTAGAGCTTGTGCATTATATTTTGGAGGTTCGTGGGAAGATCATCTACTGTTGGCAGAATTTTCTTACAACAATAGCTATCAAAGTAGTCTGAAAGCAGCACCATATCAAGTACTTTATGGGAGAAGATGTAGATCACCAATATGTTGGTATGAACCTGGTAGTAGGAAGGAATTTGCACCAGATTATATCAAGGAGAAGAAAGATATCATCGATATTATTAGAGATCGATTGAAGATAGCTCAAAGTCGACAGAAGTGTTATGCTGATCAAAGTCGAAGATCATGGCATCCAGAAGTGGGGATATGGTATATCTCAAAGTAAGTCCAATGAAGGGAGTTAAAAGATTTGGAGTCAAAGGAAAACTGAGTCCAAGATATATCGGACCATTTAAGATACTGAGTCAGAATAGAACAATAGCTTATGCTCTTGAGTTACAAAAAAGATTGGCTCAAGTTCATAATGGTTTTCATGTGTCATAATTACGGAAATGTCTTAAAGTTCCCGATGATGTAATTACATATCAAGAAATCGAGTTACAAGCAGATTTGAATTCTATTGAGAAACCCTATAAAATTCTAGAAGAGAACTAGAAAAGGTTGAGAAACAGGGCAATCAAATACTGCAAAGTACAATGGGAACATCACCCGGAGCGAGAAGCCACATGGGAGAAAGAGGATGACTTAAAAGAAGCATATACAGAACTATTCAGGTACACATCAGCAAACTTCAAGACGAAGTTTAATTTAAGGGGGGAAGTCTGTAACACCCTAGCATTAAGGAACCAACGAAGGGTAGAAATAGGAATCTGTGCATATGCATGCATTCATCTATAAAATCAGGGTAAAATTTTCGCCAAATAAAAACCTAAAGAGATCAGAGTTTCTTTCACTAACGAAAGGTAGGAATAGCTCTCTGAAGTGATTGCTATAAATTTTGACATGACCTTTAGCCATTATTGTGTTTTGGGGGGAAATATTTTGAATTCAAATTTGAAATTTTAACCATTTGAAAAATATTTGAAAATTACAAGTTAGAAACATAAAGTGGATTTCCAAAAGGATGTATTAACATTTTTTGATTATATTGTTAGATATATTAAACAACAATATGAATTTAAGATAAGGGACTTCAAATAAGAAATGAATTCTTATTTCTCTTCTTTATTCCATAATAAGATTACAAATGGAGATAATTACACCAAAACAGAATATTACAAGGAATTGAGTCCAATAAAATGAATCTTTATTAAATCATAGGAATATTATTACAAGGTTCTTCACAAAGAGAATAGAAGAAGATTACAATAAGAATCTATACTACCTATCTATTCCTGTAGTACATCTTGAGCATCCAGACCTTGTTTCTGCAAAATAAGGTAAACCACTCAAAAAGAAATAAAATGTTAGTTGATTAGTTTTACTCTCAGTGGTGAACAGTGAAGTGCACTGTTCATATTACATCATAGAGTAATTGAAAAGGGCAAGTTTCACCAATGTGTAGTATCTGTTCTTTTAAGCAAATAGCTCTAGTGTCACATTATAAGCCAAGTAGAAAAGTGGTAAGTTTCACCAGGATAAGTAATAATAAAAGGATGGGGTAGTTTAAACCATATTTACTTAATCTCATCCATAGCCAAAGCAAATAGTGAAGGAGCTCACACACCTAAATGCATGCATTGAGGTGTGAGCAGCAGAGAGCAAAGGGGCAGTTTACATCATAGCAGCGTAGAGCAAAGCAAGCTTTGCTATTCACTTCGTACAGAGCCCAACCATAGTTTGTCACCAGCACATCCTAGAACAGCACCAGATCTTGCAACCATACCACGAGATCAAGTACTTTCCACCACAGAAAACCCAGGAGATCACCAGCAAAGATGGTGAGTTGAGGAGGGGATGTACTAGGTGGATACCAAGGCCACACAGGAGAAACAACAGCAGGAGGAGCAAGACAAGGCCAAGAGGAAGCCAAAATAAATCCAGGGCTACCACAAGCCAGAAGTAAAAGGCAACATCAAGACAAGGCTACCAGGGTATATCCCAACATTTAGATCTAATCATTTTCCATCTTACACATTCATGTTCTTACAAGCACATGATAAGTGGACATATTAGACAGCAGATCATAAACAACCAGATAAGGCATGTGTTCTTGCATAGGCAGGGTCTCAAACCAGCATCACTGACACTATGATCTATTTTAACTAGATAGATACACATCACAGCTGCTGTTACAGGGCACATTCTCAGAAGGGTAGCACCTCTGTACCTAGCAGGTTCATATCTGCTTGAGTACAAGCTCAAGCATATCCTCTTCAACAAAGATAATCATATTCCTAAATGATTTAGGAATCATAAACAGACACTTTATTTTAGAAAGGATAGTAAAGACCAACGATGTCTATCACTAGGCCACACTTTACATAAACCACTAAGTTTAATCACTTTTTACAAGCATATAGGAATCATATCTTTATAAATCATCTCCTTATTAATCACAGAGCAGAGACTAGCACTAGTAACTTTAGATTTACACAGTAACATGATTAAACCTGAGACTGAACACATCAGTGTTTCACAAGTAAGCAATTAACCAAACATTAGTATAGAGAGCATCCCAACTCAACTCCATAGGAGTAAATCCACAACCACAACAACTTGGGCATCCACATTAAACTAAGAATGCTTTTACAGAGTGTTTTATGACAGAGAACAGGGTAACAAATGCATGATTAGCGGAGTGTTCTCTGATAGAGAACAGAGTAACAAACATGCTCAACAAAGATTGGCACTACACTAACAGTACATCAACATTAAAGGATTAGCATACGCAAGATTAACCCTAGAGTTATGCTAAATGACAACTGTAGGGGGAATCAACCCTAGGAATTTAGGGATGAACCTTAAATGTGGAAATCCATCACAAGTGACCACATGGAATGGAATAGAGGCAAGGTAGAGCATAGAGAGGAGAATAGGGCACTTACTCGAGGTTCTCGTAAGGTTTTCGAAGAGGAAGCAGAGAGAAGGCCGGCGCCAGAGAAGTAGCGGCACGGGGAGCACCCCGAGGGGGCGCTGCAACCCATGTCTGCGACCCATGGAAGAGTGGCGCCACAAGAACCACATCATCATCGAGGGAGCACCAGAGCACGGTGGACCCAAACCCTAGCCACGAGGTGGGGGTCAACATCAACCAGCGACATCATCCGTGTTGTCTTGCACCATGGCAATAGACACGGTGGCCTGGAGAAACCGGAATCACCCACGGCGGTGGCGACATCGAGCGGCCAGAGAGGATGTCGCGCGAGAGAGAAAATAGGGAAGAGAGAGCGAGTGGATGGTACTGGGCGAGGTGTGAGCAACCCAGTACTACCTAGGGGTGTTTGTCCAGCCCAAGCAGGTCGGGTCAGGCTGGGCCAGCCCAATGGGCCAGGCCCGTGTTTTAAACGAAGGACTTATGTAAAATACCTAATTACAAATATATCCCTGAGATAAATTAGGCTCTAGAAAAATAAAATAAAAAATCCTAAAAATACAAATAATATATTTATGAAATCACAAAAATATCCTCTATCCAGTAAAAATACTAGATAGTAATTTTAAGCAATTAAATATAGATCTACTATTAAAATTGTATATATTCCTTCTAGATTTTATAAAAAATACAAAACACTTAAAATTGAATACAATTCATTTTAAAGATTCTAAAGGGAAGTGCTATTATATAAAACTACTAGTTTGTATTTTTGAAAAGTAAATCAAGTGTGATAAAAATAAAGTTTTATTTCCTTAAAGGAATTTTAGTTAAATATTTAAAAGAGTTAAAATTAAATAAATTCATTTTTAAACTCTTAGAATAATACTAGTTATTATAAAAATGCTAAATATCAAAATAATTTGAATTTAATGATTCTTGAGTAATGCTTTTCTTTTATTAATTAAAAGAAACTTAAAACTTTTACAAGGTGGGTAAAACACGCGAAGAAGAAAGAAAACAAATCATGGCATGACATTACTATGAATTGCATATTGCTTCTTTAAATATTGGCCTTACTGGGCAATAATGGTTTTCTGTAGAAACCGGAGCTCAAGGTCAAGTGGAAGTATCCAACTTCACTACCTTACAGTCACAAGGCAAGTTCATAGTTGCTCATGTCCTTTGAAGAGTCTTTATGAAAGTATTTGAAAATTGTGTGTTATCACCTATGTTCTAAAAGAGACAAAAAATAAGTATTTTCCCAAACAAATGAAATGCTATTATCATCCTAAGTGATGATAAATACTAAGAATTGTAGGGGAATCTAAGATTCAAATTGCAAAACAACTAGGATTTAATCACCCATAACATCAGTGATTCTAGCACCATATATTACGCGTTAACCATGAGATCTGGAATGGGACGGAGAAGTCAGCTGGATCTTCTTCCTTTTGCATGGATGGATGACCTTATCGTGAGGTTGTAGCTTCCTTGCAGGGACTAAGCAGATGGGTGGGACTCCTAGTTCCCCACGATATTGGTGTCTAGACTTTCCGTGAGGGGCTGTCGGAGGTATATCTGCCTATACGGGGGTTGCTAGGGACATGATCTTCTCACTGGAGTCTCCAAGGGGTTTCTAGGGTTATATCTGCCTATATGGGGTTAACGGAGGTATATCTGCTTAGGGAGGTTGTGTCTTCATGCGGGGTCGCGGAGAGGGGTGATGACCCACAAGTATAGGGGGTGTATCGCAGTATTTTCGGTAAGTAAGAGTGTCGAACCCAACAAGGAGCAGAAGGTGCTGGCTAGTGGTATGGATCAGGAATTCTCTGCAAATACTTAGAAATGGATTTTAAGGGGTTTTCGATAAAGCAAGTAAACGAAGTATGAGTAAATAAAAGATAGTAGGAATAAATGCAGCAAGTGGCCCAATCCTTTATGCAGCAAAGGACAAGCCGGTTGTATTACTTAAGATGACCAAACGTTCTCGAGGACACATGGGAAGACTGTCAAGTGCTTTCTCTTCATATAGTTGATTAATCTTCTTAAGCTTGCTAAGTGTTGTGTGGGTGAACCTGTGCTAATGTACCGACCTTCCTAGGACTAATACATACTTGTGATTATACCCCTTGCAAACATCCATCAGTACAAGAAAGTAATTAAGGTAGAAACCTAACCACATCTTTAAACTCTAAGACCCTTACATCCCTTGTGCAATGGTTTCCTAACGGGGGTTCAGGTTTCTGTCACTCCAGCAACCCCCACAATTAGTAGCCAAATACACAATGCCTTCCCCTAGGCCCATATAGGTGAAGTGTCATGTAGTCGACGTTCACATGACACCACTAGAAGAAGTACAACACAACTTAAATATAAAACTATTGAATCTTTCTCAACACAATTCCACTACTAACAACATGACTTCTCCCATGTCCTCAAGAACAAAACGACCTACTCACAAGACATCATATGGATCATGATCAGAGATGGAATAATGATGTATAACAATCTGAACATAAACAATAATTCAATGGTTCACTCAATAGCATCAACTACAAAGAGTAATCAACACCGGGAAAGTTTCCCCTAAGAACTATGCAAGATTCAACCCAATTGTTACAACAATATGGAGATGGTGATGAGGGTGCTGCTGATGATGATGGTGGTGATGATGATGATCCCGATGAAGTCCAGCCTGATGATGGTGTTGATGGCGATGATCTCCCCTCTCCGGGAAGGAATTCCCCCGACAGAAATCTATCTGCCCGAGAGATCTTTCTCTCTCAGTGTTTTCCGCCCCGCAGAGGCGGCAGAATCTTTCCGTGGTTGCTCCCCGAGCCTTAGGGTTTTGGGAGGATAATATACGCCAAAGGGGAGTGCCAGGGGTGGACCAGGGCGGCCACACCACCTGGTGGCGCGGCCTAGGCTGGCCCACGCCAGGGGGTGGTGTGGGTCCCCTGTGGCCCATCTCTGCCCCCCTTCTGGCTTCCTTCATCTTCTGGAAAAATAGGATTTTCCGTATATTTTCCCGGATTTTCTGATCTTCGTGAATTTTTCCTCCAAACAGCACCTTTTCCAACAGAATCCTGACTACAGCGGTCCATGCTCCAAAAGTCGTCAACCTTGCAAAAACAAATGAAATAACATAAGTATCATCTCTTAATATGAAATATATCAATGAATAACAGTGAATTATGACATAGAATAGTGATGCAAAATGGACGTATCAACTCCCCCAAGCTTAGACTTCGCTTGTCCCCAAGCGAAACTGAGCTCAATAAACATGACCTCAGGTTTATCGAGTGAAGAGTCGATAAAAGAATACGGACAAGAAGCATCACATTCATCAATACATAGATCATAATAGAAGACAACTCACCATTATATAACTCAACTTGCAATGAGTAAAGGAAACACAATAAAGATACATAAAGTAAATCATAATTGGTAATGGCAAACTTAGCTCTTGGTCGAAGAATAGTTGATAATTTGCTGGAGTTCACAAATAACTGGTTTTCAATGATAGCTTTCAAAGTAGTAAACACCAAGATAAGAGCAATGTGCAAAACAAGGAACATAAGAAACATGATTGAATAAATCATCATATGAATGAATGAAACACAACAACTCAAAATACTTGCTGAGATAGAAGGGAGTAGGTTTACTGACTCAACTAAAAAGTAAAAGAAAGGCCCTTCGCAGAGGGAAGCAGGGATTGCAAGTCTCATAAAGAGCTCCCAAAAATTATGATACTTACTAGCTTTCAGCTCTCATTGCCCCTCTCATAGGCATCTTTTGGTGATTAAGGTTAAAGTGACACAACTAAGAGGATATGCTTGACAAGTTATAAGTTGAAATCTCATGCCCCTTACTTACGAAGACCGAACCTCATGCTACTCAACTTCAGTCGTGAGTAAGCTCTTGTCATTGTAAATACATGTGTATCATTGAGAACCGCCAACGGGGTACCCCTTGCACATGACACATGAGCTATCCCATAATCAAAATGACAAGGCAAGCAGACAGTGAGCATCTCAGCGATCTTTTTATTTGCTATTTGCATAGGTTTTCATTGAGGATGCTTCATAGAATGCTCACTATAGTTATGCTGCAAGTTTCCACCATGATTAGGCATGGCTTAGGCTAGCGGCCCAGGCGTTTCTCTAACACACATAT
Source organism: Avena eriantha (assembly GCA_910589775.1). Taxonomy (NCBI): domain Eukaryota; kingdom Viridiplantae; phylum Streptophyta; class Magnoliopsida; order Poales; family Poaceae; genus Avena; species Avena eriantha. Next base: position 35,523,302 of record OU342743.1, on the reverse strand, counting down.
AAACTCCATGATCTTACAAGGTCCACTTTTATTTCACACCGCCGGGATCCATAAGCAAAAGAACATGATATCAACTAGGTACAAAGTACCAATGCAATGTTGAAAGCGTTCCCCATGATACATGGTTCTGCTAACTTCAACTCATAAAGTGCAAGCGTATACGCAACAAAGAAGGACCCAATGGTTCAAGTTTATTGAATGCAAGAAAGTAAAGTGTGCCATCAAGTTCGTGAGAGCTTTAATCACTAATTTTCACATAACAAGTTTAATTTGGGAGGTAGATAAAACAAGAATTTACTTGGAATAGCAATAATGCTAATAGGTAGGTATGGTGGACACAAATGGCATGGGTTTGGTTTAAAGGAGGTGGATGCACGAGAAGAATTCCCTCTCAGTACAGGTTTTTGGCTAGCAAGGTTGGGTAGCAAGTACAAGAGTTGAAGGAAACAAACAAACATACAAGTGATAAAGACAAACATGCAATCTTCCTTGGAAGCATAAAAGATCTTAACTAGAGAATACTAGACTTATGAGCAAATCAAGAAAGAAAGATGATGAAATTATATTTCTTCAGAGTAGTTTTATCTTTTCTTTCGACTCTCAAAAATAGTGTTGCTACTGACCGAGCCAGGTTTGCCAAAACCAACTAAATTAACTCAATGATCCCAAAGTGATACCAATACTAACAACAAGATCAATCATATAGCCACGAATTGAAAACTAATATAAGCTATGAAAAAGAGTGAATGATAGAACTTCTCATTAATATTCCATAACGGCAACTCACACCAAGGGATACATTTCTAACGAGAGAGGGGACACTTCCATAATGCAAACCATCCTACATAATAACTTCTCTATTCATGATATGACTTTACTAATAAGGTACAAAGATAGAAGATAGTGATGTGATACCGCGACACTCCCCCAAGCTTGGAACAAACCAAGGGGATGCCAAACCTGATGATGAATTACTCCTTTGGTGGTGGTGGTATCCTCTCGATGAGCTTCTTGATCAATTTCCCCAAGTCCTCAATCTCGAAGGTGAGGGTACGAATCAACTCCGAGTTGTGCTCGATGCGGTGCATGATCATGTCAGATTGTGTATCCCAGCTCTTGTGATTCTTTTTCCGCTCTTCTTCCTTACGTTCTTCTTTTCCTGCATGGTTATGGATAAAGGTATGGAAGGGACTCTTGGTGCTTAGAGAAGGTGTCCGTGGTGACGAGCAGTGACACGGAGGTTTCCCTCCAGTTGACATCCGTGCAGTCCTTCTGATCCTGGCAAGGTTCACCACCACTCCAATGCTTGCAATGGTAGTGCCGGTGTGCTTTGCCTCCTCTTCACCGTCACTCTTGATCTCCTTCTCCTTCCCAGGGTCTTGGAGATCCTCCTCCCTAGGCTCTTTTCCTTTATCCTTGGCAGACACCATTGTGCTTCTAAGCTTTCAAGAATAGTTCCTGGTAGAAACAGATTGAAACGAAAACACGATATACGAACCTTGGGAGATATGGGGGGTTATATATTATGAAGTTTCATATGAAAACGAAGGTACTGGGAGAAAACGAGTCGGAGGCGGAGTCCGGGGTGGACTCACCACCTGGTGGCACGGCCAGGGGTGGGCCTGCGCCACAGGGTGGTGTGAGCAACCCTGACTCTCTTTCCGTCCCTTTTTCGCTTCAGAGCTTTCCTTATTGACTAAAAACTGCAAAAATATAGTTGGATAGTATTTTCACGGAACTTTTCTTACCAAAACTGTTACCTATTTGAAAGCGGGCTCTGCGGGTCTCTAAATTTGGTCCTTGATAAATTTTTCCGGAGTTATAACTTGAAAGGCATCAATATCTTCATTGTAAGAATCCCTAGCAATATAGTGTTTGAGTCGCTGCCCATTCACTACTTGTGTAGTATTATCTTTTAAAGAAGAAATTTTTATTGCTCTTGAATGGTATACTTCTTCAATAATGAAAGGTCCTTCCCATTTTGACAGTAGCTTTCCTGCAAAAAATCTGAGACGAGACCTATACAATAGAACTTTCTCACCAACATGAAATTCTCTCTTAAGTATTCGCTTGTCATGCCATCTTTTAACTTTTTTCCTTAAAGAGCCTAGCATTTTCATAGGCTTCACTTCTCCATTCATCTAAAGAACTTAAGTCAAATAACCTTTTCTCACCAGCAAGCTTACAATCTCTATTTAGTTCTTTCACTGCCTAGTAAGCTTTGTGTTCTAATTCTAAAGGTAGGTGACAAGCTTTCCCGTAAACCATTTTATAAGGAGACATCCCCATAGGATTTTTGTAGGCAGTTCTATAAGCCTATAAAGCATCATTCAACTTTTTAGCCCAGTTTTTTCTAGATCTAGTAACAGTCTTTTGCAAGATGGATTTAATTTCTCTATTTGATAACTCTACTTGCCCACTAGTTTGGGGGTGATAAGCTGAAGCAATTCTATGATTAACATCATATTTAGCAAGAGTCTTTCTAAAACCACCATGAATGAAATGAGAACCCCCATCAGTCATGAGATACCTAGGCACTCCAAACCAAGGAAAGATAACATCCTTAAGCATTTTTAGAGAAGTTTCCCCGTTAGCACTCTTCATAGGAATGGCTTCTACCCACTTAGTAACATAATCAACGGCAACAAGAATATGAGTATAGCCTTTCGAGGGAGGGAAAGGACCCATAAAGTCAAATCCCCAGCAATCAAAGGGTTCAATAACTAGAGAGTAGTTCATAGGCATTTCATTGCGTCTATTAATATTACCAACACGCTGACATTCATCACAAGATAAAACAAATTTTCTTGCATCTTTAAAAAGGGTAGGTGATGGCTCAATGTACGACGCCTAGAAAAATGCTTGATGGCGGTGTTGATGTAGAGCTCGTTGGGAACCCCAAGAGGAAGGTATGATGAGCACAACAGCTAGTTTCCCTCAGTATGAAACCAAGGTTTAATCGAACCAGTAGGAACAAGGAAACACCCCAAAGGTGTTACTAGCCGAGCTTTGGTAGGGCGCACTACCGGTGCTAGTAGCAACGTGGAGACCTGCACAACACAACCATAGAACTTTGTCCCCAACTTGCGATGAGCTTGTCAATCTCACCGTGTTTTGCGGAAAACAAAGGATTAAACGTATCGAATGGAAAGAAGTAATAGTTTGCAGAAAGTAAACACAAAGCAGTAAACAGTTTATAGATTGTATGTAAATAAAGAGGACCGGGATCCATAGTTCACTAGAGGTGGCTCTCCTTAAGATAGATAACATGCTGGGTGAACAAATTACAGCGGGGCAATTGACAAACATCGAGAAAGCAATACATGCATATACTAATCATCTTGACTCCTTTGAGACTTGATTGGGCATTACAACATAATACATAGACCGCCATCCAACTTCATCTATGACTAATAATCCACCTTCAGGTTATCATCCGAACCCCCTCCAGTACTAAGTTGCAAGCAACAGATTATTGCTTTCGGAACTGCATGTAAATTAAACAATACGATTGTTCAATGAACAAAGGATTGTCATTTTATCCCTAGTAGTAATAACACATCTAGTACCTTAGAGATTTCTGTCACTTCCCCAGATTACCAGAGGCATGAACCCACTATTGAGCATAAATACTAACTCTTGGAGTTGCTAGCATCTACTCGGCCAAGATAGCTACTAACAACGGAAAGCATGCAAGATCACAAATAACAAAGACAGGATAGAATCAATAATCAATTTGAAATAGCATCTCAATATCCATCGGATCCCCACAAACACAACATGCAGAATTACAAATAGATGATCTTGATCATGAACGGAGCTCACAAGATCTAGACATGAAAGCACAAAGGAGGAGAACCAGCCATCTAGCTACTACATGGATTCGTAGTCCAAGGATGAACTACTCATGCATCACACCGGAGGCTTGCATGGTGATGAAGAAGGCCTCCAGGGTGAATTCCCCTCTCCGGCAGGGTGCCGGGAAGAGCTTCAGATCCTTCCCGATCTAGGGATGGAGATGACGGCGGCTACAAACTCTTTCGTGGATTTTTGATTGGGCACTTAGGGTTTTCGTCCCGAGGGAAATATATAGGCGGAAGGAGAGGACGAGGGGGTGCTGGGAGCGGCCACACCACCCCCTGGCCCGGGCCAGGCCTGGCCGCGCGGCCAGGTGGTGTGGTGGCCCCTGGCCCCTCTCCGTCTCGTATTCTAGCACTTGACGACATCCGGAAAAATAGGCACTTTGGCTTTTGTCCCATCCAATTCCGAGAATATTCATTTTCTGACTTTCCTGGAACCAAAAACAGCAAAAAACAGGCAGCTGGCACTGTGGCTCTTGTTAATAGGTTAATCCAATAAATCATATGAAAAGTACTCCAAAGTTGGAACAAAACACAAGAAAGTGGATAAAACCAAGCATGGAACATCAAAAATTATCGATACATTTGCAATGTATCAGTAGGCCAGTAGAAACCTGATTGTAGCACATTTTGTGCAATTCTATCTCCTGCGTGATGTCCTCCATAAACAATTGAGATTGCTTAATGTGCCTTGGATGAATCATGCGTTGTTTTAGCATATTAAAGCATAGTATAGTGGTATTCTCCTTTGATGCTTTATTTGGGTTGACTTGGCACATGCTCACACCATGTTATGACTATCTCAAGTCACCATAGCCTTTATGATCCTTTAGTTTTTAACTTGTAGTATCACTTTATGCTTTGATCAATGTGCATGATTATGGCAATTGTTTCTCTCTTAGTTTGTCGCTCCCAGTCTTTTGCTAGCCTCCACAACAAAGTATGAGTTCCACTCATGCATCCAACTCCCTAAACCAAGTTATTCCAAAGAGTCCACCATACCTACCTACTAGCTTATGCTATTCCAAGTATATTCATACTTTTGTTTACCTTCCACTTGTTATGAGAAAACTAGTGATTGAAGCTCTCACGAACTTGATGGCACACTTTACTTTATTGCCTCTAATAAACTTGAACGATTGGGTCCTTCTTTGTTGCGTATATTCTTGCGCTTTATAAGTTGAAATTAGCAGAACCATGTTTCATGGGGAACACTTTCAACATTGCACTTGTACTTTGTACCCCGTTGATATTATGTTCTTTTGCTTACGGATCCCGGCGATGTGAAATAAAAGTGGAACTTGTAAGATCATGGAGTTTGTATGTGTGTTAGAGAAACGCCTGGGTCGCTAGCCTAAGCCATGCCTAATCATGGTGGAAACTTGCAGCATCACCATAATGAGCACTCTATGAAGCATCCTCAATAAAAACCTATGCAAATAACAAATAAAAAGATTGCTGAGATGCTCATTGTCTGCTTGCCTTGTCATTTTGATTATGGGAAAGCTCCCGTATCATGTGCAAGGGGTACCCCGTTGGCGGTTCTTAATGATACACATGTACTTACAATGACAACAGCTTACTCGTGACTGAAGTTGAGTAGCATGAGGATCGGTCTTCGTAAGTAAGGGGCATGAGATTTCGGTCTATAACTTGTCAAGCATATCCTCTTAGTTGTGTCACTTTAACCTTAATCACCTTCAAGATGCTTATGATAGGGGCAATGAGAGCTGAAAACTACAAGTACCATAATTTTTGGAAGCTCTTTATGAGACTTGAATCCCTACTTCCTTTTTACAAAAGGCCTTTCTTCCACCATTATATTGAGTCTCCACCTTCTATCTTTATGCACTTACTTTGAGAGCATAGTGGCCATTCTTAGTTCTATGTGCATTGTCCCAAGACTAGTTGATTGATGCATAACTTGTTATTGCTTGTTTTAAACTATTTTATCTAGTCACTCTTATGAACTTTGAAGGTGTCCTATGCATTTATATTTGCTACTCTATTGAGGGACAAGCTGAATACTTTTATGCTATGTTTTCTTTATGTGAAACAAACAAACGTCTTGCAAAGCATTGTTATTCATGAATCTTTTGTTTGTGCCTTTTCATGTTGCATCATAGTTTCTTTGCTTATTGCTAGAACTTTGTCTTTCATGTTATGATTGAAGTACTATGATCCCAGCTTTGAATGTTTTGCAAATATTTTGATCAAGTCTTTGATGGTGCATGTCACCTCAAAAATTCTTTCTTTTTATCACTTACCTACTCGAGGACGAGCAGGAGTTAAGCTTGGGGATGTTGATACATTGCAAATGTATCTATAATTTTTGATGTTCCATGCTTAGTTTTATCCACTTTCTTGTGTTTTGTTCCAACTTTGGAGTACTTTTCATATGATTTATTTGGACTAACCTATTAATAGTTGCAAAAGTGCACAATGTTCTTGTTTTACACTTTGATGTGTAGGAATTATCAAGAATACAAGTGGAAACCTTGTTGGAGTCAAATTGGGATTTTCTAGAAATCTGTCTCAGAACTCTTTTTGAAGATGGTCACATTTCGAGTCGAAGACGGTTTTGGGAGGATAATATACGCCAAAGGGGAGTGCCAGGGGTGGACCAGGGCGGCCACACCACCTGGTGGCGCGGCCTAGGCTGGCCCACGCCAGGGGGTGGTGTGGGCCCCCTGTGGCCCATCTCTGCCCCCCCTTCTGGCTTCCTTCATCTTCTGGAAAAATAGGATTTTCCGTATATTTTCCCGGATTTTCTGATCTTCGTGAATTTTTCCTCCAAACAGCACCTTTTCCAACAGAATCCTGACTACAGCGGTCCATGCTCCAAAAGTCGTCAACCTTGCAAAAACAAATGAAATAACATAAGAATCATCTCTTAATATGAAATATATCAATGAATAACAGTGAATTATGACATAGAATAGTGATGCAAAATGGACGTATCAACTCCCCCAAGCTTAGACTTCGCTTGTCCCCAAGCGAAACTGAGCTCAATAAACATGACCTCAGGTTTATCGAGTGAAGAGTCGATAAAAGAATACGGACAAGAAGCATCACATTCATCAATACATAGATCATAATAGAAGACAACTCACCATTATATAACTCAACTTGCAATGAGTAAAGGAAACACAATAAAGATACATAAAGTAAATCATAATTGGTAATGGCAAACTTAGCTCTTGGTCGAAGAATAGTTGATAATTTGCTGGAGTTCACAAATAACTGGTTTTCAATGATAGCTTTCAAAGTAGTAAACACCAAGATAAGAGCAATGTGCAAAACAAGGAACATAAGAAACATGATTGAATAAATCATCATATGAATGAATGAAACACAACAACTCAAAATACTTGCTGAGATAGAAGGGAGTAGGTTTACTGACTCAACTAAAAAGTAAAAGAAAGGCCCTTCGCAGAGGGAAGCAGGGATTGCAAGTCTCATAAAGAGCTCCCAAAAATTATGATACTTACTAGCTTTCAGCTCTCATTGCCCCTCTCATAGGCATCTTTTGGTGATTAAGGTTAAAGTGACACAACTAAGAGGATATGCTTGACAAGTTATAAGTTGAAATCTCATGCCCCTTACTTACGAAGACCGAACCTCATGCTACTCAACTTCAGTCGTGAGTAAGCTCTTGTCATTGTAAATACATGTGTATCATTGAGAACCGCCAACGGGGTACCCCTTGCACATGACACATGAGCTATCCCATAATCAAAATGACAAGGCAAGCAGACAGTGAGCATCTCAGCGATCTTTTTATTTGCTATTTGCATAGGTTTTCATTGAGGATGCTTCATAGAATGCTCACTATAGTTATGCTGCAAGTTTCCACCATGATTAGGCATGGCTTAGGCTAGCGGCCCAGGCGTTTCTCTAACACACATATAAACTCCATGATCTTACAAGGTCCACTTTTATTTCACACCGCCGGGATCCATAAGCAAAAGAACATGATATCAACTAGGTACAAAGTACCAATGCAATGTTGAAAGCGTTCCCCATGATACATGGTTCTGCTAACTTCAACTCATAAAGTGCAAGCGTATACGCAACAAAGAAGGACCCAATGGTTCAAGTTTATTGAATGCAAGAAAGTAAAGTGTGCCATCAAGTTCGTGAGAGCTTTAATCACTAATTTTCACATAACAAGTTTAATTTGGGAGGTAGATAAAACAAGAATTTACTTGGAATAGCAATAATGCTAATAGGTAGGTATGGTGGACACAAATGGCATGGGTTTGGTTTAAAGGAGGTGGATGCACGAGAAGAATTCCCTCTCAGTACAGGTTTTTGGCTAGCAAGGTTGGGTAGCAAGTACAAGAGTTGAAGGAAACAAACAAACATACAAGTGATAAAGACAAACATGCAATCTTCCTTGGAAGCATAAAAGATCTTAACTAGAGAATACTAGACTTATGAGCAAATCAAGAAAGAAAGATGATGAAATTATATTTCTTCAGAGTAGTTTTATCTTTTCTTTCGACTCTCAAAAATAGTGTTGCTACTGACCGAGCCAGGTTTGCCAAAACCAACTAAATTAACTCAATGATCCCAAAGTGATACCAATACTAACAACAAGATCAATCATATAGCCACGAATTGAAAACTAATATAAGCTATGAAAAAGAGTGAATGATAGAACTTCTCATTAATATTCCATAACGGCAACTCACACCAAGGGATACATTTCTAACGAGAGAGGGGACACTTCCATAATGCAAACCATCCTACATAATAACTTCTCTATTCATGATATGACTTTACTAATAAGGTACAAAGATAGAAGATAGTGATGTGATACCGCGACACTCCCCCAAGCTTGGAACAAACCAAGGGGATGCCAAACCTGATGACGAATTACTCCTTTGGTGGTGGTGGTATCCTCTCGATGAGCTTCTTGATCAATTTCCCCAAGTCCTCAATCTCGAAGGTGAGGGTACGAATCAACTCCGAGTTGTGCTCGATGCGGTGCATGATCATGTCAGATTGTGTATCCCAGCTCTTGTGATTCTTTTTCCGCTCTTCTTCCTTACGTTCTTCTTTTCCTGCATGGTTATGGATAAAGGTATGGAAGGGACTCTTGGTGCTTAGAGAAGGTGTCCGTGGTGACGAGCAGTGACACGGAGGTTTCCCTCCAGTTGACATCCGTGCAGTCCTTCTGATCCTGGCAAGGTTCACCACCACTCCAATGCTTGCAATGGTAGTGCCGGTGTGCTTTGCCTCCTCTTCACCGTCACTCTTGATCTCCTTCTCCTTCCCAGGGTCTTGGAGATCCTCCTCCCTAGGCTCTTTTCCTTTATCCTTGGCAGACACCATTGTGCTTCTAAGCTTTCAAGAATAGTTCCTGGTAGAAACAGATTGAAACGAAAACACGATATACGAACCTTGGGAGATATGGGGGGTTATATATTATGAAGTTTCATATGAAAACGAAGGTACTGGGAGAAAACGAGTCGGAGGCGGAGTCCGGGGTGGACTCACCACCTGGTGGCACGGCCAGGGGTGGGCCTGCGCCACAGGGTGGTGTGAGCAACCCTGACTCTCTTTCCGTCCCTTTTTCGCTTCAGAGCTTTCCTTATTGACTAAAAACTGCAAAAATATAGTTGGATAGTATTTTCACGGAACTTTTCTTACCAAAACTGTTACCTATTTGAAAGCGGGCTCTGCGGGTCTCTAAATTTGGTCCTTGATAAATTTTTCCGGAGTTATAACTTGAAAGGCATCAATATCTTCATTGTAAGAATCCCTAGCAATATAGTGTTTGAGTCGCTGCCCATTCACTACTTGTGTAGTATTATCTTTTAAAGAAGAAATTTTTATTGCTCTTGAATGGTATACTTCTTCAATAATGAAAGGTCCTTCCCATTTTGACAGTAGCTTTCCTGCAAAAAATCTGAGACGAGACCTATACAATAGAACTTTCTCACCAACATGAAATTCTCTCTTAAGTATTCGCTTGTCATGCCATCTTTTAACTTTTTTCCTTAAAGAGCCTAGCATTTTCATAGGCTTCACTTCTCCATTCATCTAAAGAACTTAAGTCAAATAACCTTTTCTCACCAGCAAGCTTACAATCTCTATTTAGTTCTTTCACTGCCTAGTAAGCTTTGTGTTCTAATTCTAAAGGTAGGTGACAAGCTTTCCCGTAAACCATTTTATAAGGAGACATCCCCATAGGATTTTTGTAGGCAGTTCTATAAGCCCATAAAGCATCATTCAACTTTTTAGCCCAGTTTTTTCTAGATCTAGTAACAGTCTTTTGCAAGATGGATTTAATTTCTCTATTTGATAACTCTACTTGCCCACTAGTTTGGGGGTGATAAGCTGAAGCAATTCTATGATTAACATCATATTTAGCAAGAGTCTTTCTAAAACCACCATGAATGAAATGAGAACCCCCATCAGTCATGAGATACCTAGGCACTCCAAACCAAGGAAAGATAACATCCTTAAGCATTTTTAGAGAAGTTTCCTCGTTAGCACTCTTCATAGGAATGGCTTCTACCCACTTAGTAACATAATCAACGGCAACAAGAATATGAGTATAGCCTTTCGAGGGAGGGAAAGGACCCATAAAGTCAAATCCCCAGCAATCAAAGGGTTCAATAACTAGAGAGTAGTTCATAGGCATTTCATTGCGTCTATTAATATTACCAACACGCTGACATTCATCACAAGATAAAACAAATTTTCTTGCATCTTTAAAAAGGGTAGGTGATGGCTCAATGTACGACGCCTAGAAAAATGCTTGATGGCGGTGTTGATGTAGAGCTCGTTGGGAACCCCAAGAGGAAGGTATGATGAGCACAACAGCTAGTTTCCCTCAGTATGAAACCAAGGTTTAATCGAACCAGTAGGAACAAGGAAACACCCCAAAGGTGTTACTAGCCGAGCTTTGGTAGGGCGCACTACCGGTGCTAGTAGCAACGTGGAGACCTGCACAACACAACCATAGAACTTTGTCCCCAACTTGCGATGAGCTTGTCAATCTCACCGTGTTTTGCGGAAAACAAAGGATTAAACGTATCGAATGGAAAGAAGTAATAGTTTGCAGAAAGTAAACACAAAGCAGTAAACAGTTTATAGATTGTATGTAAATAAAGAGGACCGGGATCCATAGTTCACTAGAGGTGGCTCTCCTTAAGATAGATAACATGCTGGGTGAACAAATTATAGCGGGGCAATTGACAAACATCGAGAAAGCAATACATGCATATACTAATCATCTTGACTCCTTTGAGACTTGATTGGGCATTACAACATAATACATAGACCGCCATCCAACTTCATCTATGACTAATAATCCACCTTCAGGTTATCATCCGAACCCCCTCCAGTACTAAGTTGCAAGCAACAGATTATTGCTTTCGGAACTGCATGTAAATTAAACAATACGATTGTTCAATGAACAAAGGATTGTCATTTTATCCCTAGTAGTAATAACACATCTAGTACCTTAGAGATTTCTGTCACTTCCCCAGATTACCAGAGGCATGAACCCACTATTGAGCATAAATACTAACTCTTGGAGTTGCTAGCATCTACTCGGCCAAGATAGCTACTAACAACGGAAAGCATGCAAGATCACAAATAACAAAGACAGGATAGAATCAATAATCAATTTGAAATAGCATCTCAATATCCATCGGATCCCCACAAACACAACATGCAGAATTACAAATAGATGATCTTGATCATGAACGGAGCTCACAAGATCTAGACATGAAAGCACAAAGGAGGAGAACCAGCCATCTAGCTACTACATGGATTCGTAGTCCAAGGATGAACTACTCATGCATCACACCGGAGGCTTGCATGGTGATGAAGAAGGCCTCCAGGGTGAATTCCCCTCTCCGGCAGGGTGCCGGGAAGAGCTTCAGATCCTTCCCGATCTAGGGATGGAGATGACGGCGGCTACAAACTCTTTCGTGGATTTTTGATTGGGCACTTAGGGTTTTCGTCCCGAGGGAAATATATAGGCGGAAGGAGAGGACGAGGGGGTGCTGGGAGCGGCCACACCACCCCCTGGCCCGGGCCAGGCCTGGCCGCGCGGCCAGGTGGTGTGGTGGCCCCTGGCCCCTCTCCGTCTCGTATTCTAGCACTTGACGACATCCGGAAAAATAGGCACTTTGGCTTTTGTCCCATCCAATTCCGAGAATATTCATTTTCTGACTTTCCTGGAACCAAAAACAGCAAAAAACAGGCAGCTGGCACTGTGGCTCTTGTTAATAGGTTAATCCAATAAATCATATGAAAAGTACTCCAAAGTTGGAACAAAACACAAGAAAGTGGATAAAACCAAGCATGGAACATCAAAAATTATCGATACATTTGCAATGTATCAGTAGGCCAGTAGAAACCTGATTGTAGCACATTTTGTGCAATTCTATCTCCTGCGTGATGTCCTCCATAAACAATTGAGATTGCTTAATGTGCCTTGGATGAATCATGCGTTGTTTTAGCATATTAAAGCATAGTATAGTGGTATTCTCCTTTGATGCTTTATTTGGGTTGACTTGGCACATGCTCACACCATGTTATGACTATCTCAAGTCACCATAGCCTTTATGATCCTTTAGTTTTTAACTTGTAGTATCACTTTATGCTTTGATCAATGTGCATGATTATGGCAATTGTTTCTCTCTTAGTTTGTCGCTCCCAGTCTTTTGCTAGCCTCCACAACAAAGTATGAGTTCCACTCATGCATCCAACTCCCTAAACCAAGTTATTCCAAAGAGTCCACCATACCTACCTACTAGCTTATGCTATTCCAAGTATATTCATACTTTTGTTTACCTTCCACTTGTTATGAGAAAACTAGTGATTGAAGCTCTCACGAACTTGATGGCACACTTTACTTTATTGCCTCTAATAAACTTGAACGATTGGGTCCTTCTTTGTTGCGTATATTCTTGCGCTTTATAAGTTGAAATTAGCAGAACCATGTTTCATGGGGAACACTTTCAACATTGCACTTGTACTTTGTACCCCGTTGATATTATGTTCTTTTGCTTACGGATCCCGGCGATGTGAAATAAAAGTGGAACTTGTAAGATCATGGAGTTTGTATGTGTGTTAGAGAAACGCCTGGGTCGCTAGCCTAAGCCATGCCTAATCATGGTGGAAACTTGCAGCATCACCATAATGAGCACTCTATGAAGCATCCTCAATAAAAACCTATGCAAATAACAAATAAAAAGATTGCTGAGATGCTCATTGTCTGCTTGCCTTGTCATTTTGATTATGGGAAAGCTCCCGTATCATGTGCAAGGGGTACCCCGTTGGCGGTTCTTAATGATACACATGTACTTACAATGACAACAGCTTACTCGTGACTGAAGTTGAGTAGCATGAGGATCGGTCTTCGTAAGTAAGGGGCATGAGATTTCGGTCTATAACTTGTCAAGCATATCCTCTTAGTTGTGTCACTTTAACCTTAATCACCTTCAAGATGCTTATGATAGGGGCAATGAGAGCTGAAAACTACAAGTACCATAATTTTTGGAAGCTCTTTATGAGACTTGAATCCCTACTTCCTTTTTACAAAAGGCCTTTCTTCCACCATTATATTGAGTCTCCACCTTCTATCTTTATGCACTTACTTTGAGAGCATAGTGGCCATTCTTAGTTCTATGTGCATTGTCCCAAGACTAGTTGATTGATGCATAACTTGTTATTGCTTGTTTTAAACTATTTTATCTAGTCACTCTTATGAACTTTGAAGGTGTCCTATGCATTTATATTTGCTACTCTATTGAGGGACAAGCTGAATACTTTTATGCTATGTTTTCTTTATGTGAAACAAACAAACGTCTTGCAAAGCATTGTTATTCATGAATCTTTTGTTTGTGCCTTTTCATGTTGCATCATAGTTTCTTTGCTTATTGCTAGAACTTTGTCTTTCATGTTATGATTGAAGTACTATGATCCCAGCTTTGAATGTTTTGCAAATATTTTGATCAAGTCTTTGATGGTGCATGTCACCTCAAAAATTCTTTCTTTTTATCACTTACCTACTCGAGGACGAGCAGGAGTTAAGCTTGGGGATGTTGATACATTGCAAATGTATCTATAATTTTTGATGTTCCATGCTTAGTTTTATCCACTTTCTTGTGTTTTGTTCCAACTTTGGAGTACTTTTCATATGATTTATTTGGACTAACCTATTAATAGTTGCAAAAGTGCACAATGTTCTTGTTTTACACTTTGATGTGTAGGAATTATCAAGAATACAAGTGGAAACCTTGTTGGAGTCAAATTGGGATTTTCTAGAAATCTGTCTCAGAACTCTTTTTGAAGATGGTCACATTTCGAGTCGAAGACGGCGTCAAACGGAAAACTCTTCAACTAAAAAGTTGTTGGAAATTTCGCAGAAACGTTCTAGACATAAAATTTAGCTGATTCCGAGTCCGGACGGGCCCGATAGACCCGATTTACTGCAGCCCAAGATGGGATGACGGGAATCCGAGAAGCTATATAAAGGGAGGAAACCTAATTCGTGGGAGACACCTCCACCCACGAATTTGCAGCCACCAAAGCCACGTTTTTTCCTCTCCCATAGATCCCATCTCCACGGGGAAGGGATCTGAAGAAGCCATGAAGGAAGGGTGCTAAGGGGCGGTGCTCCCCTGTGATACCGGTGGCGGGGAAGGAGTCCTCCGCGCCGCCACCGGCGTCGCCGCCTCTTCACCATCTTCACCGCCATCTCCATCGATCTCCACCACCATCTCCATCACCGTTGCTGACTCCCATGATGAGGAGGGAGTAGTTCTCTCTCGAGGCTAAGGGTTCTACCGGTAGCTATGTGTTTATCTCTCTCTCTGTCTATGCGTGATCATATTGTGATCATGAGCTTGTAATTTATAGATCTACTTTGCTACTCAAGTGCTTTAATAGATCTCTGCTCTCCCCATGTGTGTGAAAGTGACAGCGTGCACACCATGGTGGCACTTAGGCTAGAGGTTACAAATACTTGTTATGAGTTATATTTGGAGTTGGATGTTTTTATGAAATTGTGGTGTCTGTTGGACTCATCTAGTACTCAAGGTGATAGTGTGGGGTTATCTAGATGGGAAAGGCTTACTTTGAGGTGTGCTGTTATAGCCCTACCATCAATTAGAGTGTCCAACCGGAGAGTAGTTAAGAGTAGTATCATGAAGAGAAGATATTTATATGAGAGTGTTCACTAGTGAAAGTATGATCTCTAGGCCTTGTTTCTAAGCATTGATACACCGTTTGCTACTAGATCTATTACATGTTTGCTTGCTTCCATCTTTATTTCAGTTTGCTTTTAGTCTCTTCCATGCCATCAAGTTATTCTCTATCACCGTTACCACTTATAATTATCCATATCACTTGTATTTCACTATCTCTTCGCCGAACTAGTGCACCTATACACCTGACAAGTGTATTGGGTGTGTTGGGGACACAAGAGACTTCTTGTATCTTGATTGCAGGGTTGCTTGAGAGGGAATACCTTTGACCACTTCCTCCTGAGTTCGATAAACCTTGGGTAATCCACTTAAGGGAAAACTTGTTGCTGTTCTACAAACCTCTGCACTTGGAGGCCCAACAACTGTCTACAAGAATAGAAGTGCGTAGACATCAATGGTCTCCCCGACGCCGCACCGCCAGTCGCCGGCGCGGAGGAGCCCTTCTGTCTCCACGTTGTGGAGCTTCTCGTCATCAAGCACGCAGGGGATCCAGACCCCACGGAAGCTTTCCTTATCTGCGGCCGCTTTCGTCGCCACCATCGACGTCGCTGCCGCCAAGCCGGAGGAGGATGAAGAAGCCATTTCTCCGGTGAGCAGATGACCTAAGATGGGCGGTGCTGGGAGTTTTTGGGGGAAAGCAGAGGAGATCTGTGCGTGGGGAGGGATTTGGAGGAGAGGAAAAGGCAAGGGAACAGGTGAAGAAAGAAGGAGGAGAATCCTAACCCCTTATATCCACCTAACCACGCCAAGATTCGTGCAAATGCTAAAGTGTAACCGCCACGCGGCGTGGAAGGAACTGGGAAGGACCCAGGCGATGATTACGTCGCCTCGATCTCCGCGTATGCATTGAAACAGTGCCTCGGTTCCGCGAACCGCGGACCCACCAACGGTCGTGCTGACAGGATATCTGTCAGATGATGTGACTTGGCCATGACTTGTGTCAGGTGGCGTTAGAGACCAAATCCCGGCTTAGTTTGAAATCAAGCTGGAAAATCCAAATAACCTGTTGATAGGTCCGACTTATTTTTAAGACCCGAATCGTATTTTTTGTTGTGAAGTTTCAGGAACCCTTCAAGATTCTGCAAGCCGAAGATCAAGCTAGACGATGATAAAATCCGACTTTGGATCTTGGAGACTTCCGGGGGCTGCTGTTGGGGATATACTTTCCGGGTATCCACACAGTTCCTCACTGACCAGGGTGGCCCACTTCGGGTTAGAGCTTTGCTTCACGGGCGGCCCAGTCAGGGAGAAGAGATGGAGTTTTGTCCGGCTACGGGAAGACCTAGAAGACTTACCGACTTAGGCCCATAGTGTTACTTGTAGTTCAAGATGTACTCTGTAACCGACTCTTAGTCGTAGCCGGATAGATCTCTCCTGTAAAACCTAGGCCGGATATCTATATAAGCCGTCCTAGGTAGATCCTTTAGGGCACACCTCAATAGTCTACAACCTCAACTCGCACAGGAGAACCCTTGTAATCCATATTCCGGCTCTGCCGTATTACTAGATTGCTAGCAGAGTAGGATCCGTCCAAAGCCGGCGGATTCGAACCTGGGTAAACTTGTGTGCTCACCGTCCCGGAATACCGTACGTCTCACACCCCTCTCTTCCACACACCTCGAGGACCCCCTCATGGCGTACTTGTCATCAATCCGACGACATAAACAGTATATATAAGCAGCAAAAATATATATAAGCAGCAATAGCAAGATTATTTTACATAAAAGCAATATATATATGTGAGAGTATATATATAACAGTATATATATGCTGTTATATATAAATAGTATATATATGTGAGAGTATAGAAAAGCAATATATATAACAGTATATATAAGCAGCAGCAATAGCAATTATGCTGGAGCCTCCCACTATATCTCATATATATGTGAGAGTCTGTAGAGCATATATGTTGAATCTTGTCCATGCATGTGGCCGCACTTGAGGAGGAGGGGTGTAGCATCCCAATTTTCTAACAATTGTAATGCTACTTGTTCTAGTAAGATAATGGCTACTTCCCATATATAATTGTTGCATCATAAATATATCATGCTCATGTCATCATGCTACCTTGCATTTGAGCATCATATAAAACCCTGGTTCTTTGGTTCTTCTCTCATATGCACAATTAATTGTATTTGCTTCTTGATATTGTATTTGGTTATTGATATATTGTTAAAATGCCCAAGTTGAGTTGGGGGCATATCCTTTATTTCAATTCCACCACCTTTCTTTGTCACCACTTTATAATTCCACCATCCTATTAGTTCATGAGTTTGTTTGTCTTTCTTTTGATTTTATCTAGCTCATGGGGAAATAGGGTGGATCTAGTTCTTTAAATCCTCTTGCTTGGCCTTGATTCCACTTCTTGGGAATGCGTAAGAATAATGCCATATCATTACTTTTGTTCTCACAAAATTAATCATGGCATTTAATATTTTGCATGGGCCATGCAACCTTCATCACCACCTTTTATTCCATTGGTTTTTCATTTGATTTAATGGATCTTTTCTTTGTGGACCATCTCCTACCATTCCATCATCCCCATATTCTCATCAATATCATTATTAATTTTAATCTCTTCATGCATGATCATATGAGGCTCTTTCTACTTATCTCTTTCTCTCTCTTTCTCTTGGTTTCTTCTCCACCTTAGCTTATGCTAGATCAAGCCCCACTTTCCTCTTTGTATGGTCTCATAAACAAATTCAAAACCTAAACCCTAATAAAAACCTAACCTAGCTATCTATCCCTAATTTCCTCTAACCTAGTTCTACACTAAACCCTAAACCTCCTCCCACCACTCTTTCTTCACTCCCTCTCTCTCTAACCTGCTGATGACCACCTGGCCACCCTCTCCCTGGCCCACACCCCAGCCACCCATACCCTAACCCTAACAAAACCCTAACCCGAGCCCCACCTAGCTAACCCGAGCTACCCCCTCCCCTCTCTCTTCTCTCTACTGCCGTGCTAGCCCCACCGCCATGTCGGCCCCACCTGCAGCCCCTCTCCTATGCCGCTGCCTGCCTAGGTCGAACCCCAGCTCGACCACGTGCTCGAGGAGAAAGAGAGAAAAGGGCCGAAGCCACTTTTCCATCTACCCCGCTCCCACACGCCATCTCCTCCCTCTCTTTCGCTTGGCCTCATCCACACGGCTCTCCTGCATCGCCCAGATCCGCCCCGAGCTTGCCCTCTCCTTCCGCTTCTTCTTCATCGTCGCCAGGACCTGCCGCCGGTCGCCGCCAGCACCGCGTCGCCCCTTCGTTCTTGCCGGCCAGCACGTCGTGGAGGTGGCCTGGGAGACCGAGGAGACCTCCCTGCTGCTCCCTGTACGCGCCGACGAGGAAGAGAAGCCCCAGCACCACCGGAATCAGCGCTGCCCGACGCAAACCCTAGCCGCCAGGACGCCAGCAACCTCGACGATCGTTCGCGTCTCCGGCCGTGCCACGACCACCGATCACCCCGCGGTGAGTCCCTCTTCCTCCCTGACACCATCTGCCTAGCCGTCGCCGTCTAGCATCGCCGATCCCTTCGCCGAACGTCCTCAGTGCGCCGCCGCTCGCCGTTGTCTGCACGCTCTCTGCACCGCGTCACACCATAACTAGGTCGCGCCTACCTTCCTGACAACTACCCCGCCCTACCTCACTGGCACCGCCTCTCTGCGCGCGCGCCCCGTGTCGCGGGATCGAGTCCCCGTTTCGCCGCACTGCGCCGCGTGCTGATTTCCCGTCAGACCAAGGAGAAAGATGAACAGTACGGGCCGTGGTTGATTTACATTTAGCCCCCTCTTTTTAACGCTCGCTCAACCCGCAGTCCATCCTTCCCCACCTGTCAGCCACCGTGGCCTTCTTCCAGAAAACCCCCCATCCTTTTATTATCTTAACCCGCGCTCCAGCTCGGTCCCACCTGCGAGCCTCTGCGAGTTCTTCACTGTCACGTGGGCCTCGACCGGTTGGTCCCACCTCGCAGTCGCACGGGCTAGGCAGGGCTCCGGTGTGAAAAGCTTTTCGCGCGCGTGTGCCCTGCCAGCAGCTGGCCCACCCGTCAGTGGCTATGGCTGGGTTAGGCTGGGTAACAAAAGTCTGCCCTGTTGTCTGTTTTCATAAAACCTTTTCAAAAATTTATTTAAATTCAAATTCAATTCAGATTTAAATAACTTTTCAAATACAAATCCAAATACTACAAATGATATATGTTTTGGAATCAGAAAAATGTGAGGAATTCAAATATGCCATTCAAAATAATGTTTGAACACTTTAAAATTTTGAGATGTTTAAAATTACAATAAAATGCCCTCTTCCCTAATTAATTAATAACTTTAATTCTACAACTCCAAATTTGACAAATAATATGTCTAAATCGATCAGCGCGACGAGCCCGTTCTATCTATGCACTCCTTGTTCTGAATTGAAGCATGCATCATGTCATTATTAAACATATGAACTGTTTATGACAATAAAATTGGACCAAATAAATAATAAAATGCTTTATTCTTGTATTCCACACCTCACCATGCCATGTTACTTTAATGCCATGTAAATTGTGCATCATTCATCATGGCATGCTTGATTGCTTGTCGCATTTTAAGTCATATGCTTGTGCACTTTATTTATGTTGGCCCTTGTTTGTTTGGTTCTTCTTCGAATAGACGCCCAGCAGGAGAATTACCAGGAATCACAGGAGTACTACCTAGATCCATCTCTCGCTTCAACTAAGCTGCCAGGCAAGCACTACCACATGCTTGCATACATACAGTACCTATTGCCTCTATCTTATTCTTGCATCATTGAGTCGCGATTGCATTAAATTGAATCCCAAGTACTGCATAGCCTTTACTTTTAAACCCCACCGAAGCTTGTTCCTCCATCCCATGAGCCATTACTACAGGAGTTGTTTGAGCCATGTGAGTCGTAGCAAAGCATGTGTAGGGTATGTGAGTGTCTGATGGATAACGAGGTACCTAAACAACATAACCTGAGTAGTAATGGGACAACTAATGAAAGAGGCACCGGTGAGCGATATCTGCTATTTGGTTTTTCCTGCTCACTTGTGTCCCGTAGGACCCCGAGTACTTGATTCCTGTTCCTTGACTATTCGCACTACCCACATCCTGGAGGCCTTATGGACCCCCCCTGAGCCAGAGCTTGATTCATTCTTATTTCTTGGGGCCACAATTAGTTTGGGGCTTTATTACTATCCTGTACTTATGCCATGTTACTGCTTTAATTAAGATTGTGCGAGGAGCACCTGTACTGTTTTGGACCGCGCCACGTTTTCGCGGTATCGACAAGCCCAGTCACATTTTCGGGTTCCCAGTCGTTTACAGCCATCGTCGCAAACCATGGCTCCGTCTCGGAGCCGGCCAACTTCGTTGCGGGTAGCTTATTGGGGTGGCCCCCTGAAATATTTCTGAATCCTGTAATTGCTTTGTCGTGAATGCCTCGTTGGGTTTTGATTTGGTTTTTTCGAGGTTGATCGAGTGTGTGTTGCTATTTGTGCACCCCTGCAGGGTAAATCTTTCTGAAAGCCGTGTCCGCGGTTATGGACGACTTGGAGCATAGATTCTCGATCATAGACAAGTATAACTAAAGTACCGCTTTTAATTTGACCAAGTACTTGACTAGTAAATAGTGCAATACTCATGGAATGGTTAATAAAACTGCCAACGGATGATGGGGGTTGTTCGTCCGCTTCCTTGTTGGTAAGCGAGGAGGAGGATGGATCTGTTAATTATACTGTTATAACTGTTGTTCTTAATTCACGGACTTCCGTCTATCATTCGTTAGGCGGAAGGTTAGCGAGTATCTGTAGAAGTGTTAGGTATTATCTTTTGCTGCAATTGCGTCACCCTAGGTTGTGTCCCCTTTAGTGGCATAAAGACTTGCTGAGTACCCCTAGGGTCTCACACGATAAATTGTTTGATTCAGATGAACAGGTGTACCCGCAAGATGGATACTGGGTGGAAGAGACAGATGATGTTGGCAACGATCATTTGGTGTAGAGATTCCGGGAACGGGGATCCGTGAGATCTGTGGGCAGGATGTGTTTATTTATGGGGCATCTTATGCCGATTTGCTTCTTATCCGTACTCGGATCTTGTTTTCCGCTTCCGCCTGATACTCTAATGTGTGATGTATGAGGAGCTATCCTAGATTATTACATCTATCTAGGACATTTGAATCTTGCCGTATGGCGTTGCAATATTTCTAATTCTTTTAGATGGAATGGCTCTGAGGACTGTTGTATGTGGCTTGCATACATACTCATTTGTGTATGTAGTTGATCCCTTCGCCTGCCGATTACGTCGCTCGTTCTTGTCCCGTTGTCTGAAAGTGGTTAGGACGGCCGAAAGGTCTACCGTGAGTGGCCCTTGGCCCCACCGTACTATTTTAACCACTTTCGTTCATCCAGGCATGTAACTAAGAGCGTAATTCACCGAGGTAGTTACAAGGGGGAACTACAGGGTAAAAACACCTGAAATCAAGAGGCTGGACATTGGACTTTGACAGTTATGTACCCTGTTCTTAGTAGAATTTGAAGTTGTTCTTAATGTTTTATTACAGATCATACCCAGTATGTCACAATGTTTCCCAAAGTTTGAAATGCAAAATCTAGATACGGTCCTTGCAAAGTAGTTTTCGGGTGAAATATAAACTTTTTATTGAAACAACGCAAGTATTGTTACACTCCTTTTTCAGGGTAAGTTATAAAATCACTGCTGAAGTTCTGCCCCCTGATCTTTGTGTTCATTCACAACACACCTAGCTAAACCTGAAACATATTGCAGATATGTATCCACTTATTGTAAAAATTAGTCCTGGGATCTTAGCCAAAACTAAGATTGATGAACAAGAAAGAGACTAAGCAGAGTAGTGCACATGCATCACTAAGGCCCCTATCAGCCACCAACCAGTGACACTCAGAGTTAGAAGACATGGCCTCACTCTATTCTACCAACCTTCTTAACATCTTACTAAACTAACTGAAAATAAACTAACTTTTGAAACTGAATTTATGATAGTGTAAGCCCTATCTGAATTTTCTAAATTTCTTGATGCAGAGGCAGCGCTGTTAACTGACATTGCCAACATAGCGGATAGGAGGAGATGGTGGCCCTCAGAGACGGGGGCGGAGACAAGGGCGGCAGGTCAGAGACGAGGTAGGCGGTAGTGCCGGCACTCCTTCTTCGATGCGGGCGGGCGCCCCTTCCTCCTCCTCCTTCTTATTCTTCGATGCGGGCAGGGGGCACACCTTCCTCCTCCTCCCTCTTCGATGTGGGCGAGTGAAGGGAATATGCCCGAGAGGCAATAATAAAGTGGTTATTATCTTATTCCATGTTTATGATAAATGTTTACTTTGCATGCTATAATTGTATTGATCATAAACATCAATACATGTGTGTTTAATAAACAAAAAGGGTTCCTAGTTATGCCTCTCTTATAGACTAGCTTGTTGATTAACAAGATGATCAAGGTTTCCTGATCATGGACATTGGATGTTGTTAATAACAAGGTCACAACATTAGTTGAATGATGTGATGAACATTCATCCGAAGTATAGCATTATGATCAAAGTCATTATGTTTATATTGCTATAACACCATACGAAGTAATCTTTATATGCAACACCAGAAAGCCATAGGTGTTCAATACGCAAAGTTTTTCAAACTAGATTATTGACTCTAGTGCAAGTGGGAGACTGAAGGGAATATGCCCGAGAGGCAACCGAGAAGCAATAATAAAGTGGTTATTATCTTATTCCATGTTTATGCTAAATGTTTACTTTGCATGCTATAATTGTATTGATCATAAACATCAATACTTGTGTGTTTAATAAACAAAAAGGGTTCCTAGTTATGCCTCTCTTATAGACCAGCTTGTTGATTAACAAGATGATCAAGGTTTCCTGATCATGGACACTGGATGTTGTTAATAACAAGGTCACAACATTAGTTGAATGATGTGATGAACATTCATCCGAAGTATAGCATTATGATCAAAGTCATTATGTTTATATTGCTATAACACCATACGAAGTAATCTTTATCCTTAGACCATGAGATCATGTTAATTTCTAACACCGGAAGAGTATCTTGATAACATCAAACGTCACACCGTAATAGGGTGACTATAAAGATGGGTTCAGTGCTACGAAGGTGTTATGTTGAGGCTCATGGATCAAGAGTGGAATTTGTCAATCCCGATGACGAATAGATATACTCTGGGCCCTCTCGGTGATATCACATTAAGATAGCTTGCAGGCAAGTGATGTGATCACTAGAATGTTATATCACGGGAACAAGAAAAGAGTGCATGTCGGCAACGAGATCAAACTAGGTATGGAGATACCGATGATCGAATCTCGGACATGTAATATATCGTGAGACAAAGGGATTTAGTTACTAGCGTTAAAGGTTCTCACGATCACAGAAGTCATCATTGAATATGCAGGAGTCGGTATGGATCTCCGGGCCCCGCTTCTGATTATTAATCTGAGAGGAGTCTCAATCATGTCTGCATTATTCGCGAACCATAGGGTGACACACTTAAGAGTTACCGGACACCATTTTGGAGCACATATGTTTCAGACGAAAAATTGCAAAGCGCATGAATTGTTTCGATAGAAACCGGAAATTGTTTCGGGTGAAATTGCAGAACGTGGTTTTGCATGTGATATTGAAATATTGCAAGGGGTTATATGTGAATGTTTGTTAATTAAAGTAATTAACAAAATTCTGAATAAATTTAATAAAAGAGTTTTATTAAATGAGAGAGCATTAAACTTGGAGAATTTTAATCCATTTAAAGAAGAGACTTTAAAGGGGAATGTGAAGAGGCATTTTAATGTGGAGGGGTTACCACCACATGAATGGGGGAGGTGAGGAGTCACCCCCCCTTGCGCCGGCCATGAAGGAGGGGCACCCCCTCCTCCTATAAAAGGCCATCCTCTTCCTCCTTCTTCCCCACACCTCCTTGTGAAGGATCTCTCTCCCCCTCTAGAATTATTCCCCCATGGTCTCGGATTAGCGAGATACATGTTCCCGGTGGCATTTCATCTGGAAGGAGTTGCTGCTTCCGCTGGATCGCTGGAGCGAGGAGGTGGAGGTTGTCTGGTGGCTTGAACGTGTGTGCGAGTACGAATGCGCTGCTGAGTTGCGGCGCTCGGACTTCCTCACGATCTTGAGATCGGCAAGTGTATGACTACATCAACCACGAGTTCCTACTCGTTAACAAAACTCGTTGTCTTCGAGGGTAAGTTCTCTTTGGATGTATGTCCACCCGTTGCTTTGTACCTAGTAGATAGATCTTGGCGTGTAGTTCTAATCGTAGGAAATTTTTTGTTTTCTATGTTGCGGACCCAACAGTGGTATCAGAGCCGGATCTATGCGTAGGTGCTTTGCATGGGTAGTACACATATGTTTATATGTGGGCGATGATGATCATGTTATTGCATCTTCTATGTATTTTGGATATTGGTGACATAGTGGGATGAAGTGGCCCGGACCAACCTTACATGTCATCGTACATGAGACCGGTTCCATGACTGAGATGCAACTTGTTTTGCATAAGTGGCTGGCGGGTGTCTGTCTCTCCTACTATAGTCAATATCTGATTTACAACGAGTTGCTAATAACTTGGTTATCCTCGTTGTGGTTCATGTTCGTAGGTAAGAACGGTTCTATCTCCGAAAGCCCTAAGCCACGTAAAACTTGCAATTGATAAATTAGAGGCGTCTAGTTTAGATCGTTGCTGGGCTAGTGTCTTGATATGGTATTGTTGTAAGTAGATGTATGATAGATACTCTTACAACACACTCAATGTGTAAGTTCCATAGACCTTGGCCTTACACACAAAGGAATGATAGAGATCATACCATGATGCATATGATAGAGATCAAATGCATGGACCATATCATCTCACTTTACACATATGATGTTTGCATCTTATATTGCTAGTTTGGCGTTTTAGTAGCATTTTAAGGTGATCCCTCATTTAGATATCAAGATAAAAATCTGTTCTTCCTTAAGTATGCACCGTTTTATGGATCGTGTTTCGAGAAATCACGTGATGATCGGGTGTACTCGAATCTACGCTTTCATACAAATGGGTGTAAGACAGTTTTACACATGCGAGTACTAAGGTTCTTACTTGGCGAGCCTAGCATGTACAGACATGGCCTCGGAACACGGACCGAAAGGTTAAGCATGAGTCATATAGTTGATATGATGCCCATATAGATGCTTGCCTTTGAAGCTACAGCGACTCACGTGATGATCGGACTTGGTGTAGTGGATTTGGTTCATGTAATCACCAAAAAGGCACGAGGGATGTCGTTTTTGAGTGAGAGTTCATTTCTAATTTGGATTAGTCGAACTCAATTTGTCATAAACTAAATTGAAGTGAATTTGCATAATTTGTTGTAGTCGTTGGCGTCTGTTCACTACCTTATGCTTAGTTTTAATTAAGATAATAGAACTATAGAATTCTGGATATTTACTTTACGAACTGGTATCGTATTGTTTTGAATGTCAATTTAAAGTTTATAAGTCCTATTGCAAACGTTCAGCAAACTCTATTTACTCCATGAAGTTTAATAAGTAGTATTAAATCAAGAGTAAGAATTCCAATGTTAGTATCTAAAGTATCATGTTTGCCTGCATGATTCTTGATATTCAAAAGTTGTTTTAATATCGAGGTTATCTAGGATCTGAAATAATTGTTTCAAAAACCATCATGTGTGAAAGATATTGTGATATCTAAAACTAAGTTTTTGGTTGCATTATGATAGAGTGTAATTTAGCAAAATACATGTTCTCATATTGTATGAGAATTTGTGAAGGATGGAGATGCTAGGCATCCGAATCTCCCAAAAAGGTTTTGGGAACTAAAATTATACTCGTCATTCTTCCTTATAGGCTATAGTAGCTTGATCATGAAAGTTGTCATGATAAGGATGAATAGAAGATGTAAGTAAAATGTTTACTACACTAAAAGATTACTAAAGAATGGATTTTTGAAAGAATGCCAAACATTTGATGATAGGTGATCCACTTCAAAGTGCAAGTCCAAAGGTATTAGTATTTGACTATATACGCTTTGTACTATGTGTCATGTGAATGACACCACTATTGATGTTGATCGATTCTTTTAAAACAAAAAGGAATTGCTGAAAGAGAATCTATAAAATATTTGGCAGAAATTATAAGGTTGGAGATGTCCAACTTGGGTATATAGAAGATATACATGTTATGGTTGTATTCCTTGCTTGTTAAACAATGTGGCTCTTAGGTATTGGATACCGGTATTGGATACCGAATTGGTTGGTATGAAGTGTTATACAGGACAACGCAATTCATGAACTACAATGGCCTAAGTAACTAGCAAGAGAATAAGTGATGATGTTCATCGAAAACAAATAAACTGTTATTTTGTTTTTCGTTGTCATCAAACCTAGCCTTCAAGATTTGTTTAAATAATTGTTATTTTGTTCCGGTATTATGAGAACAATGGTTGTTCAAATAATTACCGTATTCCATAAAGGATGGATGAACTTTTACAAGTCTAGTGGGAGAAATCACATCCATAAACACTATTGCTAAAATGTCGCAAGACAAATGATTGAAAGATCACTTATGAAGTGACATCACTGTTTAAATGATATTGGAAAGAAAACATGAAGAAACTCCATGTTGATGGATTTTTGGAGTCTTTGATTTTGATCAATTGACGCTTGTGATACTTTCCTCGAGATAATTGAAACTCCGTTCATAGGCCAAAGAGAAACGGATGACTAACTTATTAGATATTATACATATTGATGTATATAGTCCATTATATGTAGCCATATGGGATGGATCTTTTCGCTTTATATGCTTTCTCCAGAAACTTGAGTGAATATATCTATATATTTACTTAATAAGGAAGAAGTATGAAACATTTGAAAATTGTTCAAAGACTTTCAAGATGAAGTGAAAAATCATTGTAACAAGAAAATAAAAGAGTTTATGATTTGATCATAAAGGAAGATATTTGAGTTACTGTTTAGCAAAACACTTAAGATTTGAGGAATTGTTCCATGATTTGTGTTTCCCGATAAACCATAGGAGTATGGCATATTCGAGAGATGAAATCAAACCATGTTTGACATGGTAAGATCAAAGGTGTCATTTATAAAACTGCCATTATGTTTTAAGGATTGAAGCTTTAGAGACTACTGTTGGAGATATGCCCAAGAGGCAATAATAAAATGGTTATTATTATATCTTTATGTTTATGATAAATGTTTACATCCCATGCTATAATTGTATTAACCGGAAACATTAATACATGTGTGTTTTGTAAACATATAAGAGTCCCTAGTAAGCCTCTTGTTGAACTAGCTTGTTGATTAATTGATGATCATGGTTTCCTGATCATGGACATTAGGATGTGATTAATAACGAGGTTATATCATTAGGAAAATGATGTGATGGACACACACCCATAGTAAGCGTAGCATAAGATGAAGTCATTAAGTTCGTATTGCTATAAGCTTTCAAATACATAGTAACGTAATCCTTCGACCATGAGGTTATGTTAATCACCATCACCGGATGGATACTTTGATGACATCAAACGCCGCTTCGTAACTGGGTGGTCATAAAGGTGTCATTGGGTATTCTGAAAGTATGTGTTGAAGCGCATGAACCGAGATTGGGCTTTGTCCATCCATATGACGAATAGATATGCTCTGGGCCCTCTCGGTGGAATGTCATCTAGTTAGCTTGCAAGCATGTGACTGGGTCACAAGGGATGACATATCACGGAACGAGTAAAGAGTACTTATCAGTAACGAGGTAGAACTAGGTATAGAGATACCGACGATCAAACCTCGGATAAGTAAAGTATCGTGTGACAAAGGGAATTGGTCTCGTATGTAAATGGTTCTATCGATCACGAAGTCATCGTTGAGTATGTGGGAGCCGTTATGGATCTCCAGATCCCGCTGATGGTTATTGATCGGAGAGGTGTCTTCATCATGTCTGCATATTCACGAACCGTAGGGTGACACACTTAAGGTTCGAAGTTGTTTTAAGTAGATATGGAATGTGCGTTGGAGACCAAATGTTGTTCGGAGTCTCGGATTGGATCCGGGACATCACGAGGAGATCCGGAATGGTCCGGAGAATAAGATTCATATATTGGGGATCATTTTCTAAGTTAGGAAATGTTCCGGAGTGTTTGTATGGGGATTCTAGAAGGTTTCGGAATGTTCTGGAAGGTTCTAGAAGAGTTCTTGGTGTTTTCTTGAAAACCAAGAAAGGGTCAAGGAAACCTTGTGGGGGCTAGACACGGATTCGTGGGGGAGGAGGACTCCTCCCCCTTTCCCAACCCGCCGGCCCAATGAGGGAGGGGAGTCCTACTAGGACTCCCCCTCCCAAGGCGCCTCCCTCCTTTAAATAGAGGGGAGGGGGCGCCCCCTCCTAGCTCTCTCTCATAACAAGCTCTAGCCGTTGCCTCTCTCCTCCTCCTTCCCTCTGCTCCGGCTTAGGCGAAGCCCTGCAGAATTCTCTACTCCACCACCATCACCACACCGTCGTGCTGCTGGGATTCCGTGGAGAAGATCTACTACCTCCGCTGCTCGCTGGAACGGGGAGAGGAAGGTCTGCTTCGACTCCGCACGTGTGACCGACTGCGGAAGCGCTGCCGGAACGCGGCGCCGGAAGGATCGTCCACACGATCTTGAGATCGGCAAGTGATCGACTACATCAACCACGAGATCCAATCTCGTTAACGCTTTCGGGTCTACAAGGGTTAGTACCGATCTATCTCGTTACACATGTCTAATAGATTAGATCTTGGCTTTTATCTAGATTAGATCTGGGTTTTGTTCGTTCTTGCGGTAGAAATTTTTTGTTTTCCATGCTACGAACCCATCAGTGGTATCAGAGCCGTATCTATGCGTAGATCTGTTGCACGAGTAGAACACAATGGTTTTGTGGGCGTTGGTGCTCGTGCCGTCTTTTGCTTTGTGTACTTTGCATCTTGCGGCATGGTGGGATGAAGCGGCTCGGGCTAACCTTACATGTCATCGCACATGAGACTTGCTCCACGCTTGACGTGTAACTTGCTTTGCACAAGTGGCTTTGCGGGTGTCTGTCTCTCCCACCATAGTATAGATCCAATTTACACTTTGCACTTGATAGCACTTGTATCAACGTTGTGGTTCAGTTTCGTAGGTAAGATCCGTTATTGTTCGAAAGCCCCAAACCACGTAAAACATGCAAAGAAAATTAGAGGCGTCTAACTTGTTTTTGCAGGGGTTTTGTGATGTGATATGGCCATCATGTGATTGTGATTATATTTGACGTATGCAATGATCCTTGTTGTAATATGGCAACCGGCAGGAGCCTAATGGTTGTCTTTAATTCTGTTAAGACCTGCGTGTCTATTCATCTTGTAATAGCTTTATTCCAAGTAGTTGTAATAGTTGCTAGTGATGATGGACAACCATGAAGCGGCACCACTGACCTTGACGCAATGCTGGTGATGATGGAGATCATGTTCGTGCTTTGGAGATGGAGATCAAAGACACAAGAAGAAAGGCCATATCATATCACATATTATGAATTGCCTGTGATGTTAATCCTTTATGCATCTTGTATTGCTTAGATCGCGACGGTAGCATTATAAGATGATCCCTCTCACTAAATATCAAGTAATAAAGTGTTCGTCCTTAGTTGGCACCATTGCTAAGACTCGTCGTTTCGAAGCATCTCGTGATGATCGGATGTGATAGATTCTACGTGTGCATACAACGGGTGCAAGCCAGATTTGCACATGCGGAAACTAAGGTTAACCTTGACGAGCCTAGCATGTACAGACATGGTCTCGGAACACGGAATACCAAAAGGTAAAGCATGAGTCATATGGATGATATGATGAACATGTTGATTGTTCGCCTTTAAAGCTACATCATCTCACGTGATGATCGGACTTAGTGTAGTGGATTTGGTTCGTGTAATCACTAAAACAACTCGAGGGATGTTGTTTTGAGTGGGAGTTCATTTGTAATTTGGATTAGTCGAACTCAATTTATCATAAACACAATCAAAGTGAATTTGCATAGTTTGTTGTAGTCATTGGCATCCGTTCACCACCTTACGCTTAGTTATAGTTGAGATAGTGGAACTATAGAAATTCTGGATATTTACTTTACAAACTGGTATCGTATTGTTTTGAATGTCAATTTAAAGTTTATAAGTCCTATTGCAAACTTTCAGCAAACTCTGTTTACTCCATGAAGTTTAATAAGTAGTATTAAATCAAGAGTAAGAATTCCAATGTTAGTATCTAATGTATCATGTTTGCCTCTATGATTCTTGATACTCAAAAGATTGTTTTTAATATCAAGTTTATCTAAGAGCTGAAAGCAATGTTTCAGAAACCATCATATGTGAAAGGAATTGCGATATCTAAAACAATGTGTTGGTTACAACATGATAGAGTATACGTCCTCATATTTGATGAGAATTTGTGAAGGTTGGAGACGCTAGTCGTCCTAATCCTCCAAAAGGTTTTGAAAAAGAAACATTATACTCGCAATTCACCTTTATAAGCTATAGCAGCTTGATCATGAAAGTTTTCATGATAAGGATGAATAGAAGATGTAAGTAAAATGTTTACTACACTAAAAGATTACTAAACAATGGATTTTTGAAAGAATGCCAAACATTTGATGATAGGTGATCCACTTCAAAGTGCAAGTCCAAGGTATTAGTATTTGACTATATACACTTTCTACTAGGTGTCATGTGAATGACACCACTATTGATGTTGATAGATTCTTTTAAAAGAAAAAGGAATTGTTGAAAGAGAATCTATAAAATATTTGGCAGAAATTATAAGGTTGGAGATGTCCAACTTGGGTATATAGAAGATATACATGTTATGGTTGTATTCCTTGCTTGTTAAACAATGTGGCTCTTAGGTATTGGATACCGAATCGGTTGGTATGAAGTGTCATACAGGACAACGCAATTCATGAACTACAATGGCCTAAGTAACTAGCAAGAGAATGAGTGATGATGTTCATCGAAAACAAATAAAGTGTTATTGTGTTTTTCGTTGTCATCAAACCTAGCCTTCAAGATTTGTTTTAATAACTGTTATTTTGTTCCGGAATTACGAGAACAATGGTTGTTCAAATAATTACCGTATTCCATAAAGGATGGATGAACTTTTACAAGTCTAGTAGGAGAAATCACATCCATAAACACTATTGCTAAAATGTCGCAAGACAAATGATTGAAAGATCACTTATGAAGTGACATCGCTGTTTAAATTATATTTGAAAGAAAACATGAAGAAACTCCATGTTGATGAAATTTTGGAGTCTTTGATTTTGATCAATTGACGCATGTGAGACTTTCCTCAAGATAATTGAAACTCCGTCCATAGGCCATATAGGAACGGATGACTAGCTTATTGGAAATTGTGCATGCTGATCTGCATAGTCCATTATGTGTAGCCATATGCGATGGATCCTTTTGCTTCATATGCTTTCTCCGAAAATTTGAGTGAATATATCTGTATATTTACTTAATAAGGAGGAAGTATGAAACATTTGAAAGTTGTTCAAAGACTTTCAAGATGAAGTTAAAAATCATTGTAACAAGAAAATAAAGAGTTTATGATTTGATTATAAAGGAAGATATTTGAGTTACATGTTTAGCAAAAACACCTAATGACTTGAGGAATTGTTCTATGATTTGTGTTTCCCGATAAACCATAGGAGTATGGCATATTCGAGAGATGAAATCAAACCATGTTTGAGATGGTAAGATCAAGGGTGTCGTTTATAAAACTGCCATTATGTTTTAAGGATTGAAGCTTTAGAGACTACCGCTTTTACACTGAAAAGAGCACCATCGTGATCCATTGAAATGACACCATATGAGTTATGGTTTGGGATAAAACCCGAATTGTCTTTTCTTAAATTTTGGTATTTTATGCATAAGTAAAATGTTTACAACCAAAGTCGAATAAGCACGTCTTTGTAGGTTATCCCAAAGAATTTGTTGGGAATTTCTCCATAACGCTGAGGACAAAAGAGTTTGTCGCTTGGAACGTCAAGTTTCTTGAGAAAGAATTTTTC
This sequence comes from Avena eriantha, assembly GCA_910589775.1. Lineage (NCBI taxonomy): Eukaryota > Viridiplantae > Streptophyta > Magnoliopsida > Poales > Poaceae > Avena > Avena eriantha. The sequence continues at coordinate 35,491,069 of OU342743.1, read as the reverse complement.
GTGAAAAGTTAAGTGGGAGGACAATAGAACTTTGATAAGGTTGTTGAACCTTAGCTATATGTCCTAAGTAGCGCAGCGTCGGAAAGTGTCCCGGTGGCGGCCACAATGCTCATGGCTCTCGTGATTACAACAGGTGTGATCTCGGAGATTAGAGTTCCTATAGAACCGTGTGGGTCGGTAAGAATCAAATAGTAAGATTTGATAAGCAAGTCGTTATTATGTTGACAATGATGAACCGACTACATGCAAAGAAAAAATGATGGGCCTTGACTCCATAAAATGACTAGAAGTCAAGCAATCCGTGATAGTATCCATACACGAGAAATCAAGTTTCTGAACTTAGAAGACCCTCCGGAAAGGCGTGAAGCCTATCGGTCGTGTTTGGATCTATAAAGAAATAGACATGGATGTTTCAAATCTATGAAATAGTCGACATATCGGAAAGAGTTTACGACAATGTTCAAGGAATTGACTATGATAAGATTTGTTCTTTCATAGCGATATTTAGTCTGGACGGATTAATGTAGCAACCACTACATATATTTTGGTATATGGTAGTTGAACAATCAAAACAAGTTCTTCTAATAGAATGGTTACCTAGGACGTGTACATGACACGATCCAAAGGGTTTTGTTAATTCAAAGGATGCTAAAAGAGTATGCAAAACTTCAATGGTTGAAGTGAGCATCGCAGAGTTGGAATCTTCACCGTGATGAAACCGTCAAACGGTTTAATTTCATCAGAGACGATAAAGATTTTTGCATTTTGCAAGAAATTAAGTGGGAGCGCTGAGACATATTTCTAATACATTATGTAGAGGACATACTGTTGATTAGAAATAATGTATCTTTTATTGACATAGGTTAAGAATTTCATTTCGATGAAAGACTTAGGCATAACTCGAGAATTAGGCATCAATGTCTATATGAATAGATTGAGGCGCTAATATAGTTTTGCCAAAAGTACATAGATATGATGTTGAATGAGTTCAATATGGAAACAACAAGAAAGGTTCTTGACGCACGGAAGGGACTGAATCAAGATTCAAGTGTGTTGACACAAGATTCAAGTGTTTTGACACTTGGTGAAACCACAAGAATATTTTGATCAATCATTCTTTGAGATGTACACATCCAGATATGTCCTATGCTCTAAATGTTATGAGCATATACCAGAATGATTCATAAGATAATCATTGGACAATAGTAAAGATATTCTTATGAGCTTTGGAAGAACTAAGAATATACCATGTATAAGTGACAAATAGTTAAAGGTAGTTCATTGTAAAGTGTTACATTGATACTAGTGTTGTCACAAGATACAAATTAAATTTATCTCAATTTAGACTATGGGTAGCACAATGTAATGGAAAGGATGTTCCATGATGGAAAGGATGTTCCATGACGAATAGATATGCTCTGGGTCCTCTCGGTGGAATGTCATCTAGTTAGCTTGCAAGCATGTGACTGGGTCACAAGGGATGACATATCACGGAACGAGTAAAGAGTACTTATCAGTAACGAGGTAGAACTAGGTATAGAGATACCGACGATCAAACCTCGGATAAGTAAAGTATCGTGTGACAAAGGGAATTGGTCTCGTATGTAAATGGTTCTATCGATCACGAAGTCATCGTTGAATATGTGGGAGCCGTTATGGATCTCCAGATCCCGCTGATGGTTATTGATCGGAGAGGTGTCTTCATCATGTCTGCATATTCACGAACCGTAGGGTGACACACTTAAGGTTCGAAGTTGTTTTAAGTAGATATGGAATGTGCGTTGGAGACCGAATGTTGTTCGGAGTCTCGGATTGGATCCGGGACATCACGAGGAGATCCGGAATGGTCCGGAGAATAAGATTCATATATTGGGGATCATTTTCTAAGTTAGGAAATGTTCCGGAGTGTTTGTATGGGGATTCTAGAAGGTTTCGGAATGTTCTGGAAGGCTCTAGAAGAGTTCTTGGTGTTTGCTTGAAAACCAAGAAAGGGTCAAGGAAACCTTGTGGGGGCTAGACACGGATTCGTGGGGGAGGAGGACTCCTCCCCCTTTCCCAACCCGCCGACCCAAGGAGGGAGGGGAGTCCTACTAGGACTCCCCCTCCCAAGGCGCCTCCCTCCTTTAAATAGAGGGGAGGGGGCGCCCCCTCCTAGCTCTCTCTCATAACAAGCTCTAGCCGCCGCCTCTATCCTCCTCCTTCCCTCTGCTCCGGCTTAGGCGAAGCCCTGCAGAATTCTCTACTCCACCACCATCACCACACTGTCGTGCTGCTGGGATTCCGTGGAGAAGATCTATTACCTCCGCTGCTCGCTGGAACGGGGAGAGGAAGGTCTGCTTCGACTCTGCACGTGTGATCGACTGCGGAAGCACTGCCGGAACGCGGCGCCGGAAGGATTGTCCACACGATCTTGAGATCGGCAAGTGATCGACTACATCAACCACGAGATCCAATCTTGTTAACGCTTTCGGGTCTACAAGGGTTAGTACCGATCTATCTCGTTGCACATGTCTAATAGATTAGATCTTGGCTTTTATCTAGATTAGATCTGGGTTTTGTTCGTTCTTGCGGTAGAAATTTTTTGTTTTCCATGCTATGAACCCATCAACTACTGCTTTTACACTGAAAAGAGCACCATCGTGATCCGTTGAAATGACACCATATGAGTTATGGTTTGGGATAAAACCCGAATTGTCTTTTCTTAAATTTTGGTATGCTATGGATAAGTAAAATGTTTATAACCAAAGTCGGATAAGCACGTCTTTGTAGGTTATCCCAAAGAATTTGTTGGGAATTTCTCCATAACACCAAGGACAAAAGAGTTTGTCGCTTGGAACGTCAAGTTTCTTGAGAAGGAATTTTTCGTGAAAAGTTAAGTGGGAGGACAATAGAACTTTGATAAGGTTGTTGAACCTTAGCTATATGTGCTAAGTAGCGCAGCGCCAGAAAGTGTCACGGTGGCTGCCACTATGCTCATGGCTCCCGTGATTACAAAGGGTGTGATCTCAGAGATTAGAGTTCCTATTGAACCGTGTGGGTCGGTAAGAATCAAATAGTGTGATTTGATAAGCAAGTCGTTATTGTTTTGTCAATGATGAACCGACTACATGCAAAGAAGCGATGATGGGCCCTGACTCCATAAAATGACTAGAAGTCATAGAATCCGTGATAGTATCCATACACGAGAAATCAAGTTTCTGAACTTGGAAGACCCTCCGGAAAGGCGTGAAGCCTATCGGTCGTGTTTGGATCTATAAAGAAATAAGACGTGGATGTTTAACATCTATGAAATAGTCGACATGTCGAAAAAAAGTTTACGACAATGTTCAAGGAGTTGACTATGACAAGATTTGATCTTTCATAGTGATATTTAGTCTTGACGGATTAATGTAGCAACCACTACATATAATTTGGTATATGGTAGTTGAATAAACAAAACAAGGTTCTTCTAATAGAATGGTTACCTAGGACGTGTACATGACACGGTCCGAAGGGTTTTGTTAATTCAAAGGGTGCTAAAAGGGCATGCAAACTACAATAGTTGAAGTAAGCATAGCGGAGTTGGAATCTTCACCATGATGAAACTGTTAAAAGAGTTTAAATTCATCGGAGATGATGAAGATGCTTGCATTTGCAAGAAATTAAGTGGGAGCGCTGAGACATATTTCTAATACATTATGTAGAGGACATATTGTTGATTGGAAATGATGTATCTTGTATTGACACAAGTTAAGAATTTCATTAAAATAAGATTTCAATGAAAGACATGGGCAAAACCGGAATATTTGGCATCAGTATCTATATGGATAGATTGAGGCGCTAATATGGTTGTGCCAGACATACATATATGAGATATTGAAAGGGTTCAATATGGAAACAACAAGAAAGGTTCTTGCTGCATGGAAAGGATTGTATCAAGATTCAAGTGTTTCAACACTTGGTGAGTAAAATCACATGAAGATTTTGATCGATTATACCATGATATGTATATATCCAGAATGTCCTATGCTCTAAATGTCATGAGCATATACCAGAATGATTCATAAGATGATCATTGAACAATAGTAAAGATATTCTTATGAGCTTTGGAAGAACTAAGAATATATCATGTATAAGTGACAAATAGTTAAAGGTAGTTCATTGTAAAGTGTTACATTGATACTAGTTTTGTCACAAGATACAAATTAAATTTATCTAAATTTAGACTATGGGTGGCACAATGTAATGGAAAGGATGTTCTATGATGGATTTGGATGAGTTCCAAAGTTGAGACATTGTGACGGATACTACAACAAAAGGCTAAGTATATGACTGCTATAGTAGTAGCATAGGAGGGCATTTGTGTTAAGTAGTTTGTTATCAAACTAGGTATGGTTTAAAGTGGGCTAATACTATGAAGATATATTGTGTGACAATAATATCAACATATTTTAACCCGAACGAACTAAAGGTCTCACCAAAGGACCAAATTTATACAATGACATCTCATTTGAGAATGAGTGATGCGTAGAGACGCAAAGACATGCAAATACACACGGACCTGAAACTGTCAGATCCGGAGATTATGTTAACCACTAGCAATAGCGTATATGCAACACCAGAAAGCCATAGGTGTTCAATACGCAAAGTTTTTCAAACTAGATTATTGACTCTAGTGCAAGTGGGAGACTGAAGGGAATATGCCCGAGAGGCAATAATAAAGTGGTTATTATCTTATTCCATGTTTATGATAAATGTTTACTTTGCATGCTATAATTTTATTGATTGGAAACATCAATACATGTGTGTTTAATAAACAAAAAGGATTCCTAGTTATGCCTCTCTTATAGACTAGCTTGTTGATTAACAAGATGATCAAGGTTTCCTGATCATGGACATTGGATGTTGTTAATAACAAGGTCACAACATTACTTGAATGATGTGATAAAATTCATCCGAAGTATAGCATTACGATCAAAGTCATTATGTTTATATTGCTATAACACCATACGAAGTAATCTTTATCCTTAGACCATGAGATCATGTTAATTGCTAACACCGGAAGAGTATCTTGATAACATCAAACGTCACACCGTAACAGGGTGACTATAAAGATGGGTTCAGTGCTACGAAGGTGCTATGTTGAGGCTCATGGATCAAGAGTGGAATTTGTCAATCCCGATGACGAATAGATATACTCTAGGCCCTCTCGGTGATATCACATTAAGATAGCTTGCAAGCAAGTGATGTGATCACTAGAATGTTACATCACGGGAACGAGAAAAGAGTGCATGTCGGCAACGAGATCAAACTACGTATGGAGATACCGATGATCGAATCTTGGACATGTAATATATCGCGAGACAAAGGGATTTAGTTACTAGCATTAAAGGTTCTGACGATCACAGAAGTCATCGTTGAATATGCAGGAGTCAGCATGGATCTCCAGGTCCCGCTTCTGATTATTGATTTGAGAGAAGTCTCAAGCATGTCTGCATTATTCGCGAACCGTAGGCTGACACACTTAAGAGTTACCGGACACCATTTTGGAGCACATATGTTTCAGACGAAAGAATTGCAAAGCGTAAGAATTGTTTCGATAGAAACCGGAAATTGTTTCGGGTGAAATTGCAGAAAGTGGTTCTGCATGTGATATTGAAATATTGCAAGGGGTTATATGTGAATGTTTGTTAATTAAAGTAATTAACAAAATTCTGAATAAATTTAATAAAAGAGTTTTATTAAATGAGAGAGCATTAAACTTGGAGAATTTTAATGCATCTAAAGTAGGGACTTTAAAGGGGAATGTGAAGAGGCATTTTAATGTGGAGGGGTTACCACCACATGAATGGGGGAGGTGAGGAGTCACCCCCCATGCACCGGCCATGAAGGAGGGGTACCCCTCCTCCTCCTCCTATAAAAGGCCACCCTCTTCCTCCTTCTTCCTCACACCTCCTTGTGAAGGATCTCTCCCCCCTCTAGAATTATTCCCCCGTGGTCTCGGATTAGCGAGATACATGTTCCCGGTGGCATTTCGTCTGGAAGGAGTTGCTGCTTCCGCTGGATCGCTGGAGCGAGGAGGTGGAGGTTATCTGGTGGCTTGAATGTGTGTGCGAGTACGGATGCGCTGCTGAGTTGCGGCGCTCGGACTTCCTCACGATCTTGAGATCGACAAGTGTACGACTACATCAACCACGAGTTCCTACTCGTTAACAAAACTCGTTGTCTTCGAGGGTAAGTTCTCGTTGGATGTATGTCCACCCATTGCTTTGTACGTAGTAGATAGATCTTGGTGTGTAGTTCTCATTGTAGGAAAAAAAATTCTATGCTGCAGACCCAACAGCGAGCGGGCGGGCGCTTCTTCCTCCTCCTCCTTCTTCGATGTGGGCAGGCGGGCGGGCGGTTGATAGGCTAGACGGCGTGCGTGGTTGCTGTGACGGTGTGCGTGATTGCTAGGCTAGACGGCGACAGTGTGGGCGGGCAGGAGGTTGCGTCGACAATATGCGGTTTCTAGGCGCTACGGGAAAGGGGAACAAGAGGGGAGGACAAGAAACCGACGACAAGGTCAACTCACATGTTGCAGGTGGGCTTAGGCGAGTCACATTTTCCGAAGATGCGACTCTAGTATGATGTTATGCGAGTCGCATATCAGCTAGATGCGACTCCGCTATTATGTTATGCAAGTCGCATTTCCATAAGATGCGTCTCGTATAAAGTTCGAGGCCTTAGTCAAATAGAATACACATGGTATGTTTATCACCAAACACTTGCTAGCTTAGTGGCTAGACACCCAGTGCATTCCATTCGCCACCTAGGTTCAAATCCTGGTGGCCACCTTTTTTTGGAACTTATTAAAAAAAACAAATATGATGTTGTGCGAGTCGCATATCAGTTAGATGCGACTCCACTATGGTGTTATGTGAGTCACATTTCCTTAAGATGCGTCTTGGATAAAGTTCGAGGCCTTAGTCAAATAGAATGCACATGATATGTTTATCACCAAACACTTGCTAGCTTAGTGGCTAGACACCTAGTGCATTGCATTGACCACCTAGGTTAAAAAAATTGTGGCCACCTTTTTTTGGAACTTATTAGAAAAACAAATATGAACTAAAAAAAATAGTCTAAAATTAATATGAACTATAAAAAATAGTCTAAAATTAATATGAGCTATAAAAAATAGTGTAAATATTTTAAATATCCGAATATTGTCAAACCAATAGAATTGATAATTAAGAATGTTTCGATACATAATATTCCATCCAATTAGCATACAAAAGAGATAATTAAGAATGTGTCAATAGATAATAATGCTACACACATGCACGCGACACGTCGTGCTTTAATTTGTCGGATCTAGTTAGTGTTTCTTGTTGACAATTATCTTCTTGCCCTTCTTTGTCGTGGTTGAATAGGTTAGGTCCGGAACGTCTTCACTTTTTATTTTGAACGGGAGTCCTTCATTAGGTAGGCTTGTGGTGTATGGTGCTTGGTCGCCGTATCTGTTTTCCATTTTCGGGTTTCCGTACTGGTCAAAGTCTTGCTCGTTGGCGACTCCGTCCATTCTGATGATGTTCCTTTTGCCTCTCCTGACGACAACTCGACTAGGCTTTGACGGGTCGGTAATGTAGAAGCATTGGTCAACTTTACTAGCCAAAACCCGTAGCTCATTTCTCGCGGGTACGTTCGTGTCGGTGGTCTTTGACTTTGGAGGTATAACCATAGTGGTGAAATACCGGTCTTATTTTTCGATGCTCTTGGCCTACCTGACATGGAACATCAGCACCTTCTCTGTAAAATAGTCAAGCTCCCATATCTCCTCGATCCTTCTGTAGTATCTTTCTGGGACATCGTCGGTGTAGAATATCCCCGTTACCCCTGAGTTCTGATAATTGCAGTTACTGTCCTTCTCCTCGGTGTAGAACGTGTATCCTATGATATCGTATGCCTGATAGGTCATCAGGGTGTGCCCTGGGCCCTATGGCAACGAGAATATGAGTTGATCGTCCTCCGAAGACTCGCCCTGCGGTGGACTATGAAGAACCTTCTTCCTAAACCACTGTGTGAAACCGAAGTTGTGCTCTTTGATTACATCTTTCTCCGTCCTCACCGGGCCGCGGTCAGCGTACTTCTTCTTGATAAATTCTTTGTGCTCACGTATATATGGATCGACCACGTGCAGGTGTTGTAGCGTGACCAGGTTTTCTCTTTGAAAGTGCTTGGTTCGCTCCTTGAGGTCGACATGCTTTGCGCGCTAACCCTCATGGTGACCCCATCCAGCGAGCCTCCCAAAGTGCTTGTTGAATGGCATACCGATAGTGGTCTGGTTTGTAGAAAGTTCGAGCCGAAAGAGATGAGCTCTTCGGCCAGGAAGCCATTTGCTATGCTTCCATCTAGACGGGACATGTTACGAACGTATCCTTTGATGTGTCCATTCATCCTTTCGAACGGCATCATGCTTCGCAGAAACGGAGGCCTGAGTTGGACGATATCCTCCACGACATGGAGCAGTAGATGAAGCATGACGTCGAAGAATGCGGGAGGGAAGTATATCTCGAGCTCGCGTATTATCATCACGATCTCCTCATGTAGCCTCGTGAGCTGCTTAATGCCTATCGACTTTCGAGAGATAATGTCGAAAAAGTTGTAGAGGCCAAACAGTGTTTCATGGACGTGCTTGTCCATTATCCCTCGGATCGCAACCGGAAGTACCTACACCATCAGAACGGCAACATCGTGAGACTTCATCCCACTAAAGTGCTGCTTCGTCTCGTCTAGCCATCTGCTTATCTTCCCCGCGTAGCCGTTCGGAAATTTGACTCTGAGGAGGCACTTCATAAACTGTGTGGCCTCCGCCTTTCTTAGAGTGAAGCACGCGGCCTTGAGCTTAACTTCGGCCTTCTTGACTTTTTTGCCCTTGCGACGACTATTCAGCGTTTCCGTCTCCTCCTCCTCCTCCTCCGACTGATCATCGGCTTTGTCGTCACTAGGTAGTGGTTGAAGGTCCTTCCTGATGTCCATATGCTTCAAGTCATTCCTTGCATTCGGCCCATCTTTGGTCTTGTCGGTGTTAAGGATGGTGGCAAGCAGACTCTCCCCGACGTTCTTCATGATATGCATGAGATCAAGGCTATGAGGCACGTGGAGGAGCTTCCAGTATGGCAAGTCCCAGAAAACAGACCTCGCCTTCCAAACCGTCAACATCGGCTCTGGCTTCTTTTGGTTCTTTCCTAGCACAGGGCACTCTTTCCAGTTTCAATAGGTCACCAGTTTCTGCACCGCTCCTCTGGTATGGCATTCCTCAGAGCTCGACTCTCACATCGAACAGATGGGACAAATTTCTCTAGGAATGATTCTTTGGAAGCCACCTTCGAGACCCCTAGTACACGGTTTTCTCGGACCCAGGATCTTTTTGTAGTTGGTGATACATTGTATTATCCTTACACCTAACGCACGCAAAGAATCCTTGGATCACCTACCCCGCGAAGTATCCGTAACCAGGATAGTCTTGCACCATCGTGATCACCGCCGCTCTCATATAAAAATATTCTTGTTCGGCGGCATCCCATGTACAGGCTCCATCTTCCCATAGCGTGGCAAACTCCTCTTTCAACAGCGTGAGATACAAATTGATGTCTGTACCGGGCTGATTTGGCCCTTGAACTAGCATACTCATGGTTACGTACTTCTTCATGCACATCCAAGGGAGGTTGTAGATCCATACAAACACGGGCTAGGTGCTATGTGTGCTGCTCTAGCTTCCGAACGGATTGAGTCCGTCAGTGCTCACGCCCAGCCTGAGGTTCCTTGAATCTATCCTGAACCGTTGGTAATATTCGAAGTCCAAAGGCTTCCACTGGCTAGCATCCAAAGGGTGACTCAGCATTTCCTCCCTTTCCGGATCTTCATCTTCTGGCCTCTTTCTTTTCGCGTGCCAGCGCATGAGCTGTGCTTCCTTAGGGTTCGCGAAATACCGTTGTAGACGAGGAGTTAGAGGAAAGTACCACACCACTTTTCTAGGAGCTTTCTTGGTCCCTCCCTTGTATCGAGAGGTCTTGCACACCGGACACGTGGTCTTCTCCGCATCCTCGCCCCGGTTGATGATGCAATCATTTGCACAAACATGGTATTTCACGTGCGGTAGATCAAGATGGAACACGACTTTCTTGGCCTCAGCGATACTAGTCGGACATGTGTTCCCCTTGGGAAGACGATCATGCCAGAATTCCATGTCGTCGTTGAAGCATTCGTCGGTCATTTTGTGTTTCGCCTTCATCCCTAGATCCCTGAGCGTTACATTCAGACGGGTATCCCTGTCGTTCCCTCCGTCAAATAATGGAGTAACCGTGTCTTTCTCCATTTGCTCTAGCTTAGCTTTCTCTCTAGCGGCGGCTCTGGCGTTACTCGTCTCCTTGAGAATCAGCTCTTGGTAATGAGGGTCTTGCAACCAGCTCGAATCATGCCCGACACCTTTATCTTCATGTTCCTTCCCGGCGCCACCTTGATTATCTTCATGTTCATGCCCAACGCCATCTGCTTGATCTTCATCATGTTCATGCCCGGCGCCGCCTTGTTCTTCATGACACCTGCCCCGCAGGCATCTTGATCTTCGTCTTCACCATTGTTGATATCCTCCTCATCATCTTCGTCATCACGTATCCACCGAGTGTAGCCATCCATGAAACCTCGTCGGAGGAGGTGCGACTCCAGCATTCCACAATCATGCTTTATCAAATACATCAGTTTGTAGTCATGACATGGACATCTTATCTCCGTCATGTTTGTCCATGCCATGTCGGCCCTCGCGCATCTCATCCACCTATCCATGAGGGGTGTGCTTAGTGGTCGGACCATGGTCGTCTGCACGGTATACAAAGAGCAAAAGAATAATTAGAGCATGGACGTCGAGATCGCTGGAAAAAATCGGCATGACCTCCCCTAAAAAGAGGACATCCGTCGGGTGCCATAAATTCACCGGAACAGAAATGAATCGACATTCCGGTGAAACATTGGCAACCCAAATTGAAATCCCTGCACAAAACAAAAGAAGCACACAACACAATCTAGTCGGTGTCGCCGACAACGCGCATACATGCAACAACGCCTTGATGCTTCCTCCAACGATGACTAGGAGTACGAGAGAGCCGGAGGAGAAGTAAAGTGAGATCTTGTAGATCTCGAAGTGGAAGATCTTTCACTTACATATGTGTGTCAACCAATAGAGGTTTGGCAAAGCTTCTATGGTGAAACAATGGAGAAAATAAGGTGGGAAGGATGAGGGGGCGACCAGATCTTTTGTGTGGAGGAGAAAACAAGTGAGGGAGAAGTGAGTGGGGTGCATGTGTATGTGCATGTGCATGTGCAAAAAAGGTGGCGAGATTACTTGAGGCGCATCCCACCTAGTATGCGTCTTGTATACATAGAATACCTGAGGCGCATCTACTACTAGATGCGCCTCGAGTGTCTGGCGCCTGCCACCCCCAAGCCCACATCACTTACTCGAGGCGCATCTCAAAGTCATGCGCCTCCAATACTTAAAACTACTAGAGGCACATATCAACTGGTGCGCCTCCTATATTGTCGCACATACCACCACTAGGCCCACCCACTTTACTCGAGGCGCATCTGCCACATATGCGCCTCAAGTAGTTAAACTACTCGAGGTGCATATGGAGCGGATGCGCCTCAAGTAAGTGTGGGAAGCCAGATCTGGTCAGTATATGCAATATAGGAGAGACACAGTTTAGACATGCGTCTCAAGTATTAATATACTAGAGTCGCACCAGTTAGGATGCGACTTATATATTTAGTGGAGGCGCATGCTTGAGGGATGCGCCTCCTATAAGCATGCTTCTATAGGCTTTTCCCTAGTAATGTGTGCTGTTCTGTTGACAACAACCAAGTCGGATAGAGCAAGTATAATAATCCTAGTCAGCGGGCCATAAGCCATTTTATATTGGAAGTATTTGCTGTGCAATCACTTATTCCATGCAATCGTGCAATCAAATTGATCCACGGCGTCCGAACCAGAATTTATGGCACGATCGAAATATCCCCGTCTCCACCTCCATATTAGTTGCAAGTTTGTGAAAAACCCCTACATATTTTAGATGTCCCATACAGAACATCCGTTTTTCTCCTACCGATCTCGACCTCTCTCTGGATAAATCACTTTGCGTCAATCGTCTAGGGTTACCGCCACCGGCTGACGTAGCCTCCAACCGGCAGACTCCCTTGCGACGGTTCCTGGAAGACAAAGGAGATCAGGTGACAATCCCAATCACAAGTTCCATCCGGTACCACTACTGATCATATATAGGTGACAATCCCAATCACAAGTTCCATCCGGTACCACTACTGATCATAGATACCACTACTGATCATAGATACATAACTTGTGGTCTCTTACAACGCCGCCGGGCTAGGACCTGATCGTGGTTGTACTTGACATGGTTAAATCCTCATACACATATCTTGTTGCATATAGTCTTTCTGTTTCCAGTTTGACTCAACTTTGTCTAGATACACCTATAGTATTCTAAATATAGACTTATCTAGACAAAATTGAGTCAACTAATTTGGAACAGAGAGTATAATAGAAACAATCCATCTATCCAAGACGTACACTGATAACATTCTGTATCTAGTATAGTTCAAGATCAATCGTCTATGAATGGTGGTTTACAGATTCTATTATCCGGATTTAGCACACTCACGTATGATATGTAGTTGTCTGATACATGTCCGTACATAGTTTCAATGTGTACTAACTCATGCTCAAACCATTCTTGCAGATCATGGAAGCTAATAATAGTAAGCCTAAACAAGCACAATAATTTGTTGGTGCTCAATCGTCCATAGATATAGATGCCACACCAAATAATAATGATGGATTTGGTACGCCCAGGAAAACAGCGAGTATACCTCAACGTGTGAGTTGATCTAGACACCTCTTCACATTCCGGGTGAATGATTTTAAATTATATATTATTATATCTCTAAGGAGCTCTAGTTTTAACTAGCTGTGGAGCGTCCAAGTTGTCCTAGCGACTTTTGCTACATCTGAGTACAACCGTGGTTAAAGGACTGAGATTATAAGGCGGTTCCTGGGCGACTCCGGCTCTAGGACGATTCGCTGATACCGACGTCTCTTTCCCATATCTTCTTCCTATTCCCCTCATTTCTGAAGCAGACGCTGCCGCTGCCTTATCCCTCCCCAACCTCCCCCCATTCCTCAATTCCTCTCTACGTCCGCCGACCTGGCCGCCATTGGCCCTGTACTCATCGCCGTCCTATCTCCTTCAACCGCCCATGCCGCATACATCATCCACGCCATGTGTGCTGGCTCACCACCGCCAGCTCCCTCTGTTGCCGATCTGTGCTCGTCGGCCGCATTGAAGGAGAATCCAGTCGCAGCGTTGCCAGCAGCTTCGCAACTCGCAAGGCCTGTTGACCCCATCCCTCCCCCAGGAACCGGCACCGAGCCTCGCCTCTTTAGATCTCTTGCGGGCTGCTGGTAATTCTTATTTCCCCTCTGCCTTTCTCTCTCTCCATTATGCGTTCATGGCCAGTGGTGGAGAAGAAGGGTTTCTAAAAACACACAGGTTGATTGATTCGTTCAGACTTCATTAAGAGGCGTATACATGTAGATTGATTCAGTGAGGCACCTCTCCTTCAGGCTTCAGTTGCTCCCAATCACAAAAAGCTTTTCTCGTCCATGGTTTCTTCCCTTCGCTCTCATAATATCTCTGTCTTCGCTTGCACATTAAATTTCATAAAGAGTAGTACTTTAGTGCGCATCGTCGTTTAGAGAAAGTCCGAACTGCCAGGGGCATTTTAGTCTGGCGCGATTTGTTGGCTTCGTTTTTTTTGTCCCAGACAGAACCCATATCCAAGCCCAGTATAGTCTCGTATCTGTATACAGGGACTGACGACGCCGTACGGCACGACCCCACGTGGGGTCCATCTAGACCTAATCACCGTGATTAGCTCCCACGTCCATGCATGCACCATTGTTCGGTGTAACTGAAGCTTTCTCTTCTCTGCCGCCTAGTAAAACTCGGTCACTCGTACCCACGGATCTGCTTCCCCTCGGCGCCGCCGATCTACCCTGCGTCCGCCGCCGCAGATCCTCGCGTCCACCGCTGCAGATCCTCGCGTCCGCCGTCGCAGATCCTCGAAGGTAGAAGGCACGCCAGCGGCTCGGCGTCTTCGTCACTAGGGTTTCTAATCCAAATCGTCGGCTTTATCTTTCGATCTTGTAAGTCTCCATGATCATGCTTCGTCTCTTGCAATTGTTAGATACACATAGCATTGGTGATTCTAACAATGTGGCGCAATCACTGATAGAGGAAATGGAGGACTCTAGATCTAGTATGAAAGATGATCAAATCGGGCATGTCGGTGATGATTCCATATCCACCAATACGCATCCCGAAGACGGCTGGAGCGAAGATGAGTTTGATGTGGGGACACATTAGCTTCTTCTTTGATATTTAAATGTTAAATTAAATAATATATGATATCTCATGGCTTGATTTATTTAGATTGGCTATGCCGACGATTTCCACAATAGCCTTAACAATCATGAAGAAACAGACATGTTTGATGATACTGAGGTATGTGTAGTGGTGTACAATTTTATATGTCATGCACCGTATGATGCAATTGTATACTAAATATTGCCAAATTGTTCAGGTAACAAATGACTCTAGTATGGAGTATGACTATTTAGGATGAAGTACTTACTTGTGTATACCATTGCATTTGCACCTTTCATGTTGAAAAAAATATGGAGATGCACCTACCTAACAAGTCACTGAACGAGTTTAGGACTCTTCGATATTACACCACGTCGGAGCAAGTATTCGAGCAGCGATGGCACGCTTTTGTTAGGAAGTGGACGTCACCCAAAACTACAATTTGGCTTAAGAGAATGTACATGAAGAAGAGATTATGGGCCGCCGCGTATCTTTCAGAAGGGTTCTGGCTGGTTATGAAAAGCAACCAGAGGAGTGAAAGTTTAAACTCGTCTCTTCACCTCCACCTTGATGGGGAAATGAACTTGGTGGACATGGTTAGTCACTACGAGAATGCCATCGCACGTCTCCGTGAGAAGGAGGCCAAAGATGATTGCACGGCTTCACATACATTTCTGGTGCCAGTTACTGATTTCAAAGAACTAGAGGTAGCTGCTGCGATAGTCTTCACTCTAGCTGTGTTCTATATTTTGCAAGGTGACATTTCGAAGATTGACGGCATGCAGATTTTAGAAAAAAAGCTAGGATCTGACTCGTACATCTTTGTCGTCGCATGGAAAAATAATCTTGACAGCAAGTTTTACGTGGAATACACTCCCAACTCATCAGAAATTATAAGGTGCAGCTGCCGAAGGATGATTCGCAAAGGGATCCCTTGCAAGCACATACTGCGTGCTCAATCACTTAAAATTAACTGCAACACCAGACTGCTGTGCTCTGCACCGTTTCACAAAAAATGCCAGGTTTGGGTTGCCTGCTAGACGCACGAGCGATATGTTTGGTCGGGGTTGGTCTAGGCCAGAGGAGCGGAAAAAATACAGCAGTATAAATATGTTGGCCTCACAAGCTATCCATATTGCATGCAATGACACAGCGGAGTATGATCTTCTGAAGAGTACCATCGATGGAATTATTTCTAGAAGACAAGGGTATGATAAATGCAGAGCATATGGTCCTCATAGTTCAGTTAATGAAAATGCAGATGCAAGTCAAGCAAGCCAGTTTGATGTTGGTGATCCTAAAAAAGTGTCCACCAAGGGCGCGCCTAAGAAAAACAAGAAAGTTCCAGTTGAGAAACATTCTCCCATGACCAAAAACGGTCGACCGCTAGGATACAGAGAGCGGAAGAAGCGGGTGTGCAGCTCTTGCCAACAGGAGGGACATAACATGAAGAACCCAAAATGCATATATCATCCCAAGTATGGTTTAAAAAATTAGCTTGATATATTTCGTACATTTATATTAGACTTTATCATCTAATATTCTGTGTCATCTCGTGCAGGAATGTCCTACAACAATAAGGGTAGTCACTTTTCAAGTATCATACATGGAAATTATTTTTTAGACAATTCGTGTGAAAATATGTATTTGTGATGTACATTTATAGTATACTGATATTTATTCGGGCAAATAGCTCCTGTGTGACGTTTTTTCATGGAATTGGAAGGAGAGCGACGTCCTTATAATTTCTCTCTGTTTTGTTTATCTCCTGATCATTGGTCATTAGACAACACAATCAGTGTTTGAGTAAAAATCATGATGCTTTGTTATCGTATAACCCACTGACATGGATGTTATGGTCTCTGATTTTGGCTTGAATAAAATCAACTCGAAATCTGGCAAATTATTATGAGATGCTCTGTTTTTCTTCTTCAGTTCGTCAGTGTTAAGAAAAACCCCGCTGAAAGTTTTGTTTTATGCTCTGTTTTGTTTCCAACCTTTTGATGCACGAGCTCTTATCACATTTTGAGCCTTTTGTTTTATGCACTTGTGTACCTGTTTTGGTAGTATGCACAAGTGTGTTTTTGCACGAACTATAAGCACACATATTAATAAAACACGATTAGCAACCATTACATAGTAGAAAAGCAAGTCCAACAGACACAACAGACACGAACAGACACGACACGACACGGACACAACTGTCTTCTTCTTCCTCCGGCCCGGCCACTCCCTGGCTCCTCCTTGGCCGCTCCTTACGCGTCATACCCCTCATCATCCTCCGCCATGAAGTATGGGAGAGAGTGGGCTGTGCTGTTGATGGAGAAGATGGCGTGGAAGTCGGTGAAGATATTGTACGTCGTGAACGCGATGAACTCGCATCCACGCCAGAAAACTTGGCCGAGGAGGTGGTAGGCGTCGTAGTGGTTGACAAAGGTGACATAGAGGCCGATGCAGAAGTTGTTGTTGCCGTTTGCACCGTCGAAGTGCTGCTCGATCTGGAACATGAGTGGAGTGCCGGGAGGAAGGTGGCGGTAGCCGGCGGCAAGGAAGAAGTAGGCCAGCTCCAGTGGTCCCCTCCACCTCGAGATGGCCCAGATGCGGAGGCGGTTCTCCACGACCCGGCCATGCGGCCACTCTCTCTCCCGCACGATGGCGGGGCGGCGGTATGTCGGACCGTTGAACTGCATCTTGGCGGGGGAGGGGGCGGCGAGCGCTTGCTTTGAGTGGTGGCGGTACGCGGCACCTAGCGGTTGCCTGAGTGGTGGCTGGGCTCGGCGGCTAGCGGTTAGATGGATTGGTACGACTGAGTGAGAGAGGGAGATGTCGAGGGGAAGATATATAGGCGTGTCGTGGTTGCTTCGTTCTCCCGTCGTGTTTAAGGCACACTGTTTCGATGAGGCGCGGGTGCACGGTATCAAGGAGGCGTGGGCGCACGGTATCGAGGAGCATTGACTCTTCTCTGCGGGCGTGTGACGGAAAGCTGTGCCTTGTGTTGTTTGGCGCGTGACCGACCGAGCGACACGCCCATGTGAATTCGCAGCAAAAAAAGACGTGCAAGTAGCTAGGCTACGAGGCTGCAGCGATATGCACTAGACATGCTACGATGCTGCATGGCGCATGCATGGAGAAGGCCCACCTCATTAATACACGTTCTAATGGAGCGACCATTGGACCGTTGGGCCGTGGGATTCCCGATTAGGCCCTATCCCCACCATGGATACATGCATGCATGGGCGCGTAGCTGAGCGGACACATCGATCGACGTACATGCATCACTCGTTTCATACTTTACAACACAGCGACTGCGCTCGTTTCAGACTCGTTGAATCACTGCATCAATTAGCGACGCAACGATTCAGAGAGCATGGAAACCGAGACGATGCGCGTGATGGATACTGCCACACCTCGTTTCGCACCAATACACGTGCAGAGCATCCGACGTGTCGTGCAGTTACTCAACGATCTTTTTCAAGCGGCGCTCAAGGCTATTTAAAATTCCATATCTCCACAGCATCCTCTCCCAGACTCCACTCCATCCATCTGCCAAGCCCTTCTTCTTCTTCACTAAGGTCCACCGTCCGCCGCCTAGCAAGATCCATCGCCCACCGCCACCATGCAGTTCAATGGTGCTACCTTCTGTCCGCCTCGCACCGTGCCGGAGAGGACCTACCCCGCCGGGGTCGTTGTTGAGGGGTCCCTCCGTGTATGGGCGAAATCAAGGTTGAGGTCCCCGAGGGAGTTGGCCTACGCCTTCCTTAGCTTCGGCTATCGCCACCTCCGACCCGACTCTCCGGCCATGTTCCGCCTCGAAGATCACTATGCCCTCGGAGGCCTTGCGATAGGGCTCACGGTGCACTTCACCAACCAATATGATGCATATCTTCTCCTCGGCGAGGTCTACTGGTGTGGGTGCGAGTCGGTCTTCTTCACCACCTTCAACATCTTCACGAACTTCGACAATACCTTCCCCACCGTCAATGGGATGCACACTCTCCCGTACAACCCTGAGGAAGAGTGAGGGCTGGGGCAGCGCCGAGGAGATGGGATCAAGGAGGGGAGCAAGAGCAAGAGGGAGGAGACAGTTTATTTTACTGTTTTTTGCTTGGGCATATATGCCCCTCTATGTATGTTTTCTATGTTGTAAGGGATGCCCCTCCTATATTATATCTATCTCGTTGTTTTTATACTTTGTTCGTGCCCTTTTAGTTTGATTTCACCGAAATATGCAGATCAAGCTAAATATATTAAAATATGTAGAGCACGCTATGTATATTAAAAGGCGCTTGGTTGAAAGAAATGAACTAGTTTTTCAATGTGAACAACTAATTTGGGTCGAAACAAACAAGTTAAACAACCAAACCATTTCTTAGTTTTGAGTTGACCCGACACAATAGGATATGGACTGTTGTCGTAAAATTCAAACAATAAACTGTTTTACAAATCAATGTGAATTTACCAGGTATAGAAACCTCCATGGACTAGTAAATTCTTAAGGTACACAATTATTAATCACTGATCTGACTTTCCTTTTCACAGCCTCTAGTTGTTTCTTGTAGACAGAAGAATCGTTGCAACGGTAGATCCTCTTGATTCCTCGATTGTTGTCTACAGTATCATATAAAAGAGTTTATAAATTGAATTGTAATCATATTGATTTTTGCGACTATACAAAGGAATAGTGTACAGACCTGAGAAATGTTCTTAGTCATATGATCTCCGTCCCAGTGCTCTAGACATTGCAATACCCATAATCCGCATGAGTTGCTGCCATATAGGATGAAATAAAATTCATTTACGACATCAGTAGTGCTAAAGTGATATGATTCAAAAGTACTTACGAATCATCTTGCTTTCCAATTTCATATTTTTAATAGGCCAAGGATCGACATCAGGAAATTGTTTGTGTGTAGTTTTGTTTGTCCACCATATGTCTAGTGCAATTTGTCCTTTCTACAAAAGATTAAGAGTTAGTGAAACGCCAAAAGAAAACACGGTTTTGATGTGAAAAGTAGATAATACCAAGTCATCCACAACTGCATACGAATAGGTTAAATTGTACTTAGGGTCAAGGACTTGGAACTCCTTCTTGTTGTTATGCATTACAACTGTCACATAATGTTCTCCACGTATATTCAGAGGGAAATATGCCTACAAAATAAGATCACTAGCATGTACTATGTAGGATTCCAAATAGTTAACAATAACATTAACTTTATAAAACAACACTGTTTACCTTGTCACGCGCAAAATATTCATTTATAACCCGTTCTACATCTCCTGGTCTTGGCACTTCTTCTACGTCAAACTTTTTCAAGTTTTTTTTTTCGTTTTGTTCATTTTAATGGCTTCATTGATAAGATAAGTTGACCTCAACGGTCCACATATGTGCCGATCATAGTCAAAACGGGGAGCCAGCTCTAGAATGTAGGCATCAAGTATCTGCAAATAATAGTTGTACAATGATTGCATGTTCATACTGCTTTGTTGTAAAATAACAATATAATAGGTTAGCGAATAACTTACAACAGTACTAAGCCATTCTTTTATAAGGACATCGTTAAGATTTTTCGAAGACAAGATAGCCTCATCTGCGTTCTGGTACGCCCTTTTTTACAGCTTCTTTGGGGATCTTCGCCAAAGTTCTATTTCAGCAGGTGTTAACATAGTGTAACACTCCTCAATATCATGTTGTTCAAATAACATCGCTGCATAACATTTATGAAAACAAACAAGTTACCGTGATGAACCATTTTGTTTGCTGCATAAAAATAATTAATGAAATCTATAAAGCTTTATACCTTTCGTATTTTTTGATTTACGTTTCGGTTGTTTTTGTCGCTCCTATAATGGGGAGCCATACTTACTATTACCCTTGGTTACACGTTTCCTTTTGCCTAAACCATTGTCAATTTCCTTTTTGCCGCTATCAATAGAATTACCACACTTTGTTGTATCTTCCTTCCTCTCGGTACAAGTCATATCGTTGCATGCATCGTTCTGCGCGACACCGCTCTGTGCACCATTTGGTGTATCCTTCTGAGTACCAAGAATACATGACGATACCTCCGATGACGACGCAGACTTGGTATTTTCATTTACATCCCACGGATTCTCCTCTTTACCATCCATCTTCCGAAGGTGGTCTGGTGTGTTCATTGACATGTCAACAGTAGTCGTCAGCATACGTTTTTCCTTCAAGGGTGTGACGTAACTGT
Organism: Avena eriantha; assembly: GCA_910589775.1. Taxonomy (NCBI): domain Eukaryota; kingdom Viridiplantae; phylum Streptophyta; class Magnoliopsida; order Poales; family Poaceae; genus Avena; species Avena eriantha. Next base: position 35,470,392 of record OU342743.1, on the reverse strand, counting down.
AACCACCAAATGGATCATCCGCAATGATTGCTTCAGAATTAGCCGATGTTTTTCTCAGAATGTCATCAAGCTTGACTTCTTTATTACCATGTTTATAGAAAATTCTTTGCCTGATTGTGATTCACTGGGAACAGATTTTACATCTTCACCATCTTCTCCTTTGTCCGACTGTGATGCTTCAGTTGGTTTTTACATGACACCATTTGTATTTAACAATTTTAGAACCTCCTGCATAACAAAATATATTAAGTACTGAGTTTTCATTCATAGTGTAGTATCGTTATCATCAACATGAAACAACACATAAAATATAGAACGTATCACCTCTGCACATATCTACGGTACAAGTGCTATCTTCATGTCCATGTGATTTTTCAAATCTGTCGTCATACGTTCGAATAGGAAGTCCATGTTACTGCCCCGTTTGTTTGAACTTGACTGCTCACCATTCATTGATGGTTTTTGCACACTCTTTTTCTTATATTGCTCCCCAATATTATTAGGGATCTGCATGTTACAAAAATGAACAAATTATACAAATTACAAATACAAACACGAGCTAGGTATGGTGGCATATCAAAAGAATGATTAAACTGACTACCATCACTTTAGCGTTGTTTCCGAGGCCTCGACCATTCTTATAATCATAGCAACATCTTCTTTCTGATTCGTCTTCTGTCCATCTTTTCATTAGTGGCCAAATGGACACAGGGGGTATATAAGTAGGATCATCAACGATTACCAACTTCTCCTAGTAAAGAAACTGCAAACAAATTGTATAGACAAATAAATTTAGTTTTACATCGAGAGCTGAACATAAAAACTGATGATTGTTTGACTTAACATATAAACCTGTGTTAGACCTAGATTTCCTTTGGGCCATACTCTCATAGTAGATCCTACAAAGCTATCCTTCAAACTATCTATGAGAAACTTCATTGTGAAGTAATTCCAGTTAATCTGAAAAATATGAGGAACGTCTTCCACTAAACAGTAGGTGTTAGGTACAGTCACGTTACTCGATGGAGCTATGACAAGACCAATTAGCGCAAGCACTGCTTTGCGGACGAAGTTGTCATCGGATGCTTTTTCAGTCTTTATGTCATTAATCAAATCTCTTATCACTATATTACCGCTTGACTTGCTGAGAAAACATGGGGGTATGTTATGCATATTATTTTGACCATGTTCCTTTATAATTTGAAATGCAGAATAACCTTGGTTACGTAAACCATAAATATGTTCTACGTCCTCACAAGTTCCTACTATTTCTCCTGATCCTTCTTTTATGATGAAAGTGCTAGACGATGGATTGAACAACTCAATGATGAATCTGATTCAGTTTTCCCGCATCGTGATTCATGGCACGTCCAATATCGGCCGCAAAGAAGTGCTGGTAAATCTCGCACGTTGCACGCTTGTGAAGCCGGCTACCAAATCTGACCATCTTATGTAGTTACAAAATATCTCCTCATCTAAATCTTCTATTCTGCACGAATCATTTAGAGAATGTGTTAATGTTTCTCCATCTAAATCTACAGCAGATTCCCACAAACCTATATGAGCATCTTGTATACACGACAAATAATCGATGAGGCATGGAATCATTACCTAGACGACAGATGGGTAGAGGCGGCGAAGGGTGGCACGAATGAGAGACGGCGAAAGGGAGTCCTACGAGGATGAAGTGGTGACAGGCGGCATCGATCCCTAGAAGACAGACGAGAGAGGGTGGAGAAGGGAGGCGGCAATGTGGGACGGCGAGGGCGGCTCGTAATGCAGGCAGCGGTGAGAGGCGGCCTACCTAGGTTGAGTCGTGGGTTGATGGACGATCGACGTGCCGATAACTACGCCCTCCGTGATTACAGAGACGTTGGGTCAGTTGTAGGTAGTTAATTGGGTCTACATGGTTAATAATTTTAGTGGCTTATTTTTTATATTTTTATGCATTTTTTATTATTTATAAGAGTTTTATTGTATTCTTTAATGTCTTACCATATTTAGGGTTTTTTCCGAATTTGATATGCACAATACAAACTTTAATTAATAAACAGATCAAATCAACTTCATACGATGGGAGTGTTGCTCCTATCTTTAAAGTACTTTTAATACGTACATCACAAAGGATGTGTAAGGCGCATACGAATCCTACCGAAGGATCACCGACACGTGTTCACGGCGAGAAACCCCAAATGAAAAATCGGCAATATAAGAAAATGTTTAGATAAAACCAGATGCAAAACTGTAACATGGGTTAACGGCGAAAAACCCAAATGAAGCATCAACAATTGTGAATATAACATGAATGATGATTGCTTAATAATTTCATATAGACCGAACTTAGTAAGCCATAATCGTTACATAAGTGTTTCACAAACATGAGAGTACATAAGCATAATATAGAACTAGAACACGAATTTGAGGTTGATTTCACACTTGATCAACCAGTAGCTTCGTAGTACCATCATCCCCATGACAAAACCAGAACACGAATTTCTGGTTAACTCTCATACCATTCTGCCTGACAAGGTCCATCCAGTTTGTTGTAATCATGGCACCTCCTTTAGGTACTCCATTCACTTGGGACTTGTTCATCACCAACTTAACGTGTGCAACTTTTCCATCTCTAGAATGGGCTATTATAACTGCTGGCAATTGAATGTTTGTAACAATATGCTTCATGGTGAAGTTCCTTGAAAAGTACTGCACATAGATTTGACAAACCAGTTATACAAATTATTTCACATTTACGCAAACAAATAAATGTGAAAAAGTTCGTATGTACAAAAGAGTTACTATTTTAGCTTTATTTTTCACTGTGTTAGATTTTTTGATGGTGCATACATAAAACGGGTCTTTTGGCATGTGAGCCTCGATTAGTCGCTCAAGTTCATCAAATTCTTCCTTAGTCATCTTCACGTGATTGCCACACTCAAGGAAACCTTCAAAATCGTGCTCGCTTTTTATTCTAGGACCTTAGTTTAATTTTTGCACACATTAGCGACATCCAATATATCAATTTCTTACAAAATAAAATTGGCACAAAATGCTTACCCCTGACAAAAACAGCCTTTTTCTTCCTTTTGATTATAGCACGGATCTCAGCAGCGTTAACACGTAATGGAACCTGGCGGAATATAGAAGAATAATTAAGTCTCATGTCATATTACGACATGAATAATGCTAAACTTTTACATGCACGCTAAGAGATACACACAGTACGAATTGAAAATCAAAAGTAGCCGAGCATCCCATCGCCCAATTGATTTTCGCTCTTAGGGCACAGGCCGCATGCGATAACACCGAGCATTCGCCTATGTGAAAAGGAGATGGAGCGGCTAGCGGCTAAAATTGCGTCGACGCTAAAACGCACTTGCGTGATCAGCCTAGACTAGATCTACGACGAACACATTTAGATCTATATTTTCGAACAATTCGGATAATTATAAATCCGATTTTTTCACGACGAAATAAAAAATTGCGAGGATTAGATCTATCGTATGTCCGTGCTGTCCGTGGACAGTAAGTTAACCTAAATATATATCGTTGGCAGGGCTTCGAATTTACGTACCTACACCATGGAGACCAAGGATCTCCGAAACTACCTCCTAACGACCGTCGTTGACGAAGCTCTCTCCCGTCCAGTTTTAGATGAGACGAGGTGATGTGATAAGGTGATGGCTAGATCTAAGGGAATGTGTACGTGCGGTAGGTAAATAGTCCTGGTTTAGTAAGGCAATTATCCTAATGGTCGAGTTTACCTTTGGATCCTCCTACTAGGCCAGCCCAACCTAATATATTTAATTTTGAATTTAAATATAAATCGAATAACCATATGTTCGAAAATGGCAAAAAAAATTACGGTTATGTTTCTAATAATACGGACATCTTATAGTATTTTTTTATAATATTTAAAAATAATTAAAAACCTGGACTTATTAGTAATGGCCCTCTCTGGTAGGCATAAACGGTTTATTTTGTAGACATGTGATTTTTTCAACAATCTTAAAATTGCCTCCATTTTGTAGTACATGCTTGTGAGGGTATGGTGAAGCAATGTGCAAAAGCAGAGCACATTCCTTGAACACTTGGCCTGACTATTCGTCCGAACTTATGCGAAACACCCCTAAAACCCTAGATTTTAGCCGTCTACCGTGCCGAAGGCATGCCCAAGCATGTCATCACTGCTCATTGAAGTGATATAAGTGTGTGGTGTGTCATTGTGAGCTATTGTGCCAAGTTTGAGGCCATTCATCAATAGTCATGCCGCTATCCCGACGGTGTGACATCCCAAGGTTTCAATCCCCACCTTTTGATCATGTTTGTGCATTTCTTACCTTCATCATGCATGCATCATATTTCTTTGTTGGCATTTGATTTGGTTCTTGATATAATTGTATTTGGCTTTTATTAAATTGTTACAATGTCTAATTATAGTTGAGGGTATCTCTCTTTTTTTCCCTTCCTCCTACTAACATGATAACCATCTCGTCATCATCTTCCATCTTATATATGTGGGCTTCTTGTTGGAATTATTGCATTTCAATTCTTGCCCATATATACATCTACACATAATCCCCATTGTTCTTTTATTGCATTTTGTTTGTGTTTTCTTGTTGATCTTTCTTTTTCTTCTACCTATTCTTCCATGTGTGTATATACCCATATACACATATTAATCTCTGTAATCTTTTTAATCTTCCTAAAACCCCACATATTCCTAATTTAACTAAGGGAAAAGTTCAAAGTAAACCTTGAATTCATAGACAAAAGCTAAATCGAACCCTGAACTCATGATCCCCGAAATTGGCACACTAAACTCTTTGATCCGGTCCATTTTAAACCTTGGGGCTGTTTTAGATGGGATTCGCTGATGTGGCAAGTCAGGTTCCTTTTATTTTCCTTTTTCTATTTCTTCTTTTAGTTTTTTATTTTCTTTTTCCATACCACCACATGTGGAAGAGGCAACTGACGAAGAGGGATCCGAGCGCCTCCAGCATCTGCAGTTTCGGCGACCTATGGGCGGCAGGAGTCCGCGAAAGGGGCTCGCGCGACAAGCAAGCTGAGCGGCGCCTCGTTTGAACGGGAGTGGGGGAGGTGCAGTTTAGCCCATGATGGGCGGCGGCGTGCTATAGCAGCGGCGCCCGACGGCGATAGCTGGAACATCAACATGGCGAATTGGAAGTACCGGGGCGAGGGCTGCAGATCAGAGCGGACCATTACGGGGAGGACCGGGAGCAGCGGGCCCAAATTGACGGCAGCGGTGCTTGGCCGGCCGTGGGGAAGATGATGTCTAGGCCCCCAAATTAAAGCTTCTCGAGTCGATTCCTCTGGCCTGGAGGGTCATAGCCGCGAGACAAAGCTATATGGGTGTAGGGAGGAGCTCTGCCTTGGCTCGAACGGCGAGGCCAGCAAGGATAGCCGACAGCCATAGTTCAATGCGACTAGGATTTCAGCAGGAAGAAGGAAGAAGTAGGGCGCTCAACTTGTTGGGTTGTGCTTGTCCGCTACTGCTAGGACTCAACGCTCATCACCGACGCGGCCATACAGTAAATGTGAGATTGATTTTACAAGGGGATAGACAATAACATGCGGGCCCGAATTATCAGTGAGAGTAGGACCTTATCCTGACCGGGTTGTGTTATTCCCCGTGCGCCAAACAGCCTTAAGGTTTAAAATCGACCGGGATCGAAGAGTTTGGTGTGCCAATTTCAAGGATCATGAGTTCATGGTTCGATTTAGTTTTGGTCTATGAATTCGAGGTTTATTTTGGACTTTTCTCTTTAACTAACCATCTAACTAGACCTAATCCTACCTAGCAGCAAGCAACCTAGATAACAGCAGCTAAGCACCTAACACTAACGCACACACATGCGCGCAACTAACAACAGCAAGCCAAGCAGACCAGCGCGCGCCTGCCTCGCACCCAGCACTTATCCCTTCAGGCGCAACACGCGCCTCGCATGAGCCCTGCCCCTTGTTAAGGCAGCCACAGCGTACTCTCCCCTCCCCCCCCCCCCCCGCCATCTTCTTCCTTCACAAGAAAACACCAGGCTGCCGCTTCGCCATGGACATCCCGTCGCCTCGCCGCCTATTTACTTAGCCGCCTCCATCATCGCTCGCCACCGACGACCACCGCCGCTGTACCTAGGAGGAGAAGCATGTCGTTACACGCCACCGTCGCCGCGCACCCTACCGCCTTGTCGTCCCTGCCTCGGCCACCTTCTCCAACACCCCACGGTGAGCCACCTCTTTCCCCTCTTTGTCCCCGGTGTTCCCCTATCGTCCCCTCGCTAGCGCAGATCGCCGTCTCGCTGTGCTCGCCGCCGCGCTCTGGAACGTGTCTGGCGTCGACATGGAGAAGCAGCTTCAGCACGTATCCTTTCCAGGCTATCTTCCTTTAATTTTTCCGGCGTATCCCTAGCTCCTTTGCGATAACTGTATGAACAAACCTTGTAGCCCTACTTTTCAGCTATCCAACGTATCAAACCTCGCCCAATTTGGTTACCCGTAGCTCTCGTAATCGTCACCTGAAGATCAGCCTAAAAACTAGTTTTCCTGAAATCCGTCCGACGTTTAACTGAATCTGCTCTATATCTCCGTGTTTTCTGGCGCATACAGGCCCCAGCTGAAGAAACTTACTTCTGCAAAGTTGCAGATCTTCGCGAGATCTACAACTTTCGTTTTTATGGAATCTCCAAATTCCTCACCGATGCATCGTCATTTTCATCCGAAGTCAGGTCATTTTGCTATCAAAACTCCAGATCCGAAATTCAGACCATCTCCCTGTTCGTGACGGTTTTGTAAAAAGGTCCCTGGCCAGTTTTCTTGCTCAACCGCAGCCCTCCTCCTTGACCTGTCTCGGGCCGGCCCATCTTGGTTCCCCCGCACGCGAGCAGCAGATAGTTCACGCCGCTGGCCCACTTCTCCGTAGCGGCCCACCTTCATTTTTTTTCTGCTAATTCATTTAATGTAAATTCACTCAAATACAAATAACTTCCAAATGATTTCGAATTTGCAAATAATTACAAAACGAAAAGTAAATGATTTCCTAAGATGAATAAAATGGCATAAGTGAAATTTTGCAGAAACACCCATAACTATTACAACATTGACAATTTTGTTCTTTTGGCCATAAAATTGCAATTTAATAACTTTTAACCCGTAACTCCAAATTTGACAAATGATATGTCTAAATCGGCCAACTCGACAACAGGAATCTAACCGTGGTATCTGTTTACTCATTTGCATCATGCATCATCAAATCCTAATTGAAGTCGCGTTCGAACCCATAAGTAACATGTGGCCGATTTACTTTAATACTATGTTTTGTTCCTCGACCACTTAAACTTGAATCATTAAACATATTGCATCATATATTGCCATGCTACATTATTGTTTGCATTGTACCGATCTTGTGTTGATTACGTTATTTCCTTTATGTATGGCATTTGGTTCTTCTCGATAGAAGACGAGTCTAATGAGTACCAGCAGGAGTGTCAGCCATCTTACGAGTACCCCCCTTTGAGCTTGTACCGCCTTCATCTTTCGACCCTTCAGGCGAGCATCTCATCTCCTTCTACCTATTTTGCATTTATAGTCTTTACTTCCTTTTGTTGATCTATTGCTATCCGTATTGTCGATGCTTTAGTACCGCACCTTTATTTTTACCTGCCCCACTATACTGCCTTAGTTGTCCCATTGCCTTGTTTGATTAGCTAGCTTTGTCCTTGCGAGTCGTAGGGATGCTTAGTATTGCTCTCATACAGGTGGAACTTAATATTTGGATATTGTTGGTGATATGAATATAAATCTGATGTTGTTGGTTATGGCTCCACCTAATGATAAGGCTCCGGCAGTGACCACCTTTGGGGACTGCTTGAGTCGACCTAGGAACCGTTCATTCTACGATACTAGTTCTGAGTTGATCGTGCTAATCAAACGCGGGGGCCTCTAGACCCCCTCAACTACCGGCGCTATTCGTTTATCCAGAGGGTCACAAATTGGTTTTCCATTTGGTGCATACGCATAATATGTCCTCGGACATGGGTGAGTTGAATATGTCTTCGGACTTGATATTTTGGTGGACTATCTCGACATTGCATACATAAATGCGGTTCGGTCGAGAGGTCATCTTCCATAGTGGAGCTCCGATCCTTCTCGACCGTGGTCGCAAACGCTGTACCAACCTTGAGAATCGTTGTACCTCCTGGTTGGGTCAATACAGTAGGTGATACCTCTGGATACGCGCGTAGTTATGGGACAGTTCTTGTTGTGAGACTTGGAAGGCGCGCCTATTTGCATTTTAGTGCTTGAAGGGTTGAACATGCGTTTGGGTACAGTTGTGCACCCCTGCAGGGTAAATCTTTTCGAGAAGCCGTGTGTCCACGGTTATGGACGCCTCAGGAGTACAGTGTCATGATCATAGACAACACCACTATTGGCTTGCTCTAATAATATGACTAGTAGTTAGTCTTATCAACTAAACAATTGGATAAATAAAATTGCAACGTGTGTGTTCCGTGGGACTACTTCTTTGACTGGTTTTCAAGGGGGAAATCCTCGGATGGGTTATGCTTGGAGTTATATTATTGCTATCGGTTAGTGCTCTCTTATCTCGCTCTACTAGCCGAAGTTGTAGTGTGTCTCTATAAGTTAGTTAGTGCAAGCTTCGCTTCCGCTAAACCCCACCATACCTTGGTAGGCGAGGACCACTGAATTCTAGTCTCGCCATGTGATGTCCTTAGTACTGACGCTCTTGCTTTTCTTGTTTGTTATTTCGCTTTTGGGTTCATTTCCGTTGTATAGGTACGTGTTGATTCGAGATGCACAGGTTTGCTGTTCTAACGTCCGCCATGATTAGTCAGGATCCTACCAGGAAGTCCTGAGACGTGTGGGCATGGAGCTCACTTGCTTATGTCTAGGCATCTTATGGCAATTTGGGTCTTATCCATACTCGGATGTTATATCACGTTTTCCGCTTGATGTATTATGTACTGTTGGGACCTCTGTCCTCTATGAGCTACCTATCTATATTTATATTTGGATCTTGTGGACTATATTTACTTTCTTTATACATGCTCTGATATGTGGCTTGTATGTCGCCGGCGTACATACTCACTTGTGTACGCTGAGGCGCGATTACCGGGCCGACGCGTGCTCACCCTAGAAGCTATAACCTTGTAGTAGGGTTATACTAGCTAGGGGTTTAGGCGCGTTGGATGGCTGAGCTCTACAAGTTGGTATCAGAGCCTGATCGACCTGCTAGGAGCCCTTGCAGCGGACGTTGTTGAGTCTAGAAAAATATTTTGGTAGCTATATACTAGGGAAAAACTAATCGGAGAGTAGGACTTCTTGCTCTTTATTCCTTTTCCCACCCTCCCACCCTTTTTCTAGTAAGGAAGTGCAACGTTTTAACTGTTCTCATCACCTGCTTTAGGTTCGAACATCTTCGGCTATCTGTAGTACCATCGTAAGTTTTTTGTTTATGTCAGAGTAAAGTTGCTTCAAATCAAAAACTATTGTATCTTAAAGTCCGTTGTTCTCTTGAATCCTTTGTTACCTTGGAATTCCCTAGTTTCTTAAAAATGTTTTCATCAACTCATCTGTTTTATTCAAAAAGGTTTAAACCTTTCGACTGGTTGGCATGGTCTTGCCGACTTGTTCTTTTGATACCGGCGCGAATACCGTAAGTTTTAACTTCATTCTTCAATTCTTCCCCAATACATGCATAGCTTGAGTTGTTTCTGACTCTCGTGATTGTAATGTTGAGTATAGCTATATTACACTTACCATGAGTGAAATATGTTTAACGCTATCAATCTAATCGGCTAAATACATAACTTGTGTCGTTCTGACGCTTGCAATTGTAATTTAGTTTTTCTTTAGCAAATATGACACTTGTAATGGGTGAAATATGTTGATGCTACCATTCAAAATTCCACATATTATATTGGCTAGTTCTTGTGTACTTAATGTGTACCTTGATGATAACTATGTCATGTTCATCTATCTTTTGTATCCAAGTTATCTTAATGCACTGATGTTGGTTTTTTATCAGATTATGGTGCTAACCAAATTCCTTTTTCCTTCCTTAGGGTGGAGAGTGGTGATGAATATCCTCCACCTGATTGGGGGCAAGCATTGACTAAAGTATCTGAAGTTTTGACTGAGCTTATAGTAAGATAGAGTCAGGTTATGCTTGCAAGCAACCGAGTAACAATTTAGCAATTTCTCGAGCTAAAACCAAGCACGTTTGATTTTCCCTCAGAGCCAATTGAGGCACTTGATTAGCTGCATGACATGAACAAGAATTTTTCAGTTGCCCGTGTTGCGGATGTTGATCGTGTTCCCTATGCAACCTTCTTGCTTCAAGGACAGTCGTCTGCTTGGTGGGAGACTTGTCAGAACTCTAGAGGCACTGATGCAGTATTCTCTTAGGATGAATTCTAGACTGCTTTTAAGCGTCATTACATTCCTGATACTCTCTAGGAGATGAAACGAGAGGAATTCTGTGATCTCACTCAAGGAAGCAATGATGTGATTGCTTATCGCAGGGCTTTCATTGATCTTTCTCGATATGCTGGGGATGATATCTCAACTAATGAGAAGAAGCAATATAGGTTCCGTAAAGGCCTGAAGCCATCCCTCAAGTATGCTATCAATTTGCACAAGTGCAACAACTTTGATGAGCTTGTAGACTTGGCTTTGAAAGCAGAGTATGGTAAAGAAGAGTTGGTGAAGCACCAAAAGCACTCTATTCAAGATGCTAATCTTTCAGCAGCAGCTTTGCCTTCTGAGAAACATAGGTTTTGGGTTCCACATGTTGCTCCTATGATGTATGCTCCTAGACAACCCACCTACTTGTCAGCACCACCAGGTTTCTCTTCCCGCCCACCCACACCTTTGTCCATTCCTATGCAAGTGCAAATTCAACAAAGGCCAGATGTTCAAATGCAGCAGAAGAGAGTTGAGATGCAGAATAAGCCAAGTGCTAAAGTTGTGCCAAAGCAGAAGAAGCAAATTCCTTCCTCTAAGCTTTGTCATGGGTGTGGTCAATCAGGACACACTTCTCGCAATTGCTATATCAAGAAACCTCCTCAAGTGCCTCGGCAAATCAACAATAAGCCAGATACTAAAAGTGTGTGGTTGAATAGAATATCAACTCAACAAGTAGAAAAAGCACGAGATGTGGTTCTTGGAACCTTGCTTGTGAACTCCTTTCCAGCAAAGGTGCTCTTTGATACAGGGGCATCTCATTCCTTCATGTCCCAAAAGTTTGCTCAAGCACACAGTGTTCCTATTGAGTCCTTGGCAGATAATCTCACTGTAAAATCTCCTCGAGCACAGATGTATGCCACAAAAATAAGCCATGGCAATGGTATTCTTATTGGCGGTCACTTGTTCCAAGCCTCTCTCATTGAGCTTAAATCCATGTAAATTGATGTTCTCCTCCTTGGAATGGATTGGCTCAAAGCTAACGGTGCTCTGATTGACTGTGTGAATAAGTCCGTAACTCTTGCTCACTCCAAAGGAAAGATAGTCTATTCTCCAAATGCTACTCCTTCAACACAAGTCTTTGCTCTCAATGTTGATCCTCTTCTAGCTCTAGAGAATGTGCCAGTTGTGTGCGAATTTCCAGATGTGTTTCCTAAGGAGCTGCCAGGAATGCCACCTGACCGGGCCGTTGAGTTCGTGATTGAATTGGAACCCGGAACAACTCTAATTTCCAAGCGTCCATATAAGATGAGTCCTAATGAAATGGCCGAGCTCAAGAAGCAACTTGATGAACTTGAAAATAAAGGCCATATTCAGCATAGCACTTCTTCATGGGGAAGCCCCACCATCTTTGTCAAGAAGAAAGACAAAACTAATCATCTAGTGGTTGACTATCATGGTCTCAACGCAAAGATAATCAAGAATAAATATCCTCTCCCTCGCATCACAGACCTCTTTGATCAACTCACCGGAGCAAGAGTATTCTCTAAGCTTGATTTGAGAAGTGGATACCACCAAATAAAAATCCGCAAGGAGGGTATTCCTAAAACACCTTTCACCACCAGACACGGCTTGTATGAGTACACCGTTATGTCCTTTGGTCTCACAAATGCTCCTGCAACATTCTCTCGCCTCATGAACTCGGTTTTCATGGAATATCTCGACAAGTTCGTCGTGGTATATCTTGATGATATTCTTGTCTACTCCAAGTCGAAGGAAGAACATGAAGAACACCTTCGGCTTATCCTCACCAAGCTTCATGAGCATCGCTTGTATGCAAAGTTCTCCAAGTGTGAGTTCTGGCTTTCTGAAGTTGTCTACCTAGGTCATGTCATTTCTGATAAAGGCATTGCAACCAATCCGAAAACAATCAAATCAATTGTGGATTGGGTTCCTCCAAAAAATGTCAAGGAAGTCCGAAGCTTCCTCGGTTTGGAAAATTATTGTCGCCGATTTGTTGAGAACTTTTCCAAGATAGCAAAACCTCTTTCTGAGCTTCTAAAGAAGGATAAGAAATTCTGTTGGACTCCAGCTTGCCAAGAAAGCTTTGAAACTTTGAAGAAAAAGCTCACTTCAACTCCTATTCTGACTCCTCCAGATACCACCAAGCCTTTCCAGATATTCTGTAACGCTTCCATTCAAGGTCTTGGAGCTGTTCTTAAGCAAGAAAGAAAACCGTGGCTTATGCATCCCGATAGTTGCGTCCACATGAGATAAACTATCCTACTCATGATCTTGAGCTTGCGGCGGTTGTTCATGTGTTGAAAACATGGAGGCATTATTTGCTTGGTAATCATTGTGAAATCTTCACTGATCACAAAAGTTTGAAGTACATCTTCACACAGCCTGACATGAACATGCAACAGAGAAGATGGATGGAAACCATCTTAGACTTCGATGTCTCTATTGATTACACTCCAGGGAAAGGTAATGTAATGGATGTGCTCTTAGTCGAAAAGTCTATTGCAATAACCTCATGATCAAGGGAAGCAATAAACATCTCTTCAAAGAAATTCAGCTGTAAAATCTTGAGATTGGTCCTCAGGGGCATCTTGCAAATCTTTGCTTGTCTCCTAATCTTGAAGAGAAAATTCATGAGGCCCAGTTGACTGATGCTATGGTCCTCAAAGTCAAGAAAAATCTAGAATTGGGTGTTTCCAAGTACAAATACTATTCCATTGATGCTAATGGCACTCTCAGATTCGAAGGGCGCATTGTTGTACCAAAAGTGCAAGCACTCAAGAATCTAATTCTCAAAGAAGCTCATGAAACTCTTCTTGCTATTCACCCTGGTAGCTCAAAGATGTACCATGATCTGAAGCCTTACTATTGGTGGATGCGCATGAAGCGTGAGATTGCCAAGTATGTTGCTAAGTGTGATGTTTGTAGAAGAGTGAAAGCGGAACATCAAAGAGCCACTGGTCTCCTTCAACCTCTCTAGATTCCTGAGTGGAAGTGGGATAAAATTGAGATGGATTTTATCACCGGTTTTCCGAAAACTCAGAAGGGCAACAATGCCATCTTTGTGGTGATTGATCGCTTCTCCAAAGTGGCTCACTTATTTCCTATCAAAGAAACTATTACAGCTAGTCAATTGGTAGAACTCTATGTTGCGAGGATTGTATGCCTCCAAGGTGTTCCTAAAGAAATCACATCTGATCGTGGAAGCTTGTTCACTTCCAGATTCTGGGAATCATTTCAGCAATACATGGGAAGTAATATCAAGTTCAGGACTGCGTATCACCCTCAGTCTCAAGGCCAAGTGGAAAGAGTAAATCAAATTCTTGAAGATATGCTCAGAGCTTGTGTCATCTCCTTTGGCATGAAATGGGAAGAATGCCTTCCTTTTGCCAAATTCTCTTACAACAATAGTCATCAATCAAGTCTGGATATGTCACCATTTAAAGTTCTCTATGGCCGCAAGTGTCGTACCCCTCTTTACTGGTCAGAAGCTGGTGAAAGGAAGATCTTGAGAAACAAAGATCCTCTAGATCCTGAAATGTGTCCGGATATCATCAAAGAAGTAGAAGAGAAGTGTCAGATTGTTCGTGACAACTTGAAAATTGCTCAAAATCGGCAGAAAGCCTACTATGATGGAAAGCACCGGGATATGGTGTACAAAGTGGGTGATCTTGCTTATCTCCGTGTGACCCCGATGAGAGGCACACACCGCTTTGGTATCAAAGGGAAGCTTTCCCCGTGATACATCGGTCCTTTCAAGATTCTGTCAAGATCGGGTCCTCTTGCTTATGTGTTGGAGTTGCCTGGGAATCTCAGAAATGTTCACCCCACCTTCCATGTCTCACAGTTGAGACAGTGTTTCAAGGATCCCGGTAGATCCATGGATCATTCCTCTATTGAGCTCAAGGAAGACGTTTCTTACCATGAGCATCCTATTCGCATTTTTGATGAGGCTGAACGAAAGACAAGAAATAAAACCATCAAGTTCTTCAAAGTTCAATGGTCACATCACTCTGATAAAGAAGCAACTTGGGAGCGCGAAGATCTCTTGAGATCCGAGTACCCTGCTCTATTCACCTCTTCTTAGAATCTCGGGACGTGATTCCTTCAAGGAGGGGCGCGTCGTGACATCCCAAGCTTTCAATCCCCACCTTTTGATCATGTTTGTGCATTTCTTACCTTCATCATGCATGCATCGTATTTCTTTGTTGGCATTTGATTTGGTTCTTGATATAACTGTATTTGGCTTTTATTAAATTGTTATAATGCCTAATTAGAGTTGAGGGCACTCTCTTTGTTTCCCTTCCTCCTACTAACATGATAACAATCTCGTCATCATCTTCCATCTTATATATGTGGGCTTCTTGTTGGAATTATTTGCATTTCAATTCTTGCCCACCTATACATCTACACATAATCCCCATTGTTCTTTTATTGCATTTTGTTTGTGTTTTCTTGTTGATCTTTTTTTTTATTCTACCTATTCTTCCATGTGTGTATATACCCATATACACATATTAATCTCTCTAATCTTTTTAATCTTCCTAAAACCCCACATATTCCTAATCTAACTAACGATCTAACTAGACCTAATCCTACCTAGCAGCAAGCAACCTAGATAATAGCAGCTAAGCACCTAACACTAATGCACACACATGCGCGCAGCTAACAGCAAGCCAAGCAGACCAGCACGCGCCTGCCTCGCACCCAGCCCTTATCCCTTCAGGCGCAGCATCGCCTCGCATGAGCCCTGCCCCTTGTTAAGGCAGCCACAGTGTACTCTCCCCCTTTTTCCCCCTGCCATCTTCTTACTTCACAAGAAAACACCAGGCTGCCGCTTCGCCATGGACATCCCGTCGCCTCGCTGCCTATTTACTTAGCCGCCTCCGTCGTCCCTGCCTAGGCCACCTTCTCCAACACCCCATGGTGAGCCGCCTCTTTCCCCTATCTGTCCCTGGTCTTCCCTTGTCGTCCTCTCGCTAGCGCAGCTCACCGTCTCGCCGTGCTCGCTGCCGCGCTCTGGAACGCGTCTGGCGTCGACATGGAGCAGCAGCTTCAGCACGTATCCTTTCCAGGCTATCTTCCTTAAATTTTTCTGGCGCATCCCTAGATCCTTTGCGATAACTCTATGAACAAACCTTGTAGCCCTACTTTTCAGCTATGTAACGCAAGAAACCTCTCCCAATTTGGTTACCTGTAGCTCTCATAATCGTCAACTGAAGATCAGCCGAAAAATTAGTTTTCCTGAAATCTGTCCGACGTTTAACTGAATCTGCTCTGTATCTCCGTGTTTTCCAGCGCATACAGGCCCCAGCTGAAGAAACTTACTTCTGCAAAGTTGTAGATCTTCGCGAGATCTACAACTTTTGTTTTTATGGAATCTCCAAATTCCTTACCGATGCATCGTCATTTTCATCCGAAGTCAGGTCGTTTTGCTGTCAAAACTCCAGATCCGAAATTCAGACCATCTCCCTGTTCGTGACGGTTTTGTAAAAAGGTCCCTAGCCAGTTTTCTTGCTCAACCCGCAGTCCTCCTCCTTGACCTGTCTTGAGCCGGCCCATCTTGGTTCCCCCGCACGTGAGCAGCAGATAGTTCGCGCCGCTGGCCCACTTCTCCACAGCAGCCCACCTTCATTTTTTCTGCTAATTCATTTAATGTAAATTCACTCAAATACAAATAACTTCCAAACGATTTCGAATTTGCAAATAATTACAAAACGAAAAGTAAATGATTTCCTGAGATGAATAAAATGGCATAAGTGAAATTTTGCATAAACACCCATAACTATTAGAACATTGACAATTTTGCCATTTTGGCCATAAAATTGCAATTTAATAACTTTTAACCCGTAACTCCAAATTTGACAAATGATATGTTTAAATCGACCAACTCGACCACATGAATCTAACCATGGTATCTGTTTGCTCTTTTGCATCATGCATCATCGAATCCTACTTGAAGTCGCATTCGAACCCCTAAGTAACATGTGGCCGATTTACTTTAATACTATGTTTTGTTCCTTGGCCACTTAAACTTGAATCATTAAACATATTGTATCATATATTGCCATGCTACATTATTGTTTGCATTGTACCGATCTTGTGTTGATTGCGTTATTTCCTTTATGTATGCCATTTGGTTCTTCTCGATAGAAGACGAGTCTAACGAGTACCAGCAGGAGTGTGAGCCATCTGACGAGTACCCCCCTTTGAGCTTGTACCGCCTTCATCTTTCGATCCTTTAGGCGAGCATCTCATCCCCTTCTACCTATTTTGCATTTATAGTCTTTACTTCCTTTCGTTGGTCTATTGCTATCAGTATTGTCGATGCTTTAGTACCGCACCTTTATTTTTACCTGCCCCACTATACTGCCTTGGTATTCCTATTGCCTTGTTTGATTAGCTAGCTTTGTCCTTGCGAGTCGTAGGCATGCTTAGTACTGCTCTCATACAGGTGGAACTTAATATTTGGATATTGTTGGTGATATGAATATAAATCTGATGTTGTTGGTTATGGCTCCACCTAATGATAAGGCCCCGACAGCGACCACATCTGGGACTGCTTGAGTTGACCTAGGAACCGTTCGTTCTATGATACCAGTTCTGAGTTGATCGCGCTAACCAAACACTGGGGCCTCTGGGATCCCCCCTCAACTACCGGTGCTATTCGTTTATCTAGAGGGTCACAAATTGGTTTTCCATTTGGTGCATACGCATAATATGTCCTCGGACATGGATGAGTTGAATATGTCTTTGGACTTGATATTTTCGTGGACTGTCGCGACATTGCATACATAAACACGGTTCGGCCGAGACGTCATCTTCCATAGTGGAGCTCCGATCCTTCTCGACCATGGTCGCAAACGCTGTACCACCCTTGAGAATCGTCGTACCTCCTAGTTGGGTCAATACAGTAGGTGATACCTCTGGATACGCGCGTAATTATGGGACAGTTCTTGTTTTGTGACTTGGAAGGCACGCCTATTTGCGTTTTAGTGCTTGAAGGGTTGAACATGCGTTTGGGTACAGTTGTGCACCCCTACAGGGTAAATCTTTTCGAGAGGCCGTGTGTCCACGGTTATGAACGCCTCAGGAGTACAGTGTGATGATCATAGACAACGCCACTATTGGCTTGCTCTAATAATATGACTAGTAATTAGTCTTATACACTAAACAATTGGATAAATAAAATTGCAACGTGTGTGTTCCGTGGGACTACTTCCTTGACTGGTTTTCAAGTGGGAAGTCCTCGAATGGGTTATGCCTGGAGTTATATTATTGCTATCGGTTAGTGCTCTTATCTCACTCTACTAGCCGAAGTTGTAATGTGTCTATAAGTTAGTTAATGCAATCTTCGCTGCCGCTAAACCCCACCATACCTTGGTAGGCGAGGTCCGCTAAATTCTAGTCTCGCCATGTGCTGGCCTCAGTACAGACGCTCTTGCTTTTCTTGTTTGTTCTTTTCGCTTTTGGGTTCATTCCCGCTATACATGTACGTGTTGATTCGAGATGCACATGTTTGCCATTCTAACGTCTGCCATGATTAGTCAGGATCCTACCAGGAAGTCCTGAGACGTGTTGGCATGGAGCTCACTTGCTTATTTCTAGGCATCTTATGCCAATTTGGGTCTTACCCGTACTCGGATGTTATATCACGTTTCCGCTTGATGTATGATGTACTATTGAGACCTCTGTCCTCTGTGAGCTACCTATCTATATATATTTGGATCTTGTTGACAATATTTCCTTTCTTTGTACATGACGTGCTTTTATATGTGGATTGTATGTCGTCGGCATACATACTCACTTGTGTACGCCGATGTGCGATTACCGTGCCGACGCGTGCTCACCCTAGAAGCTATAACCTTGTAGTGGGGTTATACCGGCTAGGGGTTTAGGCGCGTCGGATGACTGAGCTCTACAGACAGGTAGACGTGTTACACCCTACTACCCTAGACCGAAGATGGCTAGTGTGGGAAGTGCATGGCCAAGCAACATGTTGTTTATAAAACAAGGGATGTGAGTGCTTGTGAGGGCATGGTGGAGCAATGTGCAAAAGGAGAGCACATTCCTTGAACACTTGGCCTGACGATTCGTCTGTACTTGTGCGAAACACCCCTAAAACCCTAGATTTTAGCCGTCTACCGAGCCAAAGGCATGTCCAAGCATGCCATCACTACTCATTGAAGTGATATAAGTGTGTGGTGTGTCATTATGAGCCACTGTGCCAAGTTTGAGGCCATTCATCAATAGTCATTCCGCTATCCCGATGGGTAGACGCATTACACCCTACTACGCTAGACCGAAGCTGGCCAGTGTGGGAAGTGCATGGCCAAGCAACATGTTTTTTGTAAAACAAGGGATGTGAGTGCTTGTGAGGGCATGGTGGAGCAATGTGCAAAAGGAGAGCACATTCCTTGAACACTTGGGCTGACGATTCGTCCGTACTTGTGCGAAACACCCCTAAAACCCTAGATTTTAGCCGTCTACCGAGCCGAAGGCATGCCAAAGCATGCCATCATTACTCATTGAAGTGATATAACTGTGTGGTGTGTCATTGTGAGCCATTCTGCGAAGTTTGAGGCCATTCATCAATAGTCATGTCGCTATCCCGACGGGTAGACGTGTTACACCCTACTACCCTAGACCGAAGCTGGCCAGTGTGGGAAGTGCATGGCCAAGCAACATGTTGTTTGTAAAACAAGGGATGTGAGTGCTTGTGAGGGCATGGTGGAGCAATGTGCAAAAGGAGAGCATATTCCTTGACCACTTCGCCTGACGATTCGTCCATACTTGTGCGAAACATCCCTAAAACCCTAGATTTTAGGCGTCTACCGTGCCGAAGGCATGCCCAAGTACCATTACATCAGCAAACAGATACAACAGAGACAAAATAGAGGTACGTTCACTTGCTTTCAAAATTATTCAACACACGGATACAGCAAAGACACACAGAGGATATACCATTACATCAGCAACGAACATGGATTTTCATTTCTGCTGAATAAGCAACAGACAAAGGATAACTAACAACCCTATTACGCATTTTAGAAGAAGCACTGCTTCTGTAAGAAGATCAACCGTAGAGACCAACTTCATCAGTACTAGTTCCTCATTCCTAGGCTTTAATGCTACTCTTTCTTTTTTCCTTAGCTCCAGAGTTTCCCTCCTCTCCTCTGCCCATCCATAAGCATCTATTGCTGCATCACCTATCAGAATACCGTTCGCACACAAGTACTCCACGTACTTCAGCTCCCACCACCAAAAATTGCATTCAGTCTGTAAAATTAGGAACACTGAATATCAAACATTTAATTTTGTATGAACACTACTCATAGTGTAGGTACATGCGCAATCGAATGCATGAAAATCAAACCAAAATGCTTACCCCATGAGTTTTGCACTTGTAAAAGACCCAGCCATCATGGTCATCGGTGCCGGAGACGTGCCTATTGACGACGACGCCGCAGTCAGAGCAGGGAACCAGGGGAATGTAGGGCGGACGGTTCCGATTATGCGACGTGTGGGACGACCTTGAAACAGACATGGCGGCCACTAAGGATCGAGACCAGGGCGACAACTTGGTATCATTTACTTTTCTTATTAATTTAGTTCATTACATCATCTGATCACTTTATACTGAGCTAAATATACTTTGTCTATGTACTCATAGTCAGAGTGTATGCCTTGGTAATTTGCTAGTCTTTTGAAATGCTTGTCTCACATAGACCATATGGTTCTAGTACATTCATGATAGTTGATTTGTATTTGTATTTGTAAAATATTTGTAACATATCAAGAATTTGTGTAGTTGCAGTTCTGGAGCTGAAAGTTTATGTGTTTTGTTACAGATGCATAAATTCCTGGTTGTAGTACTGCTAGTAACAGTTGTTGTTGTCTTACTTCATTGGTTCATTCTTTTTGTTGCACTACTACTTTCAGTAGCTGTTTTCTTATGCTCCACACATAAGTTGGTAGTTAAGGCTGATTTGATCTAGCTTAAGATTATTACGTGTCATAAAACATTCTGCTTCATAGGATTATTATATTTACTGCACTACTGCTTTCACCACATGGGTTGTTCTGTTGCAAACTTAAGTTGGCATTTAATGCTGCAGTGATACAATTTAAGATTAATAAGTGTGATAAATCAATCTTCTTGTAAGGCATAATTTTTTGTTACACTAATGCTTCCATCATGTTTTGTTTTGCTGCACACATTTGATTTGTACATAATGCTGCTCTGATCTAACTTCATATGTGTGACATATTAACTATTCTGTTATGATTTTTAAATGTTCAATTAAAAAGCAATTGTCCAAGTTTACCGTTGTATAATATGTCGCACATATAGTCTTATTTCACAGAGTAATTATTGTAAACCTTATTTCATTTCACAAATTTCCACAGGAGTCAGACGATGTCAAGAGTGACGTGGAGGACAGGGACCGTAAGAGTCGTGTTGTGCTAAAGAAGCTTAAGGCTAGGGACATCCCCTATCTTCTAGGCCTAGGGCAGTACAAGTGCCCGTGGTGCTTTCAGAAGGAGATGCCAAAGGACCACATGGGAATGCTGCAGCATGCTACCTACTATGGAACTGGCAGCCAGAAGCATAAGCCCCACCCGAAGGCCAAACATGCCGCTTATGGCGTGTTCCTGCTGAAGCACCTCCCCCAGGCCTAGATTGTGTCTTGTCTGTCTCTTTGCTAATATGGTTGTTATGTTTAGACTATTTATCTGTGATGTGTTGAACTTGATGCAGTTGGTTAATTACTGTGGTTGAACTTGTGTTTGAACAATCTAATGTTCATGCTTAATAAGGTTGTTTCATGTTTAACCTGGTTTGTTCTTGATATTTTTAATCCTGTGCATATGTACTCTAGTGGTGTAT
This sequence comes from Avena eriantha, assembly GCA_910589775.1. Classification (NCBI taxonomy): domain Eukaryota; kingdom Viridiplantae; phylum Streptophyta; class Magnoliopsida; order Poales; family Poaceae; genus Avena; species Avena eriantha. The sequence continues at coordinate 35,449,043 of OU342743.1, read as the reverse complement.
CTGCGGGAAATGGTGGCATAAAGGGAAAACAAGGAAATCTATGGAATGTATATGTATTTGGGTATCTTTAGCTAGTTGATAATGGGTTAAATTAAATGATTAGCTGCATTACATTGATTAAAGTTTCACTTTTAGTGTGGCATCAACGGTACATTTGTGGTAACAGTCTTATGTGAGACTCTAAGAAATGTATGTCAGTGTAGGGATAGCGTTTGGGTTTTATAAGAGGAATACAACTATGAAGGCCGGCCCAATAAGACACCCAGGTAATGTGGCCTGGCTATTTATAAGAGAAATAGAAACCCTAACTTCCTCTCACCGCCTTCCCAAAATAATTGTGGCGCTGCCGCGGGAGCCATCTACCGTCGGAATACATTCTGCACAATATTACAGCAGTATAATGACATGCACCTGGCACATATTCCCATGTCTCTTTTACTTAACTACTACAAGCAAATTCACAAACTAGCTATCCATGGTCACATTACCTAAATTTACAATCTCGAAGTGGTCGCAAGTAGAACCCATAAATCAATTATATGTGTAGATCAATAGGCAGCAGCCCCATTCCATTTTGATTGCAAACAAAATGCTAGGTTCTTACTTGTCAGATCGTTCAAGACCAAAAACTCAACAACAATGGCCAAGCATAAGCTACATCATCTAGGCACATGTAAACCTGGCATAGATTACAGATATCATAACATTCAAAGTAAGAGGAACCACTCGATGACCTAGCCTGCCAAATCAGAAGCCTACTTGATCCTACATCCATCAGAACGTCGCCAAAGGGGTCCTAGGGAAACCAGTAGCTAATCTACAGCGCATCTAACCTGGCACAAACTAGCATCACTAGGCGCATCTAACCTTACTAGCACCACAAACCCTAGCAAGAACAGGACGAGGCAGACCTCGGCGGCAAGAACACTAGGAGAGAGAGATCTGGACTTACTTCATCGGTGTCATCGTTGTCGGACTGGCGGAAGGTCTCGACGTCGGCAGGCGAGTAGATCTTCTCCCCCTCTCCTTCCTCTCCTGATGCAGCCTGTTCTTCAGGTTCTTCTTATTCTTGCGCCTGATCTGCGCCTCCGTCTCAAACTTCCACTTCATTGCATGCACACCGGAGTAGACGACCGGCCCACCCAAGCCGGAGCTCCCATTGCCGCCCTCTGCATCCGCAACCTGCTCCCCTTCTCCGCGTGCTCAGGGCCCGCAGCCACCTGCTTCCCCTTCTCCGCGTTGTCAGCGGTCGCCGCCACCTGCTTCCCCTTCTTCATGGACGTCCGCCGCGATCGAGGGTTTGTGGAGAGATGGCTAGCCAGGGTTTGCTATCTGATTTGGGGAATTTCTGGAACTGGTTGGAACGCAGACCAACTGACTATGCTACTTAAGGAAGCGGACGGTTCGGCACCCACGTGCATACGTGTATAATACGCGCCGGTGAACGGGCCGTTCGGGATTCTACGCGGGCTTCTACGGTTCGATTTTTTAGAGCAGCTCCGAAAATTTCGGAAGGATGATCGTGCCCCCCGTTGTTGAACTGTCCGCGCGTATCCCAACCGTCCATGTGTTTTCCCAAACTTTTGGTTTCTAGGAGGGTACGCACTGAAGCAGAAATGTTTCATAAATCCCAGCTAATGCTGGTCAATATTTCAGAGGAAAGAACAACTAAGCTCGCCTCTATTCTAGGTTGTCAGATCGGTATGCTCCCATTTACATACCCTTGCCTTCTGTTGGGGACTACCTGCCCAACTTTTGACGACCTGAAGCCCCTGGTACATAGAGTGGAACGCAGATTATCTAGCTCTGCCCTCCCGCTTACCTATGGAGGGAGATTAACCTATGTCAATGGGGCTGTCACCCCAGTCATCACTTCGCTATGTGTACTCTGAAAATCCGGTTGAGATACGTATTGTACTCTGTATAGGTCTCCTTATAACCTCTAGATTTTATCTGTAACTGTCTATATATATATGAGACATCCGACCCTATTGGAGCTGTGCATTCTCCACAAAAATCCTTCTACATGGTATCAGCCTAACCACGACTCCCAAACCCTAGCCACCGCCTCTCTCCCCTAGGTGCCGCCGGCCCCTTCCCCGCCACCAACCCTAGCGCCGCCTCTCTTCCCCAGGTGCCGCCGACCCCTCCCACGCCACCAAAACCCTAGCCGCCGCCCTACCTCCTCTAGGCGCTGCCAGCCTCCCCTCCACCACCGCTTCCGCCCCACCATGGCCGACCCCTCCTCCTCCAGCAACCCCTTCAACTTCTCCATCTCCGGGAGCAGCAACCCCTTTGTCGAACCCTCTGTCGCCGTCATCCGCGACGTCCCCATCCTCGAGCGTATGCCAGTGACGCTCTCTCAAACCGCTGCCAACTTCTTCCCGTGGAAGACGTACTTCGGCCTCCGCGAGTATGATCTTCTTGATCACGTCGACGGCACCATCGAGCTCCTCGCCATGCCGCACGACCCCAACTAGTTGACGATCGACGCCACCATCATCCGCTGGTTCTTCCAGACCGTCTCCAACGAGATGTTCCGCACCTTCGTTCGCGACAACGACACAGCGCACACGATCTGGACCAAGATCACCGACCTATTCACCAACAACAAGATCCAGCGCGTCACGTTCCTCCAGCAGGAGTTCTTCGGCACCCACCAAAACGACCTCTCCCTCGACGACTACTGTTTCCACCTCAAGAGCCTCTCCGACGAGCTGCGCGACCTGGAGTTTCCGATTGATGATAAGATCCTCCTCTCCATGCCGGTGGCCGGTCTCGGCGAGGACCTCAGCAACGCTAATATCTATGCACTTCTATTCGGGTAGACAGTTGTTGGGCCTCCAAGTGCAGAGGTTTGTAGAATAGCAGCAAGTTTTCCCTTAAGTGGATCACCCAAGGTTTATCGAACTCAGGGAGGAAGTGGTCAAAGGTATTCCCTCTCAAGCAACCCTGCAATCAAGATACAAGAAGTCTCTTGTGTCCCCAATACACCCAATACACTTGTTAGGTGTATAGGTACACTAGTTCGGCGAAGAGATAGTAAAATACAAGTGGTATAAATATAAGACAACGGTGCCAGAAAATAGCTTGATGGCGTGGAAGAGACTAAAGGCCAACGGAAATAAAGATGGCAGCAAGCAAAGATGTAATAGATCTAGATGCAAACGGTGTTTCAATGCTTAGAAACAAGGTCTAGGGATCATACTTTCACTAGTGAACACTCTCATATAAATATCTTCTCTTTATGATACTACTCTGAACTACTCTCCGATTGGACACTCTAATCCATGGTAGGGCTATAAAAACACTCCTCAAAGTTCGCTTTCCCCATCTAGATAACCCCACACTGTCACCTTGAGCGCTAGATGGGTCCAACAAACACCACAATTTCATAGAGACATCCAACTCCAAATATAACTCATAACAAGTATTTGTAATCTCTAGCCTAAGTGCCACCGTGGTGTGCACGCTGTCACTTTCCCACACATGGGGAGAGCAGAGATCTATTAAAGCACTTGAGTAGCAAAGTAGATCTACTTGATTACAAAGGTCATGATCACAATATGATCATGCATAGAGAGAGAGATGAACACATAGCTACCGGTAGAACCCTTAGCCTCGAGATAGAACTACTCCCTCATCATCATGGGAATCAGCAACGGCGATGGAGATAGTGGTAGAGATCGATGGAGATGGCTCCGGGGGCACTTCCCCATCCCGACAGGGTGCCGGAACAGAGACTTTCTGTCCCTCGAATCTCCCCTTCGGTGGCGGCGGTGCTGCCGAACTTTTCGTGGCTGGAGGCTGGACGATCTAGGGTTTTTGCATCTGGAGGCATCTTATATGCAAGGAGGCAAGGTCGGTGGACGGACAGGGGGCCCACACCACCTGGTGGCGCAGCCAGGGTTAGCCCACGCCACCATATGGTGTGCCCACCATGGTGCCCTACTCTGTCTCTGCTTCGTGTTTCCGTGTTGCTTCGGGAAAAATAGGCATATTGGCTTTTGTCCTATCCAATTCCAAGAATATTGATTTTCTGCCTTTTCTGGAACCAAAACAGAAGAAAACAGGCAACTGGTACTGTGGCATCTTCTTAATAGGTTAGTCCCAGAAAACATATAAAAAGACCTCAAAGTGTTGACACAACAAAGCAAAGTAGATACTAAACAAGCATGGAACATCAAAAATTGTAGATACATTAGCAACGTATTAGCATCCCCAAGCTTAACTCCTGCTCGTCCTCGAGTAGGTAAGTGACAAAAAGAAAGAATAATTTTTGAGGTGACATGCCCCATCACAATCTTGATCAAGTATTTATAAAACATTTGATAGCTGGGATCATAGTACTTTAACATAGCATGCAAGATAAAGTTCTAGCAACAGGACATAGCAACTATGCATGCAACATGAAAGGATACAAACAAAGATCATGAATAACAATGCATTGAAAGACGTTTGTTTGTTTCACATATAGAAAACATAGCATAGTGGCATTTAGCTTGTCCCTCATGGTGTAGCAAAACATAAATGCATAGGTCACCTTCAAAGTTCATAAGGGTGACTAGATACAAATAGTTCAAGAACAAGCAATATCATCATTATGCATCAATCAACAAGTCTTGGGACAATGCACATAGAACTAAGAATGGCCACTATGCTCTCAAAGTAGGTGCATAAAGGTAGAAGGTGGAGACTCAACATAAAAGTAAAAGAAAGGCCTTCATAGAAGGAAGTAGAGATTCAAGTTTCATAAAGAGCTTCCAAAAATTATGGTACTTGTTAGCTTTTAGCTCTCATTGCCCTATCATAAGCATCTTTAATTGATTAAGGTTAAAGTGACACAACTAAGAGGATATGCTTGACAAGTTATAAGCCGAAATCTCATGCCCCTTACTTATGAATACCGAACCTCATGCTACTCAACTTTAGTCACAAGTAAGCTCTTGTCATTGTAAGTACATATGTATCATAGAGAACCGCCAAATGGGTACCCCTTGCACATGATACAGGAGCTATCCCATAATCAAAATGAAAAGGCAAGGAGACAATGAGCATTTCAGCGATCTTTTTATTTGCTATTTGCATAGGTTTTTATTGAGGATGCTTCATAGAGTGCTCATTATGGTTATGCTGCAAGTTTCCACCATGATTAGGCATGGCTTAGGCTAGCGGCCCAGGCGTTTCTCTAACACACATACAAACTCCATGATCTTACAAGTTCCACTTTTATTTCACACCGCCGGGATCCATAAGAAAAAGAACATGCTATCAACGGGGTACAATGTACAAGTGCAATGTTGAAAGCGTTCCCCATGATACATGGTTCTGCTAATTTCAACTTATAAAGCACAAGCATATACGCAACAAAGATGGACACAATGGTTCAAGTTAATTAAATGCAAGAAAGTAAAGTGTGCCGTCAAGTTCGAGAGAGCTTTAATCACTAGTTTTCACATAACAAGTTTTACTCGGAAGGTAGATAAAAAACATGAATATACTTGGAATAGAAATGCTAATAGATAGGTATGGTGGACTCTTTGGAATAACTTGGTTTTATTTGGAGTTGGATGCATGAGTGGAACTCATACTTGGTTGTGGAGGCTAGCAAAAGACTGGGAGCGACCAACTAAGAGAGCAATAATGGCCATAACCATGCAAAGCGACAAAACATCATTAATTAAAGCATAAAGTGATATTACAAGTCGAAAACTAAAGGATCATCGAGGCTATGGTGACTTGGGATAGTCATAACATGGTGTGAGCATGTGCCAAGTCAACCCAAATAAAGCATCAAAGGAGAATACCACAATACTATGCTTTAATATGCTAAAACAACGCATGATGCTTCCACGACACATTAAGCAATCTCAATTGTTTATAACAAGTCATGCTACAGCAATAATCACTAAGTATAAAGCCAAAACAATACCAGGCATGACATGACAAAACCTAAGCCACATTAAAAAACAAGCTCCTTTTACCACTTAAGCATGAACTTTCCTATTCTTTTCCAATCCAAACCAAACTTATTTGAAAGAACTCACAAAGATAATAATAAATAAAGAAGAGTGAGCTTGTCTCACAAATCCAAAAAGAAGAACTAAAAAGTTCTAAGCTGAAAGCACAAGAAAACTAAGGCTAAACACAGTGCTAGCAAAAGAGAACACTCACAAAACAATAAGAATGAAAACTAGAGTGTTCTAGGCAATGAATAACGGGATGTGTCTCTCTCAAAAAGAAGTGTGTTGGGATCCAACCAACTTATTTAAGCAAACCGAAAAAAATAAAACTAAAAATAAAAACAAAGACGCTCCAAGAACAACACAACTGTGCATGAAACAATAAAAATGAAGTGTTTGGAAGAAATCTGAGATTTTTATTGATGAAGAAGGGGATGCCTTGGGCATCCCCAAGCTTTGACGCTTGTACTTCTTGGATATTTCTTGGGGTGACACGCGTGGCATCCCCAAGCTTGAGCTTTAGTCCATTATTCATCTCATTACATCATTCTCTCCATACACCTGAAATTTTTCCTTCATACAAAACTTCACATAATCTTTATTAGCAACATTAGTGCACTTAAGATAATAAGTCTTTGGGTTCAGTTTCAACACCAATAAAACTTCCATTAAAACACAAGCTACTGTAGCACTTCCCTCAAAAATCTCAATTCCCCAAAGAGAACCCAAAAAGGAATCAACAAGAAGCAAATGCAAATAATGGCAGAAATCTGTCAAAACAGACCAGCAGGTAAAAACCAATTTTTTCGAAGACCTTCTGTTGTTCAAATCAAAACATGTTGAACAACCTGCGGCAGAAGCACAAAAATTCACGCCTCAAAAAGACGTACAGAGATTTTACATGAATTTTTATGGTGAAGAACAAAAATCTGTTTGGGGTCAGCAACTTTCCCAAGCATTACTTCTCTCTCATTAGAGGTTACTCTTGGCACAAAAAGCAAATAAAAATGATAAGGAGAGGTTATTACAGAAGTAATAACTTCCAAGACTCATCTAAAACTTTGGGTTATCTCCCAATAAGTACTTTTGTTTAACGCCTTTAAGTTAGGCTTGATAGTTTGAGAAGATGCTCACATAAGAAATATGAATTGAAGTAAAAGAGAGCATAAAGAAGAAAATTCAAAACACATTTAAGTCTAACCCACTTCCTATGCATAGGAATCTTGTAAAGAAACGAGTCTTGAAAGCACAAAGCAAAAAGCATAGTAAAGCAAAACAATTGCAACTTCAAGACTTTCAACATAAGGAGGGGAAACTTAATATTGTTGAGATACATAAAACCATGTTCCCTCTCTCATAATAACTTTCAGTAGCATCATGAATAAAATTAACAATATAACTATCACATAAAACATTCTTATCATGAGCCACATGCATAAAATGATTATTACTCTCCACATAGGCATAGTGATTCTTATTAATTGTGGTGGGAGCAAATTCAACAAAATAGCTATCATTATTATTCTCATCACCATAACAATCAAATATAGGAGGCATATTGTAATCATTAATTTTCTCCTCAATAGTAGGTGGACTGAAAATATTATATTCATCATTGTAATCATCATATATTGGAGGTATAGTATCATCAAAGCAAATTTTCTCCTCTAAAGATGGGGGACTAAAAAGATCATTTTCATAAAAACTAGCTTCCCCAAGCCTAGACTTTTCTGTAGCGTTAGCAATAATGGTGTCCAAAGAATTCATACTAACAACATTTCTATTAGCATGCAAATAAAGTTCCATAGGTTTTTTAATTTTCTCTTCAAACACTTCATGTCCTAACTCAAGATAAATACTATAAAGCTCTCTAATTTTTTTGTTGTCTTCCATTAAGCCCAACTAGTGAAAATAAAAACAAGAAACAAAAAGACAAAATTGCAGAATCTAAAGGAAATAACTTCGAGTACTCACACACTAGCAACAGTACTAGAAGATAGCTTAGTAGCTAGAGGATGTGAGTACCTTTTACCTTACCTCCCCGACAACAGCGCCAGACAATACTTGCTGGCGCGTGGTTGACACTGGAGCTTCTTCTTCTTCAATCCCCAGCAATGACACCAGAAAATAGCTTGATGTCTACGCATTTCTATTCTTGTAGACAGTTGTTGGGCCTCCAAGTGCAGAGGTTTGTAGAATAGCAGCAAGTTTTCCCTTAAGTGGATCACCCAAGGTTTATCGAACTCAGGGAGGAAGTTTTCAAAGGTATTCCCTCTCAAGAAACCCTGCAATCAACATACAAGAAGTCTCTTGTGTCCCCAACACACCCAATACACTTGTTAGGTGTATAGGTGCACTAATTCGGCGAAGAGATACTAAAATACAAGTGGTATAAATATAAGACAACCGTGCCAGAAAATAGCTTGATCGCGTGGAAGAGACTAAAAGCAAACGGAAATAAAGATGGCAGCAAGCAAACATGTAATAGATCTAGATGCAAACGGTGTTTCAATGCTTAGAAACAAGGCCTAGGGATCATACTTTCACTAGTGAACACTCTCATATAAATATCTTCTCTTTATGATACTACTCTGATCTACTCTCCGGTTGGACACTCTAATCCATGGTAGGGCTATAACAACACTCCTCAAAGTTCGCTTTCCCCATCTAGATAACCCCACACTATCACCTTGAGCGCTAGATGGTTCCAACAAACACCACAATTTCATAGAGATATCCAACTCCAAATATAACTCATAACAAGTATTTGTAATCTCTAGCCTAAGTGCCACCATGGTGTGCACGTTGTCACTTTCACACACATGGGGAGAGCAGAGATCTATTAAAGCACTTGAGTAGCAAAGTAGATCTACTTGATTACAAAGGTCATGATCACAATATGATCATGCATAGAGAGAGATGAACACATAGATACCGGTAGAACCCTTAGCCTCGAGAGAGAACTACTCCCTCATCATCATGGGAATCAGCAACGGCGATGGAGATGGTGGTTGAGATCGATGGAGATGGCTCCGGGGGCACTTCCCCGTCCCGGCAGGGTGCCGAAACAGAGACTTTTCTCTTCCCCAAATATCCCCTTCGGTGGTGGCGGCACTGTGGAACTTTTCGTGGCTGGAGGCTGGACGATCTAGGGTTTTTGCATCGGGAGGCATCTTATAGGCGAAGAGGCAAGGTCGGTGGACGCCTAGGGGGCCCACACCACCTGGTGGCGCGGCTAGGGCTAGCCCGCACCACCATATGGTGTGCCCACCCTGGTGCCCTACTTTGTGTCTCCTTCGTGTTTCCGTGTTGCTCTGGGAAAAATAGGCATATTGGCTTTTGTCCCGTCCAATTCCGAGAATATTGATTTTCTGCCTTTTCTGGAACCAAAAACTGAAGAAAACAGACAACTGGGACTATGGCATCTTGTTAATAGGTTAGTCCTAGAAAACATATAAAAATACCTCAAAGTGTTGACAAAGCAAAGCAATGTAGATACTAAACAAGCATGGAACATCAAAAATTATGGATAGGTTAGCAACGTATCAAACGCCGGCGCCAACCTCATGCTGCTCACCATGCCAACCTTTGAACAAGTCGTGGCCTATCTCCGTCTCGAGGAGTGGCGGCTGAAGCATCTCCGCGCTCGGGCGGCCCACACCGCCTTCGTCGCGGGTCTCTCCCGGGGCTTGGGCGCCCCCTCTCATGCACCTCCAGCCCCTTCGCCTCAAGCCCCGGCCCTGCCCTCGGGGTACTACTTGTCCCAGCAGCACGCACCTCCACCTCCCACCAACAGCGTCGACCGTCGTCGGCACAGGAGCGGGCAAAACAGCGGCAGCGGTGGCAACGGCGGCAATGCCCCCACACCACAGCCTCATCCACCTCAGCAGGCTGCGCCACCTTGTAGCATGGGTCACAACCCCTGGACCGGGGTCGTCCATGCCTACACGATGCCGGTGCCGTGCGCTCCTCACTCGAGCATCTTGGGGCCGCGCCCGGCCACTCACCAGGCATTCTCCGCGTCACCCTAGCCTGTCACTGTGCCGGTCTACACCACGCCTCTGACCCCCACCGACTACTAGCCCGTGCCCTCGCTGCTGGTCCAGTGGGACCCTGCGCTGCTGACCGCCCTCCAGACCGCTCCCACCGCGGGCTCGTATGGTGGTGGCGGCGACTGGTTCATGGACACCGGCGCCTCCGCGCACATGGCCTCTCACCCCGGTAACCTCTCCACTTCCACTCCCACTTCTACTTCCTCTCACATAATCGTTGGCAACAGTCATGCTCTTCCCATTACTCACACTGGCTCCGCCTCCTTTTCCTCCACCTCCACCCCTCTCTCCCTCAATAATGTTGTCGTTTGTCCTAACTTGATTCAAAACCTAGTTTCTGTTCGTTCTCTCACTCGCGATAATTCTATGACTATGGAATTTGACGCTTCTGGTTTCTCTGTTAAGGATGGTTGTACCGGGATGCTCCTCCACCGATGTGACAGCCCTGGTGACTTGTACCCTGTTCGGTCGTCCTCCACCGCCACCAGCAGCCATCTCGCTCTCTCCGCCGGTGTCGACCTCTGGCACGCCCGTCTCAGCTATCCTAGCTCCACCGCTCTTCGTCAAATAATGCAAGGATTCTCTTTTTCTTGTAATAAAATGGATGTTCATTCCTGTGAAGCATGTCGTCTAGGAAAACATGTTCGTCTTCCGTTTAGCTTTTTCTCCATAGTTGCGTCTTTTCCATTTCAACTCATTCATAGTGATGTTTGGACCTCGCATGTTCCAAGTAATTCTGGTTATACTTATTATCTTGTTATTTTGGATGATTACTTGCATTTTGTGTGGACTTTTCCCCTCCGCCGTAAATCCGATGTCGCCACCACCCTAACCTCCTTCTTCTCCTACGTCTGCACACAATTTGGTCGCCCATCCACTCCTTACAAACCGAAAACGGCAAAGAGTTTGACAACATCACCATCCGCACCCTACTCGCCTCCCATGGCACCATATTTTGTCTCACGTGTCCATACACCTTGCAACAAAACGGTCGCGCTGAACGCATCCTTTGTACTCTCAAAGACTGTGTCCGCACCCTTTTGTTCCATGCATACCCCACGGTTCTGGCCGGCTGCTCTTGCCACGTCTACTCTTCTAGTCAACATCCGCCCTGCCGCTCTCGTTGGCAATACACGCCACACCATATCCTCTTTTGTCAACACCAGATTTTTAATCCCAGATGCCTGTTATGCCATACATCTCAATCCCAGGATTACCATTTTTGCGAGACATACCAGATTGGATATCACAGTACATCATCCATTAGAAACCATAATAAGGTCTTACACGAATAAAGGATCTCATGATCTAGTCTTAATACAACAAGCAGCGGAATAAATAATAAACGTAGCGGTGGGGTCCATCTTCAGGGTCACAGGCAATGCTAACGATGGAAGATAGTCCTAGTTATCATAGTCGTCCTACTGTCCTTCATCTAGGTTTATAAGTAAGGTAGTTCTAGTGGGAAATGCTAATTCTAGGTTTATTTCTAAAGTTGAGTTTGAAACCTAAGCTGAGTTTAGAAACAAAGAAAGATAAAATAAAGTTCTAGAATCACTTAAGTTGAGAAGCTAGTATCATAGTCACAACCCTGTTGTGGTAAAGTCAAGATTCATCATTCATATCATAAGTCATTTTGAAAACATTTGACAACGGAACGTTATGGCCACTCCAACTGTCCATAACCGCGGACGTGGCTATTCGAATAGTTTGACACACTGCAGAGGTGGTACACTTTCACCACAAGATTCGATACATCTGTCAGGGATAACCCTGAATCATCATACTTAGTATGCAGATAATCAAACATAACCTTTCCTTTACACACCCTAGTATAAGCACCTCTCCTACGAGCATGGCCTCCCAACCATGACCATCTGTCATCTTGGGCACTTCATAGGTGGACAACATTGAGAGGTAGCCTCAGCTCAAACCTCTCCTGCGAGGGAACTAAATACTAATGCATATAAACTTCCGGCTAAGCCTTACCCAATTCAGGTATTGTGGTTGTACGGTAAAATTGGAATGGTATTGCATCTGAACCCAACCATCAGTTTATAAAAAAGGGCTAAGGCTCATGCCTCAACATTTTCATCATCATCATAATCCATTTGTGTTTCTCAACACATGTCAAAACATCTCAATAGAATGACTCATCATTCCAAGGTTTTCACAAGTCATTTGCACTAAGTACTCCCATCTAAAGTGAATCAAGTTTTGGTTTAGCTCTAAACTACTAAGTTAAGAGTGTTCACTAATGTGGGATGCTAAGATCAATCTCATGTCATACAATGACATCTAAGTTTATCTAGATAGGTCAAGTTTTATAATTTTTATGCTACCTTCAAAGAAGTAAAGGATTTTGGTAAAGTAAAGAAAGTAAAGCTTGCAAATAACATTTAGTGTAGGTATAAGTCAAAGGGTATAACCAAAGCATGCCTAATGCATCTTGCTTAGGTTATCGAGCTTAATTCTAGCTTGCTAACAATTGCTTGCTTAGTTTACTTGAAGTGCTAGGCTTGCCTTGTGTAGTGCAGTGGTTGAAGTTTTCTTCCTCCTCCTCTTGGTAGAAATCCTCCTCCTCAAAAACTTGGTCGGTACTATCGTCTATAAATACATGTGGGATACACAATCACCAAACAAAGCTTAACTAGTCTACTTAGCATACTAAGGCACACATTTGATGATCTATTATCATCACAAGCATCACAAGGGTTAATTAACTAGCTTCCTTCTTTTTATTTGAGAAAAGTAATTTCTACTCATTGAAATTAACTAAGATTTAATATTCTCCAATTAAAATATGGGATCATGTGGACACATGTCATCACCACATATTCTAACATATGGTAATGTGATTTAAATGTTGGATCACATTTTAATAAGTGTAAGTTTGATATTTAGTGATTTAAAGTGACTAGAAATGTCTATATAGCATTATTTTGGTACTAGTCCAAAGTCAATGCATGCAAACCTTAATATTATTACATATTCAGATAGGTATGGTTAAATGTGATTTTTGAGAGTTGGAAACAACTCAAAAGCTATTATGGTTGATTTTAGAAAAATGTTTGAATATGCAAATGCCTCTGTCTTGTTATTTTTACTAGGGGAGATCTCTAACTCTAAATGATTTAAATCCAACGGTCCTGGATAGAGATTTTCATTACCTTTCCAAAAAAATTAGAATCACTCCATTTGGATTTGTAAAACTCTTTAAATTGATTTTTGAACTAAGGGACATAATTGATTTTAATTCTAAATAGAAAAACCTAATTTGAATTAACTGGGTCAGCGCGGGAAATTAAATGGGTCGGCTGAGTGACGCTTAGCGGCGCAGAGGGCGACTGACAGGCTGGTCCCGCATGTCAGCGGCACATAAAACCCGAAGAGGTATGGGGCGATCTGGGCACTACGATTAGAACACAGATCGACGGTCCACGGTCGTCGTCGACGACGGACTTGTCACCGGCGAGACCGAACCCTAAACGGCCGGTGGGGATCTACTGGGGACGTACCAGGGCTCTAGCTAGTGCGGCGAGGTGGGCGAACGAACTAGACGGTGACGGCGAGCTCAGGCGAAGTCGAGGCAGGGGCTGAGGTGGACGAAATCGACTGCAACTTCTCCTCCCCTACAGCGGCTGCCTCCGGTGGAATTCCGGCGAGATGCTGCTCGATCGGCTCCGGCGAGAGAGGGGAAACGGTCAGTGGAGAGATGGGAGTGAGATGGTGTGAAGAAATGGTGCCGGGTGGCCTCCTTATATAGGCTCAACGAGGGGACCGACGGGTGTGGGATGGCTTCTCCGGCGAGGGCGGTACAGAGGGCTACCGGCGTGGGCGAGGTAGGCGGACCGTGGGCGGTCTACTAGCGTTCAGCTATGGCACAATGGCACGGCTAGGGGCGGTGGCATGTGGTTGGGGGCTTCACGCGCTCTAGGAGACAAAGGCGGTGCTCGACGGTGATTCATGGTGACTGTGGGTCGCGTGGCGGTGCACGACCATGTCTTGCGGGTTGCTAGGTTCAAGGTGGAGAGGTGTGTGCGATTTGGTGTTGAGGCGTGGTCTGTGGTGTGCTGGCGGTGATCGCGCCCTGGCGCGCTCTAGCTGCGCGCAGAGAGAAAGGGCGACGAGGTTGTGGGGTGGTCCAGGGGCTATCTGCGGCCGTGGGGTGGACCATGGGCGGCGGTAGGGTTAGGCGGTGCTAGTGGGAACGCTGGAATGGCGCGGCGCGGTCTGCTGCAAGCTGCGCATGCTCGGCCGACGGTGACCTTATTTGGGCGGCGCGCCACTACTGCTAGCCATGAAGGGAGGCTGGTTGATGGCTTGGTTGGAACAAGGGGAGACAGAGGAGAGCAGAGAGGGTCAATTGGGGGACAAGGGATCAGTGTGCAACAGTATTAGTTAGGTCACTTTTTGTCTACCTTCCAACTATTCGATAAAATGGCCGCATGAATAAAAGTTTTGAATTTTTGAAAGATTTGTGGTGGAGTGGTGTAACTTATGCTTGAGGATCTAGGTGTGCTTGGGATTTTGAAATGGAGTTCATTTGAGTGGTTTTTGAATTAGTGCGATCTTGATACATACACTAGATTTAATTTTCAAATGTCATTTAAAATTAGAGTTTGAATATTTTTGGGAGATCACAAAGTGGGCCTTGGCACATCACTACTTGTACTAGCAAGGGGTGCAAAGAACCACAATTTTCTCTGTTGGCATTTGAGTCCTAGGAACACCCAAAGTGTCCTAGTTATTTAGATTGGCACAAATGACCATTTCCTTATTTTATTCTTTTTGATTTCTTTTTCTTTGGGATTTGTTTGGGAATGATCTAGATTATGTGTAATTCACCTTAGAATCATTTTACAACCAATGGATCACTCAAACATGGAAATTCAAATCAACTCCTAATTTAAATACACACACATATGAATGCTTAACTATTTTGAATAGAAAAAGTTTTGTTAACCCTAAATTGGGTAGGTTTGATCTTGATTAACTTTGGATTAAGTTTTGGGATGTTACAAACCTTCCCCCCTTAAACAAAATCTCGTCCCGAGATTTACGAAAGAAAACTAGGAACTAAAGAGATCTGGGAACTCTGTCCTAATGTAATCTTCCCGCTCCCAAGAGGCTTCTTGTTCAGTATGGTTGCTCCATTGGATCTTGGGAAATTTGATACGCCTCGTCCTGGTGGTTCTGTAAGCTTCTTCCAAGATACGGATGGGCATTTCATGATATGTCAGATCCTTGTTGATATCAATAGCTCGGTGATCGATGTTCTTGAAAACTTCAGTCTTCTCCGACACTTCTAGGCATTTGTGAAGTAACGAGATATGGAACACATTGTGGATGGCTGACATCTCTTCTGGCAGTTCCAGTTGATACGATACTTCTCCACGTCGATTCAGAATATTGAAGTGTCCGATATATCTGGGGGCTAATTTTCCTTTCAGACTAAAGTGTTGCGTTCCCTTCAGTGGTGAAACCTTGAGATACACGAAATCTCCGACATTGAAAGTCAGGTCTCTCCTTCTCTTGTCAGCATAACTCTTTTTTCTAGATTGGGCGGTCTTGAGGTGCTCACGGACTTTGTGAACCTTCTCTTCCTCTTCTCGGAGAATGTCGGGTCCAAAAATCTGACTCTCTCCTACTTGCGACCAATTCAAAGGGGTACGACACTTTCTTTCGTATAGGAACTCAAATGTGGCCATTTGCAAACTGGCTTGGTAACTATTGTTGTACGAAAATTCTGCGAAAGGCAGACAGTCTTCCCATTTTGATCCATACTCCAAAACACAAGCTCTCAACATATCCTCCAAGATTTGGTTGACTCTTTCAATCCGTCCATCAGTTTGTGGGTGATAAGTTGTGCTGAAGTTCAATTTGGTTCCCAAACCTTCTTAGACTTTCTTCCAAAATATCGAGGTAAATTGGGTTCCTCGATCTGATACTATGGTCTTTGGGGTTCCATGCAGACTAACAATCCTAGCAATGTACAACTCTGCTAGCTGATACATTGCAAATGTATCTATAATTTTTGATGTTCCATGCTTGGTTTTATCTACTTTCTTGTGTTTTGTCCACACTTTGGAGTACTTTTCATATGATTTCTTGGACTAACCTATTAACAAGAGCCACAATGCCAGCTGCCTGTTTTTGGCTATTTTTGGTTCCAGGAAAGTGAGAAAATGAATATTCTCGGAATTGGACGGGACAAAAGCCAAAGTGCTATTTTTCCGGAAGACATCAAATTCCAGAATATGAGACAGAGAAGGGTCGGGGGCCGGCCACACCACCTGGCCACGCGGCCAGGCCTGGCCCGCGCAAAAGGGGTGGTCTGGCTGACCCCAGCACCCCCTCGCCCTCTCCTTCTGCCTATATATCGCCCTCGGGACAAAAACCCTAAGTACCCGATCAAAAATTCACGAAAGAGTCTGTAGCCACCGTCATCTCCATCCCTAGACCGGGAGGGATCTGAAGCTCTTCCCGGCACCTTGCCGGAGAGGGGAATTCACCCTGGAGGCCTTCTTCATCATCATGCAAGCATCCGATGTGATGCGTGAGTAGTTCATCTCTAGACTACGGGTCCATGTAGTGGCTAGAAGGCTGGTTCTCCTCCTTTGTGCTTTCATGTCTAGATCTTGTGAGCTCCGTTCATGATCAAGATCATCTATTTGTAATTCTGCATGTTGTGTTTGCGGGGATCCGATGGATATTGAGATGCTATTTCAGATTGATTATTGATTCTATCATGTCTTTGTTATTTGTGATCTTGCATGCTTTCCGTTGTTAGTAGCTATCTTGGCCAAGTAGATGCTAGCAACTCCAAGAGTTAGTATTTATGCTCGATAGTGGGTTCATGCCTCTGGTAATCTGGGGAAGTGACAGAAATCTCTAAGGTACTAGATGTGTTTTTTCTACTAGGGACAAAACAACAATCCTTTGTTCATAGAACAATCATATTGTTTACATTACAGGCAATTCGTAAAGCAATGATCTATTGCTTGCAACTTAATACTGGAGGGGGTTCGGATGATAACCTAAAGGTGGATTATTAGTCATAGATGCAGTTGGATGGCGGTCTATGTATAATGTTGTAATTCCCAATCAACTTCCAAAGGAGTCAATATGATTAGTATATGCATGTATTGCTTTCTCGGTGTTTGTCAATTGCCCCGCTGTAATTTGTTCACCCAGCATGTTATCTATCTTAAGGAGAGCCACCTCTAGTGAACTATGGACCCCGGTCCTTTCTTTTACATTCAATCTACAAACTGTTTACTGCTTTGTGTTTACTTTCTGCAAACTATTACTTCCTTCCATTCGATACATTTAATCCTTTGTTTTCAGCAAAACCAGTGAGATTGACAACCTCATCGCAAGTTGGGGACAGAGTTCTGTGGTTGTGTTGTGCATGTCTCCACGTTGCTACTAGCACCGGTAGTGCGCCCTGCCAAGGCTCAGCTAGCAACACCTTTGGGGTGTTTCCTTGCTCCTACTGGTTCGATTAAATCTTGGTTTCATAACTGAGGGAAACTTGCTGCTATGCTCATCATACCTTCCTCTTGGGGTACCCCAACGAGCTCTACATCAATACTGAGCCATCAAGCACTTTTCTGGCGCCATTGCCGGGGAGTCAAGGACATCTTCACAAGGGGAGTCCCTCATAACCAATCTCTTTACTTTGTTATTTTTTTTGCTTAGTTTACTTTTGCTTAGTTTGCTTGTTTCTTTATCAAAAACACAAAAAAATTAGTTTTACAAGTTTGCTTTCTTTATTGAAAACACAAAAAAATTAGTTCCTAGCTTAAGTTGCCATTATGTCTAGCCTTGCTCCAGTCACTATTTCACCCGAGGAAATGATTTTCACTTTTAAACAAGGAATTGAGGAAATTCTTAAGGAAGCTTGGTCTAGAATCTCTGATGTACATGAAAAAACTGAGCCTAAAATGACTCAAAGCTTGTTCCTTAGCAGTTTTTACCTTGGAATTCCTCTTTGCTAGAGATATGCTTTAGATGCTGTTGTGGGAGGAGATTTCCTCCAATGTAATGAGGATGATGCTATTCATGCTATAAAGAAATTGATCCTTACTTACAACTTGCCTAGCCAAACGGATATTTCTTTCGCAAGAATATTTGCTAGATTGAACACTCTTGAGACTAGCACTACTAGGTTAAAAAATTGCTATAATACGCTTAGGGAGCATCATAATTATGTTCCAATAAATTCTGAACCATCAAAGTGGTTCCCCATAGTAAAGATTGATATAAATACTGAAACGTTTCAAGCCCACTGTGATATCATGTCTGAATTTTGTCTTATGCCCAAAGATATTTACGAATCCTTGAATCTTTGGGGGCTGACTGAAGGAGGAAAAGAAATATCTCTTGCTAATAATGCTACCATATTACCTATTGGAATAGCTGAAGGAGTGTTTACAAAGATCCTTGGGATAATGATTTCTACTGATTATCTTGTTATTGAATGTGTAGGAAAAGGACAAATTACACTTGGAAGGTCCCTGTTAGAATTCCTTGGAGAAATAATAGATGTGGGAAAGGGGACCATGCAACTTTCTTCTCCACCAAACAATCATATTTTCCCCAAGGTTAAGAATAAAAGTAAGAGAGGTAAGGGCAAGAAATTTGATTTTAATGCTTCTTCATTTGAGAACACTTGATTCTTTTTCTTGCTTCTTATGCCTAACTTAAAGGCGTTAAAGAAAAGTACTTATTGAGAGATAACCCAAAAGTTTTAGATGAGTCTTGGAAGTTATTACTTCAGTAATAACCGCTCCTTATCCTTTTTATTTGCTTTTTGTGCCAAGAGTAACCTCTAATGAGAGAGAAGTAATGATTGGGAAAGTTGCTGTCCCGAAACAGATTTCGGTGCTTCACCATAAAAATTCGTGTAAAATCTCTGAATGTCCTTTTGAGGCGTGAATTTTTGTGCTTCTGCCCCAGGTTATTATCTAACCTTCGTTAGTTCAACACTTTTTTATTTGAGAAACAGAAGGACTTCTAAAATATTCGTCTTTACCTGCTGGTCTGTTTTGACAGATTTCTGCCATTTTCTGCATTTGCTTCTTGTTGGTTCCTTTTTGAGTTCTTTTGGGGAATTGAGATTTTTGAGGGAAGTTCTACAGTACATAGTGTTTTAATGGAAGTTTTATTGGTGTTAGAACTAAACCTTAAAGACTTATTATCTTGAGTGCACTAATGTTGCTAATAAAGATTGTGTGAAGTTTTGTATGAAGGAAAATTTTCAGGTGTATGGAAGGAATGAGTAATGAGATGAAGGATGGACTAAAGCTCAAGCATGGGGATGCCACGCGTGTTACCCCAAGAAATATCCCCGAATTACAAGCGTCAAAGCTTGGGGATGCCCAAGGCATCCCCTCTTCATCAATAAAAATCCTAGGTTTCTTCCAAATGCTTCATTTTTATTGTTTCATGCACAGTTGTGTTGTTCTTGGAGCGTTTTCTTTTTCGTTTTTTTTTTGGTTTTTCGGTTGCTTTGTTATCTTAGTTTGCTGAATAAATTGGTTGGACCCCCTCTTTCATGCATTGGTTTTCAAATAGTTTGGTTTTGTTTGGAAAAGAGTAGGAAAGTTCATGCTTAAGTGTTAAAGAGAGCTTGTTTTTGACTATGGCCTATGCTTTGTCATTCCATGCTTGATATTGTTTTGTCTCTATGCTTAGTATTCTTGGCTGTAGCATGACTTGTTATAAACAATTGAGATTGCTTAATGTGCCTTGGATGAATCATGCGTTGTTTTAGCATATTAAAGCATAGTATAGTGGTATCCTCCTTTGATGCTTTATTTGGGATGACTTGGCGCATGCTCACTCCATGTTATGACTATCTGAAGTCACAATAAGCCTTTATAATCCTTTAGTTTTCAACTTGTAGTATCACTTTATGCTTTGATCAATGATGTTTTGTCGCTCTGCATGATTATGGCCATTATTGCTCTCTTAGTTTATCGCTCCCAGTCTTTTGCTAGCCTCTACAACCAAGTATGAGTTCCACTCATGCATCCAACTCCCTAAACCAAGTTATTCCAAAGAGTCCACCATACCTACCTATTAGCATATGCTATTCCAAGTATATTCATGCTTTTGTTTATCTTCCAAATTAAACTTGTTATGAGAAAACTAGTGACTAAAGCTCTCACAAACTTGATGGCACACTTTACTTTTTTGCATCTAATAAACTTGATCCATTGGGTCCTTCTTTGTTGCGTATATGCTTGCTCTTTATAAGTTGAAATTAGCAGAACCATGTATCATGAGGAACGCTTTCAACATTGCACTTGTACTTTGTACCCCGTTGATATCATGTTTTTTTGCTTATGGATCCCGGCGGTGTGAAATAAAAGTGGAACTTGTAAGATCCTGGAGTTTGTATGTGTGTTAGAGAAACGCGTGGGCCGCTAGCCTAAGCCATGCCTAATCATGGTGGAAACTTGCAGCATCCCCATAATGAGCACTCTATGAAGCATCCTCAATAAAAACCTATGCAAATAGCAAATAAAAAGATCGCTGAGATGCTCATTGTTTGCTTACCTTTTCATTTTGATTATGGGATAGCTCCTGTATCATGTGCAAGGGGTACCCCGTTGGCGGTTCTTTATGATACATATGTACTTACAATGACAAGAGCTTACTCGTGACTAAAGTTGAGTAGCATGAGGTTCGGTCTTCGTAAGTAAGGGGCATGAGATTTCGGTTTATAACTTGTCAAGCATATCCTCTTAGTTGTGTCACTTTAACCTTAATCACCTTCAAGATGCTTATGATAGGGGCAATGAGAGCTGAAAACTATAAGTACCATAATTTTTGGAAGGTCTTTATGAGACTTGAATCCCTACTTCCTTCTATGAAGGCCTTTCTTCCACCATTATATTGAGTCTCCACCTTCTACCTTTATGCACCTACTTTGAGAGCATAGTGGCCATTCTTAGTTCTATGTGCATTCTCCCAAGACTAGTTGATTGATGCATAACTTGATATTGCTTGTTTTAAACTATTTGTATCTAGTCACTCTTATGAATTTTGAAGGTGTCCTATGCATTCATATTTGCTACTCTATGAGGGACAAGCTGAATACTATTATGCTATGTTTTATTTTTGTGAAACAAACAAACGTCTTGCAAAGCATTGTTATTCATAAATCTTTTGTTTGTGCCTTTTCATGTTGCATCATAGTTTCTTTGTCTTAATGCTAGAACTTTGTCTTTCATGTTATGATTGAAGTACTATGATCCTAGCTTTGAATGTTTTACAAATACTTTGATCAAGTATTTGATGGTGCATGTCACCTCAAAAATTATTCTTTCTTTTTATCACTTACCTACTCAAGGACGAGCAGGAGTTAAGCTTGGGGATGTTGATACATTGCAAATGTATCTATAAGTTTTGATGTTCCATGCTTGGTTTTATCTTATTTCTTGTGTTTTGTCCATACTTTGGAGTACTTTTCATATGATTTCTTGGACTAACCTATTAATAAGAGCCACAGTGCCAGCTGCCTGTTTTCTGCTGTTTTTGGTTCCAGGAAAGTCAGAAAATGAATATTCTCGGAATTGGACGGGACAAAAGCAAAAGTGCCTATTTTGTTGGAAGACATCAGATGCCAGAATACAAGACGGAGAAGGGCTGGGGGCTGGCGACACCACCTGGCCGCGTGGCTAGGCCTGGCCCACGCCAGGGGGTGGTCTGGCCGACCCCATCACCCCCTCGGCCTCTCCTTCCACCTATATATTGCCCTCGGGACGAAAACCCTAAGTACCCGATTAAAAATCCACGAAAGAGTCTGTAACCGCCGTCATCTCCATCCCTAGATCGG
This sequence comes from Avena eriantha, assembly GCA_910589775.1. Classification (NCBI taxonomy): domain Eukaryota; kingdom Viridiplantae; phylum Streptophyta; class Magnoliopsida; order Poales; family Poaceae; genus Avena; species Avena eriantha. The sequence continues at coordinate 35,427,177 of OU342743.1, read as the reverse complement.
GAGGGATTTGAAGCTCTTCCCGGCACCCTGCCGGAGAGGGGAATTCACCCTGGAGGCCTTCTTCATCATCATGCAAGCCTCCGGTGTGATGCGTGAGAAGCTCATCTCTGGACTATGGGTCCATGTAGTAGCTTGATGGCTGGTTCTCCTCCTTTGTGCTTGTCTAGATCTTGTGAGCTCCGTTCATGATCAAGATCGTCTATTTGTAATTCTGCATGTTGTGTTTGCAGGGATCCGATGGATATTGAGATGCTATTTTAGATTGATTATTGATTCTATCATGTCTTTGTTATTTGTGATCTTGCATGCTTTCCGTTGTTAGTAGCTATCTTGGCCAAGTAGATGCTAGCAACTCCAAGAGTTAGTAATTATGCTCAATAGTGGGTTCATGCCTCTGGTAATCTGGGGAAGTGACATAAATCTCTAAGGTACTAGATGTGCTGTTGCTACTAGGGAGAAAACAACAATCCTTTGTTCATAGAACAATCATATTGTTTACGTTACACGCAATTCGTAAAGCAATGATCTATTGCTTGCAACTTAATACTGGAGGGGGTTCGGATGATAACTTGAACGTGGATTATTAGTCATATATGCAGTTGGATGGCGGTCTATGTATAATGTTGTAAGTCCCAATAAAGTTCCAAAGGAGTCAATATGATTAGCATATGCATGTATTTCTTTCTCGGTGTTTTTTAATTGCCCCGCTGTAATTTGTTTACCCAGCATGTTATATATCTTAAGGAGAGCTACCTCTAGTGAACTATGGACCCCGGTCCTTTCTTCTACATTCAATCTACAAACTGTTTACTGCTTTGTGTTTACTTTCTACAAACTATTACTTCCTTCCATTCGATACATTTAATCCTTTGTTTTCAGCAAAACCGGTGAGATTGACAACCTCATCGCAAGTTGGGGACAGCGTTCTGTGGTTGTGTTGTGCATGTTTCCATGTTGCTACTAGCACCGGTAGTGCGCCCTGCCAAGGCTCAGCTAGCAACACCTTTGGGGTGTTTCATTGCTCCTACTTGTTTGATTAAACCTTGGTTTCATAACTGAGGGAAACTTGCTGCTGTGCTCATCATACCTTCCTCTTGGGGTTCCCCAACGAGATCGATATATTTAGGGCCATCAAGCATATTTTTTGGCGCCATTGTCGGGGAGTTAAGGAGATCTTCACAAGGGGAGTCCCTCATAACCAATCTCGTTACTTTGTTATTTTTGTTTTGCGTAGTTTCTTTTTGCTTTGTTTGCTTGTTTTGCTATCAAAAACACAAAAAAATTAGTTTTATTGGTTTGCTTTCTTATTCCAAAACACACAAAAAATTAAGTCTCCTTTAGTTGTCACCTCTTCCTTAGCTCACCATGTTGATCCCTAAATTCACCCTAAAATACCTTTCAATTGGTAGTGGTTCTATAATTGGGAAAGATAATATTGAAGAATTCTTTAATCATGTTAGTAAACATGAGGATATTGAGGATAGATCCCTTGCAGAACTTGCTCCAAACTATGAGATTGCTGCAACTTCTTTAATTCACATGTTAGAAGCTAGGTTTGTTAACCTCAACCCCTTAATGCAAGTAATGTTTCTTAAGCTTAAAGAAATTGAGGACCCTGAAAAGAGGGATTTTATTCTAGAAACTTTGTTTAAGGAGTTCTATGATGTTGCCAAGAAAGCTACGAAAGTCTTTGAATGTTTCAATATGCTAGGCTCATGTGTAGATGTTGTTGGTACACGAGAAAAGATGAACAAAACCGAACCTAATGGGGAGGAACCTAAGATACCAATACCCTTTAAACTGGTAGCAATACATGAAGCCATAGAAAAAAATCTTGATTGGATTGTTCCTGAAAACACTTTTGATGAAAATAGTGAACCTAAGAGCAATGAGAGAGGATCCTCTAGAACCAACCCTCGGAATTAGACTGAAGATCTCAACAAACGAGATTCGGAAACAAGAAGTGAGGCACACTCTACATTGGATCTGGCGTAGATGATGTTGTCGCGTCGGAAAACACCGGAAGGCACAACCAAGGAACAAAGACTGGTACCACACACAAAGGATCACTCAGATAGCATGAAGTACGGAGGTAGAAACACCGTTGCCAAAGGAGGAAGCGAAATCCTGAAGGTACGACGGAAACCCAACCATGAGAATTCCTGGACTCGAAGAAAAGATAAGAGAGCAGATTCAAAACATGCAGAGGTAAGAGGAGAACAACAGAGGGTAAGGAGTAAAAATAGACCTAATCAGATCTATCCAACAGATTTTGCAAAAATAGTTTTGACACTCTACTTCGGCCGTTAGCTAGGTTATCCTACAGGCTGGACTTGTGGGGTATCGTAACTGCTGGGCTCTGATACCACTCTGTAACACCCTCAAGTCGGCCCTATGCAAGTTTTAGCGCTTCCCGCAAACCCGCATAGAAACGATTCAAGGACGCCCACCAGGCACTTTCGTGCGGGTGGAAAACAAAGTAATACCATTACACATCAGTCCTCGATGGGACCCAGAGATCATTTATATACAACAACGACTCCATGAGTCAAGAATACAGATGTAATATACAAAGATCCAAATCACCTTGAAAACGATAGAGCGTTCGACTACGGACAAGATGCGAATGGGGCTAAGAGCCCTGAAGAATAACCAATGGCGTCCATAACCCTGCCCAGGCCAAGCCGGAAGGGTAACCCTGCTAACGACAGCGATCTCAAACCTGCTAAAACAAAAGGGGTGCCGACAAAGGGCGAAGGAAAAAGAGGAGCATCAGTACTGAGGCCAGTACACGGCGAGGCTAGAATTCGGCGGCTGTCGCCTACATAGGTATGGTGGGCTGAAGCGGCAGCGCAGCGGCACTAAACAACCAATAGAGACTTGTTACAACTGGTGGCTATTAGAGAGGGGTAAGAAAGACCTATTCGGATCCAACCTGAAGCTAACACCAAACAAACCCATCCTGGTATTTTCCCCTCGAGAACAAACGAGGAAGTCGGACCAAGGAACTCACACAGTTGGCAATTTTACTCATTCCGTTATAGTTGCAGCAATTACTAATTAGAAATAGATAGCATGAGTCATCCTGAATCATAAGTAGTGGGCAGTTTTAGTTAACCATTCCGTAGTAGTTGGAACATTTACTAGTCAGATATAATTGTCCTGAGGAATCCCAAAACCCAGCAGTTGTTGGCACTTTTATCACATTCCATTGGAGTTGCAATACTTACTAGGCATATAGCATGTCACAAAACAACCCAGATCCACCAGTTGTTGGCATTTTTAATATCCATTCTGTTATACTTGAGCTGATTACTAGTCACATATTAAGTCAAATTTATAGCACTACTTTAGTTATGCTTGTCTATGATCGAGATACTGTGCTCCAAGTCGTCCATAACCGCGGAAACGGCTTTCAGAAAGTTTTACCCTGCAGGGGTGCACAAATAGCAACACACACTCGATCAACCTCGGAAAAACCAACTCAAAACCCAACGAGGCATTCACGACAAAGCGATCACATGATTCAGAAATATTTCAGGGGGCCACCCCACTAAGCTACCCGCAACGAAGTTGGCCGGCTCCGGAACGGACCCAGGGTTTGTGTGGACGGCTGTAAACGACTGGGAACCCGAAAGTGTGACTGGGCTTGTCGATACAGCGAAAATGTGTCACGATCCTAAATAGTATAGGTGCTCCACGCACAATCGTAAATAAAGCAGTAACATGGCATAAGTACAGGATAGTAATAAAACCCCAAACTACTTTGTGGCCCCAAGAAATAGGAATGAATCAAGCTCTGGCTTAGGGGGGTCCATAAGGCCTCCCTGATGTGGATAGTGCGAAAAATCAAGGAACAAGTATCAAGTACTCGGGGTCCTACGGAACACAAGTGAGCGTGGAAGAACCAAATAACATCTATTGCCCACCGATGCCTCTGCATTAGTTATATCTAGCATTTTAATAGTTGTATTTAAAGTCATGATCATCTCCACCGGTAAACATCTCCACCATTAACATCTGCCAGCATTCCAACAACTGTGGTACTTGACAACACGAGATCGCACCTGAGCAAGCAACTACGACTCGCAAGGCTAGCTATCTACCAAACAACAGGTAATAGGAGGTGTCCAAGGCAATATATCGGCTGCACGGAATATATCGGGTACGGAACTAAAGCATCGCGACACAGATAGCAATAGATCAACAGGAGGAAGTAAAGACTATAAATGCAAAATAGGTAGAAGGGGGAGAGATGCTCCCCTGGGAAACACTGCCGAGGGATCATATCCGGAGAACTTGTCGAATTTCACAACATCTCATCGGACTACTCCACGAAGAAGCAAACACTAGAAGAAACACCGGGTGCACTATTTAATATTACGGCAAAAGATCTGGCATGATCATGAGATGATGCAGATGTGGTGCAATTAAGCGGTATTAAGCGGAACCGTGGTCCCGACAAATGATTATATGATTCAAGTTGTTTAGAACCCCCGCAATTTAAATGTTGATTTATCAATGCAAATCATGTCATCGGTTTGCTACGCAAATTTAAATGGAGGCGATATGAGACAAGCCCGCATATAGTCTCCATATTTAATTATGATGTGAATCGGCATAATGCCCCCAAACAACAGACAGCCATGCATGCATGAACAATTTAATATGCAACAGATGAGAATGTCATATTATAAAAATAGGGGCTTAGGATCACACATCTGGGTATCGGCGATCTTTGTTTCGGGGGTTCAGGGTTCGACGGGGGAACGGTTCGACGGGATCGGTCTCGGACAACGGAAGGAGAGCTTGTCGTTCCGGGAAGATGGACTTGGTTTGGCGTCAGGGGCGAATGGGATTCGCCCTGGTCGGTGTCGATCGTGTCGTCGCGAAGATCTTGTCAGGTCCGCGCCATCGAGTCGGTCTTGACGTTCGGGAAGAAGAACTTGGCGTTCCGGTGGCGACCTTGCCGTCCGGGGGGTGAAGTACTTGTCGTTCCGGGAAGCAGATCTTGCGGTTTCCGGATCCGGGTCTTGGCGGCGATGAAGAAGATCATGTCGTTCTAAGGGCTTCGGGTTCCGTGAAGATCTTGTCGGTTCCTCGGCTAAAATTGTCGAAGGTGTGTCGGTTGACCTTCGGGGGATGATGACTCCATAAGGTCTTGCAGTGGTAGACGAGGCCGGTCTTGGCATCCGGGTAGAAGACCTTCGGGCATCGGATCCATGTAGGAGGTCATGGCGGTTCCAAGATGACGACCTTGGCGATTAACTTCAATTATCGGTGTCGGTGATGGACTGGTATTTTCACTAGGTTCAATGTGGTGAAGACTTGTTCAGCACCGATGGTCTTGTCTGACTTGTCGCGCTTGTCAAACGGAAGAACTTGGCCTTGGTCTGGACAGTTCATCGACACAAGAACACCTGAGCAGGGTCACTAGTACCACACGATACTCATCAAACAGCAACAACACGGTAACCACATGGCCAACCGACCACGCGCAGAAGGTCGTAGACGCGCAGGGAGGGCCCGTAGGAAGGCGCCAGCGCCAGAGAGACAGGGAGCGTGGACTCCGGCCCGCGGTCGAGGCTCTAGGGGATGTCGTCCTTGACGGGGGCTGCCGGTGCCGCAGGGGATTGTGGGGTCAAGGGCGAGGGGTGGGCAGAAGGCGACAAGGAGGCCGGGCAGAGGGTGGGGCGACGGTGACGGCGACGCGGGGTCCGCGGGATCGGCGCGCAGCCGTGAGCTCCGGGCGGCGAGGAGGACGGCGCGGCGGGAGAGCGGGTCGCGCAGGAGGAGGCGGCCGGGGAGGCAGGCGGCGGGGTCTATGCTGGAAGGCAGCGGGCGGCGGCGTCGGTTCCAGAGGAGAAGGGGGCCGTGGCGGCGAGGTCCCAGGCGTTGCCTGCCGGAGAGAAGAGGGCGGCGCGGCGAGACTGGTCGCGGTGTCGGTCTTGACGGCGGCCAGAGGGGAGGCGTGGAGCCCGGAGCAGAGCCGTCGGGGCGGTGGGGCCTGGGGGCGCTGGAGGTGGGGTCTGCCGGCGGCCGGGAGGAGCAGAGGCGGGGGAGAAGGCGGCGAGGACCTCCACACGAGGAGAGAGGTGAGAGGAGGGCGGGGAGGCCCGGTGGCGGAGCGGAGGGAGCGCGGCCGGAGGCCAGGCGATGGCGGGGATTAGCGGATGCGGGGGTTGGTGGCGACGCGGGATGAGGGAGGAGAGGATCGTGGGGATCCTGACGCGGTTGGAGCCAGGCAGATGGCGACAGGCGGGGAGGGCGTGGGAGTGGAGCGTCGGTGGGGTGGGACCCACGGGGTGGGGCCGGTCGCGTTTGGTAGGCAAGGGAGCGTGTCTGTGCATGTGCTAATTGCGGGGTGGGTCGGCAGGGGGTTGGTGGCGTGATGGAGATGGGGAGTGGACCAGTTGGCGATGTGGGGCTGCTGGTGGCTGAGGTGGCGTTGGCAGGGTGAGGTGGCGACCGGTGGTTGGCTGGGGTGAGGTGGCTGGGGCTGGGTAGATTAGGATTAGGTAGGGATGGTTTAGACTTAGGGTTTGGAGGTGGCCGGCCAGGCTTTCGGGCCTGGCGGGCTGCCTCCTAAAAAAAATAAAAAAATATTTTATTATTTAAAACGGGCTTTTGAAGTCCGCTTGTGCACGAAACAAAATATTCTGGAGGCCCGGGTTTTGATTTGAAATAAAACGGGGCGTTTAGAAAACAAAAACAGACTTTTCGAAAATAGTTTTACGCGAAGAAATGCAAGATGACATGACGATGTTCAAATGCAAGGTGGCATGATGACATGACGATGCTCAAATGCAAGGTGGCATGATGACATGAGCATGTGGTCATGATGATGAAATGCACAAAAACAACGTGATTTTCTAGTAGTGGTTTTTGCGGGATGCCACAAGTCATGCCGCTTAGTTATCGCCCCGGGATGGCGGGTGTATTTGTTTGTCTTGTCTTGTCTTGAAACTCGTCTGTCTGTACCGGCTGCCTCTGGCGCTGGGTAAACTTATGGGAGCTTCGTATCCTCTTTTCCTTTTAATGTTAATTTGAACTAGCTTGGTTTCCCTTCAACTTGTGTGCTTTGCATATTCTTTCAATATTTCGCCGATTGACTTTATCTGGCTGACTTCGCTCAGCTACACGCCTTTAGCCGGGGGAACTGCACCTTCAGTGGGGGCGCGCTAGCGCACCCACTAGGTGTAGCCCCCGAGATTCGGAGTAGGTGGCGTAGCCAGGTACTTCGAATCATCCATCTTTCCTCGAGTCCTCTAACGTTATCCGACTAGACACATCTTAGTCGGTTGTTTCCGCTGGCTGAACACCTTCAGCCGGGGGAACTAACATTCCAATGGGGGCACACGAGCTGACCCACTAGGTGTAGCCCCCGAGATTCGGAGTAGCTAGCGTTGCCAGGTACTTCGAATCTTCTTCGTCTTCTCTTGCTCCTGCCCTTGCCCTCACCTGGACTCCGAACACCCAGCTAAACGCCCTTAGCCGGTCGGTAAACTACAAGATACCACTGGGGGCACACGAGCGCACCCAGTGGGTGTAGCCCCCGAGATTCGGAGCGCTTGATGAAGGCAAGGACTTCGAATCTTCTTCTCTTTTCTTCCTGACTTCTGACTCAAAGTAGTTGTACAAGAATATACATACACATACATTCTCACATGTTAATAGGTTAGTCTGCTAAACTATAGCCGGGAGGCGGATTTCTTTTTTGAAAACTAGCTTGCGCCTTTTTGGACACTCGGTCGCTTTCCCGTGTGCTCTGTTGTTTTCGCTGCGTCCTTGCCGGGCAGCCGGGTTGCGGTCTGCAGCCGAAATCGAAGGGAGCTGACAGTACATCGTGCACGGTACTAACGGCTTAGCAGCCGGATTGTCTTAAGCTAGTTGCGAGGCCGGGACGCCCGATCTGTCGCGTCTCCTCCCCGTTTTTCATGTGGGATGCCTCGGGCTTTTGCTCTTGTTAACCGTACAGCCGGGTTGCGGTCTATAGCTGAGACGAAGAGTGGGCCTCTGACATCGTCGCATATTACTCGGCCGGTTTGTTGACTTAACAGATCGGGCCAGCTGGCAAGCCCCCGGGTAGGGGTTGCCGGAGCTAGAAAATCAGAACCGGAAAACAGATGCAAACACATTTCTAGCAAGGAGCCCCCGAGCATCTCGTAGGGGTCCGTATTTTCATTCATGGGGTTTGAGGGATACATACACTATCTAGTGACTAGGTGTAAAACGGATGCAGCAGGGCCACGTTCTAGGGGCGCTCGGTCTCCTCGTCCGATTTGTCCATCTTGTTCTTGCACGGCTGTTGCGCGTCGATGAGGTAGTAGGAGTTGTTGGGCAGTGCCCGGCTGACGATGAAGGGGCCCTCCCAGGGTGGCGATAGCTTGTGCATGCCCTTCATGTCCTGTACCAGCCGGAGGACCAGGTCGCCCTTGTGAAACGCGACTGGGCGGATCCGTCCTGAATGGTAGCGGCATAGTCGTTGCTGGTACAGGGCTGACCTAGACAATGCCAAATCGCGGGCCTCCTCAAGGAGGTCCACACCATCCTCCCGTGCCTCTTGGTTAGCCTTTTCGTCGTAAAGGAGCTTGCACATAGAGTCGAACTCGATATCCGCGGAGAGGACGGCTTTCGATCCGTAGACCAGGAAGAACGGAGTGTTGTTGGTTGTTCTATTCGGCATTGTGCGGAGGCTCCATAGCACAGCCGGAAGCTCCTCGATCCAGCATCCAGGTAACCGCTCCAATGGCTCGATGAGGCGTGGCTTGATGCTGGCTAGCACTAAGTGGCCCTTTCGACTTGCCCATTGGACTGCAGGTGCGCGACGGAGACAAGGTCCAGCCGAATGCCCTTGTTGCTGCAGAATCAGGCGAAGGCCCCCTTGGCGAAGTTCATGCCATTGTCGGTGATGATGTTGTTGCGGTAGCCGAACCGATTGATGATGTCAGTGAAGAAGGTGACAACCGTTGCCCCGTCTAGCTTCCGGATGGGCTTGGCCTCGATCCATTTTGTAAATTTGTCCACCGCCACCAATAGATGGGTCATGCCTGCGCGCGCTCGGTTGAAGGGGCCGACCATATCGAGGCCCCAAACCACGAAGGGTCAGGTAATCAGTATGGTCTTGAGCACCAAAGTTGGCATGTGCCTGAGCTGCCCGAAGCGCTGGCACCCATTGCACGCGTGGACTAGCTGTTCAGCGTCCTCGAGGGCGGTGGGCCAATAGAAACCGTGGCGAAACGCCTTGGGGACTATCGCCCTTGACGAAGCGTGGTGCCCGCATTCGCCCTGGTGGATGTCCTTGAGTAGCCAGTAGCCCGTGTCCACATCAACGCACCTTTGGAAGATGCCGGATACGCTGCGCTTGTACAGTTCTTTGTTGATGATGGTGTACGTGTGCGCGCGGCGCCGGATTTGCCTGGCCTCCACCTCGTCATTCGGAAGCTCCTCGTTGGCGATGTAGTTCATGAAGGTTTGTGCCCAGGATGGTACTTCTCGGATGACGAGGATGCTCCCGCTATCCGGTTGATGGTCGTCGGGGGGTCATCCGGATGAGGTACCCGGGACGGCAGCCCCCGAGCCGCATGACGAGTCGGCATCCCCCGGGTCTTGCGAACCGGAGGGCACTGACTTGCCGGAGTTGGTGCGGGCCTTCTTGTTTGGAGGTTCTGCCGGTTCCGCCTCTCTTGCCCCGTCAGCCGGAGCGCTCCCTGCCCATATGATGGAATCCGACTCGGGTGACGGGTTGATGGAGGACTTGCGCAGGTGCTCTAAGGAGACCTCGGGTGGGATCGCCTGCCTGGTGGATCCGATTCGGGCGAGCAAATCGGCCGCCTCGTTGTTGGCGCTGAGCTTCTGTGTGTGGAACCGGTAGAGAGCCTTGTTTGCATCGCGGGCGTCCCATTCTCCGGATACTTGCTACACCACCAGATCCGAGTCGCCAAAGCAGAGGATCCGATTGACACCAATCTCTTTGGCTAGCCGGTGTCCATGCGCCAGTGCCTCGTATTCGGGTACGTTGTTGGAGGCCTTGAAGTGGATCTGCAAGACGTACTCTAGCCGGTCTCCCTTGGGCAAGGTGAGCACGATGCCGGCTCCCAAGCCCCCGAGCATCTTCGACCCATCGAAGTGCATCTTCTAGTGGTCTTAATCCGGAACCGGTGGGAGATACTGTGTCTCGGCCCAGTCGACGAGGAAGTCCACCAGCGCATGTGACTTGATCGTGAGCCGGGGCTCGTACTGAATGGTATAGGAGGCGAGCTCAATGGCCCACTTGGCGACTCGGCCGATGGCATCTTTGTTGCCAATGATTTCCAAAAGGGGTGTGGTGCACACGACCTTAATCGGATGTTCCTGGAAGTAGTGCTTGAGCTTCTTGCATGCCAGGTACACGCCGTAGCACATCTTCTGGTAGTGGGAGTAGTTCTTGGAGAGGGAGAGGACCTCGCTGAGGTAGTATACGGGCCTCTGAACCGGCTGAGCCTTGCCTTTCTCGGGGCACTCCACCACCAGGTCGACGCTGGCGACCCGGCTGATGGCTGCTATATAGAGCAACATCGGCTCCTTGCTAGCCGGCGTGGCTAGAACCGACGCTGTGGACAGCATGCGCTTGAGGTCGTGAAATGCGGCGTCGGCTTGCGAAGTCCAGGAGAACTTGTCCATCTTCTTCATCAGCTGGTACAACGGGAGTGCCTTCTCCCCCAGCCGGCTGACGAAACGACTGAGGGAGGCCAGGCATCCGGTGAACTTCTGAACTCCAAGCAGGCTCTTGGGTGGCTGCATCCTCTCGATGGCCGCGATCTTCTCCGGGTTTGCCTGGATACCTCGTTGTGATACGAGGAAACCGAGCAGCTGGCCAGATGGGACTCCGAAGACGCATTTCTCTGGGTTCAGTTTCATCTGGTATTGCCGGAGGTTGCCAAATGTCTCTCCCAGATCTTCGAGGAGGGTGCGCTTCTCCTTGGTCTTGATGACCACATCGTTTACATAGGCGTGCACATTTTGGCCTATCTGCGAGTGCAAGCACTTCTGCATGCAGCGCTGATAGGTAGCGCCTGCATTCTTCAGACCGAAAGGCATGGTTGCATAGCAGAAATCCCCGTAGGGGGTGATAAATGATGTCTTAATCTGATCAGCCGGGTTTAACCGGATCTGATTGTAACTAGAATAACAATCTAGGAAAGACAACAAATCACAGCCGGTCGTGGAATCGATGACTTGATCGACACGGGGCAATGCGAATGGGTCTTTCGGGCACGCCTTGTTCAGGCTGGTGTAGTCGATACACATGCACCAGGTCTTGTTCTTCTTCAGTACCAGGACTGGGTTCGCCAGCCAGTCCGGGTGGTACACTTCCATGATGAACCCGGCTGCAAGGAGCTAGGTGATCTTGTCACCGATAATCTTTCTCTTCTCCTACGCGAACCAGCGCAGAGGTTGCTTAACTGGCTTGGCATCCGGCCGCACATGAAGTGAGTGCTCGGCGAACTCCCTCGGTACACCTGGCATGTCCTTGGGTGACCATGCAAAGATGTCCCTATTCTCACGGAGGAAGTCGACGAGCGCGCCTTCCTATTTGCTGTCCAAGTTGGCACAAATGGTGACAAACTTGGTCGGGTCGGAGGGGTCGAGCAGGATCCTCTTCGTCTCCTTTGCCGGCCGGAAGGTCCTTCTCCAGCCGGTTTGCTGCTAGCCGGTATGTCTTGTTGGGCCATGGCCACATTGCGCATGATCACGCGCTTCTCCTCGGCTATGATGAGGGCCTCTGCCAGTTTGGAACCGGCTGAGGCGCACTCCATTGACCGCCTGAAGCAGCCGGCAACGGTGATCACGCCGTTGGGTCCTGGCATATTCGTCTTGAGATATGCGTAGTGGGTGACGGCTGAACTTGGCGAGGGCGGGGCGCCCGAGGAGAGCGTGGTAGGAGCTCATCAGGTTTACCACCTCGAACCAAATCGGCTCGCGACGGAAGTTCTCCTTGGTCCCGAAGATGACGTCCAGCTGGATTCTACCCAGCGGGGCGCAAGCCGACCCCCGCAGCACGCCGTGGAACATTGTGGTAGTCGGGTGCAGGTCGCATTCGCGAATGCCCACCTTCTCCAGCGAGGACCAGTAGAGGAGGTTGAGGCTGCTGCCTCCATCGATGAGGACGCAAGAGAAACGTCAGGTGCGCGTGTTGGAGATGATGAGGGGGTCGAGCACCATAGCGTAGCCCCCGGGAGTTGGCAGCTGCTCCGGCTGGTCCTCTCGGCTCCAGGTGATGGGGGTTTCTGACCAGTTCAGGTACTGGGGGGCTGGAGAGACGAAGGCGTTGACCTCCTTGGAGCGTCGCCTCTGGCTATGCTTGTTGTCCAGCTTTGTCTCAAAGATGTGGTAGGTGGCGTGCGGCTGGGGGTAGCCGTTGTTGTTGTTGCCGCCGTTACCATCATTGTCGGCTCCCCTAGCCGGTGGTGGTGGTCCACCAGGAGGGGGCGGGGGGAGACGTGGCTGGCTACCCTGGTCTTTTAGCTGGCGAGTCCAGCTGCAATTCCGGGTGGTGTGCGTAGCCGGTTTGAAGGGACCGCTGTGCTACTTGCACGGGCCGTCAAACATCTGGTCAAAGGTGAGCCGTGGCTTCTGCCTCCTTGCATTGTTAGCCGGTGCGTCGGGCGCACCCTCCATAGCATTGACCTGCCGCGCGTGGTAGCGGGGCTTCTGCTGTCCAGCTTGGCAGTCCCCATGGAACCGGTTGTCGTTGCCGTGGCGTCTGGAGGATCCGGCTTCTCTAGCCGGATTGCTCGGACGGTCGCGAGCCGGCTCTGTAGGAGTCGGACGCCCGTCAGCATTTACACGGAGGGGTTTCTTCATGGCGGCAGCCGTTGTGGCGTACTGGTCCGCAATCGTCATGAGCTCCGCCATGGTTTTCAGCTCATCACACAGTAGGCGGTGGCGAAGCATGGTGCCGTCTCGGCAACCCTCGATGAAGAAGCTGATGGCCTGGCTCTCCAGGATGCCCTCGCAAGTGTTGCGCAGCTCCAACCACTTGGCGAGGTACTTGTGGTCCGTCTCGCGGTCACCCTGGATGCACAAGGCCAGGTCGCGTGGGCGTCTCAGACGCTTGTACGTGCCATTGAAGTTGCGGACGAACACCTTCTCGAAGTCTGGCCAGGCGTTGATGCTGTTGGGCACAAGGATGTTGAGCCATGTCCTTGCCGACCCGGTTAGCATAAGAGGGACGTAGCGCACGGCTGTGCGCTTGTTCCCATGGGCGATGCCGACTGTCGTAGCACAGTCGGTCAGCTAGTCTTCTGGCTTCATACTGCTGTCGTACTTCGGGGTGTCCCTGGGCAGGGTGAACTTATCCGGAAACAGCTCATTCCGGATGCAGGGTCCGAAATAAACCGGTTCGGTGGAGTCTTCTTCCTCTGTGACGCGCGCTTGAGCGAGGAGCTCGATGCGGTCACAGGCATCCGGACGATCCGGGTTGGGCACTCCCACCCGGCCCGAGAGACAGGAACCGGCGGGTCTTGGTGCTCCGCTTGGTGGAGGGGGAGGCGCTGGGTTGCTGTTCACCGTTTGCTCCTAGCACGGCTGGCCCTTGTTGCCAGAGCTACGGCGCCTGCTGCAGGCCTTAGCCGGCTGAGGGGAGGATGCCTGCTGGGTGTCGCGGGGCGCGCCCTTGCTTTTGACAGGCAGCTTGCTCCCCTGGAGTAGCTGGGGTCCTCCTGCATCTGCCGGTTGGCATCATCCTGCTCATCCGGGATGCGGAGGAGCTCCTGCACGCGAGCGTGCTGGCGGGCTCGCTCCATGCCCTCCAGGTTGGGCAGTTCTTCTGCCGCGGCTTGTGCTGCGCGCAGGTTCTTGATGGGCGTGCTATAGGTGGGTCGGATGAGGGCGGGCGCGGGATCCGGCTCCCCATCCTTTTCCATCCTTCCGCCTAGCTCGCCGCCCCGGGCCGCACCTGGCCTCGTCGGCTCGGCTCCGCGGTAGCCGGAGTGAAGCCATGCACGCGGTTGTACTCACGCCGGGTGATCTCGAGTTGCTTGCGTGTTGCTGCTAGCTCCATGGCCTCATGGAGGAGGATCTTTCTCTCCATGGCAAAGTTGGCTTCCGCTTCCTCCGGGTTATCCCCGAGGTTAACCAGCGTCAGGAGCCGATCAATGGCCTCCTCCACCGGATTCTAAGGCTGCGGAGGTGTGGAGGTTCCGCCCTCACCCGTGCCCCGCTCCCGCGGTTGGCGGGGTGGGAACTGGAGCCGGCCATCATGACCTCCACGCCGCAGGAAGCGACGGAGGCGCTACCGCCCGGATGCGGTAGCTCCGCGATGGAGACGATCTCCCTAGGGAAATGCTCCGGAACAGTGGCGACGTAGACGGGGAGGTCGCCAAATAGCAGGATGGAGCCGTTCGCCGGGAAGGTGGTTCCGAAGAAACAGGAGGCGTTGTCGATGACGCAGTCGAACTTGCCGAGCGTGAGCACCAGGCCAGAGGCCACGCGCTCACCGGCTGAAGTGCGGGGTCCCGTGCGGAACGTGACTTCGATCGAAGCCATCAGCCCCATGGTGGGTGCCAACTGTCATTGTATTGGGAACGACAATACCTAAGAAGGTTAGATAGAGGTGTGGGGACTAGCAGGGAAGCTATCGACAGCGTCCGTAGGCGGGATTGGATACAAGCAAGCGTAGCTGGACGCAGGAAGTACCCAGGTTCAGAGCCCTCGTGATGAGGTAAAACTCCTACTCCTGCCGATCTGACTATGAGCGATATACGAACTACAAGTGCTCCTCGAGCTGTATTCTCTAGCTACCGCCTTAAATGCACTAAGACCAACCATTTCTACTGAGGCCTTGCCTCTCCTTATATAGGAAGAGAGGCAACAGTCTCACTGGCCAGTCCGACTGGCGGGCCCCACAGGCGGGTCCCAGCCGGTTGGTCATCTACAGTATCTGGTACAACATGTCCCATCGGAGTACGAGCAGTATGGCTGTCATAGGCACATTGTACGCCGTGCGAGCCTGTCATCAACACCGGGCCACTGTTCCTGCATCATCCCTGCAAAGTCTTTGGTATGGCCGAGTAGTTGCCAGTCTTGTCATCGTACAGGGCGTGCCGCGCACTGTTCCGCACGTCGCCCTGTCTCCTTGATTGGTTCTGGCTACGCTGCTGTAGCCGGCTGCTTCTCGCCGATCCGGCTACCTTGCGATAGCCGGCCCGGCTTGCCTTGTCCGGCTGCACCTGGCCAGCCGGACGTGATCCGACTGCCATGTTTGCTGTCCGGTTGGGGTATCCGGGGGTCATCCCCCCGACAACTTATTTCCTAGCAAGATATACGTGGTTAGGAAGTGGACTCAGTGCAATCTTGTGAATATTTGTGTGATCATATTTAAGATTGCAGGAATTGTGAAGAAAAGAATTTGACACCAATTTAAACTTGTGAGTTCCTTTATTTTTAGTCTTGAATCTCTGCTATTCTTCCTTATTTCCTTGTCACTCGAGGGCGAGCAACATCTATGCTTGGGGGAGTTAATAGCTATGAGATTTGACACATTTTTTATGGCTTTTATTGATGGTTTTCTCCTAGATTTGATCGTTTTCTGGCTTTACCTAACGCTAATACTTCGGTAGCAAAGAAAACATGGATTTTAATGTTTGTTTCAGGTTCTGGGCATCAACATAAGGATTTAACTAGAGAAATACAATATTCTAGAGAAAACAAGCAAGTCCCAATTTGGAAGCACGCGAGGGGAGCTGATAGACGGTTTAACGACCAACTATCCAGCGGGAATGACCGTATAGTTCCCACCGTATAGTCGTTGCCGCCTCTGTCTTGTCAAAAGGGACAACTTCCATGAACGGACGGGGGACGAAAACACAACGCAGCAGCCACCACACCATCCAGAAGGGAGAAAGAAGGGATTCGGAGAAGAAGGAGAAGATGTTCTTCATCTCGCTCCACGATCTTCGACCTCCTAGCCAATACACCTCCATAGCCACTACTTGTACTTGAGAGAGAGATGGATCTCCATCTTGCAAGATTAGGGTTTGAGATTGTTTCTTCCCATCTTTAACTGTGTTGGATATTTTTCTATTCTTATTGTGGATCTCCACGGTAATACCAAGACGAAGTCCCTTTATTTGATTATATTGATGATCCGTTCTTCTCTCATGTGTGAGTAATTCCCTTAGGCGTGGGAGATGTAGGGGATTGGTGAGATGTGATGTGCCTTCATATATTTTCCATTAGTATTATGATTGATTCTAATTACTATATTATGTGTGCTTGACTATTTGTGGGATGCTTAATGCTTGTTGTCCAATTAAGGGCCCAGACAACATGATACCTTGTTCTACACAAATAAGATCTTGCTCACTAGTGGACCGGCGATCCCTGGGTGACACAGGGGTATCAATGGAAAGCTAGTTGACTCGAGGATAACGAGTAACCACTGTGCTTATTACATTAGTCCGATCCAAGGAGCATAATTGCTAAGCGACCTGAAGGGTCTTAATCGTCTAGTGTCTGACCATGGTTTTGGTAGCAGGCTAGTAGGATTATTGAAGTTGAGATGAAATCTACCAAGAGGAGTTCCGGCTAATTATGGGTTGCTCGCCTACACATATATCTATAAGATTATAATTTTTACATTCATACTCGTCCACCTGGCACATTCACTATCACCATGAACTGAATTTCCTTGCGCCTTCTTTCACCATCTGTAGAAACCAACAAACAAAGTCGTTCTTTACTTTTATGCATTTTATTTCTGAAGTTTACATTTTAGTTCTATTTAAATCTATCGCATTTAATCAAAACCCCATTCTTATTTCAACGCTTGCAGTCAAGTCACTCGGAGACCTGTGACAACTTCGGGTGTGACAGAGACTTCACCAATAAACACTTGCCTTTGGGCTCCCTATGGGATCGATAACTGAACTTCGAAACTAGCTACAAATGATATGTGCACTTGTATACATCAATATCCCACGCCCAAGGAACTTACTCACACATGAGAGAAGAAAGCATCATCAATATAATTAAATAAAGGGAGTGCTTATCGATATTACCATGGAGATCCACAATAAGAATGGAAAAGTAATCCAACACAATTCAAGATAGGAAGATACAATCGCAAACCCTAATCTTACAAGGTGAAGATCTCTCTCTCTCTCTCTCTCAAGTACAAGTAATGGCTATGGGGGTGTGATGGCTAGGAGGTCGAAGATCATGGAGCAAGATGAAGAACGTCTCCCCTTCTTCTCCGGATCTCTTATATCTCCTTTCTGGATAGGATGGCGGCTAATGTATTATGATTTCTTGTCTGGCTACTTCACAGAAGTTGTCCCTTTTGATAAGACGGAGGCGGTGGCAGCTATACGGCAGGAACTATATGGTCGGAGAAAATGTTCCTTTCGTATAGTTGCTCGTTAAAGCCTCTGTGTGCTTCCCTCGATTGCTTCCAAAGAGAGACTTGCTTATTTTCGCCTGAATATTGTGTTTCTCTAGTTGAAACCTTCTGTTGATGTTCAAAACCTCAAACACATATTAAAAACCAAGTTTTATTCGCTACCGAAGTATTAGCGTTAGGTTAAGCTAGAAAACGATCAAATCCAGGAGAAAACCATCAATAAAAACCATAAAAAATGTGTCGAATCTCACAGCTATCAGATCCTTCAGCCAGCGAAGCTTCTCCAAGGCGTAACACCAGAGGTTGAGGCTGGATTTAAGGCGGTGAATGTGACACCTCCTCTGTCGACCATGCTTGAACTTTTATTGTATGACCCTGTAGGGGACCTTGATTCTCTATTCTTGTAAAAGACTGTAAGGGAACTGGCTTTGGAGTGAAGACCTTTTTGTCATTGCTTGTTATGACGAGTTTTGTTATGTGATCACTCGGGGGAGTGGTCATATGCTATCATGTCGGTCCATCGTGGAGGAGGCCTTAGGCTCTGCATGACTCGGGCCTCTTGAGGAGAATATCCTCGTGGACCGACCTGCTTGCCTCTTGTCGACAGGGCTTGTACTTATCATGTAGGTTTCTTAGGGAGGTGACATGTAGTCTCTGTATGTTTGATTCCGTCCCGTAAGCCCCTTGTGGAGGTAGCCGTATGACTTGTACTTTCCCTGTTTAGTTCCTCGGAGAGGTAACCGTAGGTTTTGTACAAAGGGTGTTTTCCCTGTGTGTACCATGCAAGGATTATCAAGCACCAAGAACCATTGGTGAGGTGACTTATGGCTAGAGCTACTCCATAAGTTCAGAGATCGACACTTTAGGCCTCAGAGTTAACCCGGAGTTGCTCAGTGATAGAAACTGTGCCTAGCCCCCGCTCGCTTGATGCACCAAAGGGAAGAACCTGAAATAAGTGAAGAAGCGACAAAAAGCATTGGAGAAACATGTAGAGGATTTTCCTTGAGTTCTTGCATACCCAAGAAGGGAGTTGTTCTACTACTACCGATGTTGGTAGAGCTCAGGGGTATAATTTGCGGAGGCTCTGAATGTTCCATGCCTCTAGGCTCGGCAACCTGTCTTCTGCTTCTAGTCGGACTGCTCATGGTCTCGCGATGTGTGCGGCCAGGAAGAGACCCAGCACCCCACATCAGACACCCCTTGTGGAGACCTTTGCGGGGGAGGACATGTCAGAGGTTTTAACCTCCCGTTGGTTTGGTTACGGTGGTGCGGATGGACCCTATCACACCAGGAAATACGCCGAGCCACCCTTGACCGCAAGTTTCAAGCTTGCAGCTGACACTCCTTGTCCTAAGGCCGTATAGTGCCTATGTATTGTCTCGCTCGGCCTATGGTGTTGATGGGTGATGGATATGTAATAGGTCTTGGTCCCGGCATCAGTACAGTAAAACTTGAACAATCCACAGGTGAACTAGCCGCCCTTGTCAGTGATGACGCAGTTGGGTATGCCGAAACAACATGTCGAACCCTACTTGAATATTTCCGCTGATTTTTCCGGGCTGGTTTGGACTGGCTCTCCTTCTGCCCATTTGGTGCATTTGTCGATGGCGACATAGAGCTAGTGGCATCCCTAGAAAAGGTCCTAAGATATCCAGCCCCTAGACCGCAAATGGCCATGAGAGCGGGATAGTTTTGAAGCTGCTGAGCGGGTTGTTATATATGCTTGGAGAGCCCTTCTTCTGACAATAGGGGCGTATCAAATGTCAGCTCAAAAGGATTTAATATCCCACTCTACTATGCATCATGAGGCGTTGGGGTTGCGTAGGACTCTCTCCAGGTGGAATTTTGTGACCACCCTGATGGGGTGGCCCTAGAGATAGTGCCACAGCTTCCATGAGGTTATGAGGAGCGCATAGAGGAACTTCTGCAGCATCGGGTGGTGCTCACGAACATCATGGAACATCGATGAAGTAGACCGAGCATTGTACAAGCTTCATGGTCCTTTTCAATGCCACGGGGGTGACCTCGGCGAGGGTCTCTCCTTCATGAGTCCTCCGGTGCCAACAGTCTCCTCATCTACCTCAGGCGCCTCATCTCCCGAGTTCCTAGAGGTTTGGGGGCTGCATCTTGCCTTTTCTCTTTGACGGGCTCCTCATGCTAGGCCATGAGGACGACACCCGTCGTCTGTGGGGAGGCCGCGAGGCACAATAGCCGAGGCTTGCAGGGCCATGGTGCCACCATGATGGGCAGGCTGGGGAGGTACCTCTTGAGGCCCTCAAAAGCCTCGGTAGCTTCAGGTGTCCACGGGAAGTTTTCTGACATGCTTCATGACTTAGAAGAAATAAAAGGTCTTTTCGCCTAGCTTGGAGATGAATCTTCCATATGTCGCCATGCACCCTTCCGGGCGCTGCGAGTCCTAGAGCCCCTCAGGGGGTCGCATCTCCTTTATGGCTCTAACTTTCTTGGGGTTTGCCTCGATACCCCTATATGATACAAGGAAACCCAGGGGTTTTCCAGACGGGACCCCAAACACACCCTTGGCTATGTTGAGCTTAATGTTTTACCCTATGAAAGTCGGTGAAGGTCCCCTCGGGACCTGCTACCAGCACATCCTTCCCACGAGTTCTGACCACTGTGTCACCGATGTGGGCCTCCGCATTCATGCCCACCTGTGTTCCTAAGGAGGTATGCAATATCCTCTGGAAGGTCGTGCCGACTCTCTTGAGGTCGAGCGGTATGCAAGTGTAGCAGAATACCCCATGTAGGGTGATGAAGGCTATCTTCTTGGCCTTCCTGGTCATCCAGATTTGATGGTAGCTCGAGAAGGCGTCCCAGAAGCCTGGTACATCACAACCAGCTGTGAAATCCTATTATCTGGTCGATCTGGGGGAGTGTGTATGGATCCCTACGGCAGGCTTTGCTGAGGTCGGTGAATTCGGCGTAGAGTCGTCCCCTTCCGATGGCCTTAGGGGCCCCCGCCAGGTTAACCGTCCAACCAATGTGAATGGTTTCACATACAAGGCTTTGTCTTGAAGGAATCCTTCATTTCTGCGATGATGGATTGCTGCCTCTCGGCGAACTATCAACACACCTTCTACCTCATAGGACGGGTCGCGGGACATACCGCCAGCCCCCGGGTCGGCAGGGTCCAGAGTGACCTTCCTCGTTGCTGCACGCTCTTGAGAGAATAGTGGCCTCTTTTTCCGACTATGCTGGTGGAGTATGCGGCCCTCTACTTGGGGGGGCTTATTGGTGCACCCTCTTCAGTCCTCACGACCTCCCAGGTGAGCGTTGTCCTCTTCCTTGCTAGGGGTCCATCAACATCCGAAGCGCCTTCCTCCTCGGGGCAGGCGACCGTGACTCACCTGTAGGCCTGCTCCAGGGAGCACATGGCCTCCCCTTCATTGAAGTGGATCATGATGGCTCCCCCACTTCCGCTCGGTATTTTGACTAGGTTGTAGGCATTGTGGGCGATCTTTCATGTGTTGATTTGGTTCTTTGATACAATTTGGACACATTTTGTCATGTCACACTCTTGTGTGTGCCGTCTTGGTTTACTTGGTGTTTTTGTTCAAATTGTATCTCCTTTTTGGTTTTTGAAAGTCTTGTGCATGCATATTTACTACATGTTTATATTATGGCTTGCTTTCTTTCTTTGATCCAATATATAGGGGAAACTCCACCAAATTCTATTGGCTAAGATGTGCATGAAATTCAATTTCATAACTATATGCACATATTTATGTGGAATCTCTCCTATGTATTGTACTTGCTCTAACTACTTTGGATCCAATTTGTTTGGGGACCATTATGTACTTAATATTATTTTAGGTACATTGGAGATATATTGGATGCTTGTCTCTTCAATTAGGAAGAAGGGGTGCCTACATGTCAATTAGAGGCAAGCTAGGATGATCAACAAATTCATATCCACTACATCCAACCAATTATATCTCAGTAACAAGTATCTTTCTCATGCATATATATCATGCTCCCAACCTTTTGTACGTTGCATCTTGGCATGCATTTTTGTATTTACAATTTTTGTGTTTATTGCCTTGGTTTTAAAGAGAACTCCTTATTACAAATGTGAGTAAATTGAGATGAGTGCATATAATAGGGACTATAAAAAATCATGCATATGATCAATCCATAATATGTCAATCTAGCAATTTTATTGCCTATCTTTTACTCAATTTCTCACATGTGCAATAGTGAGAATTTGCAAGTTCATTTTTTCCTTTGTGATACTTGTTTCCTTTCTCCATATATTCTAACTATCTCCTTTTCCTTTGGTGATAGTTGTAATGTATGTGGTGTTTTGGTGTTTGAAGGTCATTAATGTGCAATAAGTTTAAACTATGCCTTTGGCCATGCTTTCAAACAAAAATCTTATTGGCATATTTTATGACTTAATCTTGCTTTTCTTGTGCTTTCTTGTGTATCTATTTTGTGTGTGCATGTTTCTTTGTGGGCATATGTCTCTGTGATGCTATACGCCTAGGAACTTATACACATAAAATAAGATATTTATTTTTAATTGATATTGTATTCCTTGGAGACCATATTTTATTTCTTTTTTATGCTTTGGTGGCTTCCAAATCTATTTGCCAATGAGTGCTTGTATCTTGTATTTGCATCTTCGGGCACTCATATTTGTTCTCTCATGACTTGTATTGTTAAATGAGATGGAGGAGTGAGGATTCCATGATTGTGCACTTTGTGTCCAAATGCAATTATTATAATTGGTGCTTAATCCTTGGGTAGCTCCTCTAATTCATTTAAGAATGCTCATTTGCCTTCTTGCTCGCCTTTTGTGTATTAAATGTTTATGGGGGGTGAAGAATCCATATGTGTGCATGTTGTATTCAAATGCAACTATTCTATTGGGTGCACAAATCTTGGGGATCTTCTACCTTATCATAATATCTTGGTGTATTCAATTGGATTTCAGATCTTTTGTTTACTTACATCATTTGTTTATGCTTATTTCATTTAATTTCTTTTGCAATCTTCGGGTCCTCGATATAGTTCTACTTCTTCCCAAGTATTCATCATTGGATATGTGCCAATGCACACCTTTGGAGGAATTTTCACTATATTGTCCTTCTAGAATGTTTCACCCATTTTGGCAATCGATGCCAACGGGGGAGAAGTTTTAGAGGGTTTAAGTGAAGTTTGTTTATGCTTTGAGTTTGTTCTTAAGCATCCGCCTTTCATGCTATTGCATATTTGTTGTTTCTTAGCTTGTGGAATATATATAGAAAACTCCACCAACGGTAATGGTTGGCAATATATGCAATGAAATTCAAGTTCATCACACATGCATAGATTGTAGGGGAGTTTGCTTTATATATTTTGGTTGTACCAATATCACATACTTGTGTAGTATTTGATATTGGTGCTACCATTTTATCCATTCAAATTCCTTATATAAACCCTCTCAAAGGGATTGTCATCAATTACCAAAATGGGAGAGATTGAAATAGCATCTATGCCCCCATGTGTGGTTTTGGTAATTAATGACAATAATTAAGTTGCACTTGTAGGAATTGTCCATTGGCATCACTTGGAGCATGTGTTGGCTTCAAGGTAGAAGAATAAAGAAAAGAAGATCAAGAGTGGCTTGAAGAAGAATATGGAGTTCCTCATGTGTATCTTCAAGACATCATCTAAATGAAGTTAGTAGAAATGATGTCCAAGCTCAAGATGCGCCATCTCTAGAAGATCTCATCCTTGAAGCTTTCCATGCTCGGTGATTATGGTTTGATGAAGACAAGTTCTAAGAAAGAGTTTCCCTAGGTGTATGGGCGAGCAATTCACAAGACTCACTAAGCGAGCGTGAGCAAGAGCAATCAAGGAAGATGTTCCATCTTGAGGGGGACAAGATCCTCTACATCAAGCTCAAGTGGAATTCCCAAGAAAAATTATGATATTGATAGGTTTTCCCTTTTAGCAGTCTCATGTTGGGGGACCGGTTTAGGATACTTAACCGTACTATCAAGAGGGGCTCTCGAGTGAGTAACTCGATCGTATTTCTCGGAGAGAGCTCAAACCTTTGCATACTTAGTATAATATTTCTTGGTTGTTAGTTGGATATTATCCATTTGAGGTTCTAGAGCTTGTGGTAATCTTCATAATAAGCTCTAGTTCATCCAAAACGAATTTCCCTTGTATATCTTACTGTGTTTTTGATCTCGCGGGTTTTTCGGCTCCACACATTAGGAGATATCTCATATATATAAACTAGATATTTTATCCCGTGGTGGTATCCAATATTTATATTTTTGTTGGATGCTACTTGTTTGTATCTTTCCAACAAAATTGGTTTCAACCTATTCAGAGTTTCCAAGTTCAAGTTTTTGCGTTTTGCGTTTTGGAGGTTTTACCGGTTCGTCTCTTTTAGAGAGGTCAAACCTTTCATCTTCTGGTTTTATCTCCGTGGTTGAACAATGATGTTTCTCTGCATGATCTTGTATTTTTTATTGTCCTCTTCGAGACGAGCCCAACACCATCGAAATCAGAGTCCGGATGAAAAAGTTATTACCGTTTTCGTAATGAGTGTCTAGGAGTTACAAAAATCCGGTAGTACCTGGAAAAAGTCCGGTAGTACCGTGCATATCTGACTAGAATGTGTTTGGAGACCGGGAACCCCAGGAATTCTGGTAGTACCGGGAAAAAGCACTACAAGAAAAGTTGGCTTTTACAACGGACGATTTTCATGGTTGAAGGACGTTTTTCGTGGCCAAAGAGTCTTGCGCGACGGATGGCCTTCGTGGTAAAAGCCCAGTCACAAATGAATTAACCATGTGTTTTTTTTACCGTGGCAGATGGCACCCTTCAGCCACAAAAACTTGTTCTGTCGTAGATCTGTTCGTCAGCCACGCTGATGGCTGACGTCATGCAAACTGCCACGTGGCAGCCGCCGTTAGCGGCCGGTTACCGCCGTTAACAGTCATAGAAACCGTGGCAGAAGCCAGGCCCAGCCAAGGCCTGCTAAATACTAACTAGGTCAGCCCATCAAGGGAGCCCAACAAGAAGATGGCCCGTTACTGTTTTGTCCTACACTATTTGAAATGTGCCCAAATATGCAGCCAGTAGCGGCCCGTGAACTTTCAGGCCTGATTCTGTTTCGGCCTACAGAAGGCCCATGTTGGTGCAACACTATGTGGCCCATTAGCAGCCTACGCCAAGTTGCTCCTGTAAATATAAGGCCTGCGGTCAGCCCATAACTGTTATCGCAGCCCATCATCGACCCCCTACTGACGACCCTTCTCTGAGATGGTCCATTACTGGGATGTTACTGTTCTAGCCTTTTACTATTTTGGTCTTTAGCTATTCAGGCCCACAAATGGCCCTTTACTGTTCTAGCCTGGTAAATTTGTCGGCCTGTTACTACCCTCATCCGGGAATTTCTTGGCCCGTATTGTTCAGGCTCATCACTGTTCTGGCCTTTTACTATTGCGGTCCTTTACTGTTATGGCCAGCTACTATTTTGGCTTGTTACTGTTCTGTGATTTTTGCAGTTTCTTGCCTGTTACTGTAATGGACTGTTCCTGTTCTGGCCTGCTACTGTTCTGGCCTGCTACTGTTATGGCATGTTACTGTTACGGCCTGCTATAGTTACGCCCTGTTTCCGTTACGGTCTCTTACTGTTACGGCCCGTTAGGCCTGTTACATTTACGGTCTCTTACTGTTACGACCTGTTACCACATGTGGATTGGGCTGTTACGTTTACGGTCTTTTACAGTTTCGTCATTTCTGAAGCCCATGCCAATATTATAAAACGTGTATAATAATCCAGCATTTTTTACTGTTCGTCGTTGGCCGAATGCACGACGGACCAATAACAAAGCACGGTAGTGTTCCCTAATCGAGCTACCTAGCGTAGTTACCGTAACGACTACCGCAATGTGTGGACGGCATCAGCTAAATGCCTACATGGCCTACGCAAGTTATCTAGATATTACATCAGCTGCAAATTTCTTAAAATTATTATATATTATCAACTCAGGGGAAAGAAAAATCAGCATTTCAATTGACAATCAAGTTGATAGCAGAGTCCTCAATTTGCTTTCTCAATCGATCACCTGCATCTTCGATTGAGTATGACAACTATATTGGAGGAGACATGATCTTGCAGCCCCCTCTTTGGTGGGGCTAGCAATAATTGCAATATGAAACTAAGTAATAACAAGTTAATACATCAAAAAAGATAAACTACTCATTTGATGATATGACAGGAGCTATGAACTGGAGTTTACAACTAGTCAATGGTTCAATTATTGACCAACACGTCAAACAAACATGACAAGCAAGCTCGCATTGAACAAGTGTGACTACCGTGAAACGAGCAATCAAAAAATGTGTGTGTGTGGCTTAGAATTTCAGCAGATATAAACTAGCCAGGTCATTTTGAACAAATATATATGGAAGCACTTCTATACCCTAAAATGCAAGAGACGTTGGGTTACTCGAAATTGGCACTAAGCCACAAAATGGCATGCAGTTACTGTCATAGCGAAGAATGAACCAAATATAAATTATAACCGCATCATACGAGAACCTGTAGAGCAGGAATGCAAACCATGAATGAACTATATATTGTAGAGGATAGTTATGTCGTGACTTAGGACGAACCAGACCCAGAACCAGATGCGAGATATAATGGCATCGCTCGTGAACCTATAGAACAAGACAAACAAGCATTAGACAAGTGTGTCTAGAATGAAATGAGCAATCAAACAAAGTGTTTCTTACAATTTCAGCAAATATATATGGAAGCACTGGCATATCCTGGAATGTGTAGAGTCTATGGGTGACTCAAAATTTGCGGTGAGCTACACAATGGCAAGTAGTTACTGTCATAGCTAAAAATCAACCAGATAGAAATTATAATGGCATCATAAGAGAAATTCTAGAGCGGGAATGCAATCCACAAGTGAACTACATAGTAGAGGATAGTTATGCCGTTTGCTGAGGGCGAACCAGCACCAGATAAGGAAGTAATGGCATCCCTTGTGAACCTGTAGAATAGGCTATGCAAACCAACATGTTCATTGTTCCATTTTGAGCTCTATGCAAGAAAAAGGAAATAGTTAGTGATGCAGGTTTTGAAGAACCAGATGGCATTATGGCAACAAAAATATTATAATCGAATTTGTACGAAGAGTTTAAACGGCTACTACAGGATAGCAGAATGATGCCAAGGAGGAAATAATAGCAGGAACTAATCTCATGACGAACAAGATAGATTCAGCAACTATAGAGCAAGGAATCCACACTAATATTTTCCACTGAGTACAGATTTTGCAAGAATTACACGGTTGCAGGCAATTATTGTTGTATGGAGTAGCTAAGAACATGTGCATGAAAAAATAACAGACATGTGCATGACTTGAAATTTGTAGATTGCAAACCAACATGTCTAATGACCTTGCATGTAATAGCACGAAGAATAGGCGTGACCAGTGACTTATATGTACTAGCACGATTAAAAAAATGTAGTTCGCTACGATAGGCTTGAACCTACCATACTGCTGACAAAACAAAAACGGGTTGGAGTCTAGGTTAACCCTGGTTGGAGAGGAGTCTAAGCATCATCAGTACCATGCGAGTGACGTCTAGGTCACCGAGGGTGCTACGGTTCCGGTGGCTGTTGGCGTCGGGGAAGAAGATCTTGGGCGGTCGATGCCAGCTTGAACGCGGTGGAAGAGAGCATCATTGAGGCAAATTCGGTGTAGTGAACGGCGACGACCGTGCAGATGGTCTAGAGCGGTGGACATGGAGCTCCTTGAACTAGATCACATCCGGTGGACACCGGTGAAGTGGATCCGGTATGGTTGGGTAGCTTTCGGCGGTGAGGAAGCAGAGCTTGGGCGATCGATGACGCCATCGGCGGCGAGGAAGCAGAGCTTGGACGGTTGATGATGCCATCGGTGTGGTGAACGACACCGCAGCTCTGGTGCAGTGGCAGAGAGACCCGGTAAACTAGATATGGTGGGTGAGCGTCGGTGAAGCGGCTCCGCTATGGCGCATGAGACCAGAGATCAAGCCGGTGCGCGCGGTGGCCGTGGAGGCGACAGAGGAGCTTGGAATTTTTGGGAGGGGCAGCAGGAAAAATTGCGCGAATCGGGACCATAGTATAGGTGAATAGCAATATAATTACGATCGTGCCCCCGAGCTACTGACTTTAGCATGCCCATCTATCGTCTCGACAATGGGTAGAACAGGCAATTTAAAGATAAATTTTTTTGAAACAGAGGGGCACGAAATGCTTCAAGGTCGGTGTGTGATATTGCCACTCGATTGAGAGTTGAATTTGGCCGACGTCCAGCTAATAATAATATAAAATTGGTACTATCCAGTGGGAGATTTTGGCTCAAAGATTTTGAATCGGTGGGGCGGGAAATGCTTCAAGGTCGGTGGGTGATTTTGCTGCTCGATTCAAATTTTGAATTTGGCTAGCGTCCATCTAGTAATAGAAAAAGGTAGTAGACTGTAACCTATCAGTCCAGGAATTCAAGGCCGAGAGTCACATCAACTGATCATCCATATCCATACTAGTAAAAGGCACGTGACACAATTTCCATACCACTATATTTTGCTTGACACTTCTTTTCAAAACAAAAAACAACTATGTTGCTTCACAATTTCCATACCACTATATAGTGTACGAATAACTTCGAACATCGGCAGTTGGATATAGATTGGCAAAACCCGACATTGTTGACCATTGGATCTCTTTCAGTACATTTGATTATGTCATGTCTAGCATATGGAAGATCCTATTATTGTTGGCCTCTAGGACCATGAATATACTATGCACAGAAAGTACAAAGAACATGGTTTTGAATGCCACAAGCCAAGTTTCTAGATATAGTGGACAATGTTTTATTTACGATTCCCAAGTTTTATGAGTTTTCAAAGCTTCCGAGCTAACTCGGACCACTCAAATGACTTTATGTCTCAATTAACAAAATCATGTCATATTTGAACTAGAAGCTCTAGAAAGTGGTAGATTTATATCGAAGTTCTACAAAAAGCTTTTGGTGGTACGCATCAGGTAGTTAATATATCAAAAACAATCGACGGTTTTGACAAATTCAACTTCCTGCTAAGAATTTGTATCATGTTGTCTAGGCCCTTAATTGGACAACAAGCATTAAGCATCCCACAGATAGTCAAGCACACATAATATAGTAATTAGAATCAATCACAATACTAATGGAAAATATATGAAGGCACATCACATCTCACCAATCCCCTACATATCCCACGCCCAAGGGAATTACTCACACAAGAGAGAAGAACAGATCATCAATATAATCAAATAAAGGAAATTCGTCTTGGTATTACCGTGGAGATCCACAATAAGAATAGAAAAATATCCAACACAATTCAAGATGGGAAGAAACAATCTCAATCCCTAATCTTGCAAGGTGGAGATCCCTCTCACTCTCAAGTACAAGTAGTGGCTATGGAAGTGTATTGGCTAGGAGGTCGAAGATCGTGGAGCAAGATTAAGAACGTCTTCTCCTTCTTATCTGGATCCCTTCTTTCTCCCTTCTGGATGGTGTGGCGGCTGCTGTGTTGTGTTTTCGTCCCCCATCCCTTCATGAAAGTTGTCCCTTTTGACAAGACAGAGGCGGCGGCGACTATACGGCGGGAACTATACGGTCATTCTCGCCGTATAGTTGGTCGTTAAACCGTCTGTGAGCTCCCCTCGTGTGCTTCCAAATTGGGACTTGCTTGTTTTCTCCAGAATATTGTATTTCTCTAGTTAAATCCTTATGTTGACGTCCAGAACCTGAAACACACATTAAAATCCAAGTTTTCTTCGCTACCGAAATATTAGCGTTAGGTAAAGCCAGAAAATGATCAAATCCAGGAGAAACCCATCAATAAAAGCCATCAAAAATGTGTTGAATCTCACAGCTATAACCCATGGGAGTCTCAACATTGGGCTTGTTTTATTCACGGGATAGGAAAAACAAAGGAATAGGGAAAACACAGTATTATTAGAATATCATGTCCAGTTGAATCCTACAATATTTGGATCCTACAGGAATTTTTCTTAAAGAAGTGTTAGATTCACTGGAAAGTAAAGGAATTGTAACATGAGGCTAAGGTAGATTGTTCTTAAAATTTTACGGAAGACATGTGCATGGCATCCTTTTGAAAGTATCACATGCCATGCAAAATGATAAACATGTGTTTTGACACCTTTTCAAAAACTAGGTTCACAAAATTGTCCTACAATGCGTATGAATAGGTTTCGAGTCGGACGACCAAGGTCAATGCCATATCCTGTGATCCACATCATAGTTTATGGTAATTTCCCCATATTATGTAGATTGGTGCATCTTGGCATTATTGTAAACAATAATTTGCCAAGGGGAGTTTCCAAGAAGTATTATGAAAAGAGATGATCTCAAATTTCCAAGTGACAGGATTTGTTTTGCAAAAACTGGAACGTTGTTTTCCGCAATGCAAATAGTAGTACTAGGAAAAAGAAGGATCAAAATGGAGGGGGGAAACGAAGAGCTAATGTAGAAGAGATTATGGGGTTAGAGAAGGCAGCCCGAGAGGGCTGTAGCGAAGAGGTGTTGAACGCGGTTCGATGTTAGAGCAAAGTTATGAAAAAAGAGATAGAAACAGAGTCGTCGTAGTACCATGGCACACATGCGCAGCGCCACACTATGGACGAGGGAGATATCATCTAGAGGATGGGTGTGATGCAGCAAAGGAGAGAGTAGTATACAATTTATTTTCCTTGCATAGAGGAGGAGTAGCACACTGTAAGGCTGCAGGAGTGAGCACCACGATGATTTTCTTTGTTAAGCAAGTACAAGTGGACCTCGTAAAAAATGAAAATTGCATCCAAGTCCATGCATTTAGCACAAGGACCCTGAAACTTAGCAATGAAGTATGTGTTTTGAGGTTTTCGCATACTAGCGTTCATCATGCTAAAGTAGAATCTTTCTAGATGCTAAGAATGGAAAAGAAGATCCAATGATTAGCAATGTTTGTATTTTCCTGTCTTGATCAAACATTCATTGTTCCGTACACCATGTAGTGGTATATATGGTATTGTGAGAGATAAGAGACAAGATAAAGATAAGATAAGAAGTATTGTGAATGGCCAATCTAACTTTAGGTCTCGTAGGAGCGAGGTGCTCGAGAGTTAACACGGTCGGTGGAAGTACATGTTACATCAAGGACTTGTAAAAAATAAAAAATTACATCCAAGTCCATGCATTTAGCACAAGGACCCTGAAACTGAACAATCAAGTGTGTGTTTTGAGGTTTGCGCATACTAGCATTCATCGTGCTAAATACTTTCAGTAGAATCTTTCTAGATGCTAAGAATGGAAAAGAAGATCCAACGGTTGTTAGCAATGTTTGGATTTGCCAGTCTTGATCAAATGGTCAATGGTTCGTACACTCTATAGTGATAGTATGATATTGTAAGAGATAAGAGAAGATAAAGATAAGATAAGAAGTATTACGAATGGCCGATCTAATGGTAGGTCTCGTAGGAGCGAGGTGCTTGAGAGTTAACACGGTCGGTGGAAGTACAAGTTACATCAAGGACCTCATGAAAATGATAATTATTGCATCCAAGTCCATGCATTTATTAGCACAATGACTCTGAAACTGAGAGCAATGAAGTGTGTGTTTTGAGGTTTGCACATATACTAGCATTCATCATGCTAAAAATTATCAGTAGAATCTTTCTAGATGCTAAGAATGGAAAAGAAGATCCAGCGGTTGGCAATGTTTGGATTTTCTACTCTTGATCCAACGGTCAATGTTTAAAGTTAATTCGTACACTATGAAGTGGTTTATTGTATTGTAAGAGATAAGACACGATAAAGGGAAGATAAGAAGTACTGTGAATGGCCTATCGAATGGTAGATCTCATAGGAGAGAGGTGCTTGAGAGTTAACACGGTCAGTGGAAGTACAAGTTACATTAAGGACCTCATAAAAATGAAGATTGCGTCGAAGTCCACGCATTTATTAGAACAAGGACCCTGAAAACTTAGCAATGGAGTTTGTGTTTTGAGGTTTGTGCATACTAGCATTCATCGTGCTAAAGTACTCCCTCTGACCCAAATTAGTTGACTTAGTTTTATCTAGATTCGGACATATCTAACACTAAAACAAGTCTAGATACATTCGAATCTAGACAAATCTAAGTCAACCAATTTGGGTTGGAGGGAGTAGAATCTTTCTAGATGCTAAGAATGGAAAAGAAGATCTAGCGGTTGGCAATGTTTGGATTTGCTAGCCTTGATCCAACAGTCAATGTTCAAAGTTAATCCATTCACTATGCAGTGATTTATTGTATTGTAAGAGATAAGACACGATAAAGAGAAGATAAGAAGTAATGTGAATGGCCTACAAACTGGTAGCTCTCATAGGAGAGAGGTGCTTGAGATTTAACACGGTTTGTGGAAGTACAAGTTACATCAAGGACCTCATAAGAATGAAAATTGCATCCAAGTCCCAGCATTTATTAGCACAAGGACCCTGAAAACTGAGTAATGGAGTTTGTGCTTTAAGGTTTACGTGTAGTAGCGTTCATCGTGCTAAGTAGAATCTCTCTAGATGGTAAGAATGGAAAAGAATATCAAGAGGTTGGCAATGTTTTGATTTGCTAGTCTTGATCCAACGGTCAATGTTCAAAGTTAATCCGTACACTATGCAGTGGTTTATTGTATTGTAAGAGATAATACACGATAAAGAGAAGATAAGAAGTACTGCGAATGGCCTATCAAATGGTATGTCTCATAGGAGAGAGGTGCCTGAGAGTTAACACGGTCGGTGGAAGTACAAGTTATATCAAGGACCTCATAAAAATGAAAAGTGCATCCAAGTCCATGCTTTTATTAGCATAAGACCCTGAAAACTATGCAATGGAGTTTGTGTTTTTAGGTTTGCGCATACTAGCGTTCATCGTGCTAAAGTAGAATCTTTCTAGATGCTAAGAAGGGAAAATAATATCCAGTGGTTGAGAATGTTTGGATTTGCTAGTCTTGATGCAGCGGTCAATGTTCAAAGTTAATCCGTACACTATGAAGTGGTTTATTGTATTGCAAGAGATAAGACACGATAAGGAGAAGATAAGAAGTAGTGTGAATGGCCTACCAAATGGTAGGTCTCGTAGGAGAGAGGTGCTTGAAATGAGTTAACACGGTCGGTGGAAGTACAAGTTACATCATGGACCTCATAAAAATGAAAATTGCATCCAAGTCCATGCATTTATTAGCACAAGGACCCTGAAAACTGAGCAATGGAGTTTGTGTTTTGAGGTTTGCACATAATAGCGTTCATCGTGCTAAAGTAGGATCTTTCTAGATGCTAAGAATGGAAAATAAGATCCAGTGGTTGGCAATGTTTGGATTTTCTAGTCTTGATCCAACGGTCAATGTTCAAAGTTAATTCGAACACTATGTAGTGGTTTATTATATTGTAAGAGATAAGACACGATAAAGAGAAGATAAGAAGTACTGTGAATGGCCTATCAAATGGTAGGTCTCGTAGGAGATAGGTGCTTGAGATGAGTTAACATGGTCGGTGGAAGAACAAGTTACATCAAGGACTTCATAAAAATGAAAATTGCGTCCAAGTCCACGCATTTATTATAACAAGGACCTTGAAAACTAAGCAATGGAGTTTGTGATTTGAGGTTTGCACATAATAGCGTTCATCGTGCTAAAGTAGAATCTTTCTAGATGCTAAGAATGGAAAAGAAGATCCAGCGGTTGGCAATGTTTGGATTTCCTAGTCTTGATCCAAAGGTCAATGTTCAAAGTTAATCCGTACAGTATGAAGTGGTTTATGGTATTGTAAGAAGATAAGACACGATAAGGAGACGATAAGAAGTACTGTGAATGTCCTACCAAATGGTAGGTCTTGTAGGACAGAGGTGCTTGAGATGTGTTAACAGGGTCGGTGGAAGAACAAGTTACATCAAGGACCTCATAAAAATGAAAATTGCATCCAAGTCAGTGTATTTATTAGCACAAGGACCTTGAAAACTGAGCAATGGAGTTTGTGTTTTTAGGTTTGTTGATACTAGCGTTCATTGTGTTAAAGTAGAATCTTTCTAGATGCTAAGAATGGAAAAGAAGATCCAGAGGTTGGTAATGTTTGGATTTGCTAGTCTTGATCCAAGGGTCAATGTTCAAAGTACACTATGAAGTGTTTTATTGTATTGTAGGAGATAAGACACGATAAAGAGAAGATAAGAAGTACTGCGAATGGCCTACCAAATGGTAGGTCTCGTAGGAGAGAGGTGTTTGAGAGTTAACACGCTCGATGGAAGTACAAGTTACATCAAGGACCTCAAAAAATGAAAATTGCATCCCAGTCCATGCATTTATTAGCACAAGGACCCTGAAAACTGAGCAATGGAGTTTGTGCTTTAAGGTTTACACATAGTAGCGTTCAGCGTGCTAAGTAGAAACTTTCTAGATGGTAAGAATGGAAAAGAAGATCAAGAGGTTGGCAATGTTTGGATTTGCTAGTCTTGATCCAACGGTCAATGTTCAAAGTTAATTCGTACACTATGCAGTGGTTTATTGTATTGTAAGAGATAATACACGATAAAGAGAAGATAAGAAGTACTCGAATGGCCTATCAAATGGTATGTCTCGTAGGAGAGAGGTGCCTGAGAGTTAACCCAGTCGGTGGAAGTACAAGTTATATCAAGGACCTCATAAAAATGAAAAGTGCATCCAAGTCCATGCATTTATTAGCACAGGACCCTGAAAACTGAGCAATGGAGTTTGTGTTTTTAGGTTTGCGCATACTAGCGTTCATCGTGCTAAAGTAGAATCTTTCTAGATGCTAAGAATGGAAAAGAATATCCAGTGGTTGGCAATGTTTTGATTTGCTAGTCTTGATCCAATGGTCAATGTTCAAAGTTAATATGTACACTATGTAGTGGTTTATTGTATTGTATTGCAAGAGATAAGACACGATAAGGAGAAGATAGAAGTACAGTACTGCGACTGTCTGATCTTTTGAATAACCTTCCCTCTTGATGTTTGGGAAGCAAGTGAAAATTTCGAAAACCGAAAAACTTTTAATTTTTGTGCTGCCAAGGACCAAAGTGGTTTCCTTCCTATGTACTCCTTGTCCATACTCCACACCAATGCACGGCTGCCAAACACGCCAGAGACACAGAGCCGCCGTACCAAGGCACATGTGCGCAGCGCCACGCTGTGGACGAGGGGAGAGAGATCAGCCGGACCGGTACGCGAGGGGAAAGGGGAGGAGAGATGGAGCATATGGAAGGAGAGAGAAAACATACATATTGTTTTGTGTTCATAGGTCCTGAAATTTAGTACTAGTAGAGTGTAGTACACTGTAAGGTCGCAGGAGTACCTCGTGTCAGAAACCCATCATAACTTTGCTCTAACATGGAACCGCCTTCAACTTCTCTTCGCTGCTGCCCTCTTCCCTTGCCAACATTTTATTCTCTCAGCATGTACAGCGCGTGGACAAAGGTGACCATATGTCTAAGCAAATAAATATACTACTCCCGCATTGTGTAAAGAAGCACACCTTAATAAGGCCTACTATGTGGCATCCGTTAAGGTTCACCTTATACATAGTGGAAAAAATAAAGTTATCTTTAAGCCTAAGGTGCACCTCAATCTTGTGGGTTGCCCGTAGAGAATAGAAATATCATTTCCCCTCTCTCCCTATTTCATGTGATTGTTTTCAAAAGGGGTTCAAAATTTTCAAGATGCATTTTTTTAGGAAGATGCAAAATCTTAGCTAGAGGCCGAACCAGTCATCATCAATTGAGAATGTTTCTTGGTAGTTGGACACTCACACCGACGACACTGCTTTTACAAGAAGAGATGCACCCATCTACCTTTCGAAAAGACAATTAATTTAAGAGCAATCTATCACGCTTACTTGTAGCTCAAGTTTGACCTAAATTTTTTAAACTGTCAAGATGCAAAATCTTAACAAGAAGTTGAACCTTTTGTGGACGAGGAAGAGACAAGACGGACTGTGCACCCGTGAATGAGAGAGAAAACACAACTTGTTTTGTGTGCATATACTAGTAGTCCATATATTTACTACTATTGGAGTGTACCCTGTACCTCGTGTCAGTAGCCCATCATAGCTTTGCTCTGACATCGCACCGCCTTCAAGTTCTCTTCTGCGCTGATCTTGCGCTGCTTTTATTTTTTGAAAGTCTTGTGATGCCTCCCTCATGTTCTCTACTTGTGTAGCAGAGTTGGCTAGGAAGTTTTAAAATTTGCAAAACATGGGAATATCGAGAATGTTCTTTCTTGAAAGTTGGCAAACTCACACCGACGACATCGTTTACTAAAATAAGATGCACCCATCTACCTTCGAAAAAACAATTAATCCAAGAGCAATCTATCACAATAACTTGTAGCTCAAGTTTGACCCAATTTCATTAAGTTGTCAAGATGCAATTTCTTAGCAAGAAGTTGAACGTGTTGTCAAAATTTCAGGACCTTTTATTTACTACATATATGCATGCAAAACAAATTATGTTTTGTCTCTCCTTCTTCACTACCTCATCACCATCCACGCACACCCCTGCCGGCTAATCTCTCCCTCGTCCACAATGTGTCGTTGCCCACGTGTGTCGACCAACTTGTCGTTCCATTTCACACCCTACACAGAGGAAGCACCAATCACATCCCCCATCACGTTGGTTCGAAAGTGTGAGGAGCGTTTTTTGTGTGAAGCGAGTATAGTAGTACTAAGGGTATGGCTCAGTTTCTCACTCGAGAAGGACCCACCTGCTTTTCCTTGCTTAACTTTAATGCCCTTTGTGCTAAATTTATGGACATCTACATGTAATTTTCTCTTTTTGAGGTCTTCGATCTAAACCATACTCCCACTAATCGTGTCAAATTTTAACTACAAGTAAGCGCGATAGATAGTTTCCTCTTAAAATTTTCTAAAAAACTTTTGAAGCTAACTGATACATTGCAAATGTATCTATAATTTTTGATGTTCCATGCTTGGTTTTATCTACTTTCTTGTGTTTTGTCCACACTTTGGAGTCCTTTTCATATGATTTCTTGGACTAACCTATTCACAAGATGTCACAGTGCCAGTTGCCTGTTTTCTGCTGTTTTTGGTTCTAGGAAAGTCAGAAAATCAATATTCTCGGAATTGGACCGGACAAAACCCAAAGTCGATATTTTACAGGAAGACTCACGGAGCCAGAAGACGAGACGGAGAGGGGCCAGGGGCTGGCCACACCATGTGGTGGCGTGGGCTAGCCCTGGCCGCGCCACCATGTGGTGTGGGCCCCTCAGGCCTGCACCGACCTTGCCTCTTCGCCTATAAGAAGCCTCCCGATACAAAAACCCTAAATCATCAAGCCTCCAGCCACGAAAAGTTCCGCAGCACCGCCACCACCAAAGGGGAGATTCGGGGGACAGAAAGTCTCTGTTCCGGCACCTTGTCGGGACGGGTAAGTTCCCCCAGAGCCATCTCCATCGATCTCCACCGCCATCTCCATCACCATTATTGATTCCCATGATGAGGAGGGAGTAGTTCTCTCTCAAGGCTAAGGGTTCTACCGGTAGCTATGTGTTCATCTCTCTCTCTCTATGAATGATCATATTGTGATCATGAGCTTTGTAATCAAGTAGATCTACCTTGCTACTCAAGTGCTTTAATAGATCTCTACTCTCCCCATGTGTGTGAAAGTGACAGCGTGCACACCATGGTGGCACTTAGGCTAGAGATTACAAATACTTTTTATGAGTTATATTTGGAGTTGGATGTCTTTATGAAATTGTGGTGTTTGTTGGAACCATCTAGTGCTCAAGGTGATAGTGTGGGGTTTTCTAGATGGGAAAGGCTTACTTTGAGGTGTGCTATTATAGCCCTACCATCGATTAGAGTGTCCAACCGGAGAGTAGTTAAGAGTAGTATCATAAAAAGGAGATATTTATATGAGAGTGTTCACTAGTGAAAATATGATCCCTAGGCCTTGTTTCTAAACATTGAAACACCGTCTGCAATTAGATCTGTTACATGTTTGCTTGCTTCAGTTTTCCTTTAGTCTCTTCCACGCCATCAAGCTATTTTCTGTCACCGTTGTCTTATATCCATACCACTTGTATTTCACTATCTCTTCGCCGAACTAGTGCACCTATACACCTGACAAGTGTATTGGTTGTGTTGGGGACACAAGAGACTTCGTGTATCTTGATTGCAGGGTTGCTTGACAGGGAATACCTTTGACCACTTCCTCCCTGAGTTCGATAAACCTTGGGTGATCCACTTAAGGGAAAACTTGTTACTGTTCTACAAACCTCTGCACTTGGAGGCCCAACAACTGTCTACAAGAATAGAAATGCGTAGACACCAAGCTATTTTCTGGCACCGTTTCCAGGGAGGAAAGGTTAAAGGTATTCACACCGGAGGATTAAAGAAGAAGAACCTCCCACGGCAAAAGCTATTTTCTAGCTCCGTTGCCGGGGAGGTAAGGTAAAAGGTACTCACATCCTCCGGTGTGAGTGCTCGAAGCTATTTCCTTTAGATTCTTCAATTTTGTCTTTTTGTTTCTTGTTTTCACTAGTTGGGCTTAATGGAAAACAACAACAAAATTAGAGAGCTTTATAGTATTTATCTTGAGTTAGGACATGAAGTGTTTGAAGAGAAAATTAAAAAACCTATGGAACTTTATTTGCATGCTAATAGCAATGTTGTTAGTATGAATTCTTTGGACACCATTATTGCTAATGCTATGGAAAAGTCTAAGCTTGGGGAAGCTAGTTTTTATGAAAATGATATTTTTAGTTCCCCAGCTTTGGAAGATAGCTATTCTATTGCTTATGATGATACAAAACCTCCAATATATGATGATTACAATGATGAATATGATATTTTCAGTCCACCTACTATTGAGGAGGAAATTAATTATGATTACAATATGCCTCCTATATTTGATGATTATAGTGATGAGAATAATAATGATAGCTATTTTGTTGAATTAGCTCCTAGTACAATTAATAAGAATGACTATGTTTATGAGGGGAGTATTAATTCTTTTATGCATGTGGCTCATGATAAGAATATTTTATGTGATAGTTATAATGTTAATTTTATTCATGATGCTACTGAAAGTTATTATGAGAGAGGGAAACATGGTTTTATGTGTCTCAATAATATTGAGTTTCCCCTCTTTATGTTGAAAATTTTGAAGTTACACTTGTTTTGCTTTCCTATGCTTATTGCTTTGTGCTTTCATGACTTGTTTCTTTACAAGATTCCTATGCATAGGAAGTGGGTTAGACTTAAATGTGCTTTGAATTTGCTTCTTGATGCTCTCTTTTACTTCAATTCATATTTCTTATGTGAGCATCTTCTCAAAATATCATGCCTAACTTAAAGGAGTTAATGAAAAGTACTTATTGGGAGATAACCCAAAAGTTTTAGACGAGTCTTGCAAGTTATTACTTCTGTAATAACCGCTCCTTATCCTTTTTATTTGCTTTTTGTGCCAAGAGTAACCTCTAATGAGAGAGAGGTAATGCTTGGAAAAGTTGTTGTCCCGAAACAGATTTATGTGCTTCACCGTAAATATTCGTGTAAAATCTATGTACGTATTTTTGAGGCGTGAATTTTTGTGCTTCTGCCCCAGGTTGTGATCTAACTTTCGTTAGTTCAACACTTTTTGATTGGAGCAACAAAAGGTCTTCGAAAAAATTGGTTTTTACCTGCTGGTCTCTTTTGACAGATTTCTGCCATTATTTGCATTTGCTTCTTGTTGGTTCCTTTTTGAGTCCTTTTGGGGAATTGAACTTTTTGAGGGAAGTGCTACAGTAGTTAGTGTTTTAATGGAAGTTTTATTGGTGTTGAAACTGAACCTAAAGACTTATTATCTTGAGTGCACTAATGTTGCTAAGTAAGATTGTGTGAAGTTTTGTATGAAGGAAAAATTTCAGGTGTATGGAAGGAACGAGTAATGAGATGAAGGATGTACTAAAGCTCAAGCTTGGGGATGCCTCGCGTGTCACCCCAAGAAATATCCAATAAGTACAAGCGTCAAAGCTTGGGGATTCCCAAGGCATCCCCTTCTTCATCAATAAAAATCCCAGGTTTCTTACAAACACTTCATTTTTATTGTTTCATGCATAGCTGTGTTGTTCATGGAGCATCTTCTTTTTTGTTTTAGTTTTGGTTTTTCGTTTGCTTGGTTTGCTTAGTTTTCTGAATAAATTGGTTGGACCCCCTCTTTCATACATTGGTTTTCAAATAGTTTGGTTTGGATTGGAAAAGAGTAGGAAAGTTCATGCTTAAGTGGTAAAGAGAGCTTGTTTTTACGGTGGCCTATGCTTTGTCATGCCATGCTTGGTATTGTTTTGGTTTTATGCTTAGTATTCTTTGTTGTAGCATGACTTGTTATAAACAATTGATATTGCTTAATGTGCCTTGGATGAATCATGTGTTGTTTTAGCATATTAAAGCATAGTATAGTGGTATTCTCCTTTGATGCTTTATTTGGGTTGACTTGGCGCATGCTCACACCATGTTATGACTATCTCAAGTCACCATAGCCTTTATGATCCTTTAGTTTTCAACTTGTAGTGTCACTTTATGCTTTGATCAATGATGTTTTGTCGCTCTGCATGATTATGGCCATTATTCTCTCTTAGTTTGTCGCTCCCAGTCTTTTGCTAGCCTCCACAACCAAGTATGAGTTCCACTCATGCATCCAACTCCCTAAACCAAGTTATTCCAAAGAGTCTACCATACCTAACTACTAGCTTAAGCTATTCCAAGTATGTTTTTGTTTTTGTTTACCTTCCAAATTAAACTTGTTATGAGAAAACTAGTGATTAAAGCTCTCACGAACTTGATGGCACACTTTACTTTTCTTGCCCTTAATAAACTTGAACCATTGTGTCTTCTATGATGTATATGCTTGCACTTATTTGTTGGGAATTAGCAGAACCATGCTGTCATGGGGAACGCTTTCAACATTGCACTTGGTACTTTGTACCTAGTTGATATCATGCTCTTTTGTATATGGATGTCGTCGGTGTGAAATGAAAGGGGAGCTTGTAAGTCCATGGAGTTATGTATATGTGTTAGAGATCGAAATGCCTGGGCCGCTAGTCTAATCCATGCTGACATGGTGGAAACCTGCAGCGTAACCATAATGAGCTGTCTATGAAGCATTCTTCTTATAAAAAAAAGTCCTATATTGAGAAAAAAGAGAAAAAAAGAAAAAAAAGAGATTATGAAAAGAGGAAAGAGAGAAAAAAGCACCATATTCCCATGGTAAATAAGAAGATTGCTGAGATGCTCATTGTCTGCTTGCCTTGTCATTTTGATATGGGGATTCTTCCGTATCATCGGGCAAGGGGTACCCCGTTGGCGGTTCTCTATGATACGCATGTACTTACGATGACAAGAACTTACCGGTGACTAAACTTGAGTAGCATGAGGAGCGGCCCTCGTATTCAAGGGACATGAGATTTCTAACTTATACTTCATTAAGCATGTACACCATAGTTTGTTCACTTTAACCTTAATCACTTCAAGATGCTTATGATAGGGGCAATGAGAGCTGAAAGCTATAAGTACCATAATTTTTGGAAGCTCTTTATGAAACTTGAATCTCTACTTCCTTCTATGAAGGCTTTTCTTCCGCCATTATAGTGAGTCTCCACCTTCTATCTTTATGCACCTATTGAGAGAGCATAGTGGCCATTCTTAGTTCTATGTGCATTGTCCCAAGACTAGTTGATTGATGCATACCCTTATATTGCTTGTTTTAAACTATTTGTATCTAGTCACTCTTATGAGCTTTGAAGGTGTCCTATGCATTTATATTTGCTACTCTATGAGGGACAAGCTGAATACTACTATGCTATGTTTTCTTTATGTGAAACAAACAAACGTCTTGCAAAGCATTGTTATTCATGAATCTTTTGTTTGTGCCTTTTCATGTTGCATCATAGTTTCTTTGTCTTATTGCTAGAACTTTGTCTTTCATGTTATGATTGAAGTACTATGATCCCAGCTATCCATGTTTTACAAATACTTTGATCAAGTCATTGATGGTGCATGTCACCTCAAAAATTATTCTTTCTTTTTATCACTTACCTACTTGAGAACGAGCAAGAGTTAAGCTTGGGGATGTTGATACATTGCAAATGTATCTATAATATTTGATGTTCCATGCTTGGTTTTATCTACTTTCTTGTGTTTTGTCCACACTTTGGAGTACTTTTCATATGATTTCTTGGACTAACCTATTAACAAGATGCCATAGTCCCAGTTGCATGTTTTCTGCTGTTTTTGGTTCTAGGAAAGTCAGAAAATCAATATTCTCAGAATTGGATCGGACAAAATCCAAAGTCGATATTTTACCGGAAGACTCACGGAGCCAGAAGACGAGACGGAGAGGGGCCAAGGGCTGGCCACACCATCTGGTGGTGCGGGCTAGCCCTGGCTGCGCCACCAGGTGGTGTGGGCCCCTCAGGCCTCCACCGACCTTGCCTCTTCGCCTATAAGAAGCCTCCCGATGCGAAAACACTAAATCATCAAGCCTCCAGCCACGAAAAGTTCCACAACGCCGCCACCACCAAAGGGGAGATTCGGGGGACAGAAAGTCTCTGTTCCGGCACCTTGCCGGGACGGGGAAGTGCCCCCGGAGCCATCTCCATCGATCTCCGCCGCCATCTCCATCACCATTGTTGATTCCCATGATGAGGAGGGAGTAGTTCTCTCTCGAGGCTAAGGGTTCTACCGGTAGCTATGTGTTCATCTCTCTCTCTATGCATGATCATATTGTGATCATGAGCTTTGTAATCAAGTAGATCTACCTTGCTACTCAAGTGCTTTAATAGATCTCTACTCTCCTCATGTGTGTGAAGTGACAGCGTGCACACCATGGTGGCACTTAGGCTAGAGATTACAAATACTTGTTATGAGTTATATTTGGAGTTGGATGTCTTTATGAAATTGTGGTTTTTGATTGAACCATCTAGTGCTCAAGGTGACAGTGTGGGGTTATCTAGATGCGGAAGATGAACTTTGAGGTGTGTTGTTATACCCCTACCATGGATTAGAGTGTCCAACAAGAGAGTAGTTCAGCGTAGTATCATAAATAAGAATATATTTATATGAGAGTGTTCACTAGTGAAAGTACGATCCCTAGGCCTTGTTTCTAAGCACTGAAACACCATTTACAACTAGATTTGTTACATGTTTACTTGCTTTCATCTTTATTTCAGTTTTACTTTAGTCTTTTCCACGCCTTCAAGCTATTTACTATCACCGTACCACTTATAATTATCTATACCACTTGTATTTCACCATCTCTTCGCCGAACTAGTGCACCTATACACGTGACAAGTGTATTGGGTGTGTTGGGGACACAAGAGACTTCTTGTATCTTGATTGCAGGGTTGCTTCAGAGGGAATACCTTTGACCACTTCCTCCCTGAGTTCGATAAACCTTGGGTGATCCACGTTAGGGAAACTTGCTACTGTTCTACAAACCTCTGCACTTGGAGGCCCAACAACTGTCTACAAGAATAGAAGTGCGTAGACATCAGTAGACTACATACGCTGCACGATGGATTTGACTCAGCCACACCACTATGAGACCCCACAAGAGCTGGCAGACTGCTACTATTGTCAAGAGATGTCCACCTACATTCAGATAATAATGCGTTACGGGATGGTGGATGAACTCCATCCGCTCATGGGTGATCTTGATCCATATTCAATGGTGGATCAGCTGAGAGCAGAGTTCATAGGCCATGTGCGCATGTGGAAGCACGAGCTACTTGGAGAGTTCCTTTCCATACAGATGGAGGAACATACATGTCTGAAGGATCACTTAGCGCATGCTTGATGCACACATGAAACTGGTTCACTTCATGGATTACTGGATGGATGATCTGTTTGCGATAGGCGTACTGCTTCGATCATTGCCTCCCAGCTACGAAGGATATGTCCGGAGTAGCATCATGAGTGGTGATACGGAAACATTGGATTTCCAAGAGTTCATATTACGTTTCAGGAACGTAAAGGTCGAACCAATCACGGGAGAGGTCATCGATGACAAAGGTATATATTTGATATACAATTTTATAAATGTTATAATCTTGCAAACACATTTGCAGTGTTAAGTATATTTTATACTTGTTCTGTTTTCCTGAAAATAGGTCCTTCTGCATGAGAGGTGCTTGCTGGAGAGGAGGTG
Source organism: Avena eriantha (assembly GCA_910589775.1). Taxonomy (NCBI): domain Eukaryota; kingdom Viridiplantae; phylum Streptophyta; class Magnoliopsida; order Poales; family Poaceae; genus Avena; species Avena eriantha. The sequence goes on along the minus strand of OU342743.1, from coordinate 35,383,544 downwards.
ATGTTGTGTGTTGATGGCGAGCATGATGATGGACAATGACGCTCTCCCTAGACATTTATCACTTAGTTTATGTTTTAGGATGATTATTGTAATCAAAATATTGTGAACTTCTTTAGTGTGTCTCACACTTTGTGAGACAGTTATTCATATGAGTTTGTAACAAACAGTTGTTCTACTTTTATGAATGATTTCTATTCATGTTCATATCTTGTTTGATTATATGTGAATTATCCTCGTTGTTATGAAACTAATTGATAATGCATGAACATTTGTAAAATATCAAAATGCCTTAAAACACCCAACTTAAATGATATTTCATTACGGAATGAAAACCATTGTTTAAATTCAAAGTTATAATGATAATATGTGAAAGCCATTCGATTTCTTATCACATATAAATCATGCCTAAGTTTGGTAAAATAACTTGAACACCGTGTATTACTTGAATACAAAGTGTTTAATGAATTGTTAAAAGTAAATACATATTCGATGTATTGTGTTTTAACGAAAATGGTAATTATCATTATATGATTGTTTAAATGCGTAATAAGTTTACCAAAGGAAACATAAGTATGAAACTATTTGATTTGATGAAAGTATTTCATCAACAAAGGGTATAAATATAAAAGAGAATCTAATTACTATGATTTGATCAATAGTAATAAAATTCAACTTTATAAGAATGGCATAAAAGTAATTGTGAAATGCAAAGCGTTTTGAAACGTCAAAATGCAAAGCATCACAATATGAAATTGTGGTGTTTGTTGGATGTCTTTATGAAATTGTGGTGTTTGTTGGAACCATCTAGTGCTCGAGGTGACAGTGTGGGGTTTTCTAGATGGGAAAGGCTTACTTTGAGGTGTGCTGTTATAGCCCTACCATCGATTAGAGTGTCCAACCAGAGAGTAGTTAAGAGTAGTATCATAAAGAGGAGATATTTCTATGAGAGTGTTCACTAGTGAAAGTATGATCCCTAGGCCTTGTTTCTAAACATTGAAACACCGTTTGCAATTAGATCTGTTACATGTTTGCTTGCTTCCAACTTTATTTCAGTTTTCCTTTATTCTCTTCCACGCCATTAAGCTATTTTCTGTCACCGTTGCCTTATATCCATACCACTTGTATTTCACTATCTCTTCGCCGAACTAGTGCACCTATACACCTGACAAGTGTATTGGGTGTGTTGGGGACACAAGAGACTTCTCGTATCTTGATTGCAGGGTTGCTTGAGAGGGAATACCTTTGACCACTTCCTCCCTGAGTTCGATAAACCTTGGGTGATCCACTTAAGGGAAAGCTTGCTGCTGTTCTACAAACCTCTGTACTTGGAGGCCCAATAACTGTCTACAAGAATAGAAGTGTGTAGACATCACTAACCAGGAATTTAGTACATCAAAAACCACCAAAAAGTTCTTTCAAAAAAATTCTAAAGCAACCTTAATTTACTTATAGTTCAAACTTGACCTAATTTTGATAAATTGGCACATAGTCTCATTCAAGTCGACAAATTTAGTTAGGGAGTTTTAAAATTCACAAAACATGGGAAAATCAAGAATGTTCTTTCCTGATAGTTGGAAACTCACACCAACGACATCGTTTACTAAAATAAGATGCACCCACCATCTATCTTCAAAAAGACAATTATTCCAAGAGCTATCTATAACGCTTACTTGTAGCTAAAGTTTGACCTAATTTCGTTAAGTTGTCAATATGTAGAGTCTTAGCAAGAAGTTGAAGCTCTTGTCAAAATTTCAGGACCTTTATTATATATATGCACGCAAAACAAGTTGTGTTTTCTATCTCCTTCACACTGCCTCATCACCATCCACACACACCTCGACCAGCTGACCTCTCCATCATCCACAACATTGTGATGCCCATGTGCGTCGACCTGCCTTGTCGTTCCATTTCACACCATGTGAAGAGGAAGCACCAAGCACACCCCAGCACGCTCGTTCGAAAGTGTGAGAAGCATTTTGTGTGTGTGTGTGTGAAGCAAGTACACTAGTACGAAGGGTATATGGCTAAGTTGCTCTCTCGAGAAGGACCAGACTGCTTTTCCTTGCTTAACTTTAGGGCCCTTTATGCTAAATTTATGGACTTCTATGTAAAAAAATTAGGTCTTCGATGTAAATCATACGTTCACCCACCGTCCATATCAAATTTTAACTACTAGTAAGCGCGATAGATAGATTCCTCTTAAAATGTCCCAACAAACTTTTGAAGCTCTAACCAGGAATTCAGTACATCGAAAACCACCGAAAGCTTTTTCGTAAAACTTCCAAAGCAATCTATAATTTACTTGTAGTTCAAATTTGACCTAATTTCGATACATTGGCATAGAGTCTCATTCAAGTAGGCAGAGTTAGCTAGGAAGTTTTAAAATTTGCAAAACATGGGAAAATTGAGAATGTTCTTTCCTGATAGTTGGAAACTCACACCTAGAACATCGTTTACTAAAAGAAGACGCACCCATCTACCTTCGAAAAGACAACTAATCCAAGAGCTATCTATCACGCTTACTTCTATCTCAAGTTTGACCTAATATAATTTTGTTAAGTTGTCAAGATGTAGAATGTTAGCAAGAAGTTGAACCTATTGTCAAAATTTCGGGACCTTTACTATATATATGCACGCAAAACAAATTGTGTTTTCTCCCTCCTTTCCTACCTCATCACCATCCACGCACACCCTGCTGGCCCATTGATCTCTCCCTCGTCTATAACGTGGCGCTGCCCATGTGCGTCGACCTGCATTGTTGTTCCATTTCACACCCTGCAAAGAGGAAGCACCAAGCACACCCCCAGCACGCTGGTTCAAAAGTGTGAGGAGCGTTTTGTGTGTTTGTGTGAAGAAAATATAGTAGTATGAAGGGTATGGCTCAGTTTATCGCTCGAGAAGGACCCGAGTGCTTTTCCTTGCTTAACTTTAGGGCCCTTTGTGCTAAGTTTATGGACCTATATGTAATTTTCTCTTTTTTGAGGTCTTCGATGTAAACCGTACTCCCACCGACTGTGTCAAATTTTAACTACAAGTAAGCACGATAGATAGATTGCAGTACATCGAAAGCTTTTTCTTAAAACCTCCCAGCTTATAGACAAATTCTACCACCATAGGTGATGCCCTAATACTAGTATGAAAATAGAAGCTGGCATGACGAGAAAGTACTGCGCTAGGAAGTGACATGTTTAATTATTGCACAGGGGTGCGTTTTACACGCATTCACGCTAGTCGGGGTCCTCGATGCAGCTGCTTCTTACAGCAGAAGAAAATAAAAAACCTCTTTCAAAGAGCCATCCTATCTTCTCCATCTCCGTCTAGTTTATCGCCACTCGCTGACGCTGCCTGGCCGCATCTCTGGCACATGCTTCACACATTTTACTCCCCATCTTGCACGTTGCATCACTCCCTCTAGGCCACCAGCCCTCTCCTCCAAAAACCACCAACAACGCTACATAGATCCACCCTTGCCCCCAATCCGTCCGAACTAGATGGCGGATTCGAGGTGCGACCTGTGGCGTTGTGGCTGGAGCAAGGTCGGCGACAACGTCTTCAACGAAATCACTATGTGTCTGGACACTATCAGCGCCGTTAGGCTGGCCGCATGCTCCAAGCAGCTGTACTGCCAGGTCGCCGGCGGAAAAGGTAGCAAGTGTCCCAACGACCGCTGTTGTTCATTGGTCTCCTACAATGACGTCTACGAGCATAAGATCCAGTGAAGCTACGCCCCGTGCACAGCCTGCACGGAGCGAGGATGCGAGTTCGTCAACTGGCCATTAACTGTGCATGAGCTCTTTGACCACTTGAAACTTGCCCATAAGATGTACCATTTACCCCAAGTGACCTACTCTAGCAAGTACCGGTACCCAACTAACCTGGTGCATGCACCAAAGATCGTCGGCATCGGGAAAGAGGGCATGGAGTTTGCCACCCTAATTGGAGGGTACACCACGGACATCTTACTATCCGTCAGGTATGTCAGGTCGGTGGCATGCGAATCGCCGCGGTACAAGGTGATGTTATGTTCACTGTCATCATGGAATAAGCTCCATTCGGTCAAAATGGCAGCGACATCTAAGCAGACGAGCAGGCCTTCGTTGGCTGAAGTCACGCTGAAAGGGCTCATGTTGTACTTGTCGAAACTAAGGTATTACCTGCGAGCTTCTCAAGATGTTGTCAAAATTCCCCCTAGATTACAAGAATATCAACCAAGAGTGAGTTAACACATATAGATCTTCTTGTGATGATCCTAATATGAATATATGTAATGTCGTACTAATTAATTACTTTATGTTGGTGACAGACCCAATTTGTATGGGTTGTCTAGCCAAATATGTCTTCATGTTCAATGCCCGCTGATGCAGTCCAATGGAACTGCGTGGTGCCTGGCTGCGAGTTTGCCGCAATTCCATTTGTGCTCCACTCCCACCTCAGAGAAGCCCACGCCATGAGGTTGCACATTTTACACTATGGTAGGAAAGGCAGGTACATCTCTAAGCATGTGTCGGCACCAGGCCACCAGGCTCGCAAAATGTAGATATCGGGCTAACCGGGTTCGATGACATGAAGTTCTGCGTGCTATTTGACGGGTGCGACGATGTCATCTTGATATCTGCGTGTGTGTCAAGCCAGCGGCGCGCGTGTCACCACAGTTCATGGTGAAGTTAAGCTCTACACATCCAAATGGCTTGTGTGAGAAGGTATTCTATGCGAATTCTAAAGCCACTTGCTCTTTGTCAGTTTGTCAGTCTAATCTGGTGGCTCGTCGTCGGAATCGACCATCGGAGTTCACCGTGGAATACAAGCTTCATATCGACAAGATTTTTACCCTAGATGCATTGGTGGGATATGTGGGAGACTTCTAAACTAACTCTAAACTAAGTGGGATAAGCGGGATAAGTAAGATTTGTTAAATCCTACTTGTCCCACTTCTCCCACTTAATTTAGAGTTAGTCTAGGGGGTCTAAAATTAAGGATCCCACCTGTCCCATTTGTCCGACTTCTGCATCCCTATTTCTTAGCGATTAACCCATCTTTATCTTCTTGTGATGATCCTAACTTGAACACATGTACTCCTCGACTGGATTTTTCTTATCATTTTGGGACATGTGGTTCCTAGCTTAAGGTAGTTCTGAGTATTTTGTATGGAGTTCTGCTACTGCTAATCTATTTTGTACTAGGAGTAATACCTATGTACTAGTGCTTGTTCAGACCGACGGATCTAGTGCAGAATAAGGTCTATCTTTCCTTTTGAATCATGTCCTTACTACATCTACCGAATTTCAATGTCTGCATTGCTGAATCTATCAATTCCTTTGGTCATTATCTGTACTGCTAAATCGGTCACTTTGAAATGGTGCTAAATCTATCAAGTGCCGCTTATTATGAACTGGGAATCTGATGATATTTTTCTGTCTTATTCAGTACTGCGGAATCTTTCAAGTGCCATTGAATCTGTCGAACATTCTGTTGTTGCTATTACTAGAATATTTTTTAGAACTAATAGTGATGTATTGGTACTTGTTTAGATCAAGACCAGTAGATGGTCTTGCTCTTATTTTGGAACATGGCCAGAATATGTTCTCTCTGCCCTTTTGAATTATGGCCTTGCTACATCTATTGGATTTTAGTATCTGCATTGTTAAATCTGTCAATACTTTTGGTCATTATCTGTACTGCTAAATCGGTCACTTTGAAATGATGTTGAATCTGTCAAGTGCTGCTGATTATGTATTTGGAATCTTTTGATATTTTTCTATTTTATTCAGTGCTACTAAATCTTTCAAATGGTAGTGAATCTGTCGAATGTTCTATTGTTGCTATTACTAAAGTAATTTTTAGAACTAATAGTGATGTATTGGTACTTGTTTAGATCAAGACCAGTAGATGGTCTTGCTCTTCTTTTGGAACATGGCCAGAATATGTTCTCTTTGTCATTTTGAATTATGTCCTTGCTACATCTATTAAATTTTAGTGTCTGCATTGTTAAATCTGTCAATACTTTTGGTTATTATCTATACTGCTAAATCAATCACTTTGAAATGCTGTTAAATCTTTCAAGTGTCGCTGATTATGTGTTTGGAATCTATTGATATTTTTCTGTTTTATTCAGTGCTGCTGAATCTTTCAAATGGCAGTGAATCTGTCAACTGTTCTGTCATTTTTATTATAGTACTAAAAGTATCTTGTAGAACTAATACTGGGCAATAGATGGTCTTACTATTCTTTTGAAACATGGCCTTGTCACAATCTAGATGAGGATTGGGGCATTTTGGTTTGCATATGTGGGTCACATAGTCATTGATGTGAGTAGAAAGTATGCACAGAAAAGCAGGCTTCATGGTCAGTTTTGCTTGCTCCGGTGATCGAGTGTGTTCGGAGAAAAGCGACTGATCCCGCACCAAGGTTTTTAGTGCTGAAACAAGAATTGATTCTCGTTGTCCTGCAATTGAATTTCAGAGTCTATATTGCTGAATCGGTCACTTTGAAATGTTGCAGAATATGAACTAGGAACATGTCATTATTTCACTAAGCATGATGCAATTTAGGCCGTGGGTTCTTGCCTTTCTAGAAGTTTCAGCAATTTTAGCAGGCTTGCCAATCTTTGCAAAGGGGTACCTTTCTAGAAAGTTCATATGAGGTTCAGCATCTTGGTATTTTGGTACGTACTATGAAGTACCAAAAAACATAAGTGACTCAACTTACAACTACTCTGTCTAACTGATGTGAATCTAGACAAAGTTGAGGCCATTAGAATACGAACTGGAGAGAGTAGTATAAAAATGGAAGCAGTAAATAAATCATCTCTCAGTTCTAATAACTGAGATGTTATGAGAGAATACTCCATGGCAGCGTGCCAGTCTAGAGTACCTATAGCACTCCCTACTCCATAACTCTAGTCGGCATGCTCGATGCAGTACACCCGGTAGAACACAGTCGTAGGAGCACGGCAAAAACCCCTCCTTCAAAAAGCCATTCCCAACTCCGAGAGGCCGCATTTGGATCTTCTCTAGCACGCACTTCACACATTTTTCTCGCCATCTCACCCGCAGCATCGATCCTTCCAGGCCGCCACCCCTCTCCTCCAAATAAGCCCAACAGTCATACATAGATCCGCCCTTTCCCCCAATCATTCGGACGTGATGGTTGTGGATTCGAGGCACAACCGACTGAACAATGTCTGGACGAAGGTCAGTGACGACGTATTCAACGAAATAGCTAAGCGTCTGGACACTACCAGCGCCGTCCGGCTGGCCGCATACTCCAAGGAGCTGTACTGCCAAGTCGCTGGTGGAAAAGGTAGTAGATGCCCCAACGACATCTGATGGACTTTGGTCTCCTACAAGGACGTCTACGACCACAAGATCGTGTGCAACTACCGCCGGTGTGTCTACACGGAGCTAGGATGCGAGTTCACTGGTGTCAAGAAAGTGTTCGTCAAGCACCTCATATCTGCCCACTCGATAACAGTGCCTAGATACAGCCCCAAAAAATGGGACCCGTTTGTGCCGGTTTGTGCACCGGGCTCGCTCAGAGCTGAGGTCATCGGCATCGGGAAGGAGGGCAAGTTGTTCATCGCCCAAATTGATGGGCATAGCACGGACTTGCTCCTGTCTGCCAGGCCGGTCAGGTCGGCGGCTTGCGAATCACCGTGGTACTAGGTGAGGTTTTGGTCGTTGGTCTTGTTCGCTAGTTTCAACTAGGTTGTAGTAAAGAGATCACCGGAGACAATGATTAGGCCATCGTCGACCAACGCCACGCAGGAAGTGCTCGTGTATTTTCTGTCCAAGCCGCGTCTTTACTGGCATACTACTGAACCTGTCGTCGGACAAGATTCACTGGTGAGATATCACATCTTAATCCTCTTGTGATGATCCTGTTGTGAGTGTATGTAATGTTGTACTAATTAGCTAGTTTATGTCGGTGGCAGATTCTCTTCATAATTGGAATTGCCAAAATTAAGGATCCCAAATTTCCTGGTTTATCGTATGAATTTTACATGTATGCTGCTGACCTAGAGGCTGACAGGCGACAATGAAACGAGAGATGCGTCTCAGGCAGGAAATCAAGGCGCAGCCTGGCCAACACTTTGACACGCTGAAGCATTCTCGTTTCTTCGAGTACGTATGATGGGACATGTAGTGGTTCCGAGCTTAGTGTAAGCTTGTAGTTCTACACTTCTACTAAGTATTTTGTATGGAGTTCAGCTACTGCTAATCTATTTTGTAGTAATACCTATGTACTTGGACTTATTCAGATTGAGTGGAGAAAATGCATGGTCACGCTTTCCTTTTGAAACTTGGCTTTGCTACATTGTTGTACATCCATTGAATTTTAATGTCGGCATTGCTGAATCTGTCAATTATTTTGGTCATTTTCTGCCACCTTTGAATCGATCACTTTAATTTGTTGTTGAATTTATCATGTGTTGCTGAATATGAAATGGACGCATGCTCATCGCCCTTGTACATGGTCATGTCACAATCTAGATGGCACTTGGGAATTTTGGGTTGCATATGGGGGTCACACAGGCATTGATGTGAGAAGAAGATACTCAAAGCAGACTTGATCATCAGTTTTGCTTGCTCCAATGGTCGAATGTTATTGGTGAAAACGACAAACTGATCACGTGACAATTTTTTTAGAGCTGAAACAAAAACTGGTTCTCTCTGTATTGCTATGGTATTTCATTGTCTGCATTGCTGAATTGGTCACTTTTGAAATGTTGCTGGATTGGTCAAGTGCTCCTGAATATGAACTTTGAATCTGTTGATAATTTTTCTACCTTATTCTGTACTGCTGAATTTTGACATGAATAGCTGCCAAAAAGAATTATCGCTTTTCCCCCTCCCTCTCCGAGGTCTTTGTTTCGAATCCGGCCGAGCACATCACAATGCCATTTTTCTTAACCATGAGAAGAAATCTAGTAGCTCATTCGGCCCCTCTTTAGCCCAAAACATTTTTGTTCGTTCTTTTGGGGGTAAGGGGACTGCTGACCACATCCCAGTGAAATTTGAGAAAGGAGCCCATGGAGCATAGCCGAGAACATATTAATTCGGCCTTTTAGGGGTCAGGGGACTGCTGAGCACAACCCACTAAAATTTGAGAATGAAGCCCATGGAGTATATCCTACGGATTATAACCCACGTAGAGTGGCCTATGTAGAATAGCCAAACTCTTTTTAATTCGGCCTTTTGGGCATTGCCCCCACCTTTCAAAATAAATAAAAAACTCTGCATATCCATGTTTTTAAGAAAATACTCCATTATGTGGCATTTTATGAATTGAGATGCCAGGAGCACTTCTCTTTTATATTTAAAAAAAGATAAACATAGACACACAAAATATTTTTAAGAAGACTAATATATAAATTGTACTACTAATAAAAGTTTAATGATATTTATTCTATAAATATCTTTGTTGTAGTGGCAACACACTCAGTTTACGTTTATTTGATTTGAAGGTCTTTTGTTCAAATTTATCTTGGGTTTACATTTTTTTTCTTCTAGCAATATCGCATTACGGAGAGGCTGACATCACGGACCCAGTTTGTTTTGAAGGTGGGTTCGAAAAAAAAGTTTAAATACTTGTACAGAGAGGCTCGCATCGGGGACCTACCAGACAAAACATACAAGGCTGCATCAGGGACCCACAAGCTAGAACATGCTAGAGAGGCTGACATAAGGTCCCCAGCAGTAAGACCATACATGGCTGCCACGGTGAAAACAGCGGACGCGGCTGGAAAAAAGTCCATCACACACACGTTGCACTTACAGAGAAGCTGACATTTCGGACCCAGCAGGCCCAAGCATAACCCATGAAATTAGTCTATCAGCCCCAAGCATAGCCTAATACCTTCTAATTAGGCCTTTTCGTGGTCTTGTGGCCACCAACCATAGCCCATTCAATTTAGGAGTGAGCCAATGGAATATAAGCCATGCCGAATAGGGCATCTGCCCCGAGTTAGCCCAGAATCTTTTTAATTCGGCCTTTGTGAGCATTTTTGTACTCTGAGGCTAACATCTGGGACCCGAAAAAACAGTCCAACATACACACGTTTCTTTCAAATAGAGGCTGTCAGCTGGGACCTAGTATAGACACGTTTCCTGCATAGAGGTGGTTGACATCTGGGACCAGGAAGTTGCCAAGGTCAAAACAGCGGACATGGCTAAAAAAAGTCCATCATACGCACGTTTCATTTATAGAAAGGCTGATATGTGGGACCCAGCAGTGCGACCTTATACAGATGCTGCAACGAGCAATGTGGCCAGTTCAAAACAGGGAGGCGCGAGTGAGAAAAAAGTTCAGCATGTTCACGTTTCTTGTAATGAGAGGCTGAAATGGGGACCCAGTAGCGTGAGCAAACGACAGATTCGTCGACCAATGCTATCTAGTTCAGAACAGGGTAGCGCTAGAGAAGAAAAAAATTCCATCGTACCCACGATTCTTCTAATGTGAGGCTGACATAAGGGACCCACCAGCCTGAATAGACGACTGATGAGTGATGACCCACAAGTATAGGGGTGTATCGCAGTATTTTCGATAAGTAAGAGTGTTGAACCCAACGAGGAACAGAAGGTGCTGGCTAGTGGTATGGATCAGGAATTCTCTGCAAATACTTAGCAAACGGATTTTTAGGGGTTTTTGATAAAGCAAGTAAACAAAGTATGAGTAAATAAAAGACAGTAGGAATAAATGCAGCAAGTGGCCCAATCCTTGATGCAGCAAAGGACAAGCCGGTTGTATTACTTAAGATGACCAAACATTCTCGAGGACACATGGGAAGACTGTCAAGTGCTTTCGCTTCATATAGTTGATTAATCTCCTTTAGCTTGCTAAGTGTTGTGTGGGTGAACATGTGCTAATGTACCGACCTTCCCAGGACTAATACATACTTGTGATTATACCCCTTGCAAACATCCGTAAGTACAATAAAGTAATTAAGGTAGAAACCTAACCACAGCTTTAAACTCTAAGACCCTTACGTCCCTTGTGTAATGGTTTCCTAAAGGGGGTTCAGGTTTCTGTCACTCCGGCAACCCCTACGATTAGTAGCGAAATACACAATGCATTCCCCTAGGCCCATATAGGTGAAGTGTCATGCAGTCGACGTTCACATGACACCACTAGAAGAAGTACACCACAACTTAAATAACAATCTATTGAATCTTTCTCAACACAACTCCACTACTAACAACATGACTTCTCCCATGTCCTCAAGAACAAAACGAACTACTCACAAGACATCATATGGATCATGATCCGAGATGGAATAATGATGTATAACAATCTGAACATAAAAAATAATTCAATGGTTCACTCAATAGCATCAACTACAAAGAGTAATCAACACCGGGAAAGTTTCCCCTATGAACTATACAAGATTCAACGCAATTGTTACAGCAATATGGAGATGGTGATGAGGGTGCTGATGGTGGTGATGGTGGTGATGATGATGATGATCCCGATGAAGTCCAGCTTGATGGTGGTGTTGATGGCGACGATCTCCCCTCTCCGGGAAGGAATTCCCCCGGCAGAAATTTGTCTACCGGAGAGATCTTTCTCTCTCGGTGTTTTCTGCCCCGCAGAGGCGGCAGAATCTTTCTGTGGTCGCTCCCCGAGTCTTAGGGTTTCGGGAGGATGATATACGCCAGAGGGGAGAGCCTGGAGTGGGCTAGGGCAGCCACACCACCTGTTGGCGCGGCCTAGGGCTGCCTGTGCCAGGGGTGGTGTGGGCCCCCTGTGGCCAATCTCCAGCCCCCCTTCTAGCTTCCTTCATCTTCTAGAAAAATAGGATTTTCCGTATATTTTCCCGGATTTTTTGATCTTCGCGAATTTTGCCTCCAAACAGCACCTTTTCCATCAGAATCCTGGCTGCAGCGGTCCATTCTCCAAAAGTCATCAACCATGCAAAAACAGATGAAATAACATAAGTATCACCTCTCAATATGAAATATATCAATGAATAGCAGTGAATTATGACATACAATAGTGATGCAAATTGGACGTATCAACTCCCCCCAAGCTTAGACTTTGCTTGTCCCCAAGCGAAACTGAGCTCAATAAACATGGCCTCAGGTTTATGGAGTGAAGAGTCGATAAAAGAATATGGACAAGAAGCATCACATTCATCAATACATAGATCATAATAGAAGACAACTCACCATTATATAACTCAACTTGCAATGAGTAAAGGAAACACAATAAAGATACATAAAGTAAATCATAATTGGTAATGGCAAACTTAGCTCTTGGTCGAAGAATAGTTGATAATTTGCTGGAGTTCACAAATAACTGGTTTTCAATGATAGCTTTCAAAGTAGTAAACACCAAGATAAGAGCAATGTGCAAAACAAGGAACATAAGAAACATGATTGAATAAATCATCATATGAATGAATGAAACACAACAACTCAAAATACTTGCTGAGATAGAAGGGAGTAGGTTTACTGACTCAACTAAAAAGTAAAAGAAAGGCCCTTCGCAGAGGGAAGCAGGGATTGCAAGTCTCATAAAGAGCTCCCAAAAATTATGATACTTACTAGCTTTCAGCTCTCATTGCCCCTCTCATAGGCATCTTTTGGTGATTAAGGTTAAAGTGACACAACTAAGAGGATATGCTTGACAAGTTATAAGTTGAAATCTCATGCCCCTTACTTACGAAGACCGAACCTCATGCTACTCAACTTCAGTCGTGAGTAAGCTCTTGTCATTGTAAATACATGTGTATCATTGAGAACCGCCAACGGGGTACCCCTTGCACATGACACATGAGCTATCCCATAATCAAAATGACAAGGCAAGCAGACAGTGAGCATCTCAGCGATCTTTTTATTTGCTATTTGCATAGGTTTTTATTGAGGATGCTTCCTAGAATGCTCACTATAGTTATGCTGCAAGTTTCCACCATGATTAGGCATGGCTTAGGCTAGCGGCCCAGGCGTTTCTCTAACACACATATAAACTCCATGATCTTACAAGTTCCACTTTTATTTCACACCGTCGGGATCCATAAGCAAAATAACATGATATCAACTAGGTACAACTACCAATAAAGTGTTGAAAGCGGTTCCCATGATACATGGTTCTGCTAACTTCAACTCATAAAGCACAAGCATATACGCAACAAAGAAGGACCCAATGGTTCAAGTTTATTAAATGCAAGAAAGTAAAGTGTGCCATCAAGTTCATGAGAGCTTTAATCACTAATTTTCACATAACAAGTTTAATTTGGAAGGTAGATAAAACAAGAATTTACTTAGAATAGCAATAGTGCTACTAGGTAGGTATGGTGGACACAAATGGCAAAGGTTTTGGTTTAAAGGAGTGGATGCACGAGAAGAATTCCCTCTTAGTACAGGGTTTTGGCTAGCAAGGCTGGGTAGCAAGTATAAGAGTTGAAGGAAACAACCAAACATACAAGTGATAAAAACAAACATGCAATCTTCCTTGAAAGCACAAAAGATCTTAACTAGAGAATACTAAACTTATGAGCAAATCAAGAAAGAAAGATGATGAAATTATTTTTCTTTAGAGTACTTACTTTTCATTCAACTCTCAAAAATAGTGTTGCCACTAACCGAGCCAGGTTTGCCAAAACCAACTAAATTAACTCAATGATCCCAAAGTGATACCAATACTAACAACAAGATCAATCATATAACCACGAATTGAAAACTAATATAAGCTATGCAAAAGAGTGAATGATAGAACTTCTCATTAATATTCCATAACAGCAACTCACACCAAGGGATACATACCTAACGAGAGAGGGGACACTTCCATAATGCAAACCATACTACATAATAACTCCTCTTATTCATGATATGACTCTACTAAAAAGGTAAAAGATAGAAGATAGTGATGTGATACCGCGGCACTCCCCCAAGCTTGGAACAAACCAAGGGGATGCCAAACCTGATGACGAATTACTCCTTTGGTGGTGGTGGTATCCTCTCATCTTCATCCGTCTTCCAGGGTAAGGGCTTACCATCAACAAAGGACATCGTGGTTTCCAACATCCTGAAACTTGCAGCAGCACTTATGCGTTTAAACCTAGCCTCATACTCACAGTTTTGATTTTGAACGTCATAGAACTGTGCTTGCAGTTCATTGGTTGTCTGGCGGAGTGAGAGGACTTCGTCTTTGAGTTCAGCAGTCTCCTTTTGGTGCTCGGTGCTGAGTTCGGAACAAATCTTATGGATGATATCCACTTCACGCTCCGCCATCTTCTTGTACCTAAAGACTTCTTGCTCTAGTGCTTCCATCCTGTCCTCCAGACTTCCTTCACCTTTAGGGCCTTGAACCTCTTTAATCCGGACCTCCCGATCTTCGAGCAACAATTCCTTTGGATGAATCTTCAACTCTCTCATGTATGGGTTGATGATATCTTCTAAGGAATCTCCCTCGGCTGATCCAATGGAAGACATTATGGCTCCAAATCTAGGATTCTACCTGGCAGAAACAGATCGAAACAAAAACACGACGAAAACACGATATACGAACCTCGGAAGATCCGGAGGGTTATATATTACGAAGTTTCATAACAAGAGGAAGGTACTGGGTGAAAACGGGTCGGAGGCGGAGTCTGGGGTGGCCTCACCACTTGGTGGCGCGGCCAGGGTGGGCCCGCGCCACAGGGTGGTGTGGGCCACCCTGGCTCCGTTTCCATCCCTTTTTCGCTTCGTAACTTTCCTTATTGACTAAAAACTGCAAAAATATAGTTGGATTGTATTTTCGCGGAACTTTTCTTACCAGAACTGTTACCTATTTGAAAACAGACTCTGCAGGTCTCTGAATTTGGTCCTTGATGAATTTCTCCGGAGTTATAACTTGAAAGGCATCAACATCTTTATTGTAAGAATCTCCAACAATATAGTGCTTGATTCGCTGCCCATTCACTACTTGTGTAGTATTATCTATTAAAGAAGAAATTTTTATTGCTCCTGAATAGTATACTTCTTCAATAATAAAAGGTCCTTCCCATTTTGACAGTAGCTTTCCTGCAAAAAATCTGAGACGAGACCTATACAATAGAACTTTCTCACCAACATGAAATTCTCTCTTAAGTATTCGCTTGTCATGCCATCTTTTAACTTTTTCCTTAAAGAGCCCAGCATTTTCATAGGCTTCACTCCTCCATTCATCTAAAGAACTTAAGTCAAATAATCTTTTCTCACCAGCGAGCTTACAATCTCTATTTAGTTCTTTAACTATCCAGTAAGCTTTGTGTTCTAATTCTAAGGGTAGGTGACAAGCTTTCCCATAAACCATTTTATAAGGATACATCCCCATAGGATTTTTGTAAGCAGTTCCATAAGCCCATAAAGCATCATTCAACTTTTTAGCCCAGTTTTTTCTAGATCTATTAACAGTCTTTTGAAATATGGATTTAATTTCTCTATTTGATAACTCTACTTGCCTGCTAGTTTGGGGGTGATAAGCTGAAGCAATTCTATGATTAACATCATATTTAGCAAGGGTCTTTCTAAAACCACCATGAATGAAATGAGAACCCCCATCAGTCATGAGATACCTAGGCACTCCAAACCTAGGAAAGATAACATCCTTAAGCATTTTTAGAGAAGTCTCCTCGTTAGCACTCTTTGTAGGAATGTCTTCTACCCACTTAGTAACATAATCAACGGCAACAAGAATATGAGTGTAACCTTTCGAAGGAGGGAAAGGACCCATAAAGTCGAATCCCCAGCAATCAAAAGGTTCCACAACTAGAGAGTAGTTCATAGGCATTTCATTGCGTCTAGAAATATTACCAACACGCTGACATTCATCACAAGATAAAACATATTTTCTTGCATCTTTAGAAAGGTAGGCCAGTAGAAACCTGATTGTAGCACCTTTTGTTCGGTTCTATCTCCTGCATGATGTCCTCCATAAGCACTACCATGACATTTACGCAATATCTCCTTTTGTTCATAATCTGGAACACATCTTCGCATAATACCATCCACTCCTTCTTTGTATAAGTGTGGGTCATCCCAAAAATAATGCCTCAAATCATAGAAGAACTTCCTCCTTTGCTGAGCTATAAAAGTTGGAGGCAAATACTTGGAGACAATAAAGTTAGCATAATCAGCGTACCAAGGGCTCCCTCACGAGCTTACCCCTACTGCGGCTAACTGCTCATTTGGGAAACTATCATTAACAGGCATAGGGTCGAAAGAGATGTTTTCCAATCGAGATAAATTATCAGCTACAGGGTTTTCAGCACCTTTCCTATCCACTATATGTAAATCAAACTCTTGTAAAAGCAGCACCCATCTAATAAGCCTAGTCTTAGCGTCCTTCTTTGTCATAAGGTATTTAATAGTAGCATGACCAGTATGAATGGTGACTTTTGAGTCTACAATATAGGGTCTAAACTTATCACAAGCAAAAACGACAGCTAGAAATTCTTTTTCAGTAGTAGCATAATTCCTTTGAGCGGCGTCTAAAGTCTTACTAGCATAATGAATAACGTTTAACTTTTTATCAATTCGTCGCCCAAGGACAGCACCTACAGCAAAGTCACTAGCATCACACATTATTTCAAAGGGTAAACTCCAATCAGGTGGTTGAACAATAGGGGCTGTTGTTAAAGCCTTCTTAAGAGTTTCAAAAGCTTCCTTACAATCATCATCAAAAACGAAGGGTATATCTTTTTGAAGAAGATTAGTAAGGGGTTTTGATATTCTAGAAAAGTCTTTAATAAACCTTCTATAGAAACCATCATGACCAAGGATACTACAAATACCTTTGATGTCTCTTGGGCATGGCATCTTCTCAATTGCCTCAACCTTAGCTCTATCAACTTCTATGCCTCTTTCAGAAACTTTATGCCCGAGGACAATCCCTTCATTAACCATTAAGTGGCATTTCTCCCAATTAAGAACAAGATTAGTTTCTTCACATCTCTGCAAAACTTTATCAAGGTTGTGCAAACAATTATCAAAAGAAGTTCCATAGACAGAAAAGTCATCCATGAACACTTTTACAATTTCCTCACAAAAACCATGAAAGATAGCGGACATGCACCTTTGAAAAGTAGCAGGAGCGTTACATAAACCAAAAGGCATACGTCTATAAGCATAAGTTCCGTAAGGGCAAGTAAACGTAGCTTTTTCTTGATCTTGTTGTTTAACAGCAATTTGAGAGAAACCATAATAACCATCAAGAAAACAAAAATGGGTCTTTTTAGACAACCTTTCCAACATTTGATCAATAAAAGGAAGCGGGTAGTGATCTTTCTTAGTAACTTTATTGACTTTTATAAAATTAATGCACGTCCTATAGCCTACTACTATTCTTTGAGGAATAAGCTCATCATTATCATTAGGAACAACGGTAATACCTCCTTTTTTCGGAACACAATGAACAGGACTAACCCATTCACTATCAGCAATAGGGTAAATAATACCAGCATCAAGGAGTTTCAATACCTCATTCCTTACCACTTCCTTCATCCTAGGATTTAAACGTCGTTGGTGCTCTACTACCGGCTTTGCATCTAGTTCTATGTTGATAGAATGCTGACATATAGTGGGTGAAATCCCTTTTAAATCATCCAGAGTATAGCCCATAGCTCCTCGGTGTTTCCTCAAAACCTCCAATAGCCTTTCTTCTTCCTTTCCTGAAAGTTTAGTGCTAATAATAACAGGATATATCTTTTTATCATCAATATAAGCATATTTAAGATCATCAGGGAGAGGTTTTAGATCGAAAACCGGATCCTTTTTAGGTGGCAACGTGGTACCCAAGTCTTCTACAGGCAAGTTATGCTTAAGCATCTTAGGCTGATCACGGAGAATCCTGTCAATCTCGTTCCTTTCTTCCATGAAGATTTCACTTTCATGATCTTCCATAAATTGTTGCAAAGCATTGTTAGGAGCAAGAGAAATAGAAGCAAGTTGTTCAACTCTAAAATCCTCATTATGGGTTTCCTCTTCACAAGGTTCTTTAGCAGATTTCGAGAAATTAAACTCATAAGATTCCCCAGCAAACTTATTCAAGATTTTCTCCCTTTTGCAATCTATAATGGCTCCACAAGTACTCAAGAAAGGTCTACCAAAAATAATAGGATAAGTTTTACTAGCAGCTGAACCGAGTACTAGAAAATCAGCAGGGTACTTAATCTTACCACAAAGAACTTCCACATCTCGTACAATACCAATTGGAGAGATGATCTCTCTATTAGCAAGGTGAATAACCACATCAATCTCTTCCAACTCGCAAGGACTGATTTCATGCATAATTTCTCTGTAAAGCTCATAAGGAATAGCACTGGAACTTGCACCAATATCACATAAACCATAATAGAAATGATCACCAATTCTAATAGAAAGCACAGGAACACTAGCTTTTTTAGTTCTATTAGGATGTGAAACAATATTAGAAGCATCCTCACAAAAGACTATGTGTCCATCTTCTATGCTCTTAGTGACAAGGTCTTTCACAATTTCTACCTCAGGTTCAACGTTTATTTGTTCATCAGGTTTTACAGTTCTCTTTTCACTTTTGGTGATTACATTAGTTATCATAGGATGATCCTTTACCTTTTCTGGGAAGGGAATCTTCCCGATATAAGGTTCAGGTAAGATGGGATCGATAATGCAATACTCAGCACTCCCAATAGGAACACAATCAACAATATCTTTGTAAGGTGCATGGTATTTATTCCATCCCCTTTTTGGAATTTCGATATAGGAAGCAAAAGCTTTAAAGCAGTTCGTAATAACTTGCAAATCAAGACCATAAGCATTACTAATATTTTGAAAGTCATCAGTTCCCATAAAAGATTCAATGCATTCATAATCATAATTTATACCTGACTTTCTACCTTTGTCATTCTCCCAAGATTCAGCATTGTCTTGAATACGGTCCAGAAGATCCCATTTAGCTTCTTCTTCCATGCGAGTGAATGATCCAGCACAAGAAGCATCTAATAAATCCTTGTCATGTAGAGGGAGCCTTGCATAAAAGTTATTGATAATAATATTGTTGGGGAGCACATGAATGGGACATTTGAGCATAAGTAACTTCAATCTCCCCCAAGCTTGAGCTGTACTCTCTCCATCAAGAGACCAAAAGTTGTATATTTGATTCTGATCTTTATGAATCTCACTAGGAGGATAAAACTTTGAATAAAAGAGAGGTACTATTTCCTCCCATTCCAGAGCTTGACCATTCTTCAGCAGCTTATACCATTCCTCAGCTCTTCCTTTCAGTGATAATGAGAATAACTTCTTCTTAACTTGATCTGTAGTAATACCTGCACACTTGAACAACCCGCATAATTCGTGTATAAAGAGCAAATGATCACCGGGATGGACAGTTCCATCCCCAACATAGTAGTTATCCATAACACGATCAATAATTCTTGTAGGTATTTTGAAAACATCATTCTCAGCAGGTGGTGGCTTATCTACTACCTTAGCAGTGGTAGTAGCATTACCAAATAAGAAACTCAGTGAATTATCCATAACGAAAATAAAGCAACTAGCAGAAGTAAACAATACTCACAGTAGAAGTTTCCTTTACCAGTTCCACTCTCCAATAGCGCTTCACTCCCAGGCAACGGCGCCAGAAAATAGTCTTGATAACCCACAAGTATAGGGGGTGTATTGCAGTATTTTCGATAAGTAAGAGTGTCGAACCCAACGAGGAGCAGAAGGTGCTGGCTAATGGTATGGATCAGGAATTCTCTGCAAATACTTAGCAAACGGATTTTTAGGGGTTTTTGATAAAGCAAGTAAACAAAGTACGAGTAAATAAAAGACAGTACGAATAAATGCAGCAAGTGGCCCAATCCTTTATGCAGCAAAGGACAAGCCGGTTGTATTACTTAAGATGACCCAACGTTCTCGAGGACACATGGGAAGACTATCAAGTCCTTTCGCTTCATATAGTTGATTAATCTCCTTTAGCTTGCTAAGTGTCGTGTGGGTGAACCTGTGCTAATGTACCAACCTTCCTAGGACTAATACATACTTGTGATTATACCCCTTGAAAACATCCGTAAGTACAAGAAAGTAATTAAGGTAGAAATCTAACCACAGCTTTAAACTCTAAGGCCCTTACGTCCCTTGTGCAATGGTTTCCTAACGGGGGTTCAGGTTTCTGTCACTCCGGCAACCCCTACAATTAGTAGCCAAATACACAATGCATTCCCCTAGGCCCATATAGGTGAAGTGTCATGTAGTCGACGTTCACATGACACCACTAGAAGAAGTACACCACAACTTAAATAACAATCTATTGAATCTTTCTCAACACAACTCCACTACTAACAACATGACTTCTCCCATGTCCTCAAGAACAAAACGAACTACTCACAAGACATCATATGGATCATGATCAAAGGTAATGATGTATAACAATCTGAACATAAACAATAATTCAATGGTTCACTCAATAGCATCAACTACAAAGAGTAATCAACACCAGGAAAGTTTCCCCTATGAACTATGCGAGATTCAATGCAATTGTTACAGCAATATGGAGATGGTGATGAGGGTGCTGATGGTGGTGATGGTGGTGATGATGATGGTGATGATCCCGATGAAGTCCAGCTTGATGGTGGTGTTGATGGCGACGATCTCCCCTCTCCGGGAAGGAATTCCCCCGGCAGAAATCTGTCTGCCGGAGAGATCTTTCTCTCTCGGTGTTTTCCGCCCCGCAGAGGCGGTGGAATCTTTCTGTGGTCGCTCCCCGAGTCTTAGGGTTTCGGGAGGATGATATACGCTAGAGGGGAGAGCCTGGAGTGGGCCAGGGCGGCCACACCACCTGCTGGCGCGGCCTAGGGCTGCCCGCGCCAGGGGGTGGTGTGGGCCCCCTGTGGCCCATCTCCAGCCCCCCTTCTGGCTTCCTTCATCTTCTGGAAAAATAGGATTTTCCATATATTTTCCCAGATTTTCTGATCTTCACGAATTTTGCCTCCAAACAGCACCTTTTCCATCAGAATCCTGGCTGCAACGGTCCATGCTCCAAAAGTCATCAACCATGCAAAAACAGATGAAATAACATAAGTATCAGCTCTTAATACGAAATATATCAATGAATAACAGTGAATTATGACATAGAATAGTGATGCAAAATGGATGTATCATGCAGCGAGCAACGCTATCAAGTTCGGAACACGAAGGCGCTACAGAGGGTAAAAAATTCATCATACACACGTTTCTTCTAATGAGAGGATGACATGTGGGGCCCAGCATCGTGATTAAACGGTAGATGCATCGAACAACGCTATCAAGTTCAGAACAGGGTAGCGAGAGCGAAGGAAAAAATCCATCATACACACGTTTCTTCTAATAAGAGGATGACATGTGAGGCTCAAGAGGTTGGTTAAACGGTAGATGCCTCGAGCAGTGCTATCAACTCGGAACGGGGTAGCACCAGCTAAGGAAAAAAATTCCATCATACACTCGTTTCTTCTAATGAGAGGATGACATGTGGGTCCTAGGAGGTTGATTAGATGGTAGATGCATCGAGCAGGTTTATCAACTTCGGAACAGGGTAGCGCGAGCGAAGGAAAAAATTCCATCATACACACGATCCTTCTAATGAGAGGCTGACATGTGGGACCTAGCAGCCTGACTAAACGGCAGACGCCTCGATTAACGTTATCGAGTTCAAATCAGGGAGGCGCGATCGAAAAGTATGGTCCGCTAGAGATACTGACGTCCGGGACCCACACGCCTCAAAAGACTTCGGCGAGTCAACGTCGTGCGAGGAAACGAAAATCTTGCTTCTGCCACGTGCCAGCCGAGCTTCCTCCACTTTTTTAGTAGATCTGTCATAGTAGAGGGCCGCGAAACCGGAAAAAAAAAGTTTTCCATCGGCCACGGCCGAGCCAAGAATTTCGTCGCGGAAGACGCGCCTTCTACGACGACCGTCGGGCCAAGTCGTTGCGGAAGAAAACTTTTCTTGTAGTGAAGTCCGATAGTACCGGGATTTCCTGGCAAAAGTGTGTTTGGGTGACTGGGAACCCTAAGGAATGTCCGGTAGTACCGAGAAAGTCCGGTAGTACCAGGAATCGCGTTTTTGGGCTGCAACTGTTGGATTTTGGGGGGACCTATTTAAGGGGCCTTCTTCTCCAATGGTTCCCCAACTCTTTTTGCAAGTATTCTCATCTATTATTGACCTTCCCATTCCTCTAATTATTCTCATCTTCTTGAGGAAAAAGAGAGAGGAGATCCAGATCTACATTTCGACCAATCAATCTCTCCTCTAAGTGAGGGGAACCCATTGGATCTAGATCTTGGAGTCTTTTGTGGATTTCCTATCGTGTTCTTCCTATCTTATTCCCCCAATAGCTTTGGTAGATTTGTTGGAATTTGGGAGTGAAGGACTTGACATTGCATTACGTGCATGGGTTTGAGTTCTCCTCGGAAGATTTGGTTGGTGAAATCAAGAAGCTTGTTACTCTTGGGTTCTTGGAACCCTAGACGGTGTAGTGGCCTTTGTGGTGAGTTCTTGGAGCCTCCAATTAAGTTGTAGATCTCTCCCCAAGCTAGTGGCCTTGATGGTGATTATTGGGAGCCTACAATTAAGTTGTGGAGATTGCCCCAATCTTGTACGGGTTTGGTGACCGCCCTCAAGTGTCCCATAGTGGATCGGGTGCTTGCCATGTGGCGGGTGCTCGGAAGAATTGGGTGAGGCCGCTTGTGACGCTGGTGGTCTCCAACGAGATGTACTCTCTTGTAGGGAGGAACTCGGTAAAACATCATCGTCTCCGCGTGCCTCAGTTATCTCTATACCCGAGCTCTTCCTTATGCACTTTACTTTGTGATAGCCTTCGTGCTGGAAGTCATATATCTTGCTATCACATAGTTTCTTGTATTGCTTAGCATAAGTTGTTGGTGCACATAGGTGAACCTAGCATATATTGGTTTTGTGATTGACAAGTTAAATGCTGGTTTTATTCCGCATTTTTTAAGCACATCTCGTAAAAGTTTTTATCCGCATATTCACCCCCCCCTCTAGGCGGCATTTGTGTCCTTTCAGTGGGGTTAGGGTTGGCGGCAATGGTGGTGGATTGGGTGATTGTAAGAAGCAGTAGAACTACTCCAGCGGTGGGCAGGGTGGAGACAAAGGAGCGTGGTGGCACACCGGAACCGCACGACATCACCGGATTTTCACTATCGGCGCTCGCTGAGGGAGGCAGCGGTCGTGCACTGGATCTTTTAGATTGACGGTTGGGAGTGCGTGCACTCGGTTAGAGGTTACAACGCAGGATCAAGAGCACAAGTATGTCACATGCAATGGTGCTTTTTGAGCATGCACTAAAATTATAGTGCGCCGTTTTAATTTAGTGCATCTGGTGAAGGAGTTTTTTTCCACCAGCACCCTAAAAACAGCTGTTAGTGCACCACACTGTTTTAGTGCATTTGTTGGAGATTCTCTCATGCTTAAAGTGTTTTCAGTACTATACGACAACATTGTTAGTGTGTTCTTCATGACTATAGGACAAATTGTTGGATACGTCTCCCGATCTATGTGCTTTGACTGCTCTATCTTTCATGTTTGGAGCCTGAGAGTGTAGTCCCGATTTGAGCTATGTACTTGTAGAAACCTCCAATGCACTGGGAACCTTCTCTGTCCTGTTCGTCCTAAACATGCTTTGTAGTTTTGTTAGAAATGGGATTAGGTGTGATAACGTCTTCAAAGAATTTTACCTGCAGCATGTACGCAATGATGTTCTTGACTTCATCGGAGAGACACTCACTCCCAAATCAGGTTTACAACCATCCGTGGAAGTGGAAGAAGAAGTGGGGGCAGCTGCACAAGCTTAAAGATACTGACGGAGTCCGTTGGTTTGAGGAGATCACAACCTTCGTGATGGAAAACGCTAGGATGAGGGAACTCGTCAAGGTTTGACAGCTTAAGAATGTTTTCTTGTTTCAGGAGTTTCTAGGGTGTTTAACTAACACAATTTTCTTCATCTCAGAAACTCCCGAACAATCTCCTCAGCACCCTCGTGGTCAACTATGCTCAGATGGAGCTCATCTTCATGCCTAGCCCGACTTGTGACAAAAATCTATACACCCCCCTCTTAATAATTCAGGCTTTGGATCACCTTGCTGATAACAAGACTCATGGTAAGATGTACGCTAAGATGGAACCTCACAGGAGGACATGGTTAGTCCTACTACTTACCAACTCTATTTTTGTATGATGGTGCCGATGAACCGTTGAAGAACTTATATATTTTGGGAGGTGGTGGAACATCCCCTTCATAGCTAGGATTTGATGAAAACTGTGGCTGAAGGTGGTATATAGTAACCCTGCAATGATGAATTGCTTATGATTAACTGCTTGTGATCAACTATCTAGTATTGGTTGAAGTGTTTGATAACCTCATCACTCCAACATAAGAGGTTACCCAGGTACTCAGTGGGTCGCTACAAATAGTCAGACATGTCTCTCTACTCATGCAGAAAAATCATATGGGACAGTCTCTCTACTCGTGAAGAAAAATCGTATGCAGGCTACCAAACAAACTACGCAACGTGGCCCAGAGGCTCTTTTCGCCTTGCACTACCCGGCCAGAAGAAAAAATCGGCTGCAGTCTACCAAACACACAATAAGAGGACCGTAAGAAATCTCAGCAAAACAGTGAGAGACAACCGCATTATACAATAAAATAGACTACTGTACAGATGGCTGCAACTACTTGGCCACGAATAACCGAGAGATGCATAGTACCTCCAACCACTCCACATCAGTATTTTATATAGAGTTAAACATTGGACAGGCCTGATAAATTAGAGAAAAGAACAACCAACATTACACAACAGAAAGAGCAGTTCTGATAATTCAAGGTGCCTCGACTCAAACCTAGTCACACAACAAAACATTGAATAATTATTACATCATGGCATCGACTGCAACCATGTTTGGACATCCAAAGTGTGCTATGTGGGCTTCCAAGGCCATATTGATGTCAACAGAGCACCAATGCAAGGCTCCAGATTTCTAGACAGAGCATGTCCTTGAACAGAGCACCAATGCAAGGCTCCAGATTTCAAGACAGAACATGTCCTCGAAGAACAGCAGCCATGGCAAGTTAATAGGAAAATCACCCGACTCATCAAAGCTGAAATCGAGTATTATTGTGGTACATGTCAATTAGGTTTGACAAGGTAGAGCTTCAGGGGTGTCTTCACTCTTGACTGAGCCCAAACATGGACATGTAATTTGGACCATATAACATGGCCCACATTCTTTCATGAGTAACTTCAATATCATGGAATCGAATGCAAGGTCCCACGGCATGTAACTTAACTGTGGAGGGAACTTTCGGCTTGATGTATTCCAAGATCATATCTCTTTCCATGGGGGTGCATCTGTCAGATCCAGGTAAACCATGTTTTCTTGTGTCCAATGTAAGACACCTGAGTGATGTTGCACTCCCAAGAATATGACATGTTAGCTCAACCAAGCTCTTCACAGGGTAGAAACCAAGGATCTTCACTTCCCTGATATTGTCCTGGTTGTATTTTGGCAATTGCCGCAACTCTGAGGAATCTCCAAAAACTGTGACATGCTCCTTGTGTTGTTGTGGTACCTAAAGATGAAACGACAATATCCAATTAATGGTTCCACCATGGTTACTTGTGTCAATGCAGGAGGAACAGTAACTTACATCCAAGTGCAAAGTCTCCAAGGAGGGAGAAGCATCAAAGAAGGAAGCTAGAGAAAAATAATCATAGCTTAGAGAAGAGCTCACTCCTGTGATATTGATACTCAAAAACTTGAGGTGGAGAAATTTGCTAGCTTCGATTGGTGTGTTGACCATCTGCATAAGAATGACAGATTAATGTTATTCCAAGTAAGTAACTTATGTGATGTCAATATACGCATATCACTAGTCTATTGTAACACGGAATTTCAGAGCATACCTCCCTGCTTGAATATATGACAATAGTTTCAAGATACGGCATGCTGGATGCAAGCTCAGCACGAGTATAGCGAACGGCACCGGGAAAGCTGATGTTTAGGTACTTCACTTGCGATGATTCTCCGAGTGAGAGTTGTGCCTGATGGCTACCATGAAAGACAAAACTAGATAGATTTGGAGCTCTGCTCTCTATTACTTGCAGCTTGCTGCAAGAAAGCACCTTCAGGTAGCTGAGCCGCTCAAGAAGGCAAGGCATCTTCACATACAGTAACCCACTGCAATACCTGAGTAGCAACCGCTCCAAAGCAAAAGAACTGGAAAGTACATGCTCTAAGTCACTCCCCGTAATACTCACCTCATACATATCTAAGCTTGTCAGGCTCCTCAAGCAACCAAGCCCAATAGTGGGACAAAAGACACAAAAGTGAAGTTGAAGATCCCGAATCAACTCTCCTTTCCCGTCTGATAAAAGAGAGCATGCGAACTTGTACTTGTAATAACTTTTAGAATGTATACTAACGGTGAATTCTTCAATTCCTGGTTTAACAGCCATCTGAAGCCAACTGTTAAGATAATCCTTTAAATTATAATCGGGAGCATCCCAAAACTTGAGTTTCTTCACACCAGTGCCTGAGTGATTTTTCAGAATGTGGTCCACTATACTGGTGTAATCTCTTGCCGGTTTATCATTTCCGCGTGCCTTTTTATTCAAGCCCATTGTTTTCTTACTGAAAACGAGGTTGGGATGACATCTCCAGGAACATTTAAAGGCGCGTGAGACGCAGGCAGCTCGTGCAGCATCTCGCATCGACATTAGGGAGTGTATATAACGCCAGATGTCCTGTGTACAAAAGCATGAGAAAAAAGTTTAACATTGCAACTGTAAAGGCAGGTGGTCCCTTTAGTTGGATGAAAGACTAGCAAAAAAGCAATATGGAGTAAAATTCTACCCTAGATGATCTGCACATGATTGCAAAATGTGCATTGCATGGAGAGATAGATAGTGCAATGGAATATAACTGTGGAAGGTTATTGAACATTGTTTCGAGAAAGATTATCATTTCATAAGAATGTTGGTTTGTGGTGATTTGGTTAAGAAGACATTGTGGCGAGTAGCCTGTGTTGGTTAACTTCTATAAATCTATTTATTACCTTTTAACTCAAATGAAATATGTTCATATTTCAATTAGACACGCAGCAGTCAACAAGTCTTGTTTTATGTGTGTTTTGTCAACCAAGATGCATGGAATGATGTTTTCTATACATAAGCATGGCAGAAAATAGAAACAAGTAAATGTAGAAAATAGAAACAACCATGTATAGCGGCACCAAATAGTACATCTGGATATCTAACCAGCCAGAAAACAAATAACAGATAGTAGTTTGCTCGGTTTCGTGCTCTGTCTTGTTCTGGACATCGCAAACCTTTTGGGAGTTTTCTTTATGTCTGGTTAAAACTCTGGTTTTGGTCTACTCTTAGGGATTAGTCCGGGAGTTTTTCTTTTGGAACCTTTTTCGTTTCTGGTTTGTCTGGCTACGCTGTAAGTTTATTTAGATGAAATGGAACTGGTATGGATGCAGGCGGACGGGCCGCCGGCGCGTCCGCTCCGGCCGCTTTGTCCATGCACGCTAATTGGCAAAATAAGCGGCTCCCGCATCCGCTAATTGCGTTTCCCGCTGTGGCCGGTGGACATAGGCGGACGAGCCGCTCCTCTACAGCTAATAATTTCCATAGCCAGCTTATGTTCAGTTAGCTAGCAGATCAAGCATTCAGTACAAAAGACCCTAGTGAAACAAGTACACAAATGAAACTTGGGCATCGATCAGTAAATAGAAGAATCCATTGCTGTTACAAGCCCGAAACTTAGGCCGTCTTGTCGTCCGCACAGCTCGCCTCCACCTCGTTTCCTACTCCAGGCTCCCGGAAAACCCAACCAGCCGCCGCATTAGCCGGCGCCATGGCCGTCTGCTCCTCCTGCTCTCTCGACGACACTCATGCCAGGGGACGCGCTGCCGACGATGCCTATGCCAAGGGACGCGCTGCCGACGATGCCTATGCCAGCGGACGCGCTGCTGATTACCGGCAAGGCCGGTCTGTCGCCAAACTGCAACCGACAGTGATGGGCGGCCTGTTCCGTCCACACGCTCTCCGGTGGCAGTGTCGCCCGCCGCGTCCGCACTGTCCAGAACAAGATCACCTAGAGCAAGAAGCAGATAACACCAGCCACCGCTGCTAGCCACTGCCACCGCAGACTCCAGGGGCTCCGCCTTGCCCGTCCTCCCGCTGCCAAGTCCCCAATCGAAGCTTGACGAGTGCACTGAAGCTTGACGAGCGCACTGAAGCTTGGAGGAGTAGCCGGGAGATGGGCGGCACCGAAGCTTGGAAAGAGGGTTAGCCGCGGAGATGGGCAGCGCCGAAGCTTGGAGGGAGTGGCCGGGAGATGGGCGGCGCCGAGGTGCCAGCGGCTGGCGGCGGCTATCTCGGCGCGAAGACTGCGATGCGCCAACGCGAGGCTGGGCGAGGCGGACGCGGCCCTTGGCGGCTCTGCGTGCGTTTTCCGCAAAGGCCGTTAAATTCATACGGACAGAGCGGCCTGGCGGACAGCCGCTTCCGCCTGCATCCTTAGGAACTGGGGAGCGATCCCTGTTAGTCTAAAAAAACAAATAACAGATTGGAACAGAAAATAGTAACTTTTTATGATGTACCTCTGGAAGGTTTGGCCCTGAATGCTCATTTACTTCACAACTCTGGGAACTATCGTATTGCTGGTAGGATGAGCCCTTTCTATCAGCCAGCAAAACAACTGATCCATCTGCAACATAGCCTTGTTCGCAGGGCAAGCCCTTCGTTTTATCCCATGAAGAACGCTGAAGACTACGGTCTTGCTGCCATGGCGAGCCCTTCCTTTTAGCCTGTGAAGCAATAAATTCATCCAAAGCACAGTCTTGTTCACAGGGCGAGCCCTTTCTTTTAACCCGTGAAGCAATTGATCCATCTGAAACATATCATGTACTGTTATGAAGAATACCGACAGTAACAAAGAACCAAACAACAAACTCAAGGAGAGGAACAAAAATCCAATTCTAATCATATATCCATCTTCTGCACAAGAAGTCAAGAACACCGGTGACTCAAACAGATTTAAAAAAAAATAAACTTCCGTTGAACATAGATAATTTTGCAAAACACTGCAATCTCTCCCGCAGTCTCGTCAACCTTGTTCAGTCCATTGGAGCCTATCTACCATGTGAGATTAATTATCCCTTCCAAACAGCCCGCCTTCTCCTCCCTCCCAAGGCTCATATCGGATCTCAAACCAGAGAACTGGCTTCCCTAATGCATTTGTATGGTACTAGCAGATAGGGATGAACAGCAAACACGAAACTAAGCTGCCTAGGTTACTCAAACAGACAATGAAGAAGGACAGTCTTGCTATCCACCAAACAAAGCACACGCTAAAATTGTTTAGATGAAAAATCGGGTTGCGCCCTTGGGAAAAAAGATGAGATTTTTATTCGTGTGAAAAGGAAGCGAAGAGGCGGATCTTACTCCGGGCTTGGATTTGGCGTCGGCGCTGCTTCCGGTGCCGGTGCCGCTGCGTGGCCATGAGCCGCTTCAGCTCCAGCAACCCCATGATTCCTGGGATCCAGGCAGCAAATCAAGGAGGCGAAGGAGTTCCCCCTCTGCTTCAAATCTTGGAATCTGTGTTTGAACCCAGCAAGGTGCCCTCCACCTGAGTACCGATTTGAACCCAACACAAGGTGCGAGCTGACGAATTTGCGTCGGCGCCGGCGGGCGGAGCACCTGCTGCGGCAGGAGACCGGACTCCGTACCGCAGAGCACACAGTTTTTTTCTAAAAAACCCGCAGAGCACACAGACGAACCGTCGATAGTACGATGGGCCAATTATTGCTTCTGCGCTTGCTGTGTTTACTTGCTGGGCTGTGGTCTGTGAAACCTGCGGTGTACGCGCTTCACTTTCTTTTTGTTGTCATTTAAAAAAAAAATCCTTTTGTTGTCTCAAAAAAAATGTCCGAGTTTTTTGTTTACGGAACTCCCACAAAAAAAAATGTCCGAGAAGGGAACTCCCACAAATCAAAATGCAATCTCCTGCTAAGTTATTATTAAAAAAATGCAATCTCTCCCTCCAAAAAAAATACAATCTCTCGTTACAAGTAGGGTGGGCCAATAACCCGAAAACCGAATTAACCTAGACCGAAGTCGAATTGACCGAAACCGAATCCTTTGGTGCTAGGATCGGTTAGAAAATGTGAGAAACCGAATTTATTTGGGTGATTTCGGTCTACACCCTTGGTACGCCGAATTGACCGAAGCACCGAGTCCCACACCTAAATCCTGTAATGCTCGTCCACCCGCACGTCCGCAACATGTAGATAAATGCCTCGTAGATTCCGGAATCAGCCAAACGCTCGTCGATTCAAATCTTTTCCCCAGATATTGCGTCCCCAGGTTAATCTTTGCCCTCCGCTAGGCCGGAAGTCTCGTCGTGCATTATTTGCCTTCATGGGTCGTGGGTAAAATTGTTAGAAACGGTTTAGAGTTAGATAACCGTACGACTTATGTACGTGTACATACCATGTATTGTATCCCGCTAAGTCTATATAAACTGATCACCGTGGAGGCTAGACCCCACGCAAACCCTAAGCACCTCTTCTAACTCGGTATCAGAGCCGCCCCGAAACCCTAGGAGCCACCGCCGCCACTGCCCGGTGATTGCTGGCCGCCGCTGCTGTAGATCCTCATAGCCGCACCACCGAGATGTCTTCCTCGTCGTCCTCGGCCCTCCAGATCTCCACGGTCCTCGGACCGACCGTCACTCTGCCGACCACCATCACCCCGCGCCCATACCCGCGCCTCAAGTCCACCTCGACCGGAGCAACTTCATGCTCTGGCGCTCCCTCACCTTGCCGAATTTCATCGGTGCAGGGCTCCATGGCCACCTCAATGGCACATCATCGCCGCCTGGGAAGACCATCACTCAGGGCATGGGTGATGAGAATATCATTTTGCGTCCCGAAAGTTGAGGCGCCTTGGCAACACGGTACCCAAGTTGCTTGTAATCAGCCGCGTTGCCCAAAGTTGGCGTGCCAAATACTCAGAGGGTCTTTCTCGACACGAATTCAAAATTATGTTTCAATACAAAATATCAGGCTAATGCCCGTCAAGTTGGGGCCTCCCGTCAGTTTTTGCCGTTATGTCGCTGCCGTCGTGGGTGCCATGTAGGCTTGCAGCATTGGCGCCTGCATCCTTTATGCGTTTTCTTCTTCCCCGGAATGGCAATCTGTGGTAGCGGCCATGGCGCGGAGCTGGGACATGGACGAACCTGTTCGGCCCCGGTCTTCTCCCCATCCCGAATCGGAGCTCGCCCTCACCATGGCCGCACCCATGGCATGGCGTGGGGACGAGAATTCATTCCCGGGTGAGATCTGTCACCATGCCGACCATGCTTGGTCATGTTGTCCTCCTCCAGAATCCGAGCTCGCCATCGCCGTGGTCGCACACGCACCAGCCACGGCGCCTTTCTCTCCGAACCCCAAAGCCACATCCACCCAGTTCGGCATAACGCAAACAAAGTGAAAATGCATCCAGTTTTCTTCTTGTGATTGTAGTAAAACATGTATGTACCGTGTCCGTATCATACTCTAACAATGTACAGATATGTTGTTTACTAGATTTTCATTTGAAATTAATAGCTCCGTGATGACGAAACATAGAGAACCTAAATGGAATGACGATGAATACCATGTTCTGTACTTTGCATTGCATCAATAAGGGCTCGCTGACGAAGCATGTTACCAAGTGAGTGGAGTTCATCAGCCATTCCCAAAAATATGTGAACAAATCAATGAGGGATTCAATGCAAATACGTGCACAAAAGCTAGATCCATGTCATCAATCATCAATAGGTGGCACATTCTAGTGATGCGTTCAAATGCGTATACCATGTATCTTTTACTTGAAGTGTATTATCCTG
The DNA here is from genome assembly GCA_910589775.1 of Avena eriantha. Taxonomy (NCBI): domain Eukaryota; kingdom Viridiplantae; phylum Streptophyta; class Magnoliopsida; order Poales; family Poaceae; genus Avena; species Avena eriantha. Next base: position 35,351,648 of record OU342743.1, on the reverse strand, counting down.
AGCAAAATGCCTAGTATGCATATTACTTTTGTCTGTTCTATGCTGCAATTCTACTGTTATGGGCATGGAAAGAAAAGCTAGGCTTCACTAAATATTACGCAGTTAGGCCTAACTTAGTCTTACACAAATAAGCAAAGCTTAGTCTTTACACAAATAAGCGTAACTGAGTCTTGACCAAAGAATCATTTACTTCGTAGAACTAGGGGGAAACTAAAGATAAAGATAAAGATAAATGGTTCATCGGATCTGCTAGTATGAGCACTAGGTCCCTAGAGCTGGTGGTATCGTCAGAATGAACCAGAATGCTGCGTTTGGCCGTCTCTCATTCTCCATCAAATCGTACGACCCCATTGATGAGCCAATTGTAGGCTCCCTCCCCTTGACGTGGATTCGGATCCAGGTCGGATCTGGAGTGTCAACATTATAGGCGCGTGAGTGTGCAGTAAACACACGGTCTGCTACCAACACTAGAAGTGTTGGCACCTCGGCAACAACACCATCATGTTCTTCCTAGACTCCGGCAACAACCTCAGCAAGTATTTCGTCAGCTTCACCAGCAGCAGCCTCAGCAGGTATTTCATCAACTTCACCACCAGCAGCATTAGCAAGTATTTAGTCAGCTGCATTAGCAGTAGCATCAACAAGTATTTCGTCAACTTCACCAGGAGCAGCAACAACTAGTTCTTCGTCAGCTCCACCACCACCACCAGCAGCATCAGGAGTCGGGGCTGCCTGAGTAATTACAGGTTCAACAGCTCCAGGGGCTCCGACAAAGAAAGGGTAGTTGATCCCAAGAAACACAGATTGTCCCTTCAGATTGTCGACTTTGCTCTAGACTTCCTCTACTGGGTCTTTGGATGGGCATGCGGACCTCGAGAAAACGTGACATCGCAGCGATGGGTATGAAGAAAGTCGTGTCCCCATATGTTCTATTGTATCACCAACATTGTTTAGTTCTCCCCTGATATGAATCCACATGAGTTCAACATCATGTTTCATGTTGCCTCCAAGAGGTGCCAGGAACCAGCGCCGTGATCCAAGTTTAGCACCTGCTACTGCATCTTTGATCACCAGACCTAGAATGACGCGTGGGGCTACATGGGTACCTGCGTGTTACTTACAGTCAGTAAGCAGAATTTTGAATGGGATTTTACATGCTATATGACACCTTGACTCACCCCAGATGAACGGTTCCCAAACACGCATGTCTCCGCTAGGTCCAGTGACTGCATAAAATGTATTGCGGTTTGTTGGAATAGTAGCTGGAGGTGAAGACGGTGTCGACATACTTCTCCGGCCGCAGGAAGTTGTCACGCAAGACTGTCCATTCCTTGTCTTCTGGGCATCTAAGGAATGCGATTTCTTTGTCGAACACCGCTAAGAGGTCATACTCCCAGGTCTTCCACACCTCCCACGGTATATGTAGGAGTTGTACCTTCAGGAGCTCAAGTTCTACCATGTTGAACCTGTAAGCGAATTTGGAAATGGGTGGCGGCCACCCGTTGTTGAATGCAGTAATGCCGACACACTCCAAAGATGGCAATGTAAATCTCAACGATCTGTAGCCATTTTTGATAGTCCAAGTACTCCCATCCTGGGATAAAAGGACCAGCCACTCGCCATTGCCACCCACCCAGTTCTGGTCATCTCCCATTTTCATCTCTTCTTCTTCCTTGATATTCACCACTACTGATTCCGACCACTTATCCAACAACATTATTTTTGCATGAATATTCTACAGAGTTTGTTGTTAGTTGGTAGAATCACCTAGCATTGATTCCATTGCAAATATAATTTGAAAACTAGACCTTCAGATTAAAGTACCCAAAATATCACCTAAATACGAGTGTCTCCTCAGGTATCTCCTAAATTGTGCCTGTGTCACTACGAAAATACCCAAAATATCGAGTAGGAGCAGAGCTCCCCTCGAATAAACTCCTGACGATGATCATAAACAGCTAGGGGCATAATAGCCTTAAATTGTCTAATCTGTTTATATTTTTAGGAAATAGAATCACCTAGCAGGCATTCCATTGAAAATCGAAATTGATAGCTCATCTATCACCTAAATTAAGACTGTGTCACTATGAAAATACCAGAATATCAGGTACGAGTAGAGCTTCCTTCGTATAGAATAGTCTTAAATGGTTCAATTTGTTCAAACCGCGTGTGCACACAACACGTTCGACGAAAGGAACATATGATTTCGATGAGAGTTCAACACATATGAATCAACGATATGACTGAACCAATAAGCAAGATGCTGGAACTTACGTGGCCATTGCGGTTGTTTGGCCATTTGCTGGTATCGGGTAAAGAAGGCCTAGCGTGCCAAACAGTTGTTCGTCCATGTGCTGCATCGTGAAGCGGTAGCCAGGGATGCAGCGAGCGAGGCGACTGGCAGAGATGATGTTGAACCCCGTGGCGATCCTGTGCATGTTTGTGGCGCTGAGGTTTGGCCATCCCCAATCCTCGCAGTGGCGGTCGCCATGGCCAACTGCGTCATCATCGCCTGCCTTTCGCTTCAGCCTGCTGCTACCCCAAGCTCTACCCATAGCGGCAAATGGAGTCTGGAATCCGGCAGATTAATGGAGGCGTTGTGATAAGGAGGCGGATGTTGGGGATATACTTTCCGGGTATCCTCATAGTTCCTCACTGACCAGGGTGGCCCACTTTGGGTTAGAGCTTTGCTTCACGGGCGGCCCAGTCAGGGGGAAAGACGGAGTCTAATCCGGCTACGGGAAGGCCCAGAAGACTTACTGACTTAGGCCCATAATGTTACTTGTAGTTCAAGATGTACTCTGTAACCGACTCTTAGACGTAGCCGGATAGATCTCTCCTGTAAACCCTAGGCCGGATATCTATATAAGCCGTCCTAGGGAGAGCCTTTAGGGCATAACACAATAGTCTACAATCTCAATTCGCACAGGCGAAACCCTTGTAACCCATATTCCGGCTCTGTCGTATTACTAGATTGCTAGCAGGAGTAGGGTCCGTCCAAAGCCGGCGGATTCGAACCTGGGTAAATGTAACTACCTCGGACCCTACGCTCTAAGTTCGAGCCTAGATGAAGCGGAAGTGGTTAAAATAGTACAGCGGGGGTCGAGAGGACCGCCCACGTGTAGACCCGTCGGCCATCCTAACCACTTCCAAGACATCGGGACAAGAGCGAGCGGCGTAGGCAACAGGCGAAGAGATCAAATACATACACAAGTGAGTATGTATGCAAGCTACCATACAACAGTTTTCAGAGCCATTCCATCTAAAAGAAATAGAAATATTGCAACGCCATACGGCAAGATTCAAATATCCTAGATAGAGATAATAGTTTAGGATTGCTCCTCATACATCAAACATCAGAGTATCAGGCGGAAGCGGAAAACAAGATCCGAGTACGGATAAGAAGCAAATCAGTATAAGATGCCACATAAATAAACACATCCCGCCCATAGATCTCACGGATCCCCATCCCCGGAATCTCTACACCGAGTGATCGTTGCCAACATCATATGTCTCCTCCACCCAGTATCCATCTTGCGAATACACCTGTTCATCTGAATCAAACAATTTATCGTGTGAGACCCTAGGGGTACTCAGCAAGTCTTTATGCCTCTAAAGGGTACATATACCTGGGGTGACGCAATTGTAGCAAAAGATAATAACTAACAAGTCTATAGATACTCGCTAACCATCCGCCTAACCAATGATAGACGGATGCCCGTTAATTAGTAGCAACAGTTATAACAGTATAATTAACAGATCCATCCTCCTTCTCGCTTACCAACGAGAAAGCGGACGAACAACCCATCCGTTGGTAGTTTTATTAACCATTCCATGAGTATTGCACTATTTACTAGTCAGGTCTTTAGTCAGATTAAAAGCGGTACTTTAGTTATACTTGTATATGATCGAGAAACTGTGCTCCAAGTTGTCCATAACCACGGACACTGCTTTCAGAAAGATTTACCCTGCAGGGGTGCACAAATAGCAACACACACTCGATCAACCTCGGAAAAACAACTCAAAACCCAACGAGGCATTCACGACAAAGCGATCACATGATTTAAAAATATTTCAGTGGGCCACCCCATTAAGCTACCCGCAACGAAGTTGGCCGGCTCCGAGACGGACCCAAGGTTTGTGCCAATGGCTATAAACGACTGGGAACGCGAAAGTGTGACTCGGCTTGTCGATACCGCGAAAACACTCTGCATCCAAAACAGTACAGGTGCTCCACGCACAATCTTAAATAAAACAGTAAAGCATGGCATAAGTACAGGATAGTAACAAAGCCCCAAACTACTTTGTGGCCCCAAGAAATAGAAATGAATCAAGCTCTGGCTCAGGGGGGGTCCATAAGGCCTCCCGGATGTGGATAGTGCGAATAATCAAGGAACATGAATCAAGTACTCGGGGTCCTACGGGACACAAGTGAGCATGAAAAACCAAATAGCAGATATTGCTCACCGGTGCCTCTTTCATTAGTTATCCCATTACTACTCAGGTTAAGTTGTTTAGGTACCTCGTGATCCATCAGACACTCACATACCCTACACATGTTGTTCTACAACTCGCATGGCTCAAACAACTCCTGTGGTAATGGCTCATGGGATGGAGGAACAAGCTTCGGTGGGGTTTAAAAGTAAAGGCTATGCAGTACTTGGGATTCAATTTAATGCAATCGCGACCCAATGATGCAAGAATAAGATAGAGGCAATAGGTACTATATGTATGCAAGCATGTGGTAGTGCTTTCCTGGCAGCTCAGTTGAAGCGAGAGACGGATCTGGGTAGTACTCCTGGGATTCCTGATATTTCTCCTGCTCGGCGTCTATTCGAAGAAGAACCAAACAAACAAGGGCCAACATAAATAAAGTGCACAAGCATACGGATTAAACTGAGACAAGCAAACAAGCATGCCATGATGAATGATGCACAATTTACATGGCAGTAATGTAGCATGGTATGGGTGAGGTGTGGGGTACAAGAATAAATCATTTTATTAATTATTTGGTCAAGTTTTATTGCCATAAACAGTTCTGATTTTTAATAATGACATGATGCATGCTTCAATCCATAACATGGAATGCATAGTTAGAACGGGCTCGTCACGCTGATCGATTTAGACATATTATTTGTCAAATTTGGAGTTATAGAATTAAAGTTATTAATTAATTAAGAAAAGGCATTTTTATTGCATTTAAACAATTTCGAAAATTAAAAGTGCTCAAAAGATATTTTGAATGGCAGATTTGAAATCCTCACATTTTTCTGATTCAAAAACATATATCATTTGTATTATTTGGAATTACAAATTAAAAGTTATTAAAACAGAATTTAAATCATATTTAAACATTTCTGAAATTGTTTTTGTAAAACAGATAAACACAGAGACTTTTTCTACTCAGGCAGATCTAGCCCGAGCGGCTGACAAGCGGGCCCACGCTGAGCCGGCACTACACTGTGCGTGGCAAGCTTCTCTCACTGCGAGCACAACCAGTCGCAGGCACCGACCGGTGGGTCCGGCGCAGAAAAAGGCCCACACGAAAGCGGGCGAACAGGGGGTGCCACGCGGCACAGCGGGGACTGCGGGTTGAGATTTTTGGGATTTCTGGTCCCTTTCTGTAAAACGGCCAAGGAGACAGACAGGTGGGCCTAGAGGGAGCGCGGGTTTAGCTGGCAAAAAGGTGGGGGGTTATCTGCAAGATTGCCATCTGATACTGTTTTTCTTCTAGGGTTTGTCTAACGAACTGGCGACGCGACAGGCCGGTGCATGACGCCACGGGGAATCGAACTCGCGACCGATAGCGCGTGCGCAGGGAGGCGGAACCACTACGGTGGTGGGGTTGCTGTTAGGGATAGGGGAGCGTGGCTAGAAGTGCTCTCGCGACGCGACTGCGAGGTAACGCGCCGCGACGCCGGCGCACAGAAGCTGTTCGGCTAATGGTCCGGCGAGAACAGGAAGCAAAGGCGAGGGAGGAGGTGTCAGGGGGGTTTAGTGGCTCACCGCGAGGTGGTCGGCAGTGGTGGATCAGCCCGGCGAGCGACGGTGCGCCGGAGATGCAGACGCCAGCCGGAGTTAGGGTTTTGGTGGCCGTTGACGTGCAGTGGTGCAGGGGACCGTCCTCTCCTCGCTGCGGTGCTCCAGGATGGCGATGTGGACCTGCTCTTCTTCCCCAACACCAGCACACCTCGCCCGCCGCCGTGTAACGAGGAGACGATGGTCGACACCGACGGTGGCCAGCGATGGAGAAGTGGTTGGAGGGGAGGGGTTGGGGCTGCAGCGCGAGGCCAGGGGGATCTGCGGCACGATAGAGACGGAAGGGGTTTGGAGATAAGGACGGGGGAGGAGAGGGGGTGCCATGGGGCTCGGGGTGGGAAAAAGGTGGCTCAGCCACCTTTTCTCTTCTCCTCCCTCACGTGCTCGGCGTGGAGCAGCTGGCTCGGGGGACAGAGGGGTGGTGGCTGCAGCTGGGGCCGGCCAAGGGAAGGAAGGGCTGCACGGGTGGGTCCTGGTTGCAGCGAGAGAGAGAGGGAGAGGCTCGGGTAGCTAGGGTTGGAGGGGTAGCTCGAGTTAGGGTTTAGGGTGGCATGGGGGTGGTTAGAGAGGGGAGAGGAAAGGCTCGGTCTGGTGGGTCTCTTGTGCAGCGAGAGAAAGAGAGGGGCCGAGAGGGGAGGGCTCGGGTGGAGTGGTAGAGAGAAGGGTGGTGGTGTGGGTTTAGATTAGGGAGGGTGATGGACATGGAGAGTGAGGGCAAAGGGTTGGGGTTTTGATCTCTCATGTACAAGTGCAAGATCAAGCAAGGGGTTGTGGTTTAGGGTTTTTCCCACATGCCAACATGATCAAGCAAGGGGTGGAGTGAGATGGAGGTGAGGGAAGGTGGTGAGATTAGGGTTGGATATGATCCCATAAGAGCATGCAAGTATGGGGAGAATGGTAAGGAGAGAGTAGAATTTGACATGATCAAAACAAGATCCAACAAGAGGGAGGGGTGAGGTTTGGTTGAACACATGGTGATGGTGAAGAAAAACACAAGAGAGAGGGAGAGAGAGAGAGAGATAAAGGTGGAACTCAACAAAAGAAAAAGAATCACTTGGATTGATTCCAAAAGACAAGATCCACTTCAAAAACAAAGAAAAACCCAAGGAGAAGAGATGTAGAGATTTGCATGGCCCATGCATGAATAGTAGATGCCATGTTTAATTTTGTGAAAACAAAAATAAACCCCATGGCATTTATTTTCCATGCATTCCCAAAAATATGGATGAGGCCAAGCTAAAATAATTAAAAGGATGCTCCATGTGGAGTAGATGGAGTTGCTCAAATTTGAATATAAATGGGACATGCTAGTGTGTATATTCCACTAGGTGTTTAATATCCTCAACAATGTTCCAACATGAGCAACTAATCCAAAATACTCCATATGGAAGATAGGAAAAGGGGCACCACTCATAATGCATGCAAAGGTGGCTCCACATATCAATAATGTGAAAACAACATGATGTTAGTGTGAGAGCATGTGGAAATAGAAGTGGATCCATCCCAACCCACATGAGCTAGATTAAATGCCAAAGGAAAAATGTACAAGCTCATGTATAATTAGGATGGTGGAATTATAAGGTGGTGACAAGGGAAAGGTGGTGGAGTTGAATAAAAGATATGCCCCCAACTCAACTTGGGCATCAAGCATTTATCAAGAACCAAATACAATATATCAAGAGCCAAATACAATTACTAATGCATATGAGATAAGAACCAAATGAAAAGGGTTTTATATGATGCTCAAATGCAAGGAGGCATGATGACATCAACATGATATAATTATGATGCAACAATTATATGTAGGAAGTAGCAATTATATTACTAGACCATGTAGCATTACATATGTTAGACAGATGGGATGCTACAACTCTCCCCCACTAAACAGGAATCTCGCCCCGAGATTCTAGGAAGAAGAAGAAGAAGACACGAAGAGGGTAGGATACTTGGCACGGAGCTCGTCCTCGCATTCCCAAGTGGCTTCATCAATGGAATGGTGCGACCACTGCACCTTGCAAAACTTGATGGACTTGTTGAGAGTCCTTCTTTCTGTGACTTCTAGGATTTTTATGGGGTGTTCTTGATAAGACAGATCTTCTTGGAGATTGATGAGTTCATGGTCCACGGTCCTGCCGGGATCCTTGAAGCACTTCTTGAGTTGAGAGATATGGAAAACATCATGGACCTTGAGTTTTTCAGGGAGCTCAAGAGCATAAGCAACTTCTCCTCTTCTTCCACGAACTTTGAAAGGACCGATGTATCTAGGAGCCAGCTTTCCTTTGATACCAAAACGGTGCGTGCCTCTCATGGGAGTGACATGAAGGTAAATGAGATCACCAGGGACATACTCCATATCCGTGTGCTTTCTGTCATAGTTGCTCTTCTAGCGACTTTGAGCAACCTTCAGGTTTTCAAGAATGATGTGAACCTTCTCCTCCGCTTGAGTTACAATATCGGGGCCAAACAATGCTCTTTCACCTGCGCCCGACCAACCAATCGGAGTTCTGCATTTGCGACCATAGAGAACCTCAAATGGTGCCATCTTTAGACTTTTCTGGAAGCTGTTGTTGTAAGAGAATTCAGCATAAGGAAGACATTCTTCCCACTTCATGCCGAAAGAGATAACGCAAGCACGGAGCATATCTTCCAGAATCTGATTGATCCTTTCAACTTGTCCTTGCGACTGAGGATGGTAAGCTATGCTGAAGTTCAACTTTGTTCCCAAAGCATTTTGGAAACTTCCCTAGAACTTGGAAGTGAAGATGCTTCCACGGTCTGAACTGATCTCAAGAGACAATTCTGTTGATACAGAGCTCAGCCAACTGAATTGCAGAAATTGTTTCCTTGACGGGAAAGAAGTGAGCCACTTTAGAAAGCCTGTCGATGACAAAAAAGATTGCATTGTTGCTCTTCTGTGACCTTGGAAAACCAGTTATGAAGTCCATCTCTACTTTCTCCCATTTCCATTCCGGAGGCTTCAATGGCTGTAGAAGACCGGAAGGTTTCTGATGGACAGCTTTAACTCTACGGCAGACATCACACTCGGAGACATACTTGGCACAACATTGTTTCAACCCAGGCCACCAATATTGTGTTTTCAAGTCCATGTACATCTTAGTGCTGTCAGGGTGGATAGAAAGAACAGAATCATGCGCCTCCTTAAGAACTTGCTCTCTTAAACCCGGGTAGTTCGGAACAAACATCCGGTGTTCAAAGAAAAGAGCGCCTTGATCGTCGACGTGGAAGGACTCATACTTCGGAAGCTGAATGTTGGAGATGATCTTTTTTGTGTAAGGATCACCAAGTTGAATGGAGCGAACTTTTTCTTCCAAGAGAGGGGTTGCCAGAAGGTTCAGAAGATACCCTTGATCCATAATTTCAAGGTTGAGCTTGCGGAATTCCTCACACAAGAGAGGCTATTGTTCTTCCACCATGAGGTTGTTGACATAAGCTTTTCGACTGAGAGCATCGGCCATGACATTAGCTTTGCCCGGAGTGTAGTTGATGGTCAAATCAAAATCATTAATTGCTTCAATCCACCTTCTCTGACGAAGGTTGAGATCAGGTTGTGTGAAGATATACTTCAGACTCTTGTGATCAGAAAAGATCTCGCAACGGTTGCCAAGCAAGTAATGCCTCCATACTTTCAAAGCAAAAATAGCTGCTGCGAGTTCGAGGTCATGTGTAGGATAGTTGATCTCATGCATCTTCAACTGTCGAGAGGCATAAGAAACAACTTGTTTTTCTTGCATAAGGACCACACCCAATCCTTGCAAGGAGGCGTCACAGAATATCTGGAAAGGCTTTGAAGTATCTGGAGGAATCAAGACTGGTGTGGAAGTGAGCTTCTCTTTGAGTGTTTCAAAGCTTGCTTGACATGCAGGAGACCAAAGGTATTTCTTGCCTTTCTTGAGGATATCGGTAAGCGGCTTCGCAATCTTCGAGAAGTTGTGAACGAAGCAACGACAGTAACTAGCCAAACCAAGGAAACTCCGGACTTCTTTGACATTTTTGGGAGGAAGCCAGTCAACAATTGTCCGAACAGTTTCTGGGTTGACGGCAATGCCCTTGGCAGAGATGACGTGACCAAGGTAGGTGACTTCAGGCAGCCAGAACTCACACTTGGAGAACTTTCCATACAGGCGGTTCTCACGAAGCTTGTTTAGGACACACCGAAGGTGTTCTTCATGTTCTTCCTTTGACTTAGAATAGACTAGAATGTCGTCCAGATAGACCACAACAAACTTATCAAGATACTCCATGAAAACCGAGTTCATAAGCCTTGAGAAGGTGGCAGGTGCGTTGGTGAGACCGAAAGACATGACCGTGTACTCGTATAGGCCATAGCGGGTGGTAAAAGCTGTTTTGGGAACATCTTCCTTGCGGATTTTGATTTGATGATATCCACTTCTCAAATCAAGCTTACAGAATACCACAGCTCCAGCTAGCTGATCGAAGAGATCATTAATCCGCGGAAGGGGATATTTATTCTTGATGGTTTTAGCATTGAGCGCCCGATAGTCAACACAAAGTCTATCAGTCTTGTCTCGCTTCTTCACAAAGATGGTTGGGCTACCCCAAGAAGAAGTACTGTGCTGAATGAAGCCCAACTTCTCTTGTTCATCAAGTTGGCGTTTGAGTTCAGCCAATTCAGCAGGACCCATTTTGTAAGGCCGCTTGGAGATAGGAGCGGTACCAGGTTCAAGCTCAATCACAAACTCGACCTCTCAGTCAGGAGGCATACCTGGCAACTCTTCAGGAAAAACATCTGGGAACTCATAGACCACCGGAACACTCTGAATAGCTTCTATAGCATCATCATTCAGAGCCGCCAAAGAGAAAAGCTGAATTACAGGAGTCAGACTTGGAGAATAGACTATATGGCCTTCGGGAATTTTCAGAGAAACCGAGCGTTCAGCACAATCAATCACAGCTGCACTTGCTGTTAACCAATCCATGCCCAAGATAACATCAATGTCAGAATTGCCCAGAATAATTAAGGAAGCCGGGAACAAAGAGCCACCGATCTCAATTTGATTGCCATGGCTGATTTTAGAAGATGCCATTGTTGCTCCAGGAGAAAGGACCATTAAACGTTTAGGGAGAGGATCCATAGATAACCCATTCTTATCAGCAAAACTTGTAGAGACAAAAGAATGCGATGCACCAAAATCAAACAAAACTCGTGCAGGAACTGAGTTAACAGGAAGCATACCCATCACAACTCCAGGTGCATGCTCAGCTTGAGCGACGTTGACACAGTTGGCACGAGCAACCGTAGACCCGGGCTTGGTGTTGATGTTGAGAGCCCGAGGTGGAGGTGCACGAACCATAGAAGAACTTGCCGCAGGTCTTGGAGGTGGTGGAGGAAGAGCTTTGTTGTTCATGGGACAACTCCAATGTTGATGCCCAGTGTTTCCACAAGTGTAGCAAGCACCAGGTGGACGTGGAGCAGCGTAGCCAGGGACTCCGCCAGGCGCTCTAGGGTAGTTGTGGTTGTAGCCCCTAGGAGCCGCGGTGAAGGAGTTTGGTGGCCTTGCCGTGTAGCTTGACGGTCTTGGTGGAGCCGGGAGAGATGGTGGGGTGTTAGGAACCCACACGCGGCGCTTAGAAGGAGCTGTCATAGCTAAAGAGCTTGCTGCATCGTGGTTGTGTTTCTTTGACTCCTCAAACACTTGCCTACTTGCTTCTTCCTGCAGAGCTGTATGTTGGAGTTCCAGAAAAGACCCCGGCCTTGCATGAGTGATTGCAAAATATTTGATGGATGCATTGAGTCCTTGCCTGAACCTCTTTTGCTTCTTCTTGTCATCAGAGATCTCATCGCCACCATACCGAGAAAGGTTCATGAATTTTCTGATATAGGTATTGACATTGTCATTGCCCTGCTTGAGGTTGAGAAACACTTCCTTCATCCTTTCCATGACAATTTCTGACAGATTTTGCTCTTTGAAAGCCCCAGTGAATTGCTCCCAAGTAGGCTGAAAACCAGAGTGGTCTGCCTTGAGGTAATTCTCCCACCACAGAGTTGCATCTCCCTTCAGAAGGTGCGTGACACATTTTACCCATTCTTGCTCTGGAACATCCGCAGTCATCAGCAACCTTGACATTTCACGCAGGCAATCATCAGCATCAAGTGGCTGATCAGACACCTCAAATTGGCGTGGGTTGAACTTCAGAAAACTCTTGATGCCTCCTCGCTTGGGAGGTGGAGGTAGCGGAACAAAATCATTCCTCCTGACACTTTCTTCAAATCGCTGTTGGTTCTGCTGCATTGCTCCCAAGGCATTAGGAATACTTGCCAACGCAGCCCCCAGTTCAGGTGGTATGTCCTCCTCAGAACGGCGTGGTGGTGCCATCCTGTGATTGATATAAAACACAAGTCAGTACTACAATGGAGAATAATAATAATCCAAAATAGTAACAAAATGGAATTAACCAAGATTAAAGCATACAATTCACTAAGATGATATTAAAATATCAACAAAGTTTAAAGCACCTATAAGGTATTAAGCATATCGCACACGACTGAACAAGGAGTGTGGTACACAAAGTTATCAAAGAAAAATTTTCCGCAAATTTTGGCATTAAAATACCACTATATGCGCAAAACCACTTAACGAATCAAGATTAGTAACTCTACCAATTCAATATACAAGAGCGAATGATAAAAGTAGTGGTATGGTCGCGACTCCATCCCGCACTCAAATCATTACTCCGCACATGAATAAGTAAAACACATATCCCAACTTCCTTCTTCTTAAGATGAACCTAAAGATTAGTAACTACGGAAACGAACACCCCAAACAAGATAACGTCGGATAATAAAGAGTAAGACAGATCGCACCGGTATACAACGAATTGGATAGATCGCGTCGGTTTACAAAGGACTGTCGGTATGGAATGTACCAACAGTTGATAACCAAAAAGGCACATAGTGATAACATTTGGATGCAACAGATAGACAAGGAATTACACACACACACACAACCTATGGTACTACGGAACCCAGAACACATGAATCCTAGTTTGAATTTTAGAAGAGGATTGAAAACGTTACACTTCCTTACCAGAAAAGGGAGGGTGGGTGGGTGGGTAAGAAGAAAAATGGAAGCAGTCCTACTCTCACGTTTTGTTTTTCCCTAGTATACATAGCTACCAAAAATATTTGCTAGACTGACAACGACCATTTGGCTGAGACCCTAAAGGACGGGATGGCTCTGATACCAATTGTAACTACCTCGGACCCTACGCTCTAAGTTCGAGCCTGGATGAAGCGGAAGTGGTTAAAATAGTACAACGGGGGGCCAGAGGACCGCCCACGTGTAGACCCGTCGGCCGTCCTAACCACTTCCAAGACATCAGGACAAGAGCGAGCGACGTAGGCAACAGGCGAAGAGATCAAATACATACACAAGTGAGTATGTATGCAAGCTACCATACAACAGTTTTCAGAGCCATTCCATCTAAAAGAAATAGAAATATTGCAATGCCATACGGCAAGATTCAAATATCCTAGATAGAGATAATAGTTTAGGATAGGTCCTTATACATCAAACATCAGAGTATCGGGCGGAAGTGGAAAACAAGATCTGAGTACGGATAAGAAGCAAATCGGCATAAGATGCCACATAAATAAACACATCCCGCCCACAGATCTCACGGATCCCCATCCCCGGAATCTCTACACCGAGTGATCGTTGCCAACATCATCTGTCTCCTCCACCCAGTATCCATCTTGCGAATACACCTGTTCATCTGAATCAAACAATTTATCGTGTGAGACCCTAGGGGTACTCAGTAAGTCTTTATGCCTCTAAAGGGGACATATACCTGGGGTGACGCAATTGCAGCAAAAGATAATAACTAACAAGTCTATAGATACTCGCTAACCATCCGCCTAACCATTGATAGACAGATGTCCGTTAATTAGTAGCAACAGTTATAACAGTATAATTAACAGATCCATCCTCCTTCTCGCTTACCAACGAGAAAGCGGACGAACAACCCATCCGTTGGCAGTTTTTTATTAACCATTCCATCAGTATTGCACTATTTACTAGTTAGGTATTTAGTCAGATTAGAAGCGGTACTTTAGTTATACTTGTCTATGATCGAGAAACTATGCTCCAAGTCGTCCATAACCACGGACACGGCTTTCAGAAAGATTTACCCTATAGGGGTGCACAAATAGCAACACACACTCGATCAACCTCGGAAAAACCAACTCAAAACCTAACGAGGCATTCACGACAAAGCGATCATAGGATTCCGAAATATTTCAGGGGGCCACCCCATTAAGCTACCCGCAACGAAGTTGGCTGGCTCCGAGACGGACCCAAGGTTTGCGCCAATGGCTGTAAACGACTGGGAACCAAAAATTTTGACTGGGCTTGTCAATACCGCGAAAACACTCCGCATCCAAAATAGTACAGGTGCTCCACGCACAATTTTAAATAAAACAATAAAGCATGGCATAAGTACAGGATAGTAACAAAGCCCCAAACTACTTTCTGGCCCCAAGAAATAGAAATGAATCAAGCTCTGGCTCAAGGGGGTCCATAAGGCCTCCCGGATGTGGATAGTGCGAATAATCAAGGAACATGAATCAAGTACTCGGGGTCCTACGGGACACAAGTGAGCATGAAAAACCAAATAGCAGATATTGCTCACCGGTGCCTCTTTCATTAGTTATCCCATTACTACTCAGGTTAAGTTGTTTAGGTACCTCTTGATCCATCAGACACTCACATACCCTACACATGCTGTTCTACGACTCACATGGCTCAAACAACTCCTGTGGTAATGGCTCATGGGATGGAGGAACAAGCTTCGGTGGGGTTTAAAAGTAAAGGCTATGTAGTACTTGGGATTCAATTTAATGCAATCGCGACCCAATGATGCAAGAATAAGATAGAGGCAATAGGTACTATATGTATGCAAGCATGTGGTAGTGCTTTCCTGGCAGCTCAGTTGAAGCGAGAGACGGATCTGGGTAGTACTCCTGGGATTCCTGATATTTCTCCTGCTTGGCGTCTATTCGAAGAAGAACCAAACAAACAAAGGCCAACATAAATAAAGTGCACAAGCATACGAATTAAAATGCGACAAGCAAACAAGCATGCCATGATGAATGATGCACAATTTACATGGCAGTAATGTAGCATGGTATGGGTGAGGTGTGGGGTACAAGAATAAATCATTTTATTAATTATTTGGTCAAGTTTTATTGCCATAAACAGTTCTGATTTTTAATAATGACATGATGCATGCTTCAATCCATAACATGAAATGCATAGTTAGAACGGGCTCGTCGCGCTGATCGATTTAGACATATTATTTGTCGAATTTGGAGTTATAGAATTAAAGTTATTAATTAATTAAGAAAAGGCATTTTTATTGCATTTAAACAATTTCGAAAATTAAAATTGCTCAAAAGATATTTTTAATGGCGGATTTGAAATCCTCACATTTTTCTGATTCAAAAACATATATCATTTGTATTATTTGGAATTACAAATTAAAAGTTATTAAAACAGAATTTAAATCATATTTAAACATTTCTGAAATTGTTTTTGTAAAACAGATAAACACAGAGACTTTTTCTACTCAGGCAGATCTAGCCCGAGCGGCTGACAAGCAGGCCCACGCTGAGCCGACACTACACTGTGAGCGGCAAGCTTCTCTCACCGCGGGCACAACCAGTCGCAGGCACCGACCGGTGGGTCCAACGCAGAAAAAGGCCCACGCGAAAGCGGGCGAACAGGGGGTGCCACGCGGCACAGCAGGGACCGCGGGTTGAGATTTTTGGGATCTCTGGTCCCTTTCTGTAAAACGGCCAAGGAGACAGACAGGTGGGCCTAGAGGGAGCGCGGGTTTAGCTGGCAAAAAGGTGGGGGGTTATCTGCAAGATTGCCATCTGATACTGTTTTTCTTCTAGGGTTTGTCTGACGAACTGGCGACGCGACATGCCGGTGCGTGACGCCGCGGGGAATCAAACTCGCGACCGATAGCGCGTGCGCAGGGAGGCGGAACCACTACGGTGGATGGGGTTGCTGTTAGGGATAGGGGAGCGTGGCTAGAAGTGCTCTCGCGACGCGACTGCGAGGTAACGCGCCGCGACGCCGGCGCACAGAAGCTGCTCGGCTAATGGTCCGGCGAGAACAGGAAGCAAAGGCGAGGGAGGAGGTGTCAGGGGGGTTCGGTGGCTCACCGCGAGGTGGTTGGCGGTGGTGGATCGGCCTGGGGAGCGACGGTGCACCGGAGATGCAGACGCCGGCCAGAGTTAGGGTTTCGGTGGCCGTTGACGTGCAGCGGTGCAGGGGACCGTCCTCTCCTCGCTGCGGTGCTCCGGGATGGCGACATGGACCTACTCTTCTTCCCCAACACCAGCACACCTCGCCCGCCGCCGTGTAACGAGGAGACGATGGTCGACACCGACGGTGGCCAGCGATGGAGAAGTGGTTGGAGGGGAGGGGTTGGGGCTGCAGCGCGAGGCCAGGGGGATCTGCGGCACGATAGAGACGGAAGGGGTTTGGAGATAAGGACGGGGGAGGAGAGGGGGTGCCATGGGGCTCGGGGTGGGAAAAAGGTGGCTCAGCCACCTTTTCTCTTCTCCTCCCTCACGTGCTCAGCGTGGAGCAGCTGGCTCGGGGGACAGAGGGGTGGTGGCTGCAGCTGGGGCCGGCCAAGGGAAGGAAGGGCTGCACGGGTGGGTCCTGGTTGCAGCGAGAGAGAGAGGGAGAGGCTCGGGTAGATAGGGTTGGAGGGGTAGCTCGAGTTAGGGTTTAGGGTGGCATGGGGGTGGTTAGAGAGGGGAGAGGAAAGGCTCGGTCTGGTGGGTCTCTTGTGCAGCGAGAGAAAGAGAGGGGCCGAGAGGGGAGGGCTCGGGTGGAGTGGTAGAGAGAAGGGTGGTGGTGTGGGTTTAGATTAGGGAGGGTGATGGACATGGAGAGTGAGGGCAAAGGGTTGGGGTTTTGATCTCTCATGTACAAGTGCAAGATCAAGCAAGGGGTTGTGGTTTAGGGTTTTTCCCACATGCCAACATGATCAAGCAACGGATGGAGTGAGATGGAGGTGAGGGAAGGTGGTGAGATTAGGGTTGGATATGATCCCATAAGAGCATGCAAGTATGGGGAGAATGGTAAGGAGAGAGTAGGGTTTGACATGATCAAAACAAGATCCAACAAGAGGGAGGGGTGAGGTTTGGTTGAACACATGGTGATGGTGAAGAAAAACACAAGAGAGAGGGAGAGAGAGATAAAGGTGGAACTCAACAAAAGAAAAAGAATCACTTGGGTTGATTCCAAAAGACAAAATCCACTTCAAAAACAAAGAAAAACCCAAGGAGAAGAGATGTAGAGATTTGCATGGCCCATGCATGAATAGTAGATGACATGTTTAATTTTGTGAAAACAAAAATAAACCCCATGGCATTTATTTCCATGCATTCCCAAAAATATGGATGAGCCCAAGCTAAAATAATTAAAAGGATGCTCCATGTGGAGTAGATGGAGTTGCTCAAATTTGAATATAAATGGGACATGCTAGTGTGTATATTCCACTAGGTGTTTAATATCCTCATCAATGTTCCAACATGAGCAACTATTCCAAAACACTCCATATGGAAGATAGGAAAAGTGGTACGACTCATAATGCATGCAAAGGTGGCTCCACATATCAATAATGTGAAAACAACATGATGTTAGTGTGAGAGCATGTGGAAATAGAAGTGGATCCATCCCAACCCACATGAGCTAGATTAAATGCCAAAGGAAAAATGTACAAGCTCATGTATAATTAGGATGGTGGAATTATAAGGTGGTGACAAGGGAAAAGGTGGTGGAGTTGAATAAAAGATATGCCCCAACTCAACTTGGGCATCAAGCATTTATCAAGAACCAAATACAATATATCAAGAGCCAAATACAATTACTAATGCATATGAGATAAGAACCAAATGAAAAGGGTTTTATATGATGCTCAAATGCAAGGAGGCATGATGACATGAGCATGATATAATTATGATGCAACAATTATATGTAGGAAGTAGCAATTATATTACTAGACCATGTAGCATTACATATGTTAGACAGATGGGATGCTACAGTAACTTGTGTGCTCACCGTCCCAGAATACCGTACATCTCACACCCCTCTCTTCCGCACGCCTCGAGGACCCCCTCATGGCGTACTTGTCCTCAATCCGACGATAGTTGGCGCCAACCGTGGGGCAAGTGAGCATCGGATCTGCGTTCCGGGCGGAATCTGCAAGAATCAGAATCGGCGAGACCATCATCGTCGGTCACATCCTCTACGCCAGTGACGTCCCTCTCATCGTTCTCGACGAGACTTGGATTCCGGCTAGGGAGGCCGTGACTGCCTATACAATCATGTCTTTTGGCGAGATCGATGTTTACATCGGTTTCACTGAACCTGCCCAACCCACCCCAGTGGTGATGATAGAGGCAGAAGAATCTTCTAGGTCCCCTTTGTCCGCGGAGGCGGCAGAGTTCCGGATCTCAGAAAAGCCAAAACCCACCTAGCCCGCACCAGTTGCGGAGATAGTGGAGAAATCTAAGCCTGAGGAAGAGCTCACGGTCCAAGTAGAATCTGGAGTGGATCTCCCTGGAGAAGCCGGATCCCAGATCGACCCACCCATGGAAGTCGAAATCCAGGAGGAGCATATCAACGACACTGATTCCGGTTCTGACGATGCCGGGACAGACAGGCCTTTCCTCAGGTACCTCAGGAAGCATGCATCACACTTTGTCGGGTATGTGGGATCTGGATCCGGCTCTGCCGATCCTGGAGAAAACACCGACTCGGTGCTGGAGGCAATTGGAACAAACACCGATGTTCCCGCATCCTCGGATGAATCTATGACGTCGGCAGATTTCCAAAAGTTCTCCGCGGAATATGAAGAGGAGTACAACTCCAAAGCTGCAGAAGAAGGAGAAGCCATGGATGAAGGATCCGGGGAACACGCTCCCAAAGCGCAGGATGACATGGATGTCGGAGATAATCCCGAGTCCAGATGTCCGAAAGTACCAATCAGAGCTTGACTCCGGGAAACGGACCCAAAGCCGTCTTTGCTACCGGCGCTGCCAAGAAGGCAAAGAAGAAGAACAAGAAAAACAAAACCCCGGCAAAAGACCCTCTGACAGAGGA
Organism: Avena eriantha; assembly: GCA_910589775.1. NCBI lineage: Eukaryota > Viridiplantae > Streptophyta > Magnoliopsida > Poales > Poaceae > Avena > Avena eriantha. The sequence goes on along the minus strand of OU342743.1, from coordinate 35,332,443 downwards.
GGTGATTGCCGAGGAATACGAGGAAGATCGGGTGGAGCACTTATCCCAGACGAGCCGAAAAAAGAAGCATCGGTGGATGGACACGAGATCACAGAAGGTGCGTGTAAACTCATCGATGCTGCACTAACCACACCTATCCCTACAGCTGCAGAACTCACTACAGATGAGCTGGACGAAAGGGCGCAGGCCCTAGAAGTGCGTCGTAAACAACTCCTCGATGAAGCCAAAAACATCGAGGTGGAGAAGAAACGCATGTCAAACAAGGAATACATGTCTCGTCTACATTAGAAGACACGGAAGCGTCACATAGATGACAACCAATTCCCACATGTCCGTGCCGTCCTTTTTGGAGATGAGATGGGGAAGCCGCGGAAGGATAGAAACGGAGATTGGGTATACCCAACACCAGTACAAAATACCGTGGCAGCTCGAGAAATCCTATCAGCTAATCCAAGACCAGAGGAGATCCGTTTGGGTATCAAGCTACTCAACAAGGGACTGGAACAGCAAAAGGTCGCCCTGTCTGGAAGTCAAAAACTGGTGTCGGATTTTGACCAATGTCGCATAAATCCGGCATGGGCTGGCGTAAGATCCCATTACGTTCGGGCGTAGTACCATCACCCCGAACGCAGGGAAGACAATTATTCAAGAACCGGATCATCAAGACAGCATTACAGAGCTTCACGTAACTGGAGGAACGTTGCCCCAGCGGCCGAGAAAGATGCCATCGCTGCCCTGAATTCGACGAATCCTCCCCGACGAGAATCTAAGGATCAAAGGGGAGAAGATAAATACAAACATCGAGAGGAGGATCGTCAGAGAATGCCACCTCCTAGACATGAGAACCGTCCGGCTAAGCCTTACCATGGTGAGAACGACGGACGAAGGAACGACGGGAACCATGCTGGGACAAGTCGACAGGGGGCTCGTCGTAGTCAAGAACCTGCCCGGAACCGGAATAATGACGCTCTGGACGGAGGCCGGCGATCAGCCAGAAACAATCCAGCTGCACCACCCTCTCCACCACACAGTTATCACAACGGCCCCCAAGGAGGTCAAGGAGGACGACATGGCGGAGGAGGTGGTGGCAGAAGCCGAAGTCCGGCTCCAAGGCACCGCAGCCACAACTGACATTCGAGACGATCTCTATCCCTGAACGATGCAAGGCACATGATCAACTCCAACATAGAGGCTCGGTGCTATGAAAATGATGACATGTACGTGGGCCCAAAGTGCTTCGGACCACGCATCAGAGCTACAAAATTCCCGGAAGGATTTGCTATCTCAAGACATATCCAAGCCTACGACGGCATTGCTCGGCCAGACACCTGGTTACAGGATTTCTTCCAAGCTTGCTGCATCGCCAAAGGCGGAAACAGCCTGGTCGCAACCCGATATCTCCCACTTATGTTGCGGAAGACGGCACGATCATGGCTAAATGAACTTCCGGCAAACACCATCCATAAATGGTATGATTTGCAAAGTGCGTTCTTTCGGAATTTCGAAGGCACATATCGGAGGACCTGTACGGTTGGAGACTACAGCGTTGCACCCAAAAAGCCGGAGAAACTTGTCGGGATTACCTTGGACGATGGATCGACACCAAGAACTCCTGTGAAGGAGTAAACGATCAAACTGCGATTGAAGCTTTCATCGCAGGTCTCCCTATTGGTTTACTGCGCCGTTGCTTGAAGTGTGACAAGGTTACTGATTTGGGAGAGATGATAGAAACAGCGAGCAAGTATGCAGATGCTGACGATGATGCAGAAGGATTACTCAACGTCCTGGCTGTGCCTCAGTCAGCAAAACAACCAACGCAACAAGCTCAGAAGCGCAAAAATACCTCGGAAGAAAAACCCAACACGAAAACAGCGGTAGTTACTACTGTTTCTGGGTCTGGAGGATGAGGAGGACGTGGCGGAGGCCACGGGCGTGGCCGTGGGACATCAAGGGTCCAAGGTAGAGGAGAACAACAACCAGGCAAAACCTACACTTGGGCCGACATTGCCAATAACCCATGTGTGCATCACCTAGACGCCAATGGGGGCTCGTCCCACACTAACGCTGAATGTCGTTTCAATGACGACATCAAAAGAGATGACACCGCGGGCTACAAAGCTAAGCGGAAGAAGGGAAAGAAAAATCCCAAAAAAGACAAAGAGACCAAGGAGGATTCCGACATGGAGGAAGCTGATGCTTCAAATCGCAAGTTGGATGGGAAGAAGACTTTCCCACCAAAAAGGACACTTACGTCACCTTCCTCGGATCTCAACCAGTAAAGGTCAGGAAGGCAGTTCTCCACGAGCTCAATCCAACAGTTCCGGCTGTCCCCCAATATTTGGATTGGTCGGAAGTGGCAATCACGTTTGACCGCGCTGATCATCCACCTAAGCTACACAGATGAGGAAAATACGCCTTAATCGTCAACCCACTTATTGACGGTTATGGTTTCTCCAAGACCCTCATGGACGGTGGTAGCAGCATCAATATTCTCTATGTCGAAACGCTACGCCGGATGAAGATCTCGGAAACACAGCTGAACCATAGCTCTGTGATCTTTCACGGAGTTGTCCCAGGAATATAAGCTAATTCCCTGGGAGAGATTACTTTGGATGTTACCTTTGGAACTCCAAAGAACTACCGGACGGAGGCACTTTCCTTCGAAGTGGTCCCGTTCAAGAGCGCATACCACGCTATATTCGGACGTCCGGCTTACTGGGCTTCTATGGCTCGTCCGTGTTACATTTACAATATGATGGAAATTCCAGGTCCCAACGACGTGATCACCATCAGGGGAGACCCGAAGAAGGCGCGGGAGTGCGAGGATGGAAATGCCGCCTTTGCTGAAGCCGTGCTGCACGCCCAGGAGTACCAGGAGATCAAGAAGAACATAGATCTGTCCGAGATGCCCGCAACAAAGAAGGAGGTGACAAAGCCCAATCCAGAGTTCAAGGCATCAGAAGAGACTAAGAAGGCGCCGCTGAAGGATGATGACCCCTCCAAGGTGACCCAGATAGGCGCATGCCTAAGTAGCGCATAGGAAAGCGCGCTCGTCAAGTTCCTCCAAGAAAATCAAGATATCTTTGCATGGCAGCCATCTAACATGACCGGAGTACCTAGGGAACTTGCCGAGCACTCTCTAAATGTAAACCCGAACGCTAAACCCGTCAAACAGTCCTTACGACGGTTTGGCAATGAAAAGCATAAGGCAATAGCTAAGGAACTAGCACGGCTCGAGTTAGCCGGATTCATAGAAGAGGTCATCCATACTGATTGGTCGGCCAACCCTGTAATGGTCCCTAAAAAGGACACCACAGATTTAAGGATGTGTGTTGATTATACTGCCTTGAACAAGGCTTGTCCAAAAGATCTAGTCGCTCTGCCTAGAATTGATCAAGTTATTGATTCTACGGCAGGCTCGGAACTCCTCTGTTTTCTCGACGCATATTCTGGTTATCACCAAATCCGGATGAAGGAATCTGACAAAGTCAAAACTTCATTCATAACCCCCTTCGGAACCTTCTGTTTTGTTCTGATGCCTTTTGGGCTGAAGAACGCAGGAGCTACGTACCAGCGCACGATGCAGTGTTGCCTCCACGACCAACTCGGACGCAATGAACATGCATACGTGGATGATATTGCGGTGATGTCCAAAAAGAAGGAAACACTGATTTCCGACTTGGAGGAGACGTTAGCCAATCTACGAAAATACAACATCATGCTTAACCCGAAGAAATGCTTCTTTGGAATACCAGCCAGAAAATTGTTAGGTTTCTTCGTGTCTCAAAGAGGCATAGAGGTGAACCGTGAAAAAATCAAGGCTATACTCAATATTTCCAGGCCAACTCGCCTGAAGGACGTACAAAGATTAACTGGGTGCATTGCTGTGGTTAGTCGATTTGTAAGCCGGCTTGGTGAAAGAGCCGCACCATTATACAAACTCCTGAAGAAGACCAAGGATTTTGTCTGGACTAACAAAGCTGAAGCTGCACTACAAGACCTGAAGAAAGTACTCTCATCTGCTCCTATCCTTGCAGCGCCAGAACCTACGGAACCGATGTTGCTCTACATTGCTGCGACAAATAAGGTCGTTAGTATTGTCATGGTGGTGGAGAGACCAGAAGAAAATCAGGAACACCTGGTGCAGCGTCCGACGTACTTTGTCAGCGAGGTCCTGACAGAATTAAAACAGCGGTATCCACACTATCAAAAGTTGGCTTACGGTGTTTTTCTAGCATCTCGTAACTTACGACACTATTTTCAGGAGCATCCAATTACCCTGGTGAGCAAAGCTCCCATGAGAGATATAATCAACAATAGCGACGCCATAGGACGCGTTGCCAAATGGGGCATAGAGCTTGCAACTTTCGATATTGAGTACAAACCCCGGACAGCAATCAAATCCCAGATCCTTGCTGACTTTGTCGCTGATTGGACAGAGACGAAGGATAACATGGTCCTCCCTGAGTTGGAATATTGGACCCTCTTTTTCGATGGGTCTAAGGCTCGAGGGGGCTCGAGGGCTGGCGTGGTGCTCAAATCACCCCAAGGAGATAAACTTTTATACGTGTTGCAGATCCACTTCACATCGACAAACAATATTGCCGAGTACGAAGCACTGCTGCATGGAATCCGGATTGCTAAGGATATTGGCATCCGGCGTTTGATGTGTTACGGAGATTCGGATCTTGTTTCTCAACAAGTGTCGGATATTTGTAATGCAAATAAACACATGGCAGCATGTAAAGCTGTCGTGGATGATCTATCTAAATTGTTCGAAGGGTTTGAAGTTCAACACATCCCTCGAGCAGAGAATGAGGAAGCAGATGCACTATCCCGAATAGGCTTTGAGCGAAAAGAGGTCCCGGATGGCGCATTTTTAGAGCAGCTCAAAGTCCCCTCGATAAAGGGAGTAGATGAGGAATATCCGACCAAATCCGACTCACCTTTGATAGCTGTTGGGGATATACTTTCCGGGTATCCTCACAGTTCCTCACTGACCAGGGTGGCCCACTTCGGGTTAGAGCTTTGCTTCACGGGCGGCCCAGTCAGAGAGAGAAGACGGAGTCCAATCCGGCTATGGGAAGGCCCAGAAGACTTACCGACTTAGGCCCATAATGTTACTTGTAGTTCAAGATGTACTCTGTAACCAACTCTTAGTCGTAGCCGGATTGATCTCTCCTGTAAACCCTAGGTCGGATATCTATATAAGCCGTCCTAGGGAGAGCTTAGGGCACCAGATAACACCTCAATAGTCTACAATCTCAACTCGCACAGGCGATACCCTTGTAACCCATATCCGGCTCTGCCGTATTACTGGATTGCTAGCAGGAGTAGGATTCGTCCAAAGCCGGCGGATTCGAACCTGGGTAAACTTGTGTGCTCACCGTCCTGGAATACCGTACGTCTCACACCCCTCTCTTTGGCACGCCTCGAGGACCCCCTCATGGGGTACTTGTCCTCAATTCGACGACAGTTGGCGCCCACCATGGGGCAAGTGAGCTTCGGATCTGCGTTCCGGGCGGAATCTGCAAGAATCAGAATCGGCGAGACCACCGCCGTCGGTCGCATCCTCTACGCCAGCGATGTCCCTCTCATCATTCTCGACGAGACTTGGATTCCGGCTAGGGAGACCGTGACTGCCTATACAATCATGTCTTTTGGCGAGATCGATGTTTACATCAGTTTCGCTGAACCTGCCCAACCCACCCCAGCAGTGATGATAGAGGCAGAAGAATCTTCTGGGTCCCCTTTGTTCGAGGAGGCGGCAGAGTTCCGAATCTCAGAAAAACCTAATCCCACCCAGCCCGCACCATTTGCAAAGATAGTGGAGAAATTTGAGCCTGAAGAAGACCTCGCGGTCCAAGTCGAATCTGGAGTGGATCTCCCTGGAGAAGCTGGATCCCAGATCGACCCACCTGTGGAAGTCGAAATCCAGGAGGAGCATATCAATGAGACTGATTCCGGCTCTGATAATGCCGGGACGGACATGCCTTTCCTCAGGTACACATTACGACGTATGATACTGCAAGGCGAAAGCACAGATGCAATCCTCGAAACATTAAAAGTTTCGATATGGCTGATCACGAAAGCCGCAGGTACCTCAGGAAGCACGCATCGCACTTCGTCGGATACGTGGGATCTGGATCCGGCTGTGCCGATGCTGGAGAAAACACCGACTCGGTGTTGGAGGAAATTGGAACAAACGCCGACGTTCCCGCATCCTCGGATGAATCCATGACGTCGACAGATTTCCGAAAGTTCTCTGCGGAATATGAAGAGGAGTACAACTCCAAAGCTGCAGAGGAAGGAGAAGCCATGGATGAAGGATCCGGGGAACACTCTCCCAAAGCGCAGGATGACATGGACGTCAGAGACAATCCGGAAGTCCAGATGTCCGAAAGTACCGATCAGAGCTTGACTCCGGGAAACGGACCCAAAGCCGTCTTTGCTACCGGCGCTGCCAAGAAGGCAAAGAAGAAGAACAAGACCCCGGCAAAAGACCCTCTCACAGAGGAGGTAATCGCCGAGGAATATGAAGAAGACTCGGATGGAGCGCTTATCCCAGAAGAGCCGAAAAAAGAAGCATCGGTGGATGGACACGTGATCACTGAAGGTGCGCGTAAACTCATCGATGCCGCATTAACCACACCTATCCCTATAGCTGCAGAGCTCACTGCAGATGAGCTGGACGAAAGAGCGCAGGCCCTAGAAGCGCGTCGTCAACAACTCCTCGATGAAGCCAAAAACATCGAGGTGGAGAAGAAACGCATGTCAAACAAGGAGTACATGTCTCGTCTACATCAGAAGACACGGAAGCGTCACATAGATGACAACCAATTCCCACGTGTCTGTGCCGTCCTTTTTGGAGATGAGATGGGGAAGCCACGAAAGGATAGCAACGGAGATTGGGTATACCCAACACCAGTGCAAAATACCGTGGTGGCTCGTGAAATTCTATCGGCTAATCCAAGGCCAGAGGAGATATGTTTGGGTATCAAGCTACTCAGCAAAAGACTGGAGTAGCAAAAGGTCGCCCTGTATGGAAGTCAAAAGCTGGTCTCGGATTCCGACCAATGTCGCACAGATCCGGCATGGGCTGACGTAAGATCCAATTACGTTCGGGCACAATACCGTCAGTCCGAACGCAGGGAAGACAATTATTCAAGAACCGGATCATCGGGACAGCATCGCAGAACTACACATAACTGGAGCAACGTCGCTCCAGTAGCCAAGAAAGATGCGATCGCTGCACTGAATCCGAAGAATCCTCCCCGAAAGGGAGAAGATAAAGAGAAACGTCGGGAGGAGGATCATCGCAAAATGCCACCTCCTGGACATGAAAACCGTCCGGCTGAGCCTCACCATGGTGGGAACGACGGACGAAGGAACGACGGAAACCATGCTGGAACAAGCCGGCAGGGGGCTCATCATAGTCAAGAACCTCCCTGGAACCGGAATAATGACGCTCCGGCCGGAGGCCGGCGATCAGCCGGAAACTATCCAGCTACACCACCCTCTTCACCACACAGTTATCACAGCAGCCCCGAAGGAGGTCAAGGAGGACGGCATGGTGGAGGAGGTGGTGGCAGAAGCCGAAGTCCGGCTCCAAGGCACTGCGGCCACAGCCGACATTCAGGGCGATCTCTATCCCCGAACGACGCAAGGCACAGGATCAACTCCAACATAGAGGCTCGACGCTATGAAAACGATGACGTGTACGTGGGCCCAAAATGCTTCGGACCACGTATCAGAGCTACAAAATTCCCGGAAGGATTTGCTATCTCAAGACATATCCAAGCCTACGACGGCATTGCTCGGCCAGACACCTGGTTATAGGATTTCTTCCAAGCTTGCTGCATCGCCAAAGGCGGAAACAGCCTGGTCGCAACCCGATATCTCCCACTTATGTTAAGGAGGACGGCACGATCATGGCTCAATGAACTTCCGGCAAACACCATCCACAACTTGTATGATTTACAAAGTGTGTTCTTTCGGAATTTCGAAGGCACATATCGGAGGCCCTGCACGGTCAGAGACCTACAACGCTGCACCCAGAAAGCCGGAGAAACTTGCCGGGATTACCTCGGACGATGGATCGACACCAAGAACTCCTGCGAAGGAGTAAATGATCAAACTGCGATTGAAGCTTTCATCGCGGGTCTCCCAATTGGTTTACTACGCCATCGCTTGAAGTGTGACAAGGTTACTGATCTGGGAGAAATGATAGAGACAGCGAGCAAGTATGCAGATGCTGACGATGATGCAGAGGGATTACTCAATGCCCTGGCTGTGCCTCAGTCGGCAAAACAACCAAAGCAACAAGCTCAGAAGCGCAAAAATACCTCGGAAGAAAAACCCAACGCAGAGACAGCAGTGGTCACTACTGTTTCCGGGTCTAGAGGACGAGGAGGACATGGCGGAGGCCGCGGGCGTGGCCGTGGGACATCAAGGGTCCAAGGTAGAGGAGAGCAACAACCAGGCAAAACCTACACTTGGGCCGACATTGCCAATAACCCATGTGTGCATCATTTGGACGCCAATGGGGGCTTGTCCCACACCAACGCTGAGTGTCATTTTAACGACGACATCAAGAGAGATGATACCGCGGGCTACAAAGCTAAGCAGAAGAAGGGAAAGAAAAATCCCGAAAAGGAGAAAGAGACCAAGGAAGATTCTGACATGGAGGAAGCCGATGCTTCAAATCCCAAGTCGGAAGGGAAGAAAACTTTTCCCACCAAGAAGGACACTTACGCCACCTTCCTCGGATCTCAACCAGCAAAGGTCAAGAAAGTAGTTCTCCACGAGCTCAATGCAACAGTTCCAGCTGTCCCTCAGTATCTGGACTGGTCAGAAGTGGCAATCACGTTTGACCGCGTTGATCATCCGCCTAAGCTACATAGGCGAGGAAAATACGCCTTAATCGTCAATCCACTCATTGACGGTTATAGTTTCTCCAAGACCCTCATGCACGGTGGTAGCATCATCAATATTCTTTACGTAGAAACGCTACGCTGGATGAAGATCTTGGAAACACAACTGAACCATAGCTCTGTGATCTTTCACGGAGTTGTCCCAGGAAGACAAGCTAATTCCCTAGGAGAAATCACTTTGGATGTTACTTTTGGAACACCAAAGAATTATCGGACATAGACACTTTCCTTCGAAATGGTCCCGTTCAAGAGCGCATACCACGCTATATTCGGACGTCCGGCTTACTGGGCTTTTATGGCTCATCCGTGTTACATTTACAATATGATGAAAATTCCAGGTCCCAACGGCGTGATCACCATCAGGGGAGACCTGAAGAAGGCGCGAGAGTGCGAAGATGGAAATGCCGCCTTTGCCGAAGCCGTGCTGCACGCCCAGGAGTACCAGGAGATCAAGAAGAGCATAGATCCGTCCGAGATGCCCGTGACAAAGGAGGTGACAAAACCAAACCCGGAGTTCAAGGCATCAGAAGAGACGAAGCATACGCCATTGAAGGATGACGACCCCTCCAAGGTGACCTAGATAGGCGTAGGCCTAAGTAGCGCATAGGAAAGCGTGCTCATCAAGTTCCTCCAAGCAAATCAAGATATCTTCGCATGGCAGCCATCTGACATGACCGGAGTACCTAGGGAACTTGCCGAGCACTCTCTAAATGTAAACCCGAATGCTAAACCCATCAAACAGTCCTTACGACGGTTTGGCGATGAAAAGCGTAAGGCAATAGCTAAGGAACTAGAACGGCTCGAGTTAGCTGGATTCATAGAAGAGGTCATCCATACTGATTAGTTGGCCAACCCTGTAATGATGTGTGTTGATTATACTGCCTTGAACAAGGCTTGTCCAAAAGATCCGTTTGCTCTGCCTAGAATTGATCAAGTTATCGATTCTACAGCAGGCTCGGAACTCCTCTGTTTTCTCGACGCATATTCCGGTTATCACGAAATCCGGATGAAGGAATCTGACAAAGTCAAGACTTCATTCATAACCCCCTTCGGAACCTTCTGTTTTGTTACGATGCCCTTTGGGCTGAAGAACGCAGGAGCTACGTACCAGCGCACGATGCAGCGTTGCCTCCATGATCAACTCAGACGCAATGTACATGCATACGTGGATGATATTGCGGTGATGTCCAAAAAGAAGGAAACACTGATTTCCGACTTGGAGGAGACGTTCGCCAATTTACGAAAATACAACATCATGCTTAACCTGAAGAAATGCTTCTTTGGAATACCAGCCGGAAAATTGTTAGGTTTCATCGTGTCTCAAAGAGGCATAGAGGTGAACTGTGACAAAATCAAGGCTATTCTCAATATTTCCAGGCCAAGTCCCCTGAAGGACGTACAAAGATTAACTGGTTGCATTGCTGCGGTCAGTCGATTTGTAAGCCGGCTTGGTGAAAGAGCCGCATCATTATACAAACTCCTGAAGAAGACTAAGGATTTTGCCTGGACTGACGAAGCCGAAGCTGCACTACAAGACCTGAAGAAAGTACTCTCATCTGCTCCTATCCTTGCAACGCCGGAGCCTCAGGAACCGATGTTGCTTTACATTGCTGCAAAAAATAAGGTTGTCAGTATAGTTATGGTGGTGGAGAGACCAGAGGAAAATCAGGAGCACCTGGTGCAGCGTCCGACGTACTTTGTCAGCGAGGTCCTGACCGAATCAAAACATCGGTATCCACACTATCAAAAGTTGGCTTACGGTGTTTTTCTAGCATCTCGTAAGTTACGGAACTATTTTCAGGAGCATCCAATTACCTTGGTGAGCAAAGCTCCCATGAGAGACATAATCAACAATAGCGATGCCACAGGACGCGTCGAGCTTGCAGCTTTCGATATTGAGTACAAACCCCGGACAATAATCAAATCCCAGATCCTTGCTGACTTTGTCGCTGATTGGACAGAGACGAAGGAGAACATGGTCCTCCCTGAGTCGGAATATTGGACTCTCTTTTTCGATGGGTCTAAGGCTCGAGGGGGCTCGAGGGCTGGCGTGGTGCTCAAATCACCCCAAGGAGATAAACTGCTATACGTGTTGCAGATCCACTTCACAACGACAAACAATATTGCCGAGTATGAAGCACTGCTGCATGGAATCCAGATTGCTAAGGATATTGGCATCCGACGTTTGATGTGTTACGGAGATTCTGATCTTGTTGCTCAGCAAGTATCGGATATTTGTAATGCAAATAAGCACATGGCAGCGTATAAAGCTGTCGTGGATGATCTATCTAAATCGTTCGAAGGGTGTGAAGTTCAACACATCCCTCGAGCAGAAAATGAGGAAGCAGATGCACTATCCCGTATAGGCTTTGCGCGGAAAGAGGTCCCGGATGGCGCTTTTCTAAAGCACCTCAAAGTTCCCTCAATAAAGGGAGTAGACGAGGAATATCCGACCAAATCTGACTCACCTTTGATAGAAGTGCTGGCTGTAATTCCCAGCTGGACTCAACCCTACCTCGATTATTTGGTAGATGGCAAATTACCCGAAGACGAGGTGCTGAGCCGACAGATTATCCGACGAGCAAAAGCCTATACTATTCTTAAAGGTGAGCTCCATAAACAGAGTGTTTCTAGGGTTTTTCAGCGCTATGTATCTCCGGAAGAAGTAGTGGAAATCTTAAGGGAAATCCACGGAGGCGAGTGTGGTCACCACGCTGCAGCCAAATCTTTAGTTGCAAAAGCTTTTCGACATGGTTTTTTCTGGCTTACAGCTCAGGCAGATGCCGAACGATTAGTCAAGACATGCAAAGGCTGCCAAAAGTACGCCAAGCAAGCTCATGTTCCGGCTGATCAGCTGCAAACAATACCTATAACATGGCCTTTTGCGGTCTGGGGGCTTGATATGGTAGGACCTTTTAAACAAGCTCCAAGTGGATTCACTCACCTCTTAGTGATGGTGGATATATTCACAAAGTGGATGGAGGCTAAATCTGTCATTAGTTGTGATAGAGCAACAACCAAAAGATTTGTCGAGGATGTTATAATCCCGTATGGTTATCCGCATAGCATTATCACGGACAACGGGAGTAACTTTTCCATGGGAGAATTGGCTGAATTCTGCGATGAGCAAAATATCCGGCTTGACATTGCGTCAGTCGCACATCCACAGGCTAACGGACAAGTCGAAAGAGCAAATGGTTTAATTCTACAAGGCCTGAAACCAAGACTCGAAGCACCACTACGACGTGCTGCGGGGGCTTGGGCAGAGGAACTGCCCTCTGTAATTTGGAGTTTACGAACAACTCCGAAAAGGTCAACATGATACACACCTTTCTTCTTGGTCTATGCCGCATAATCAGTTCTTCCTAGCGATTTAATTCATACTTCTCCTAGAGTGGCCACGTATATCGAAGAGGATGTCGAGATTTCTCGACAAAATGATCTCGACTTAGTCGAAGAAGTTCGCGTCGTTGCTGAAATGAGATCTACAGCCTATCAGCAGAAGTTACGCAAGTATCATAGCTAGAGAGTCCGAACTAGATCTTTCAATAAAGGTGATTTGGTTCTCTGGCTTGTGCAACAAAGAACGCACAAACTTTCCCCAGTTTGGGAAGGGCCCTTTTTATTTAGTCGAGTATTGCACAATGGATCGTACTACTTAACTGACATAAGGCCAGTCAAAGAAAGACCTGCTACTAAGAAGAGAAAGAGAGCTGGAGGCAGTACAAATCGCATGAGTTAGACAGACCGTGGAATATTGCTTAGCTACGTCCCTTTTATTCTTAGTTTATCCTTCTTTGTAATCATACATATGTACATGTTCTGTGAGAAATAAAAGTTTTGGTTACCTCAAAGTTTTTCTGAGAAGTTTTTAGCATCTTATTTCCTAATGATCATGTCATAGTCGGAAATCCTAGAATGCTTGAAAGTACTTTATGCCCATGTTCGTTCTGGTTTAGATTTCCGATTCTAAAACTGCTACCTTCGGGTATAACTCTAAAAATTCTAGTCTTTACTTGGGTTATTTGTCTAATTGCTTGATGCGGGTATTTTCCGAGTAGTGAATTGTTGGTACTGGAAGCCGGCTTTGTTTCCGAGTTTAAACTGGTTGAGCAATTGAGCTCCGTTGCTCGGCAAAGTTTCCGGCTGAAGGTTTAGCCGGCTCACGAAAGGGACGAGGCGGAAACCCAGATAAATGATAAGTAGAGATTGAAAATTTCAAGTGCTTATGTGAACATTTCAGGCACACAAAAAAGTCTAAAGACAAAAGTGCTGAATAGATAAAAAACTTAGCACTAGCAAAAAGTCATAGTACTTAATATTTACAAACACATCATGTTCTTTCACAGAATAATACATAAGTTTGTGGTCTATGATGCAGGAGGAGATGAAGGAGCTGTCGGCTCGCTGGTTACTCCGCCTTGATATCGTTCCGAGATGTCCGGATCCGAGGTGGTCCGTTCATCGTCAGAAACTTGTTCGGCTTCTTCTGCAGGAGGAGGCGGGGTATCCACGTGGGCGAAGAAGGGGACCTCATAGCTGGTCAGATCAGCTACGTCGCACCCGTATCCGGCGCAGGAGTGCATGATGGCTTGAAGGTCCTGCTCCTGGCCATCTTCGTCTACCTTGTAGTACCCTCTGGTCACTTGCCATATCTCCATGTTTCCATGGTGGCTCATGACCATGGTGAGAGCGTTCTGCGCAGCAGTTCGCGCGTAGGACATGTTCCAGTCCCGAACGAGCTGCGGCATATCCTTGGCCTTCTCCCGCACCTAGAAGTCCGACATGCTTGGCATGTCCGGAATCCTGAGAGACTCGCCAATGTCCTCAAGGGACTGGCGGTAGTGAATTGTTGGTACCTGAAGCCGGCTTTGTTGGTACCTGAAGCCGGCTTTGTTTCTGAGTTTAAACTGGTTTAGCAATTGAGCTCCGTTGCTCGGCAAAGTTTTTGGCTGAAGGTTTAGCCGGCTCATGAAAGGGACGAGGCGGAAAGCCAGATAAATGATAAGTAGAGGCAAAAAAGTATAAGTGCTTGTGTAAACATTTCAGGCACGCACAAATTTCAAAAGTCAAAAGTGCTGAATAGATCACAAGCTTAGCACTAGCAAAATCAAGTAGTACTTAATATTTCCAAACGCATCATGTTCTTTCCGGAATAATACATAATTTTCTGGTCTATGATGTAGGAGGAGATGAAGGAGCTGCCGGCTCGCTGGTTACTCCGCCTTGATATCGTTCTGAGATGTCCGGATCTGAGGTGGTCCGTTCATCGTCGGAAACTTCTTCGGCTTCTTCTAGAGGAGGTGGAGGAGTATCTACGCGGGTGAAGAAGGGGATCTCGTAGCTGGTCAGATCAGCTACGTGACACCCATGTCCGGCACAGGAGTGCATGATGGCTTGAAGGTCCTGCTCCTGGCCGTCTTCGTCTACCTTGCAGTACCCTCTGGTCACTTGCCATATCTCCATGTTTCCATGGTGGCTCATGACCATGGTGAGAGCGTTCTGCGCAGCAGTCTGCGCGTAGGACATCTTCCAGTCCCGAACAAGCTGTGGCATCTCCTTGGCCTTGTCCCGCACCTGAAAATCCGACATGCTTGGCATGTCCGGAATCCTGAGAGACGCGCCAATGTCCTCAAGGGACTGGCGGTAGTCACGAAGAAGATCACCGACTTGGGTAAGCCGGTGGGTGCGGGGCTTGGAGGAGGAAGAGTCCGTCAAGTTCAGAGGACCTATACACAAAATAAAGATAAGAAAAAACCGACATTGATAAGAGTCGAAGAAAAAGATAAGTCAGAGAGGTGGAACATACAGAAAATGACGTCGTCAACCTTGGTCTTCACCTCCCGGAGACTCTGGAGTTCAGCCCGGAGCGCTTGGGATATGTCCTTCTCTCTGCTAAGCTCATTTCTGAGGTCCAAGATTGCTTGATCTTGAGCAGCGATCTTGCGATCACGCTCATCAGTGGCCATGGAGGAGGATTCGAGGACTTGAGCTATGCTCCTTTCATGATCCGCCTTGAGCTTATCCAGCTCTTGGCGGAGCCCCTTGTTCTCCACCACCAGGGTCTTGAGGTTCTCGGCCTCTTCAATCATAGCGATGGATTGTTTCACCAACGCTGAAAGTCAAAAAAGAACAACAGTTCAGAAAAATTCGACATTGAAAAGCAAAAGACAAGGTTTGAATCTCGGAATGTTTACCTTCGGCTTCATCCTTGGCTACCTTGAGCTCATCTTTTTTAAGCCGGAGAGCTTTGATCTCTCTCCGCTTATCACAGACATTGGTCAATAATTCCTGGTTATAGGAACATACTTTCTGTAAGTCAGAATACCCAAAGTCAGAAAGCTACTTAAGGCTCGGGCTAATATTTTTTGCTAAATATCATCACGAGCCTTGGGGGCTACACTAGTTCATTCTTTGGCATCCTAATGAAAGCATAAACCCGGATTCTATATCCTACTTCATGCTTGGGGGCTAGAGGATATTATATAACATAATGTAAAAACAAGAGTTGGAATTCCGACTTACATATTGCTCGCGGGTGAGTTTGTCTAAACCCGCGTTCACTTCAGCTGCCACCTTCTCGGCGAGAGTAAGAGGGATCACTGGGGCTGTTGGAAGCTCGGCAGTCCTGATTCTCTCGTCGTGAAGGCGGACTTGAGCGAGAAGGTCAGAGAACTTGACGTCCTTTGCTTCTTGCGCCTCCTCTTCGGGGGATAGATGGCTTTTGTCCAGGACTTGCCTGGCTAGCCACTGGATCTCCTCTGCAGATTTCCAGGTCAAGCCAAACTTGGCAAGACCCGGATTGTTGAGGAGGTTTTCAGCGAAGACTTCAGCCGAGGGATCATTACCCGAAGAGGGTTCACCCTTATCTTGAGCTGACGCACCCATGGTGACGTCAGTGTGTGACCCAAGGATCGCAGGCTCCGTTGAAGGAGCCGGATCTTCTGCAACCACCAGAGAAGTAATCGTCGGAGTTGCAGAAGGTTGAGGGGCCGGAGTCGGAGGAGCCACGGCAGGAGAAACTATTGTAAGCTTCGTCTGACGCATGGGCTTTGAAGAAGTTCCCTTCCCCTTGCCCTTGATGATTGATTTTGCTCTGAGAAAGTAGTAAAGTCGGAAACATTACATCTCGGAAAGAAACTTGAGTAAAGTACAAAGGCAGAAAAGTTGTGACAGAAGGTTACCTCTTCACGACTGGCACCTCCTTTGTGCCAACCGCCACTGTCGGAGCTTTGCGCTTCTTGAGCGCAAGATCCGGCAATGGGACTACTTCCGTCTCCTGAGAAAACTCAGGAGGGTATCCTTCGAGCAGAGCAAGCTCCGACTCGGGGAGATCAACAAGCTGAAAACAAGAACACAAGTCAGCATTGCGATATAAGTCGAAAATTGAAATACACAGAAATGTACTGATGGAAGCTTACCGGCACCACGGGGTTTTCCGCCGTGTGCATATCCAGAGAAACCTCCGGAATTCTCCTCTCGGTCCGCTCCTTGATCAGCCACTTGATTTGGCTTATATAGCCTTGAGTGGTGTAGGCCTTGGGGCTGATGCGGAGGGAGTCGTTTTTAGATGACATGATGGAGTGCATCAGTCTATCCCTGTGGTACTGAAGTGGCTGGATCTGACGTGAGACCCAGCACTGGACCAAGTCAGATCCCTTCAGACCTTTGTGCTTGATAAGATATTCGATCCGCCTCTTAGCGAGGATCAGATCATCTGTGAGAGCCGGAGCAGCCTCGTCCCAGGAAGGCTGGGCCGTGGCGGCTCTGTCGACAAAAGCCGGCAAAGCAGTAGCTTTGCCGGGAGCCGGAATATCCCTATGGTAGAAAAAAGTGGCTGGCCATTGTTTGACCGAGTCACTGGCAGAAATTTTGGGATATGCCCGGTCTCATCTAAGAGAAAAACTAATAGTACCGGTGATGTAAGGAACACCGGCAGTGATGGAATTTCTTCGGACATGGAAATAGTACGGGAAGAGAAGCAAACTCGGCCTAATGCCGAGAAAGCCCTCGCAAAGCGAAGCGTATGCGCTCATTTCTAGAAGAGAATTGGGAGGAAGATTGTGGAGTTGAACTCCATAGTGATCTATCACCTCGGAGAAGAACTCCGAGGGAGGAAAAGACAGACCTCAGTCCAGATGAGTGCCGAAGTGGACTCGTTCGCCCTCGCGCGGGTTGGGGACGGTTTCGCCGGAGCCGGTCCGCCAGTCACCGGCGGCGAGAAGCACCTCCTTCTCCACGTTCTTGAGGCTCTCCTCGTTGAGGGCACAGGGGATCCAGATTCCCTGGAAACTCTCCTTCTCCACAGCTGCTTCCACCGTCGCCGCCGCCGCTGCCGCCGCCAAACCAGAGGAAGAAGATGATGAAGCCATTTTTCTCCGGTGAGAAAGTGACCTAAAAGGGGCGGTGCTAGGAGCTCTGTGGAAGGAGGGCGAGGAGGCTCTGGGCGCGCAGGA
Source organism: Avena eriantha (assembly GCA_910589775.1). Lineage (NCBI taxonomy): Eukaryota > Viridiplantae > Streptophyta > Magnoliopsida > Poales > Poaceae > Avena > Avena eriantha. The sequence goes on along the minus strand of OU342743.1, from coordinate 35,315,054 downwards.
GGATTGGGAGGAAAGGAACGGCAAAGGACTGGTGGAAAGGAGAAGAAGAAATCCGAACCCCTTATATCCACCTACCTGCGCCAAGATTCGTGCAAACGATACAGTATAACCGCCACGCGTCATGGAAAGAACTGGGAAGGGCCCGCGCGATGATTGCGTCGCCTTGATCTCCACGCACGCATTGAAACGGCGCCTCGGTTCCACGAACCGTGGACCCACCAACGGTCGTGCTGACGAAATGTCTGTCAGATTACGTGACTTGACCATGCTTGTGTCAGGTGGCGTTAGAGACCAAGTTCCAGCTTAGTTTAAAAGCGAGCTGGAAAATCCGAGTAACCAATTGAAAGGTCCGACTTACTTTTAAGACCCGGATCATATTTTTTGTTGTGAAGTTTCAGGAACCCTTCAAGATTCTGCAAGCCGAAGATCAAGCTAGACGATGATAAAATCCGACTTTGGATCTTGGAGGCCTCCGGGGGCTGCTGTTGGGGATATACTTTCCGGGTATCCTCACAGTTCCTCACTGACCAGGGTGGCCCACTTCGGGTTAGAGCTTTGCTTCACGGGCGGCCCAGTCAGAGAGAGAAGACGGAGTCCAATCCGGCTATGGGAAGGCCTAGAAGACTTACCGACTTAGGCCCATAATGTTACTTGTAGTTCAAGATGTACTCTGTAACCAACTCTTAGTCGTAGCCGGATTGATCTCTCCTGTAAACCCTAGGTCGGATATCTATATAAGCCATCCTAGGGAGAGCCTTTAGGGCACTAGATAACACCTCAATAGTCTACAATCTCAACTCGCACAGGCGATACCCTTGTAACCCATATCCGGCTCTGCCGTATTACTGGATTGCTAGCAGGAGTAGGATTCGTCCAAAGCTGGCGGATTCGAACCTGGGTAAACTGGTGTGCTCACCGTCCCGGAATACCGTACGTCTCACACCCCTCTCATCTGCACGCCTTGAGGACCCCCTCATGGCGTACTTGTCCTCAATCCGACAACAATAGCAGTTCTGGCTGTAATTCCCAGCTGGACTCAACCCTACCTCGATTACTTGGTAGATGGCAAAATACCCGAAGACGAGGTGCTGAGCCGGCAGATTATCCAACGAGCAAAAGCCTATACTACTGTTAAAGGTGAGCTCCATAAACGGAGTGTTTCTGGGGTTTTTCAGCGCTGTGTATCTCTAGAAGAGGGAGTGGAAATCTTAAGGGAAATCCACGAAGGCGAGTGTGGTCACCACGCTACAGCCAAATCTTTAGTGGCAAAAGCTTTCAGACATGGATTTTTTTGGCTTACAGCTTAGGCAGATGTCGAACGATTAGTCAAGACGTGCAAAGGCTGCCAAAAGTACGCCAAGCAAGCTCATGTTCCGGCTGATCAGCTTCGAACAATACCTATAACATGGCCTTTTGTGGTCTGGGGGCTTGATATGGTAGGACCATTTAAACGAGCTCCAAGTGGATTTACTCACCTCTTAGTGATGGTGGATAAATTCACAAAGTGGATCGAGGCTAAAACTATCACTAGTTGTGATGGAGCAACAGCCAAAAGATTTGTCGAGGATGTTATAATCCGGTATGGTTATCCGCCTAGCATTATCATGGACAATGGGAGTAATTTTTCTATGGGAGAACTGGCTGAATTCTGCGACGAGCAAAATATTCGGCTTGACATTGCGTCAGTTGCACATCCATAGGCTAACGGACAAGTCGAAAGAGCAAATGGTTTAATTCTACAAGGCCTGAAACCAAGACTCGAAGCACCACTACGACTTGCTATGGGGGCTTGGGCAAAGGAACTACCCTCTGTAATTTGGAGTTTACGAACAACTCCGAACAGGTCAACATGATACACACCTTTCTTCTTGGTCTATGGCGCAAAAGCAGTTCTTCCTAGCGATTTAATTCATACTTCTCCTAGAGTGGCCGCGTATATCGAAGAGGATGCCGAGATTTCTGGACAAAATAATCTCGACTTAGTCGAAGAAGTTCGCGTCATTGCTGAAACGAGATCTACAACCTATCAGCAGAAGTTACGCAAGTATCATAGCCAGATAGTCCGAACTAGATCTTTCAATAAAGGTGATTTGGTTCTCCGGCTTGTGCAACAAATAAAGCACAAACTTTCCCCAGTATGGGAAGGGCCCTTTTTAGTTAGTCGAGTATTGCACAATGGATCGTACTACTTAATTGACATGAGGCCAGTCAAAGAAAGACCTGCTACTAAGAAGAGAAAGAGAGCTGGAGGCAGTATAAATCCGGATGAGTTAGACATACCGTGGAATATTGCTCAGCTATGTCCCTTTTATTCTTAGTTTATCCTTCTTTGTAATTATACATATGTACATGTTCTGTGAGAAATAAAAGTTTTGGTTGCCTCAAGTTTTTTCTGAGAAGTTTTTACCATCTTATTTCCTAATGATCATGTCATAGTCGAAAATCCCAGAATGCTTGAAAGTACTTTATGCTCATGTTCGTTCTGGTCTAGATCTCCGTTTCTAAAATTGATACCTTCGGGTATAACTCTAAAATTTCTAGTCTTTACTTTGGTTATTTGTCTGATTGCTGGATGCGGGCAATTTCTGAGTAGTGAATTGTTGGTACCTGAAGCCGGCTTTGTTTCTGAGTTTAAACTGGTTTAGCAATTGAGCTCCGTTGCTCGGCAAAGTTTTTGGCTGAAGGTTTAGCCGGCTCATGAAAGGGACGAGGAGGAAAGCCAGATAAACGATAAGTAGAGGCAAAAAAGTATAAGTGCTTGTGTAAACATTTCAGGCACGCACAAATTTCAAAAGTCAAAAGTGCTGAATAGATCACAAGCTTAGCACTAGCAAAATCAAGTAGTACTTAATATTTCCAAACGCATCATGTTCTTTCCGGAATAATACATAATTTTCTGGTCTATGATGTAGGAGGAGATGAAGGAGCTGCCGGCTCGCTGGTTACTCCGCCTTGATATCGTTCTGAGATGTCCGGATCTGAGGTGGTCCGTTCATCGTCGGAAACTTCTTCGGCTTCTTCTAGAGGAGGTGGAGGAGTATCTACGCGGGTGAAGAAGGGGATCTCGTAGCTGGTCAGATCAGCTACGTGACACCCATGTCCGGCACAGGAGTGCATGATGGCTTGAAGGTCCTGCTCCTGGCCGTCTTCGTCTACCTTGCAGTACCCTCTGGTCACTTGCCATATCTCCATGTTTCCATGGTGGCTCATGACCATGGTGAGAGCGTTCTGCGCAGCAGTCTGCGCGTAGGACATCTTCCAGTCCCGAACAAGCTGTGGCATCTCCTTGGCCTTGTCCCGCACCTGAAAATCCGACATGCTTGGCATGTCCGGAATCCTGAGAGACGCGCCAATGTCCTCAAGGGACTGGCGGTAGTCACGAAGAAGATCACCGACTTGGGTAAGCCGGTGGGTGCGGGGCTTGGAGGAGGAAGAGTCCGTCAAGTTCAGAGGACCTATACACAAAATAAAGTTAAGAAAAAACCGACATTGATAGAAGTCGAAGAAAAAGATAAGTTAGAGAGGTGGAACGTACCGAAAATGACGTCTTCTCCTCCCGGAGACTCTGGAGTTCAGCCCGGAGCACCTGGGATATGTCCTTCTCTCTGCCAAGCTCATTCCTGAGGTCCGAGATTATTTGATCTTGAGCAGCGATCTTGCGATCACGCTCATCAGTGGCCATGGAGGCGGATTCAAGGACTTGAGCTATGCTCCTTTTGTGATCCGCCTTGAGCTTATCCAGCTCTTGGCGAAGCCCCTTGTTCTCCACCACCAGGGTCTTGAGGTTCTCGGCCTCTTCAATCATAGCAATGGATTGTTTCACTAGTGCTATAAGTCAAAAAAGAACAACAGTTCAGGAAAAATTCGACATTGAAAAAGCAAAAGACAAGGTTTGAATCTCGGAATGTTTACCTTCGGCTTCATCCTTGGCTACTTTGAGCTCAGCATTTTTAAGCCGGAGAGCTTTGATCTCTCTCCGCTTATCACAGACATTGGTCAATAATTCCTGGTTATAGGAACATACTTTCTGTAAGTCAGAATACCCAAAGTCAGAAAGCTACTTAAGGCTCGGGCTAATATTTTTGCTAAATATCAGCACGAGCCTTGGGGGCTACACTAGTTCGTTTTTTGGCATCCTAATGAAGCATAAACTCGGATTCTATATCCTACTTCATGCTTGGGGGCTATAGGATATGATATAACATAATGGAAAAAACAAGAGTTGGAATTCCGACTTACATATTGCTCGCGGGTGAGTTTATCTAAACCCGCGTCACTTCAGCTGCCACCTTCTCGGCGAGAGTAAGAGGGATTACCAGGGCTATTGGAAGCTCACCAGTCCTAATCCTCTCGTCGCAAAGGCGGACTTGAGCGAGAAGGTCAGAGAACTTGACGTCCTCTGCTTCTTGTGTTTCCTCTTCGGGGGATAAATGGCTTTTGTCCAGGACTTTCCTGGCTATCCGTTGGATTTCCTCTGCAGATTTCCGGGACAGGCCAAACTTGGCAAGTCCCGGATTGCTGAGGACGTTTTCAGCGAAGACTTCAGCTGAGGGATCATTACCCGAAGAGGGTTCACCCTTATCTTGATCTGACGCACCCACGGTGACGTCAGTTTGTGACCCCAGGATCGCAGGCTCTATTGGAGGAGCCGGATCTTCTGCAACCATCGGATAAGGAATGATCGCGGGAGTTGCAGAAGGTTGAGGGGCAGGAGCTAGAGGAGCCACGGCAGGGGAAGCTATGGTGAGCTTCGTCTGTTGTAGGGGCTTTGAAGGAATCCCTTTCCCCTTACCCTTGATGAGAGGCTTGGCTATGAGAATGTAGGAAAGTCGGAAACATTACATCTCAGAAAGAAATTCGAGAAAGGTACAAAGGCAGAAATTGTGAATGAAAGTTACCTCTTCACAACAGGCACCTCCTTTGTGCCAACAGCCACTGTCGGAGCTTTGCGCTTCTTGAGCGCAAGGTCCGGCAATGGGACCACTTCTGTCTCCTGACAAAACTCAGGAGGATATCCTTCGAGCGGAGCAAGTTCCGACTCGGGGAGATCAGCAAGCTGAAAGCAAGAAAGCATATCAGCGTTGCAGTATAACTTGAAGATTGAAACACATAAAAGGTGTATTGATGGAAGCTTACCGGCACCACGGGGTTTTCCACCGTGTGCATGTCCAGAGAAATCTCCGGAATTCTTCTCTCGATCCGCTCCTTGATCAGCCACTTGATATGGCTGATATAGCCTTGAGTGGTGTAGGCTTTGGGGCTGATGCAGAGGGAGTCTTTTTTGGAGGACATGATACTGAAGTGGCTGGATCCGACGTGAGACCCAGCACTGGACCAAGTCGGATCCCTTCAGCTCCTTGTGTTTGATCAAATATTCGATCCGCCTCTTAGATCATCGGTGAGAGCCGGAGCAGCCTCATCCCAAGAAGGTTGGGCCGTGGCGGCTCCGTCGAGAGCCGGAATATCCTTATGATAGAAAAAAGTGGCTGGCCATTGTTTGACCGAGTCACTGGCAGAAATTTTGGGATATGCCTGGTCACGTCTAAGTGAAAAAATAATAGTGCCGGTGATGTAAGGAACACCGGCAGTGATGGAATTTCTCCGGACATGAAAGTAGTACCGGAAGAGAAGCAAACTCGGCCTAATGCCGAGAAAGCCCTCGCAAAGCGATGCATACGCGCTCATCTCTAAGATAGAGTTGGGAGGAAGATTGTGGAGTTGAACTCCGTAATGATCTATCACCTCGGAGATCGGTCGAGATGGGTGCCGAAGTGGCCCGCTCGCCGTCGCGCGGGTTGGGGACGGTTTCGCCGGAGCCGCTCCGCTAGTCGCCGGCGATGAGAAGCCCCTCCTCCACGTTCTTGAGGCCCTCCTCGGTGAGGGTGCAGGGGATCCAGATTCCCCGGAAGCTCTCCTTCTCCACTGCAACTTCCGCCATCGCCGCCGCCACTGCTGCCGCCAAACCGGAGGAAGAAGATGATGAAGCCATTTCTCCGGTGAAAGGATGACCTGAAAGGGGCGACGCTAGGAGTTTTGTGGGGGAAGGACGAGGGAGGCTCTGTGCGCGCAGGAAGATTGTGATGAAAGGAAACGGCGAGGGACTGGTGGAAAGGAGAAGAAGAAATCCGAGCCCCTTATATCCACCTACCTGCGCCAAGATTCGTGCAAATGCTACAGTGTAACCGCCACGTGTCGTGGAAAGAACTGGGAAGGACCCGCGCGATGATTGTGTCACCTCGATCTCCAGGCACGCATTGAAACGGTGCCTCGGTTCCACGAACCGTGGACCCACCAACGGTCGTGCTGACGGCATGCCTGTCTGATGACGTGACTTGACCATGCTTGTGTCAGGTGGCATTAGAGACCAAGTTCCGGCTTAAGTTTGAAATCAAGCTAGAAAATCCGAGTAATCTGTTGATAGGACCGACTTATTTTTAAGACCCGGATCGTATTTTTTGTTGTGAAGTTTCAGGAACCCTTCATGATTCTGCAAGCCGAAGATCAAGCTAGACGATGATAAATCCGATATTGGATCTTGGAGGCCTCCGGGGGCTACTGTTGGGGATATATTTTCCAGGTATCCTCACAGTTCCTCACTGACCAGGGTGGCCCACTTCAGGTTAGAGCTTTTCTTCACGGGCGGCCTAGTCAGGGGGAAAGACGGAGTCCAATCCGGCTACAGTAAGGCCCAGAAGACTTACCGACTTAGGCCCATAATGTTACTTGTAGTTCAAGATGTACTCTGTAACCGACTCTTAGACGTAGCCGAATAGATCTCTCCTGTAAACCCTAGGCTGGATATCTATATAAGACATCCTAGGGAGAGCCTTTAGGGCATAACACAATAGTCTACAATCTCAACTCGCACAGGAGAAACCCTTGTAACCCATATTCTGGCTCTGCCGTATTACTGGATTGCTATCAGGAGTATGGTCCGTCCAAAGCCGGCGGATTCGAACCTGGGTAAAGTTGTGTGCTCACCGTCCTAGAATACCGTACGTCTCACACCCCTCTCTTCCGCACGCCTCGAGGACCCCCTCATGGCGTACTTGTCCTCAATCCGACGATAGCGGATGGATTCGAGAAAGGATGGAATCAGGGAGGGAGGCAGTTGTGTGAGTAGGGAGTGACCCAGCGAGGAACCGCTGCCGCCGGTTCTCGTCTGCGTGGAAGACAAGGAAGAGGCATAATTATTGAGGGCGCGTACCGGAACCGTCTAGAGGAAGTGAAAAAAATAAATCGTAAGTTAGAAAAATGTGGGGCCCACCTATCAGTGAGTGAAGGTCGGCATGCGTAAACGTGACTACGTTTGACTTGGATCGTGCATGGCAGACCTCGATTCCACTGCATGCAAGTGGCGCAGAACAAATTTCAGGAATTGCTAGCATCGATGTGTAAAACCACCGTTCTCTCTACCTACACCCTACTACGAACGGTCGTGCACCATTCTAGATATTAGTAAGGGCGGTTTCAATCTTGCAATAAGCAATTTCACTTCTCCATCTCATTTCTTCCATGGCCTCATCGTCTTTCTCCTCCAAGGCCTCATCCATTTCCTCTGCCACAGAATCACCCTCTTCCTCTGTATCCTTTCCCTCTTGCCTGTACTCATGGACTTGTTGGATGTCCGAAACGATGGCAGGCAAGCGACTGCATACTTCGACATAGAAGTACATGGCAGGAAGAAGATCAATGAAGTCTACACCACCGACCCTCAGACGGTGAAGAACACTCTGAATAATTACATGAGTTGGATGCGGTTCGTAGGTCTCGACCTCGGGTACAGCCGCGATCAGCATAGGATTACCGTGGTGCAACTCTCCATGAAGGGCCATGTCCTCGTATACCAGCCTTTTTGCGAGATGGGGGCTGATGGAACAGGTAGACTTTTCTATCTTTTTGTTCCTAAATCATCTGTTTGCACAAGTTATTGCTATATTATTTGTCTGAATTCATTTTCATGCAGGTGGGGCGAAAGGATTAGGTCGCTGTTTCATGACTTTCTCATGAACCAGCAGATAACATTTACTAGTGTTGACATCACGAATGACACTAGACTGCTTGAAAGCCCGACTGTCAATATTAAAATCCCAAAGGAGTGCAGAGTGGACGTCTAGAAAATTTACTGGATCCCAGGGACGAAGGGCAGTAGGACCGGGATGGATGATCTTTCTGCCGAAATCATCGACCCGTGGTACGCTGACATGAAGGGCAAATTTCCAAGATGTTGGTGGAGGCGTTTAGGGCATGATTACTGGGAGGATAAGCCACTTTCTGAACCTAATCTAAAGTACGCTGCAATTGATGGGTATGTTAGCCACGAGCCGTACCGCCAGATTGTACATTTTCATTCCAGGCATCGCACCATTGAACCACCAACAAGGCAAGTTGTTTGCCCCAGATGTCGGAGTGTAGAGGAATCTACAAGCCAGGGTAAGCGACTGAAGGCATCCTAGGATCGGTTGCCTTCTCCAACAGGATGGGATGTAGACTTTTAGTGCATGATTGTTGTGTTTGTATGGGGCTTGTTATGTTTATGAAAACATGTTATTTCAGAAGTACTATGTGTGATAGCTATGTGTGAGCAATTACGAACTGCTATGTATTACCTTTGTCGAACTATAATCTGGGTTTGGTTATGACTGTATCCTTCACTATAACAGAAATTGTGCCCTTTTGTGGACAACGGCATCTAATCTTGTGGATCCCACCTTATGCATGGCACTTCTCGATTCTGCCGCATGTAAAGGGCAAAGACAAAAATTTTAAGTATGAATGTTGAGCATGCAAAAGGGGAAATGTAATTCATACAGGTTAACTACCTAATAGCATAGGGATCATACGAGCTCAGGTCTTACACACAGAATGCTTAGAAAATACATGCGAGATAAAATACAAGCGAGATAAAACTAGGAATGGAATGCGAAACTAGTAGTGGTAAATAGCACACTCACCCACCCGCCAGATCCTGTTGAGCATCTCGTAGCAGACATACGTGTCCCTGGCTGCATACTTGATCGCAACGTAATTTAGGTGCCTCCACTCCTATCGCTCGTGCAGGTGCTTCGGGAACTCGACCTTCATGCCGGCGTACTCGTAGTCGATGATGTCGACAGTGAGTCTAGCCATGCCGGCTTTCCCCGTATCATCATCCAGGTACCTCCACAAACGTTGGAGATCGACGTGATTTGTGACATGAACGAGGAGATCCCGCTCTAGCTTCAGAGTGTCATTATTGATGTCGACGCTGGAAAAGTAGATCTCCCTCATGCGCAGGAACTCGCGAAGCTTCGAGCATACACATTTGGCCATGCATACATGGTATAGGAGGCAGTGGTTGCACATGGACAACTGCAAAAGTGCTGCCCTCTTCCTATCTCCGGTATACTCGAGGTCAAGGCCGATGATGTTGTACCTGTCCATCGGCTCCTGTAGCCACTGCTTGTACATTGCAATGACCTTGTCGACCTCCGCTGACGCATTTGTGTGGACGACCGTCAGCTCGGTGGTGCCATGGGCGGTGACGGTGTACTCGTCGTTGAAGTCGCTCCCATCACCGAACATGCTGTACTCTGCGTCCATGGCATCAACTAATGCAGCGGTGGTAGCCTAGGGTCAGTATCGGTGGCTGGTACTAGGTGTGGCAGTGGAGTGATCTGTTGTGGTGGTATGGCGCGGTGGAGGCGGTGCCTGCGGCGACGTCGATGGTTCTTGTGGTGGCCTTGCGGCGGCGGAAGGAGTTGGGGATTTTCGCACAGTGCTATGTTGTAGAGACGGAAGGCGATGCGTAAAAGGGGGGTGTGCGCATCGCAAATTGTGTTTACCAATATTCTGGTCATACCCAAGCGGAAGCAAGTTTGACCAGGCGAGCACCGTTGGTTTCCAATCCTAGCGATTAATTTCGGCGGTCGTGCCCGGTAGGCGATGGGACGGGTGTGCGACGTGGCTTTTGCGTGGCAGAGACCACCGTCCCGTTGCCGAGCCGTAGCGAGTGCGCGATGCTAACACGATGTAACGTGATAGGACATAAGGAAGTGTACATCTATTTGTGATTATTATTCCCAATAAGTTTAAGAAGTGTGAGCATAGACAGGGACCTAACATCCCTACACCCTGGGCAGCCGCTCAGGCCTATCGATTGCGCAAAGCTTGCAATTTCCTTTCATTAGTTTGGTGATTTTGTCTAGAATTTGCCAAATTGAAGCTTGTTTTCCCATGCTTCTATAAGTTTCTAGGTAGGCCATTGGTGTAAGCATGCACGATCAAGCAACTTTGCAACACACGTGTCAGTGGAAAAGCATGAGGTTTCAATGCACCACATAGTTTAAGGTCTAGAAACGGTAAGAGAATTAAGCATTATTAGTGGCCGGGTTAGCATAGTGATGGGTTGGTCGGCTAGAAGTTGCTAATTCCTAAGTAAGGGGACACCAGGCCAGTCTTGACATACTCCCTCAGGAATTTTCTATGAGCAGCATGCTTAGCCTTGGTCGCCGACTTGTGTTTAGTAGCCGGGCTTTTACCGATGGCAACCGCATGCGGAATCAAGCTGGCAATACTTGGGTTAACTCCTTTCTTACAGAAAGGGAAACTAGCTCCCCAAGTCGAGTGCGAAAAGGGATTCTCCCGCTCTTGAGCTTCTTCATGACATGGTGGCTCTTGTTGTCACTGTTCTCCTTGTCAGAGTCCATCTCACTTGAATCTACCTATAATGTATGAAATGCAAACCGAAATGAGAAAAATAATAAATATATATTCCTCCCACCATCCCAAGTTACTTTCAATACAATAACATATTTATACAAGTTCAATAGTTCATTACGGCTGTCTCCCCATCTTGCTCCTAAATTAATGTGGTTTGTATTCTTGATAACTTATTAATAAATAAATAATGTGGATTCATTCAGAATAGACTAGATCTCTGCATCTACCGGATTGTACGGTGCATCTAATAATTTGGACTAGATTGCTTTTATGAAACGAGGACTAGATTAAACTCGAGCAGAAAATATGAAACATGTAGAAATAGATGTACCTCCGGGTACACGAGCGGATCGTGTTCGTCAAACTCCACGCCCTCATCGCCATCTGGGACTCCGAAGTCGTTGATATGTCCAAAACGTATTTACTTTCCCGAACACTTTTGCTATTGTTTCTTCTCTAATTTGTGTGATTTGGATACAACTAATGCAGACTAACGCTGTTTTCAGCAAAATTGCTTTGGTGTCTCGTTTTTGTGCAGGAAATCAACTTTCAGGAAAAATCCCGGCAAATATCGCAAAACTCCTATTTTACCAAAAGACTCACGGAGCCAGAAGACGAGACGAAGAAGGGCCACGAGGGGCCCACACCACCTGGCCGCGCGGGCTAGGACATGCCGCGCTAGGAGGTGGTGTGGCCGCCTCGGACTCTGCCTCAACCTCTCCTTTCGCGTATATAAGCCCTCTGACCTAAAACAGACGGGGGGTTCGACGTTTTTCTAGATAGAGTTCTGCTGCGTCGCCACCACCAGAAATGGCGATTCGGAACCAGGAACTCCGTTCTAGCACCCTGTCGGGACGGGGAATTGGAGGAGATCATCGCCACCATCATCACCATCGCTTCTCCATCAACCATCCATGATTCCCCCATCCATGAGTGAGTAATCCCCCGTAGTAGGCTATGTGGATGGTAGGGATTGGATGAGATCGTTCATGTAATTGCATCAGATTGTTAGGGCATGGTGCCTAGTATCTATTGTTAGTGCTTTTTGACATTGTTGCAACTTGTTATGCTTAATGCTTGTCACTAGGGCCCGAGTGCCATGATTTCAGATCTGAACATGTTATTGATTCATGAGGATATTATTGTTTATGATCTTACCTACAAGTTGTATGCACACATTATTGTCCGGAACCCGAGGCCCCGAAGTGACAGAAATCGGGATAACTGGAGGGGATGGCTATGATATGAGGATCACGTGTGTTCATGGAGTGTTAATGCTTTGCTCCGGTGCTCTATTAAAAGGAGCACCTTAATTGCCAGTAGATTCCCTTGAGGCCCCGCTGCAACAGGCTGGCAGGACAAAAGATGTTATGCAAGTTCTCATTACAAGCACGTATGACTATATATGGAATACATGCCTATGATTATTTAGTACCTGGATGCTTTATCTTATTTATCTGCAAATGCCATATATCTTGATTGTTACATGAATTGTCTTGTCCATGCAACGCCCGTCCATCCATCCCTGTGTCTACCGCGCTTTAATCCTACTATTAACTGCGATTGTTACTACTGTTTTTTATTTACTACTACTATTACTTTGCTATTGCTACTATAAAACTGTTGCTACTGATAAACTGCTGCGAGCAAGATTGTTTCCAGGCGCAGCTGAATTGACAACTTAGTTGTTAAGGCTTATAAATATTCTTTGGCTCCCCTTGTGTCAAATCAATAAATTGGGTTTTACTTCCCTTAGAGACTATTGCAATCCCCTATACTTGTGGGTCATCAAAACTATTTTCTAGTGCCGTTGCGGGGGACCATAGCTCTATCTATCAAGTTCACTTGGAATCATTATTGTTCACTGCTATCCATTCATCATGGGTAAAACTAGTGATGGAAAAGTTCCTATATTACCATCCACTACAAGGAGAGGTACAGTTCTGAACACCTCTGTTGCTCTTGATTCACCATATGTGATGAGTAAGCTCCTTACACCACCACCACATACACATGCTACACATACTGCTACTTCTGCTGAATCTGAAATTTCTTCTGATACTTATGGTGCTACTTCTACTGTCTTGATAAGAGTGGTTCATTAGGTCCTTTCCTAGATGCTATGATTGCTAGATCTATAGCTGGAAATACTGAAACTCCTAATGAAGATACTACTACACCTATCAATTCACCTAAGTCTAGAGAAAGCTATGATATTGAAGACGGTTATATAGAAATGACTGATAAATTTACTAAAGCATACCAAAACACTCATGGTAGAAGTGCTATTAAGAGTCTTCTTGAGAGACGTACTATAAAACCCAAATTATCTCCTAATGATAAGTTTGCTACATCTCCCATAAACATTAAAGATAAGGATTATGATTTCTCTCTAGATTTATCTTACATAACCATTGTTGAGAAATAACCTTTTCGTGGGACTAAGAGTGAAAGTGTAGTAGCGCATGTGACTGATCTTTCTACCATGAGTGGCCTATTTTCTGATGATATTAAGATGCGCACCTACTTTGTTGCTAAAATTTTCCCTTTTTCACTGAAAGGAGAGGCTAAAGCTTGGTTTAATAATTTACCTCCTGGATCTATTAATATCCCAGATTACTTGATTGATACTTTCTTTCAGAAATATTTCCCTCCTAGTGCTCGACATGCCATTTTGCAGGAATTTTTTGATTTTAAACAAGGAGAAAAGGAGATATTGCCTAAATCATGGGCAAGGTTTTGTGCTTTAATTAACACACAGCTTGTATGTCCAATACCTAAAAATGAGCTTCTTGATATATATTATAATGGGCTAACTGAAGAATCTAGGATACCTGGATAGTTGTGCTGGTTGTGTTTTCAGGAAGATAACTCCCAAAGAAGCTGAGGAATTAATGGCTAAGTTAAGCAAGAATTATGATGACTGGACTTCACCCGAGTCAACAACACCCGAGTCCACTATGCCTGAGCCAACACCAACACCAAAGAAGAGGGGAGTTATTGAACTAAATGATGAAGTGATGAAGGAAGCTAAGAAATGTCTCAAGGAGAAGGGTATTAAATCTGAAGATGTGAAGAATCTACCTCCTATAGAAGAGTTATGTAAGACAATCTCCCACTCATCATGTAGCATCCCAATTTCAGCAACCCTGATTAGTTGTCCAGGATGCAAAAATCAGGGGAACAAAACCTTTTTCTTGTTTAGGGATAAAGTGTTTGCCTGTTGTTTGACTATGTTATGATTATGATTGTGTATTAGAAGATATACCCCTACCTCAACACCAGTTGACAAAAGCTACTTCCCAAAACTGTCTTGGCTTAATTTCCATATTCTCAAATGTTCTAGCATTTCAAAACCTGAGCCAAGAAGCCTTTGCAAACCAACTATTTTAGTAGCTTCTATTTCCCTAAACTATGGAGAGCAACCTATTATAATCTCCTTATGTTTTATAGACAGAGCCTTCAACCATTCTTATCTCTAAGATTTCCAAAACCTTTTATAAATATTTTGAACTCTACTCTTGGTAGATGTACCAAGGAACTTACCTTGTTCAAACTCCAACCTTTCAAAATTTTCCCATCCTTACCTCAAGCTAAGCTTGATGGTAACCCTAGTAGTAGGTTTGCTTTGTTGGTAACATGAGTTGCCTTGATCTGCTACTTGATTTGTCTGCTTAGGAGATAGTATGAGATACTCTAGGAGCTCATCACTAGGATCAAGATACTCTAAAATCACCAAACCCTAAGAAAGAATACAATCTGGACCTAATCTCTAGATACTAGGTGATCATCTAAAACCCTTAACCAGATCAGCTCTGAAGTGATCTAATTCTAGAAGCTTCCAAGTCAATGAAGACCAATATCAAGCATGGATTCCTTCTACTCAATCTACTCTTCAACCTCATCCACTTGATGATGCTTTGGTATCATGCTATCCATCAAAAGCCTTCCCTCTCATAATCTAGTCAAAAACCCTAAATCTGCCAAATTTGGCTAAGTCTGGAAAACTATTTCCAACATCACCTTTCTGAATGCCTCCCTTTCTCAAACTTTGTGAATTTTTGAAAATGCACTTGAACCATATTTTTAACCATCCTAAGGACTACCAAGTTCCACTATTGCCCTTGGTTAGATCATCCTCCAACGCACTTGTTCTTGATGGTTTTGTAGGCAAGAAAATACCTTTTCCTGCAAATCTAGTCAACAAGCCTACTTTGTCAGAAGCTCACACCATCATCCAACCTTCTATGGACCAACTATTTGCATGGTTGTGTTCTAATCATATAGGTCTATCAATATCTACTTCACTGGTTCCAAGTGGATCCTTGTGCTTCTTAAACCCACAAGGTTTTGAAGGCTAGTTGATAATCTGCCTTGGCAGGCTTATTTTATTCAAAATTTGAAATCAAATCCTTGGTGAACTCAAGCAAGATCAAGCTCAAAACTATATAACATGTTGATTTACATCACTTGTCCTACCCATCCATCTATCCCATGCCCCAAGGGAAGATCTGAGCTCCAAGATCCAACAAGGTTTTGGTGGCATGAAAACAATCTTACCCAAGATCCTCAAATCTCTAGTTTTCACCAAAATCAACTTGGATTCTCAAATCCCAAGGTTGCAAATGCTTGTTACACCTTGCCTACACCATCTACCTTGATCATCAAGATTTATCAAATTTTATCCCTATTTATTATGGCTCCAAATCCAATAAATCCCTTTTATGCACAACACCTACAAAACTCCTTTCCCAAAGAGAAGTTTGGTTCTTACCAAAACACTTCCCCAACTCTAAGCAGTTTTGAGGTCCATACATCATACTATATCATCCCACCTCAAAAATAAATATTTTTGAAGACCTTCATTATTTCTTTTTGCCCATTTTCTTAAATGGCAGAAATGGAATAATAATAGTTATAAATACTTTTAAGCCTCAATAAATCTTGGGAAAATTCCCCTAAGTGTGTATTCACATTTGGGACCATCTCACATCAAAAACCAACTATGTCAAATGTAAATTTATCAAATGAGCTTCTAGAAACCACTTCTGCACTTTTTCATTAATTGATCAGTAATGCACCAAAAATAATCTGAAAAATCCCAAATAAATCTTGGAGATATATCTTAAACTTACCCATATAGAAGCACCCTTATCTCTCTTTGGCAAGATCAAAATTCAAGAGTTCCTTCATAATCATCAATTATGGGAAATTTGACCATAACACCCAAACCACTATCTAACTGTCTCAAATCCTTATCAAATCATGCCCAGCACTTCCCCATAGCAACCACACCCACCCCTGGTCATGGTCCACCCTGTAGCACCCTTGCCTTACCTCTTCGAGAGAGAGACTAGAGAGAGAGAAGCCATTTATTGCAAATCTTGTAAAGTGATTGGGCAGCAGCCCCACCCCTCCCTCCTGGATCCTTTCCACGGCACAGCACACCCCACACCCCCTCTCCACCGCCCTCAGCAACCAATGGGGATGCCATGGACCTGCCCCTGCCCTCCATGGACATATCCCACCATACACCCTCCCCCTCGAGTTAAATAGGCCAGGGGCTATCTAGCATGCCTCTGCCCCTCATTTGCATATTCTCACTCCCACCTACCCATCCCCAAGCTCCAGATCCATCCCCAAAGCTCCCCACCTCCATAGAAAAGAGAAAGCTCTCCTTTCGGCCATTCTCCAAAAAGGGTGAATCTACCATCGAACCCTGCCACCTCCTGCCTCTCTCTCTACAGCTAGGTGCTCCCCACACTCAGATCTACTCGCCCATGTTCTCTTTCCCCTGCAGGAACCCCGGAGAAGGCCACCGTCCACCCATGTCCGAACTCCGAAGGAGAACACCTCCCATGAACTAGAAGCTCCCGAGTCACTCCAGGCTCCCTAACGCCACCCCGTGAACCCCCCGCCTTCCTGGTCCTCCCTGGCGCCCGGACACCAGCATGCATGCATCCCTAGGAGTGCCCCGATGGGTACCCGAGCATGCTCCACCAGGGAGATGCGTGAACCTCGCCTCCGCGGCCGAACTGCTCGATGTCGACCGTCTCTGAACTTGCTGTCGCACGCCGCACCTCCTCCGCCACTCCCCTGTCGCCGACAAGCCTCGGGTAAGCCTCACCGTAGCCCTCCCGACCTAGCTAGGATTCGGGTTCTATCTCCTGCAGCCAGAGGAAGAAGACAGAGGAGAGCTGTCCATCGCCACTAAATCCAACGACCCCCATTGCAGGATACCCCTTTAGGACTGTGTGTCACTGACCACTGGGCCACACCCAGCGGGATTCAAACCCGGCCTCCCATGCAGTGCCCCGCCCGGGTGGGACAAATGTTTCCCCTGCGGCCCGTTTCTGCTTAGATCAGGCCCAGTAAGCCCCTATCCCCTTTTTCCTTTATTCTAATTTATAAATCTGTTTATTACCCTTATGGTTTAATTCTAAACAAAAATGAAAAAGAGATGACATGGCCAATAACTATTTTTTTTCATGTTCCTTTATAAATCCTCTAACATGCAGAACCACTTTTGCACCTAAATAATATTCAATTATTTCCCAGTGATTAAATTATGAAAGTATGTCCATCTCAAGAAATAAATCCTTTTGAGAGTTTGGTATAGCCAACTGGAATAAACCAAGTTGCCCCTGGTAGGTATTTAACGTGCCTATCATATGACCCCAGCCCCATACCAAGTGGAGCCTTGGAGTTGCTATAGCAAAATTAGCAAAAGCAGGCCATATCTGACTTTAGGAATTCCTCTAGGCCAAACAAACAGAGGTATTGACCTAATTCCAACTCTATCTGATGTGGTACACTAAGTTCTACCAAAATCCAGGAGATCAAATTTTATTGAGGGTCTTCTTAATTTTTGTGAATTAATGATCTCTGTATAGGGTTATGTCAATAGAAAAATCACTAAAGGAGTTTGACAACTCCAAAAAGAGTGAATCCAATTCCTACAGAAAGGTATTCAATACACCTACCATATGGAATTGGTTTCCTATCAAAAGCTACTATAGATTTAATCTGGTGAAAAAGACAAGTTGCCTATAGAACTGCCTTTCGGAATTTCCTAAGGTCATTTTGGTAAATATTTTGACATGATTCCAACTCTATTTAGATCATTACATAAAACCCTACTTAACCATACAAGGGAACAATTTTTGGAGCTCCAGAACTTTTCTGGTGATTTATCTCCTAAAACTAGAGTTTATTTCACTAGAAAATTATTAAGAAATTAAAGAAAAGTGATAAAATAGTGAAACCACTTTTGTTGGTTTCATATTATCAATATCTATATGTTGGCATCATGTTTTTACAATGGTATCTTATAGAATTAGTCCTTGGTCCAAAACCCTCTCATCCCTAGTTTCTAGACTATGAAACCCATATGGTTTCCTTCAAATGTTCCAAGACATGCTCCCAATCCTTCTAATCCATTTTCTCAACACCACTACTGATTTGTAAAATTGTATTGTCATTTGCTTGCTGTATGGTTTTGATGATTGAATGCCTTGGTTGATTGTGGTCTTGCTTGCTTGCATGTATATTCGGTGACGATGATAGTTGCGCTTGCATTGACGCCGAGAAGAAGAGATCTTGTTATTATTGGTATTGGTATTCTTGGTTATCTAAAGAAGAAGTCCAGGGACATATTACCATATTGCTGATCATCAGGCAAGCCACCTTCTTTCTCATAAGCCTTGTCCTACTATTTTACTTATGCATGTTTTATCTTCTGTTTATTTAAAACTACATTGTTTTGCTATATGTTGATGTATATATGGTAGTGGTTTGGCTCTTCCGAACTATTACACTTTTGTACTATTAAGTACAACCCCCTTGGTGACACCTACTTGTCCCTAGTAGAATAGATGGTGTATTACACCATACCCTTTGGAGACCCCGTTTTAGCCGAAGCAAAAACTAGAGGATGGGAAGACCCCGGAAAAAGTTTTACCAAATGATTTATGATAAAACCTTGGTGAGGTGGGACCTCCCAAGAGATGTTGAGAAAGAAAAAGATTTTGTTTTACAAAATGCTGAAGGAAAGATGGAGGAAAAAGGTTTACAAAAACACACCCGGTTATTTGCAGTTTTGCTAGAACAATTAACCCTGTGCAACCACATTACCCTGGAATGGGATAGGGATGGATTTGATGTTTGTTTATTCTGGTATAAGCTACCTCGCAACAACTACAGGGGATAAAAAACCAGGAGGGTGGGCCTTCTCACGTAAGGGTCCATGTGGGACATCGACCAAGAGAAGGAACGAAGGGTCTGCGAGCCTCCACGCGTTACTATGAGCCCCTCATTGAAAGCGCCCACTGTGTGCAGTGTAAAATGCGCTCCGGTTGGTCCTCGGTACCCGACGTCCCGGTGTTGAGGGGAACAACACTCATACGGTGGCACTTATATTGGAGTGGGCATCCAGAGAGTCTTGATCAGTTACTCGACCCACGATCGGTGTAGATCATGGTAGTGTACCTGAATGGTGTGGGTAAAGTGTACAACCTCTGCAGAGTGTAAATCTATTCGAATAGTCGTGTCTGCGGTCATGGACGGTTGGGAAGGTTGTTGTAGAGCGGTGCTGGTTTTTGATTTCAAAAAGGATTTTGGAAAAGAAATGGCTTTAGAAATGTTTTGACCATGGGATGCTCGTAAAGGAGAAAGGTTTTGACCATGGGATGGTCGGAAGGAGGAGAAAGGAGTTTGGTCGTGGGACGACCTGAAGACGGGAACAAATGGGTACCCCAATTGTCGTGGTGGTGTCACGGCAGATGCCATGTATAGGCTAATTGTGGGGACTAAATGCACTAGGGGAATCCAGGGAGGGATAGTGTGGTGATTCCACACACGGAAGCTTTGTATTTGATTCAAGTTCACAGATTACAAGTGCTCCTCGAGCTGTATTGGGGAGAGGAGGAAGAAGGAACTCTCTTAATCTCGCCACTAGCTAGCCCTCAGAGCAATCTCTCCGAAATCAACCCCCTCTACAGAAGCCCTAACCCTCCTTATATAGGGGTGGCTAGGTCTCCACTTAGGGCAAACGTGGAGGCATATTCCAGGGAATATGCCTCGTCCCAAAATAGCAAACCGACCGGGTCTCTTTTCCCTCGTGTCATCCATCCAGAGGCTACGTGAGCCTCTGCAGCGCCTGCGTCACCCGACATTGGCTTCGTCACCTTTGTCGGCCACGCCTCGGTGGTCCGGCCTCTGTCCGCTTCGCTCCTGCTCCACGTACAGTAGCCACCTTTTGACCAGCAAGATGCCTTCCTTCTCTTACAAGCCTCATATAACCCGGATCCTGCATAGTTGATCCGACCATACCTGTTCCTGCATACAAGTTAGATATATTTTACCGAAATACGGTGTAAGTCGGTTGAGACCAAGTTAGGTGAATGCCCCTGGTCCGGGTTACTCCGTGATCCGGCCTGCCTTGAGGTGACTCGGCCAGCATCTGCTTTGACCTTGGCGTTTATACCCCGGCGTGACCCTACCCAGGGGTATCCCCCCAACATTAGTCCCCGAAGCTGGTGCGGTCTTAGCTGCCTTAGCCGCTGAGGCCACAACAGGTTCAATTTCACTGAGTTTCTTGCTCCCTTTCCGAGTTACCTCCTATCTCGGATTCTATGGGTTTACTATCCCTCCCTTTCCGAGTTACCTCCTATCTCGGATTCTATGGGTTTACTTTCCCTTGGCACATTCCAAGTTTTTACTTGATGGCCGGGTGACCACATACCCATCCGGGTCATTCTTCCTTCTCTTGTACGCTTCCCCACGTGGAGGCTAATCATCACATCGCCTCATTTTAAGGGCCAACCACAGTAACCGCCGCAGTAATTGTCAGTTATCACTGTAGCGCACGTCACATCGTGCCTGCCTCCTTGTTAACTGCATCACAACGTCACGCCATGGGATCTGCTGCGCCCTGTGGCCTTCTGTGTGGCTCGATGTGGATTGGTTGATCGGGGTTGTACACGGCCACACCGTGTGGCACACCCGCACAACACGATCCCACTACCCCCTCGAGGGAGTGGTTAAATAGGGGAGGGGCGCGCCCCTTGGGTCCTTTCCCCACTTCCGTGCCCCTCTGCCCCTTCTTCTTCCTCGTCTTCTCCCGCGACAGTGCCGCCGCCACCGCGTTTGAGTAGCAGCGCCGCCGCCGCACTGATTCCACACGCATCTGCATCGCCGCCGCCGCTGCGCACCTCCTCCGCCACGGGTCCTCATCTATCCAGGCCACTGCCACCCACCGCCGCTAGCGCCAGTGAGGGCAGCGACCTCGAGATGACAGAAGAAGAGCTCATCACCGCCGAGCAGGAGATGGAAGAAGACACTGCGACGGCGGACCGCAGTGCGTGGGCTAGATCCTGGGTCTGCCAGGATGACCTTGATTGGCTCTACCGCACCAGGCGCATCCCCGTGGGCGTCACCGCACGCCTCGCCTCCGTCGAACTTGCCCCCTCACCCAATCCGGGTGAGTTTGTGGTGTTCCTGTCACATTTCCAGCGGGGGTTCGGTTTGGCAGTTAGCGATTTTTTCCATGACTGGTTGAACACCTACGAGCTCCAGCCGCACCACCTTCCTACCAATGCCATCACATCTCTCTCCGCTTTCACCTCCACGATCGAAGGCTATGCCGGATTATGGCCCACAAAGGAGCTATGGATCCGGTTCTTTGGTCTTCGTCGGAATGTAATTCCGAATGTGGATCTAGATCCGGAGGACAAACAGCTCACGCAGTTTGGGGCTACGTCCATTTCTCCCCGGAGGTTCTCCGTCTTCCCCCGAGTTACCGGGCTGGACTCCTGCAAGGGATGAGCCCGGAATTTCTTTTATGTTTGGAACGACGGCACCGAAGACCTGATCCGGCTGCGCCCCTATAGTCCGGGTCCTCCTAACCCGGAGTTGTGGGACGTTATCCCCAAGAAGCCCACAGTCTTGGCCAACCAGGTCAACAAAAGGTTTGTGGAGCTGAAGGAGATCGGGTTGTGCAACGAGGACGCCATGATCACATTCGTCCGCAACCGGATCTCCCCTCTCCAGAAACACACTCATAAAGTGTGCCACATGAGCTGGGGCCGCAACCCCAACCGGACCTCGTATTTCGAGTTGGGCAACACATAGATCTACCGCCGGGTCAAGGCCCTCTTCACCACCCACAAGGACTTCTCATCTGAGTGGACGTGGGGAATTGAACACTATTGCCGAGATAGGCTTCCGCCCGTGGTAAGCTTCTTGCCGCAAACTTTCTCTGAATTAAATCATATGTCGGTCGCTGTTGTATATTTAACTCTATTGTCTTTTCTTTCTCTTAGCAATTCCTTCAGCAAACCATCGAGGATGGCACCGACCCTACCCTCAAATGGGCGCCTGACCAAGATACCTCTAACGAGGAGGAACCGGATCAGGAGATGTTCCTTCCAATGACCAACACGACGAAGCGACCCACCGGTAAACTCTCTTCCATTAGAGATTGACCCGACGATGAAGATGACTCGGATGTTGAGGTGATGGAAGCATTTGACGCTGTCCCCCTTTCTTATGCTTTTCCGGCATCAGCTAACCCCGGTAGGCAGATCCATGAGGACCCTCCCCTTGCCGTGGGTGATCCTGTTCCGGTTGCACCGAAGAAGAAGGGGGGAGCTGGATCAACTTGTTCCGCCGGACCTTCTCAGCCAGCCAAAAGGAGGAAGAAATCCGGGGACAAGACTTCCTCCAAGCCTGCAACCAAGGCCCCAGCACGAAGGGCTCGGAAGCCCAAGGAGCCCCTGACCTCGGATGAGTAAGCCTCTTTTCCCTCTGCCATTTACTTGTTCTTCTATTGTTATAGTTTCTCATCCGACACTGTTTGATTCGGCAGGGCCGCGGTGGAGGTCCCCCAGAGTGGATCTAGCATTGCTTCGCCGCTCCGACACAGCCCTTCTCCCCCTCGTGGCGACGATTCACGCCCACTGAGCCCTATTCCGGAGGGTTCAGCGGCTGCTCTGGGTTCCACCCCACCTCGTCAAGAGGAGGGCAACCTTGGAGCGGGGGAGACTGGCCCAGCCGAGGTAGCAGCATCCACTACTTCGGCTCCGCCGCAACCAGCTACTACCGAGGCTACCTCAGCCCCTTCACAGAAGAAGAAACCAGTACCAGCACCAGCACCAACTCCAGCCCCAGTAGCAACAACCAAAGCAACAGCAGCAGCAACAAAAGCAACAGCAGCAGCGCCAAGCCCCTCCGCCTTGTCTGAGTCTTCTTAGTCTCGGCGAAAAAGTACCCAGGCAGCTCCCAAGGGTAAATCTGCTGCAACCACTTCCTCCTCTCAGCAGCCCAAGGGCAAAAAGGCCCCTGACGCCACCAGGGCAGCGTTCGTCGAGGCTGGACAGCGCACTCTCGCGTCCATGCTTTCTAAGAAGCCTCGAGCACCGAAAGATGCCCCTACCGAGCTAGCTGATGCGCAACAACTTGTTTTGCACACCAGCCCGGCCCTTGCTCAGGTTGAGAGGAGGGAGGCACATGCCAAGGGTTTGGTGGCGCCCCACATGCTCAGCGGCGAGCGATACCCTCCGATCCTGATTGAATTTTTCAACAATTGGAACAAGGCGGACTTCGTCCATAACGATGATCTCCCGGAGAAGTTCGATCCCGCTGAATTTTCTGCGCAGATGAATACTGCTGCCAAGGCCATTAACCTTGCGGGTCGGATGATGGAGGTACGTTACTTCGTATTTTCCTTTAACAAGTTGTAGACATAACTGATATAGCCATTAGTCCCCGAGCCTCCGAGGGAGTAACTTGTTACTCGGCCGGATGCTCCTTAGAAAACTAACGTAGCTCCTTGATAATTTCAAATATGCACACACCTAGAGCCGGGTTAAGTTCCACTTGGCCCGTATCTTGTATACTTCGAATATGCACACCTAGAGCCGGGTTAAGTTCCACTTGGCCCGGATCTTGTATACTTCGAATATGCACACACCTAGAGCCAAGTTAAGTTCCACTTGGCCCGGATTTTGTACACTTCGTTTATGCACACACCTAGAGCCGGGTTAAGTTCCACTTGGCCTGGATTTTGTACACTTCGAATATGCACACACCTAGAGCCGGGTTAAGTTCCACTTGGCCCGGATTTTGTACACTTCGAATATGCACACACCTAGAGCCGGGTTAAGTTCCACTTGGCTCGGATTTTGTACACTTCGAATAGGCACACACCTAGAGCCGGGTTAAGTTCCACTTGGCCCGGATTTTGTACACTTCGAATATGCACACACCTAGAGCCGGGTTAAGTTCCACTTGGCCCGGATTTTGTACACTTCGAATATGTACACACCGAGAGCCGGGTTAAGTTTCACTTGGCCCGGATTTTGTACACTTCGAATATGCACACACCTAGAGCCAGGTTAATTTCCACTTGGCCCGGATTTTGTACACTTCGAATATGCACACACCTAGAGCCGGGTTAAGTTCCACTTGGCCCGGATTTTGTACACTTCGAATATGCATAAGACTAAGCTATCTCTTGGTACTCTTTTTAGGTGACCACCAACCGCCGAAGCGCTGAGTTTCAGCGTCTCCTGGACACTCACAAGATGCTGCGCGCCAAACATAACGCACTTCTCGCTGATCATGACAAGAGGGGTAAGCTTCTTCCTCAGCAATTTTCCATTTTCCTTCATCTTCTTCTGCCAAACTAATTCATCATTCGGTTTTCGCAGCTGGGGTGGAGGCTAAGAATACCCTCATGAGGAGGAGTTTGGACCAGATAAAGGGTAAGTTATTTTTGCTCAACTTCACTATGATTTCTATCTCTTGTTCTCCTTGGATCGACAAACATTCATACCCCGGCTTTGCCGGGTCAACAAACTATTTCAGCATCTCTTGAAGATAGTGTGCCCGTGCCTGATATGATGTTGCATTTTCTCGAACAAGCAGGGCAGCATCAGGCCGAGCTCAAGAAGAAAGATGATGATATTGCCCTCCTCCGAACCAAGGACGATGAGATCTCCAAGCTCAAGGCCGAGATGAAGAAATTGAAAGCACAACACCAATCCGAGCTCTAGGAAGCCGGCCAGGACTATACCAAAGAGCGAGAGCGCCTCAATCTCCAGATTGCCAAGGACCAGGAATTACTCAAGGAGGCCGACATCAAGCTTGAGTCGGCAAATGCTGAGCTTGTGCAACTCTGGGAGAGGCGCGACAACTGCATCATGGAGCTGTCCCGGATTCATAGCCATATCTCTAGTAAGTTCTTTTCCTTCAACCGACATTGGTCTTTCTGGGTCTGCTTCCTTCACTCATTCCTCCTGTGTTATTTTTTCCAGACAAGTTCCCAGAGAGTGATGTTATTGCATCCAAGGCTGTTACCAAGTTCCGTCAGCAAAGGGGTACTCCGTCTGGTCCTGGCTCCATTCCTCTTGACCTCGAACATCTGATAGTCAGCTTGTCCTCCCAAATTGATACCGTGAGGAACTATGGCAAGGATGTTATGGACGTGGTAATCTGAATCTTCAATGCCCTTTGGCCTAAAGAAGATACTCCGGAGAATCTGTCTATTCTTTTTGCAAGGCTTATGGACTGCGAGACTCAGCTCGATCTCTGGAGAGAATCTGCTGGGCGCGCCGGAGCTGAGATCGTTCTCCACTACGTGCTCATGTGGTATGAGAAGATTGACCTCAATCTCCTTGCATGAATGCGCACGGGATCAAAGTGGTCTACTGACCCGGATTGTGTAGCTCGGCGCAAGGCTTGCACTCACAGCTTCATCCAATACGCCCTCGTTCACCAGTGGAACGAGGGACCGAGCTTTCTAGATGCCGCCGATTATGAGAATGCTGAAAATGTTGAAGTTGGCTCGGATGAAGACGAAGAGGACGAGGCTTCGGACATCGAGGAAGGGGAAGATGATGCTGAACTTCCTCCTGCTGCCCCTTGATCGAAAAAACTTTTAAATTCCATCAGATCCCCAGTATGCCGGGTGCAGTTGTATCAAGTGCACAAGTGATATTTTGCTACTAAGTTTTTATGCTGGATTGACTTGGGCGTAGTCCCCGGGTTTCATTTTATCGTTCTTCCAATCTTTTGGCTCAGCTCGCGTCTACCTTGGTTCGGCTTTATGACTTACGAGTCCGATCTTCAAAAATTGTCTTAACAATACTTGGAAACTTTGGGACTAGCTCAAAATAATTCAGCATGATAAATTTAAAGTGCACACAAGGTTAGTTCGAAAAACAGACATGGGCTCGATTAAGTTTTTTTCCTTAGTCGTTTTTCATGTGCTACGCAATTCCGGACTTGTTCTCTTGCTTGCCATGAAGCCAAATCTTGTTGGACAGCAGCAAGTCGAAGAGTTAGGTTCTTGTTGCTCACACAGTACTAATCTGACCTAAGCGGAAGCGACTTATGCCAGCCGACGTATAAATAATAAATATGGAAGACAACTAAACTTACTAAGGCAGTCCCCGAGTTACTGCTCGGGGTGCCAATACTTCATTGATAAGCTCATTGCCGGCATTCATACCGACATATGAGAAGACTCGGATACATACACTTCTTTGCTAAGTGTAGAAAGGACGAAGTAGAGCTACATTCCATGGACGCTTAGATTCCTCGCCGGACCTATCCACCTTGTTCTTTTCCTGTGGCTTTGCATCTATAAGATAATAAGAATCAATGTGCAATGCTTTGCTCACAATGAATGGCCCTTCCCATGGGAGGGATAATTTGTGCATGCCAGCAGTATGTTGTACCAACCGGAGTACTAGATCGCCTTCCCGAAAAACTCGGGGGCTCACTTTCCGGCTATGATAGCGTCAGAGATTTTGCAGATATATGGCGGATCTGGACAATGCCAATTCTCTCGCTTCTTCTAGTAGATCAACATCATTTTGCCGGGCTTCTTGCACTTCGGCTTCTGTGCATTGGGTGACCCTAGGCGAGTCATGCTCTATGTCGGCTGGTAATATACCTTCATCTCCATATACCAGAAAGAATGGCGTATAGCCTGTTGATCGATTCGGAGTTGTTCTTAAACTCCACAGTACTGCTGGTAGTTCTTCTATCTAGCACCCCGCTGATCTTTGCAACGGCTCAATGAGTCGGGGTTTTATCCCAGATAATACTAATCCGTTGGATCTTTTCACTTGTCCGTTCGATGCGGGGTGGGCTACCGAGGCGACGTCCAGCCGGATCTTTTTATCTCGGCAGAATTGTGCAAATGCTCCTTCAGGAAAATTTGTGCCATTATCAGTTATAATACTGTAAGGATAACCGTATCTCAGGATGTTACGGCCGTAGCTCCATCACATTTTCTTATTGGCTTCACTTCAATCCACTTTGTAAACTTGTCTACCATGACCAAAATGTGAGTCATATTTCCCTTTGCTGGTTTAAACGGGCCAACCATATCCAAGCACCATACGGCAAATGGCCATGTAATTGGTATGGTCTTGAGCTCCGACATTGGCATATGTGTTTTTGTCGCATATGTCTGACAGCCATTTCATTTTCTCACCAGATCTTCTACTTGTTCTAAGGCACTTGGCCAGTAAAACCCATGGCGGAAAGCTTTTGCTACCAAGGCTCTGGATGAGGCATGCTGCCCACATTCCCCTTGATGTATATCTCGGAGGATGTCAAGTCCTTCTTCCGGGTCAACACATCGCTGGAGGACATTAGTCACACTCCTTTTGTATAGCTCGGAATTGATGATCGTGTATGCTTTTGCTCTCCGCTGAGTTTGCCTGGCACTACTAGAAAATAGCTAATCCGTGGCGCACCTGTTTTTGATCATCTGTGGCGCACTAGGGGTGCGCCACGAGGCGCGCGCTACGGGTAAAAGTTAGCCGTGGCGCACTAGGTGGTGCGCCACGAGTATGAAAAGTTAGCTGTGGCGCACTAGGTGGTGCACCACGAGTATGAAAAGTTAGCCGTAGCGCACTAGGTGTTGTGTGCCACGGGTACGATTTCAAATTTCAAAAAAAAGCGGGATTTGATCTAGATCTAGATCTATATCAACCCGCCGGCTCCGTCGTCGTCGTCGGAGGGTGCAGTCGGAGGAGGCCACGGTCAGAGTATGGTGGAGGAGATTGCGGCCGGAGGTGCACGGGGCAGGGCGCCGTCAGAGGATGGTCGGGGAGGGTGTAGCTGGAGGTGGTCAGAGGAGGGTGCCGTTGGAGGATGGTCGGGGGGTGGAGGAGTGAGGAGAAGAAGAAGGTAGGAGAGGTGGAGGAGTGAGGAGAAGAAGAAGAAGGTAGGAGAGGTGGAGGAGAAGGAGAAGGTGGAGAAGGGAGGAGAAGTGGAGAAGGAGAAGTGGAAGTGGAGGAGATAAGGGGTGGGTGGGGAAGATATATATGGAGGGTTAGGTGGTCAGGTGGTGATTCGAATTTTGAATCCCGCCCAACTTACTCGTGGCGCACTAGGGGTGGTGCGCTAAAAGTAAGTGGAGTCCATTTTTTATGCAGGAAAAAACGATCTATTGATCATAACTTTTTACTCTTTTCGAATTTTGAAAATCTAAAAAATCGCCAAACGACCAAAGGTTGTTGCGAGCGGATGCGAAATCTCGTTCTCGAAATTCATGTTTGTTAATTTTCCTTTAAACTAGACCACATTACCTACATACATGTGAAAGGATTTTATTTTTTGAACTGTTTATCATTTTATTTTATTTTTTGCAAGGCTAAAAAGGTGATCCACGGGGAGGGGGGAGGGAGGGGTTGGTGCAGGAAACTTACCTATGGCGCACTAGGCTAGGGTGCCCTATGGGTAAGTTTGCCCAGCTACACAGCAGGCCGCAACCCACATACCCGTAGCGCACTATGTCAGAGTGCGCTATAACTAATTTTCACACCCGTAGCGCACCGCGCGCAGGTGCGCTACGGCTAGGTTGTCTGCGGCCACCTGTGCCCTGGCCCACAAGTAGCCGTGACGCACCACCCCCATGTGCGCCACGCTTACGGCAGTTAGCCATAGGGCACCTGTAGGCAGTGCGCCACGCCTATTTTACCCGTGGCGCACCACTAGCACGTGCCCCACGGATGTGTGGATTACCTATAGCCGTTTTCCTAGTAGTGTGGATAGTACCTCCTCAGTGGGTAAAGTTCCATCTTTCAGGAATTGAAATATGGGTGAAGCCCAAGCTGGTACAGCTCGCACTGGGAACACTTCCTCATCAATTTCCATCTGATCCACCGGCATAACTTCAACCGGATCGGGCTAAACAGTCCCCGGGTCTTGCGAAGCAGTCCCCGGGTTTGCCAAGGCAGTTCTCGGGTTCTGCGAAGCGCTCCCCTCATCAATGTTCATGGGTACGGCTTCGGATTCTGTATCCTCTGGGACGTAGATTGAGTCGGTTTCTGGGGACGGTATGATAGATGGTTTTCTGAGGTGTTCCAATGCTACACCCGGTGGAATTGCTTGTCGGGTTGATCCGAGCTTCGACAGTACATCGGCAGCCTCATTTTCCACCCGAGGTACATGGTGAAATTCACATCCCTCAAAGTAACCAGATATCTTCTGCACATGAAATCTGTACAATGCCATATTAGGATCAAGAGCATCCTAGAGCCCTGAAACTTGTTGAACTACCAAGTCTGAATCGCCAAAGCATTGGATCCGACGTATTCTGATTTCTTTTGCTACTTTGAGCCCATGCACAAGTGCCTCATATTCGGCGACATTGTTCGATGCTGTGAAATGGATCTGCAGTACATACTTCAGCTGGTCCTTTTTTGGCGAGGTGAGCACAACTCCGGCGCCTAGCCCAGTTTTTGTTTTTGACCCGTCAAAGTGCATTCTCCAATAATTCGGATCTGGTAGCGGTGGTTCATATTGCACCTCGGCCCTGTCCACAAAAAAGTCGGCCACAGCCTAAGACTTGATTGCTTCTCTTCTGTCATATTGTGGTGCATAAGGAGCTAGTTCAATTGCCCATTTTGCAATTCTACCACTTGCATCCTTGTTGCTCATTATCTCTAATATGGGAGCTTCACATATTACCTTGATGGGGTGCTCCTCAAAATAATGTTTCAGTTTCTTTGCCGACATGTACACCCCATACGCCACTTTCTGATATTCATTTTTTGACTTTCCTGGAACCAAAAACAGGCAGCTGGCACTGTGGCTCTTGTTAATAGGTTAGTCCAAGAAATCATATGAAAAGTACTCCAAAGTGTGGACAAAACACAAGAATGTGGATAAAACCAAGCATGGAACATCAAAAATTATAGATACATTTGCAATGTATCAACATCCCCAAGCTTAACTCCTGCTCGTCCTCGAGTAGGTAAGTGATAAAAAGAAAGAATAATTTTTGAGGTGACATGCACCATCAAAGACTTGATCAAAGTATTTGTAAAACATTCAAGGCGGGGATCATAGTACTTCAATCATAACATGAAAGACAAAGTTCTAGCAATAAGACAAAAGAAACTATGATGCAACATGAAAAGGCACAAACAAAAGATTCATGAATAACAATGCTTTGCAAGACATTTGTTTGTTTCACATAAAGAAAACATAGCATAATGGTATTCAGCTTGTCCCTCATAGAGTAGCAAATATAAATGCATAGGACACCTTCAAAGTTCATAAGAGTGAGTAGATACAAATAGTTTAAAACAAGCAATATCAAGTTATGCATCAATCAACTAGTCTTGGGACAATGCACATAGAACTAAGAATGGCCACTATGCTCTCAAAGTAGGTGCATAAAGGTAGAAGGTGGAGACTCAATATATAATGGTGGAAGAAAGGCCTTCATAGAAGGAAGTAGGGATTCAAGTCTCATAAAGAGCTTCCAAAAATTATGGTACTTATAGCTTTAAGCTCTCATTGCCCCTATCATAAGCATCTTGAAGGTGATTAAGGTTAAAGTGACACAACTAAGGGGATATGCTTGACAAGTTATAAACTGAAATCTCATGCCCCTTACTTACGAAGACCGAACCTCATGCTACTCAACTTTAGTCACGAGTAAGCTCTTGTCATTGTAAGTACATATGTATCATAAAGAACCGCCAACGGGGTACCCCTTGCACATGATACCGGAGCTATCCCATAATCAAAATGACAAGGCAAGCAGATAATGAACATCACAGTGATCTTTTTATTTGCTATTTGCATAGGTTTTTATTGAGGATGCTTCATAGAGTGATCATTATGGTGATGTTGCAAGTTTCCACCATGATTAGGCATGGCTTAGGCTAGCGGCCCAGGCGTTTCTCTAACACACATACAAACTCCATGATCTTACAAGTTCCACTTTTATTTCACATCGTCGGGATCCATAAGCAAAAGAACATGATATCAACGGGGTACAAAGTACAAGTGCAATGTTGAAAGCGTTCCCCATGATACACGGTTCTGCTAATTCCCAACAAATAAGTGCAAGCATATACAACATAGACGACACAATGGTTCAAG
The DNA here is from genome assembly GCA_910589775.1 of Avena eriantha. NCBI lineage: Eukaryota > Viridiplantae > Streptophyta > Magnoliopsida > Poales > Poaceae > Avena > Avena eriantha. The sequence continues at coordinate 35,283,938 of OU342743.1, read as the reverse complement.
TTTATTAAGGGCAAGAAAAGTAAAGTGTGCCATCCAGTTTGTGAGAGCTTTAATCACCAGTTTTCTCATAACAAGTTTAATTTGGAAGGTAAAAAAAAGCATGAATATACTTGGAATAGGATAAGCTAGTAGGTAGATATGGTGGACTCTTTGGAATAACTTGGTTTAGGGAGTTGGATGCATGAGTGGAACTCATACTTGGTTGTGGAGGCTAGCAAAAGACTGGGAGCGACAAACTAAGAGAGCAATAATGGCCATAATCATGCAGAGCGACAAAACATCATTGATCAAAGAATAAAGTGATAATACAAGTTGAAAACTAAAGGATCATAAAGTCTAATGGTGACTTGAGATAGTCATAACATGGTGTGAGCATGTGCCAAGTCAACCCAAATAAAGCATCAAAGGAGAATACCACTATACTATGCTTTAATACGCTAAAACAACGCATGATTTATCCAAGGCACATTAAGCAATCTCAATTGTTTATAACAAGTCATGCTACAGCAAAGAATACTAAGCATAAAGCCAAAACAATATCAAGCATGGCATGACAAAGCATAGGCCACAGTCAAAAACAAGCTCTTTTTACCACATAAGTATGAACTTTCCTACTCTTTTCCAAACCAAACCAAACTATTTGCAAACCAATGTATGAAAGAGGGGGTCCAACCAATTTATTCAGCAAACTAAGAAAACCAAAGCAAACAAAAAACCAAAACAAAAACAAAAAAGAAGACGCTCCAAGAACAACACAACTGTGCATGAAACAATAAAAATGAAGCGTTTGGAAGAAACCTGGGATTTTTATTGATGAAGAAGGGGATGCCTTGGGCACCCCAAGCTTTAACGCTTGTACTTCTTGGATATTTCTTGGGGTGACACGCGTGGCATCCCCAAGCTTGATCTTTAGTCTATCCTTCATCTCATTACTCATTCCTTCCATACACCTGAAATTTTTCCTTCATACAAAACTTCACACAATCTTTATTAGCAACATTAGTGCTCTCAAGATAAATAAGTCTTAAGGTTCAGTTCTAACACCAAATAAACTTCCATTAGAACACTAGCTACTGTAGCACTTCCCTCAAAAAGCTCGATTCCCCAAAAGAACTCAAAAAGGAACGAACAAGAAGCAAATGCAGAAAATGGCAGAAATCTGTCAAAACAGACCACCAGGTAAAGACGAATTTTTTCGAAGACCTTTTGTTGCTCAAATAAAAAAGTGTTGAACTAACGAAAGTTAGATAACAACCTGGGTCAGAAGCACAAAAATTCACGCCTCAAAAAGACGTTCAGAGATTTTACACGAACTTTTATGGTGAAGCACAGAAATCTGTTTCGGGACAACAACTTTCCCAATCATTACTTCTCTATCATTAGAGGTTACTCTTGGCACAAAAATCAAATAAAAAGGATAAGGAGTGGTTATTACTGAAGTAATAACTTCCAAGACTCATCTAAAACTTTTGGGTTATCTCCCAATAAGTAACTTTCTTTAACGCCTTTAAGTTAGGCATAAGAACCAAAGAAAGTATCAAGTGTTCTCAAATGAAGAAGCATGAAGACCAAATTTTGTTTTCATAGGAGAAGCAAAAGAAATATTCCCTCTCTTATTAGGGAATTGTTCTATAACTTTCTTGAGTGGGAGTTGATATTTAATGGTGCCTTCTTTCATATCAATAATGGCACCAACGGTTCTAAGAAAAGGTCTTCCCAAAGTAATAGGACAAGAAGCATTGCATTCAACATCCAAAACATAGAAATCAACGGGGACATAAGAATTGTTAACCATAATAAGAACATCATTAAGACTCCCCATGAGTTTCTTTTTAGCATTATCATCAAGTGGGACATTCAAATAACAATCTTCAAGTGGAGGCAAATCAAGCATATCATAAATCCTTCTAGGCATAATAGAAACACTACTATCAAGATCACATAAAGCTTTGAAGTCAAAGTCACTCACTTTAATATTAATGATGGGTTCCCAACCATCTTCTTGTTTTATAGGAATAGAAGCTTTATGTTTCATCTTGTCTTCTTTAATCTTTATGAGAGCATCAGTAATGTGTTTTGTAAAGGCCATGTTCATAGCACTAGCATTAGGACTTTTAGCAAGCTTTTGTAGGAACTTAATAACTTCAGAGATATTGTAACCATCAAGATCAAAATCAAATTTATCATCTAAAGTAGCAGAACTATTACTAACCTCAACACTAGTGGTAGTGATAGTAGAAACACTAATGTTTCTAGCAATTTCATCTTCGCTTTCCCACTTAGCATGTAATTCCGCTAATAGTCTAACATTTTCATCAATTCTTACTTGTATAGCATTAGTAGCTGCAAAGGGATTATCATTAGTTTCAGGTTTAGCAGCCATTTTATTTAAAGAAGATTGAGCTTCATCCAAAGATGCTATATTTCTTTCAGCATTAGAGAGTTTTTCCTCAATAGTTTTATTGAAAGCAGTTTGTTTACTAATAAAGTCTTTAAGCATAACTTCAAGTTCAGAGGGTGCACTCCTATTATTGTTGTAGGAATTTCCATAAGCATTACCATTGTTGGGAGGATATGGCTTATAATTGTTGTTACCAAAATTGTTCCTATAAGCATTATTGCCAAAATTGTTATTTCTTATGAAGTTCACATCAACTTGCTCTTCTTGAGCAACCAAAGAGGCTAAAGGAACATTATTTGGATCAATATGGGCTTTCCCATTAACAAGCATAGACATAGTAATATCAATCTTATCACTCAAGGAGGAGGTTTCCTCAACATAATTTACCTTCCTACCTTGTGGAGCTCTCTCAGTATGCCATTCAGAATAGTTAACCATCATATTATCCAAAAGCTTTGTTGCAGCACCCAAAGTGATGGTCATAAAGGTACCTCCAGCAGTAGAGTCCAATAGGTTCCTTGAAGAATAGTTCAATCCTGCATAAAAAGTTTGGATGATCATCCAAGCAGTCAGTCCATGAGTGGGACAATTCTTGACCAAAGATTTCATTCTTTCCCAAGCTTGAGCAACATGTTCATTATCAGATTGTTTAAACTTCATTATTTCACTTCTCATAGATATAATCTTAGCAGGAGGATAGTATTTTCCTATGAAAGCATCTTTGCATTTAGTCCAAGAATCAATACTATTCCTAGTTAAGGAATTCAACCATTCTTTAGCTTTTCCTCTCAAAGAGAAAGGAAACAATTTCAGCTTAATAATATCTCCATCTACATTCCTATGCTTTTGCATCTCACAAAGTTCAACAAAGTTATATAGATGGGCAGCAGCATCTTCATTACCAATACCAGAAAATTGTTCTCTCATAACAAGATTGAGTAAAGCAGTTTTTATCTCAAAGAAAGTATCTTCAGGCACAGGTGGAGCAATAGGTGTGCTCATAAAATCATTGTTGTTGGTGCTAGTGAAGTCACACAACTTAGTGTTTTCAAGAGTAGTCATTTTTTGTGTGTTTTCAAATAAGAAAGCAAACATGTAAAACTATTTTTTGTGTGTTTTTGATAACAAAACAACAAACAAAACAAAACGAAACTAAGCAAAACAAAAATAATAAAATAAAGAGATTGGTTATGAGGGACTCCCCTTGTAAAGATGTCCTTGACTCCCCGGCAACGGCGCCAGAAAATATGCTCGATGGCCCAAATTATATCGAGCTCGTTGGGGAATCCCAAGAGGAAGGTATGATGAGCACAGCAGCAAGTTTTCCCTCAGTATGAAACCAAGGTTATCAATCCAGCAAGAGCAAGGAAACACCCCAAAGGTGTAGCTAGCTGAACGTTGGTAGGGCGCACTACCGGTGCCAGCAGCAACGTGGAGACCTGCACAACACAACCACATAACTCTGTCCCCAACTTGCGATGAGGTTGTCAATCTCACCTGTTTTGCTGAAAACAAAGGATTAAACGTATCGAATGGAAGGAAGTAGTAGTTTGCAGAAAGTAAACACAAAGCAATAAACAGTTTGTAGATTGTATGTAAAAGAAAGGACCGGGGTCCATAGTTCACTAGAGGTGGCTCTCCTTAAGATAGATAACATGTTGGGTGAACAAACTTCAGCGGGGCAATTGACAAACATCGAGAAAGCATACAAGCATATACTAATCATCTTAACTCCTTTGGAACTTGATTGGGCATTACAACATTATACATAGACCGCCATCCAACTACATCTATGACTAATAATCCACCTTCAGGTTATCATCTGAACCCCCTCCAGTATTAAGTTGCAAGCAACAGATTATTGCTTTATGAATTGCGTGTAATGTAAACAATACGATTGTTCTATGAACAAAGGATTGTTGTTTTCTCCCTAGTAGCAACAACACATCTAGTACCTTAGAGATTTCTGTCACTTCCCCAGATTACCAGAGGCATGAACCCACTATCGAGCATAAATACTAACTCTTGGAGTTGCTAGCATCTACTTGGCCAAGATAGGTACTAACAACGGAAAGCATGCAAGATCACAAATAGCCTAGTGTAATTTGTGGAAGGCCTATTTCTCCATTTTTCTTTCTTGAATTTTTTGTAAACTACGCTAGGAACTAATTCAATTATACAACTTCTCTCTCGGTAATTACCAAAAAATGAAAAAAAATTGGTCGCTTAGAGAATTGGACAATTACGAATTCGAGTTGCAACAGTGCAACTCTGCTGCTTCCCACCTTTGCAAATGAGTGACTCAAGTCTTACTTTTTGTGGGAGAGTGACTCGGTCATTACCAATCAATCTCATCCTACTCCATATGCTCATGGGTAGTTACGTTGGTGAGCCAAAACTACCAACGAAGGATCCCCGTACAAGATGAGGAGAGGGTGCTGCCCCTTCGTGTGTTCACGTTCACAGCCTTGCTCGTGTTCCCTGTTGTGCTTGACGAACCATGGAAATAGCCTCTTCAAATCTATGATCTTCAAAGCTTGAATCAATGTTTTACAACGAAAATGGAGGGTAGGCTAGAGCCTGGCGAAGCCCACCTGGTAGAATCGCCCCTGCCACCATCGACCATTGGCCAGTATCGAGGGGAGGGGTGCCAATGCATTGATCATGCACGATAAAAATCATTTTGCATGACCAACCAGAGCCCATAGAGATATCTAGGCATCGATCATGCACGACACCACTCATTCTGCATGAAAAGAATTGACTACATCTAGTTTGGAAAAAAACTAGAGTATGCATGCCTAATTTTCACTTGAAAATGAAGTGTGTGTTAATTTTCTCCCCAAAACTGCATAAAATATCATGCAAAGTAGTAAGTTGGAATTTGATCATGTTGTTCACTTAGCGTTTCTAAAAGTTCCAAGGAAGAAAACGCAAGTTGGCATTTGATCTCATTTTACTCAAACCAGAGAATAGAAATAAAAAGTAGTAAAGATATATGAGATATATTGGATTCACTAGATGTATATGAGAGATATTGGAGGGGTTCTTGATCATAGAGTCTTAAAGAATGTAATCCATTGAAATATAAGCCACTACTCCTATGATTTGATATAATCAATCGAATCTAGGGATCCCTTGAATCTAAGAGGCGAAAGTTGAACTTTAAGATTTATATATGGAAACATAAGAAGATGATTAATAATGGGTGAGTAAGAAGTAAGTTTATCATGTCAAGCACATGATTGTGACAAGTAGAGAATGGGTTTAGTATATCCAAGAAAGGAAATCCTGACAAGACACCTAGCCTCATGCATATACCCAGCCTCAAGTCTTTCACTGAAACTAGCAAGGTATAAGTTGAGGCAGTACAAATCTTTATGTCTCATCCATATACCAAAATCTTGATATTATATATTCCACACTCAACTCCATCCAATAGGTAAGTGAACAATAGTTACATAATTAGACAACACATTAGCAATAAGTTTTTTAACCCTTTTTATATTATGCAAAATACACATGGGATTATTTTTGCACCACCCTTTGGTCTTATTTTTGTTCCTATATTTTTGTTGCAAGAGCGATCGAGGGTGGTGCATGGCTTGAATTTTTGTTGAGTAATTGTACACTCAAATTCAAATCATTTAGGGTGGTACACGACTTGAATTTTTTTCCAATATTTTTGTTGAGTAATTGTCATACAAATTCAATTGGACATTTGTTTATCGAGTTAGTGTCTCGGTGGAAAACTACTTATTTTGTGCCATGGAGGTGGCCATGATCGAAAGAGATAGAGATAAGGGTGGTCCACTCTCCACGATCCTCCGACACACTGATGTCTACACACGCTTCTATTCTTGTAGACAGTGTTGGGCCTCCAAGTGCAGAGGTTTGTAGAACTCAGCAAGTTTCCCTTAAGTGGATCACCCAAGGTTTATCGAACTCAGGGAGGAAGTGGTCAAAGGTATCCCTCTCAAGCAACCCTACAATCAAGATACAAGAAGTCTCTTGTGTCCCCAACACACCCAATACACTTGTCAGGTGTATAGGTGCAGTAGTTCGGTGAAGAGATAGTGAAATACAAGTAATATGGATGATTATAAGTGGTAATTGCAATCGTAAATAAGAGTGGCAGCAAGCAAACATGTAACATGACTGATTGTAAATGGTGTTTCAATGCTTAGAAACAAGGCCTAGGGATCATACTTTCGCTAGTGGACACTCTCATATAAATATCTTCTCTTCATTATGCTACCCTGAACTACTCTCTGGTTGGACGATGTAGGGGGCTATAACAGTGATACGTCCATTTTGCATCACTATTCTATATCATAATTTACTGTTATTCATTGATATATTTCATATTAAGAGATGATACTTATGTTATTTCATCTGTTTTTGCATGGTTGATGACTTTTGGAGCATGAACCGTAGCAGTCAGGATTCTGATGGAAAAGGGCTGTTTGGAGGCGAAATTCGCGAAGATCATAAAATCTGGGAAAATCCATGGAAAATTCTATTTTACCAGAAGACGAAGATTTCCTGAAGGGGAGTGGAGATGGGCCACAGGGGGTCCACCCCACCCCCTGGCGCGGGCGGCTCTAGGCCGTGCCAGCAGGTGGTGTGGCCACCCTGGCCCACTCCAGGCTTTCCCCTCTGGCGTATATTATCCCCACGAAACCCTAATACCGGGGGGAGCGACCACAGAAATATTCCACCGCCTCTACGGGGTGGAAAACTACAGAGAGAGAAAGATCTCTCCGGCAGACAGAATTCTGCCGGGGGAATTCCTTCCCGGAGAGGGGAGATCGTCGCCATCAACACCACCATCAAGCTGGACTTCATTGGGATCATCATCATCATGACCACCATCATGTCCACCAGCACCATCATCACCACTCCATACCACTGCAACAATCGAGTTGAATCTTGCATAGTTCTTAGGGGAAACTTTATCCGTGTTGATTTCTCCTTGTAGTTGATGCTATTGAGTGAACCATTGAATTATCGTTTATGTTCAGATTGTTGCATATCATTATATCATCTCTGATCTTGATCCATATGATGTCTTGTGAGTAGTTCTTTTAGTTCTTGAGAACATGGGAGAAGTCATGTTGTTAGTAGTGGAATTATGTTGAGAAAGATTCAATAGTTTGATATTTAAATTGTGTATTTCTTCTAGTGGTGTCATGTGAATGTCGACTACATGACACTTCACCTATATGGGCCTAGGGGAATGCATTGTGTATTTGGATACTAATCGTAGGGGTTTCCGGAGTGACAGAAACCTGAACCCCCGTTAGGAAACCTTTGCACAAGGGATGTCAGTGTCTTAGAGTTTAAAGCTGTGGTTAGGTTTCTACCTTAATTACTTTCTTGTACTTGCGGATGCTTGCAAGGGGTATAATCACAAGTATGTATTAGTCCAAGGAAGGTCGGTACATTAGCACAAGTTCACCCACACAACACCTAGCAAACTAAAGAAGATTAATCAACTATATGAAGCAAAAGCACTTGACGATATTCCCGTGTGTCCTCGAGAACGTTTGGTCATCTTAAGTAATACAACCGTCTTGTCCTTTGCTAAAGAAAGGATTGGGCCACTTGCTGAATTTATTATTACTGTCTTTTATTTACTCGTACTTTATTTATCTGCATTATCAAAAACCCCTAAAAATCCGTTTGTTAAGTATTTAGAAAGAATTCCTGCTCCAAGCCACTCGTCAACACCTTTTGCTCCTCGTTGGGTTCTACACTCTTACTTATCGAAAATACTGCGATACACCCCCTATACTTGTGGGTCATCAAGACTATTTTCTGGCGCTGTTGCCAGGGAGTGAAGCACTATTGGAGAGTGGAACTGGTAAAGGAAACTTCTACTGTGAGTATTGTTTACTTTTGTTAGTTGCTTTATTTCAATATGGATAATTCGCTGAGTTTCTTATTTCGTAATGCTACTACCACTACTAAGGTAGTAGATGAACCACCACTTGCTGAGAATGATACTTTTAAAATACCTACAAGAATTACTGATCGTGTTATGGATAACTATTATGTTGGAGATGGAACTGTCCATCCCGGTGACCATTTGCTCTTTATACACGAATTATGCGGGTTATTCAAGTGTGTAGGTATTACAATAGATCAAGTCAAGAAGAAGTTATTCTCATTATCACCGAAAGGAAGAGCTAAGGAATGGTATAAGCTGCTAAAGAATGGTCAAGCTCTTGAATGGGAGGAAATAGTGCCTCTCTTTTATTCAAAATTTTATCCTCCTAGTGAGATTCATAAAGATCAGAATGAAATATACAACTTTTGGCCTATTGATGGAGAGACTACAACTCAAGCTTGGGGGAGATTGAAGTTATTAATGCTCAAATGTCCTATTCATTAGCTCCCTCACAATATTATTATCAATAACTTTTATGCAAGGCTTTCTCTTCATGATAAGGATTTATTGGATGCCTCTTGTGCTGGATCATTTACACGCATGGAAGAAGAAGCTAAATGGGATCTTCTAGACCGTATTCAAGAGAATGCTGAAGCATGGGAGAATGACAAAGGAAGAAAGTCAGGTATACATTATGATTATGAATGCATTGAATCTTTTATGGGAACTGATGACTTTCAGAATATTAAAAATGCTTATGGTTTAGACTCTCAAGCTATTGCAGCTTATTTTAAGGCTTTTGCTTCCTATATTGAAGTTCCTAAAAAGAAGTGGAATAAGTATCATGCACCTTATAAAGACACCGTTAGTAGTGTTCCTGCAAGAAATACTGAAGTTTATACTACTAATCATGTTTTACCTAAACCTTACATTGAGAAAATACCTTTCCCGGTTAAAGTAAAGGAACATTCTATGATAGCTAGTATGGTTAATGAAAGTACAAATAAAGCTGGTGAACCTGATAAACAAATGGATGAACCTATAATAGCAAATATGAAAGACCTTGTCACTAAATATGTAGAAGAGGGACACACTATCCTTTGTAAGGATATCCCTAATATTGTTTCACAAAGTAGTGTTATGAGAGCTAGTGTCCCTGTGTTTTCTGTTAGAATAAGTGATCATTGCTACAATGGTTCATGTGATAGTTATATCGTTAAATTTATGCATGATACTGAAAATTATTATGAGAGGGGGAAGACTTTTCTAATGCATCTAAATAATATTAAGTTTCCTCGCTTTATGCTGAAAGTCTTTATGTTACACTTGTTTTGCCTTCCTATGCAGCAATCCCTGGCTTCAACAATTTGTTTGCTTAAAAAATTCCTTGCATAGGAAGTGGGTTAGACTTAAACATGTGTATTTTTGCTTCTTGATGCTCTCTTTTACTTCAATTCATATTCTTATGTGAGCTTCATTGAAATTATCATGCCCATCTTAATGGCTAAAAAGAAAGAGCTTTTTGGGAGACAACCCAATTTAGTTGTGCTTTTAGTTGTTTTTGTTGATTTCAGTCTTGGAAGTTATTACTTCGGTAGTAACCTCTCCTTATCCTTTTTGTTTGGTTTTTGTGTCAAGATCAACCTCTAATGAGAGAGAAGTAAGATTTGGGGAAGTTGCTGTCCCAAAACAGATTTTTGTGTTTCACTATAAAAATTCGTGAGAGATCTCTGTACGTTGGATTGAGCTGTAATTTTATGTGCTTCTGACCCAGGTTGTTATTTAACTTTCTTTAGTTTTGCACTTCTTGATTTGAGGAACAGAAGATTTTCGAAAAAATTGATCTTTACCTGCTGGTCTGTTTTGACAGATTTTTGCCACTCTTGCATTTGCCTCTTAAATCGATTTCCTTTATTTTGAATTCTTTTTGGGTTTTCGGAAGGAGTCACTACAGTATCTTAGGTTTTGATGGATTTCAGTTGAAATTGGACTTAAAAGGTTTATTACCTCGCTTACACTAATATTGGTAATGAGAATTGTGTAAAGTTTTGTGTGAAAGAAATTTCCAAGTTATTGGAGAAAATGGTGTAATAAGAAAGTGAAAGGTTTCATGACTCGAGCAATATGTGTGTGAAGATGAAGATATTGATATTATTCAAGAGGTGACTCTGGAATAATCTACTAAATACCAAGTTCAGAGACCTGCAGAGTCCGTTTTCGAATAGGTAACAGTTCTGGTAAGAAATGTTTCGCGAAAATTCTGTCCAATTATATTTTTGCTGTTTTTATCCAACAAGGAAAGCAACAAAGCAAAAGAGGGACATAAACGGAGCCAGGGTGTCTCACACCACCCCCTGGCGTGGGCCCCCCTGGCCGCGCCAGCAGGTCGTGTGGCCACCTCGGACTCCATCTCCGACCCGTTTTCTTCCAGTACCTTCCTTATGTTGTAAAAATTCATAATATATAATCCCCCGGATCCCCCGAGGTTCGTATATTGTGTTATCATCATGTTTTCGTTTTGATCTATTTCTAACAGGTAAATCTCAGTTTTGGAGTCACAGTGTCCTCCTCTGGATCATCTAAGGAAGATCCCTCCATGGATATCATCAACCTGTACATGCGTGAGTTGAAGATTCATCCCAAGGAGTTGTTCCTTGAAGATGGGGAGGTACAGATAAAAGAGGTTCATGGCCCTAAAGGTGAAGGAAGTCTGGAGGACAAGATGGAAGCACTGGAGCAAGAAGTCTTTAGGTACAAGAAGATGGCGGAACGCGAAGTGGATATCATCCATCAGATTTGTTCTGAACTCATCGCCGAGCACCAAAAGGAGACTGCTGAGCTTAGGGATGAAATCCTCTCGCTCCATCGAACGAACAACCAACTGCAAGCACAGCTCTATGATGTGAAAAATCAAAACTATGAGTATGAGGTTAGGTTTAAACGCATAAGTGCTGTTGCTAGTTTCAGGATGATGGAGACCAGGATGTCTTTTGTTGATGGGGAGTCCTTACCTTGGAAGTTGGACGATGATGAGAGAACACCACCACCACTGAAAGAGTAATTCGCCATCAGGTTTTGGCATCCCCTTGGTTTGTTCCAAGCTTGGGGGAGTGCCGCGGTATCACATCACTATCTTCTATCTTTTTACCTTTTTAGGAGAGTCATATCATGAATAGAGATGTTATCATGTAGGATGGTTTGCATTATGGAAGTGTCCCCCCTCTCGTTAGATATCTATGTATCCCTTGGTGTGAGTTGTCGTTATGGAATATTAATGAGAAGTTCTTTCATTTACTCTTTTGCATATCGTATATTAGTTTTAAATTCATGTTATATGATTGATCTTGTTGTTAGTATTGGTATCACTTTGGGATCATTGAGTTAATTTAGTTGCTTTTGGCAAACTTGGCTCGGTCAGTAGCAACACTATTTTTGAGAATTGAATGAAAAAGATAAAAATTACCCTAAAGAATTATAATTTCATCATCTTTCTTTCTTGATTTGCTCATAAGTTTAGTATTCTCTAGTTAAGATCTTTTGTGCTTCCAAGGAAGATTGCATGTTTGTTTTTATCACTTGTATGTTTGTTTGTTTCCTTCAACTCTTATGCGTGCTACCCAGCCTTGCTAGCCAAAAACATTACTGAGAGGGAATGCTTCTCGTGCATCCAATCCTTAAACCAAAACATATGCCATTTGTGTCCACCATACCTACCTATTAGCATTATTGCTATTCCAAGTAAATTCATGTTTTTATCAACCTTCCGAATTAAACTTGTTATGTGAAAAATAGTGATTAAAGCTCTCACGAACTTGATGGCACACTTTACTTTCTTGCACTTAATAAACTTGAACCATTGTGCCTGTCGTGGTGGTGTCACGGCAGATGCCATGGATAGGCTAAAGGTGGGGACTAATACACGCTAGGGGAATCCAGGGAGGGATAGTGGAGTGATTCTCCACACAGATGTTTGTATAGCTTTGTCTCCAAGATTACAAGTGCTCCTTGAGCTGTATTGGCGAGAGGAGGAAGAAGGAGCTCTCTTACTCTCACCCACATATCACCACTAAAACCCTAGCCAAGACTGAATAGCAGAAAAACCCAACCCCTTCTACAGAAGCCCCAGCCCCCCTTTTATAGAGGAGGCTCGGTTTCTGCCTAGGGCACACGTGGAGGCATATTCCTAAGAATATGCCTCCTCCCAAAGTGGTAAGCCAACCAGGGTGCTTTTCCCCCGCGTCACACATGCTTTAGCTACGTAAGCCTCTGCGGCGCCCGCGTCAGCCGACATGGGCGTCGTCACCCCTGTCGGCCATGACCCGGTGGTCCCGCTCTTGTCTGCTTCGCTCATGTAGTGCATACCGGGCCCTCTTTTTGACCAACAAGATTCCTTCCTTCTCCTAGAAGCCAAACATGACCCGGATCACAGCTGATCCGGGCACCCCTGTTCCTGTATGCAAGTAAACATATAATTCCGACTTAGTTAGGCGAACACCCCCTTGTCTGGGTTACTCCGTGATTCGGCCTGCCTTTAGGTGACCCGGCCAGCATTTTCTTTGGCCTTGCCGAACCTCGGCTAACTTGGCCTTTATACCCCGGCGTGACCCTACCCGGGGGTATCCCCCCAACATTAGTCCCCGAAGCTAGTGCGGTCTTAGCTGCCTTGGCCGCTAAGGCCACATCAGGTTCAATTTCAAGCTCCAGTCGTTATTTCCGAGTTACCTCTCTACCTCAGATTATATGGATTTACGTTCCCTTTGCACATTCCAAGTTCTCACTTGTCGACCGGGTTACCACTTTAACTCGGACCTCATGGTTTTACTTTCCCTTCGCACATGCCAAGTTTTCACTTGCTGGTCGGGTTATCATAGTTCCATCCGGGTCTTGTTTCCTTCTCTTGTACGCCAACCCATGTGAAGGGTAATCATTTTGTCGTCTTATTTTAAGGGCCTGCATAGTAACCGCCACAGTAATTGTCAGTTACCACTGTGCGCGGGTCACGTCATGCCTGCCTCCTCGTTTCTCGCATCACAGTGTCACGTCATAGGATCATCTCCGCTCTGTGGCCTCCTGTGTGGCTCCCCGCTGATTGGTCCGGACAGGCGATACACGGCCACTGCGTGTGGCCGGCCCGCAGGACGCGATCCCACTCACCCCTGGCAAGAGTGGTTAAATAGCGCAAGGGCATGTCCCTTAGGAGTTTCCTCCCTCTGCGCCCCTTTGCCCGTTGCCCTTTTCCTTCATCTTCCTTGCGATCGCGCTGCCGCCAATGCACCAAATAGCAGCGTCGCCGCCGCACTTCTCCGTCGCACCTCTGCGTCGGTGCCACCGCGACGCAAATCTCTCGCCAGGGGTCCTCGTTAATCCCGGCCACTGTCCCCCGCCGCCTCTAGCGCCAGCGAGGGCCTCGAGGACCAAATGACGGAAGAAGAACTCATCGTTGCTGAACAAGAGATGGAGGAGGACGCCGTGGCGGCGGACCGCGGTGCGTGCGCCGGCTCCTGGGTCTGCCAGGACGACCTGGACTGGCTCTACCGGACCAGACGCATCCCCGCCGGCATCGCCGCTCGTCTCGCCTCCGCCGAACTGGCTCCCTCACCCAATCCGGGGGAATTCGTCGTGTTCTTGTCTCACTTTCAACGGGGCTTCGGGCTGCCGGTGAGCGATTTCTTCCAGGATTGGCTCAGTACCTACCAGCTCTAGCCGCACCATCTTCCAACCAATACCATTACTTCTCTCTCTGCCTTTGCTTCTACGATCGAAGGCTACACCGGACTGTGGCCCACGAAGGAGCTGTGGATCCGGTTTTTCGGCCTTTGTCGCAACGTCATCCCAGACATCCATGCCGATTCGGAGGACAAGTGGCTCACTCAGTTCAGAGCGGCTTCCATCTCACCCCGGAGGTTTTCCGTTTTCACTGGGTTAGAGTCCTGCAAAAGGGTGGGCCCGGACCTTCTTTTACGTCCAGAACACAGGCACCGAAGATTTAATCCGGCTACTCCCATATACCCGGGTCCACCTAACCCGGATCTGTGGGACGCCGTCCCCAAGAAGCCCACGGCCCTGGCCAACCAGGTCAACAAAAGGTTCGCGGAGCTGAAGGAGCTCGGGCTATGCAACGAGGATGCCATGATCACTTTCGTTCGTAACCGAATCTCCCCCCTCCAGAAGTGCACCCACAAGGTGTGCCACATGAGCTTCAGCCGCGACCCCAACCGGACCTCCTCCTTCGAGCTGAGCAACACGGAGATTTATCGCCGGGTTAAGGCTCTCTTCACCACCCACAAGGACTTCTCCTCTGAGTGGATGTGGGGAATTGAGCATTTTTGCCGGGACAGGCTTCCTCCCTTGGTAAGTTTCATGCTGCAAACTTACCCCGGATTAATTACATGTCGGTTATTGTTGCGTTTTTGACTTATCTTGTTCATTCCTTTTCTCAGCAATTTCTTCAGCAGACCCTTAAGGACGGCACCGATCCGACCCTTAAGTGGGCGCCGGACCGGGAGACTCCGGATGAGGAAGATCCGGACCAGGAGATGTTCCTCCCGATGACCGACGCCACGAAACGACCCACGGGTAAATCCTCTTCTATTAGAGATTGGCCCGATGATGAAGATGACTCGGATGTCGAGGTGATTGAACCTATTGAGGCTCTCCCCCTTTCTTTTGCTTTTCCGCCATCAGCTCACCCCGGTGGTCACATCCACGAGGATCCTCCCCT
Source organism: Avena eriantha (assembly GCA_910589775.1). Taxonomy (NCBI): domain Eukaryota; kingdom Viridiplantae; phylum Streptophyta; class Magnoliopsida; order Poales; family Poaceae; genus Avena; species Avena eriantha. The sequence goes on along the minus strand of OU342743.1, from coordinate 35,268,923 downwards.
CGCTACTGGCAAACCTGTTCCGATGGCATCGAAGAAGAAGCGCGGGGCTTCCTCAAGTTCTTCCTCCGGACCTTCCCAGCCCGCTAAAAGGCGAAAGAAGTCCGGGGACAAGACCGCCTCCAAGCCGGCAGGCAAGGCCCCAGCACGAAGGGCTCGGAAACCCAAGGAGGCCGAAACCTCGGATGCGTAAGTCATTCTTTCTTCTGTAACTTGCTCTTCCTTAGTTCGTTGTAATTTTTCTTCTGACATTGTTTGATTTTGCAGGGCTCTGGTGGAGGTCCCTCAAAGTGGATCTAGCATCTCTTCACCTCTCCGGCCTAGCCCTTCTCCCCGTCGCAACGACGAGTCACGTCCGCTGAGCCCTATTCCAGAGGGTTCTGCGGCCGCTCCGGGTTCAGTTCCACCTCGGCAAGAGGAGGGTAACCTTGGAGAGGGGGAGACCGGCCCGGCCGAGGCGACGGCATCCACCACCTCGGCATTGCCACAACCAGCATCCGCTGAAGCTACCTCGTCTCCAGCCCCAGTACCAACAACCAGACCAACACCAACAGCTACTCCGGCATTAGCACCAACTGCAACTCCGGCATCAGCACCAACTCCGGCTGCGAAAACATCACTAGCGGCACCAAGTCCAGCAACAAGAGCACCAGCGCCTAGCTCCTTTGCCTCGTCCGAGTCTTCTCAACCTCGGCGAGGAACCACTCCGGCCGCTCCTAAGGGGAAATCCGTTGCGACGGCTTCCTCTTCCCAGCAAGCCAAGGACAAGAAGGCTCCGGACACTACCAAGCCACCATCCGTCGAAGCCAGGCAGCGTACCCTCGTGTCAATGCTTCCCAAGAAAGCACCAGCAGCGAAGGACGTGCCTGCTGAGCGAACTGACGCACAGCAAATGGTTCTGCACACCAGCCCAGCCCTTGCCTTGATCGAAAGGAAAGAAGCGCATGCAAAGGGCTTGGTGGCGCCCCATATGCCCAGCGGTGAACGGTACCCTCCGAGCCTGATAGAATTCGTCATGAACTAGAATAAGGCGGAGGTCGTTCAAGACGCTGATCTCCCGGAGAAGTTCGGCCCCGCCAAGTTTTCCGCTCAGATGAACACAGCCGCAAAGGCAATTAACCTTGCTGGGCGAATGATGGAGGTACGTCGCTTCCCCTTTATATGCTGTAGATAATAACCATTAGTCCCCGAGCCTCCGGGGGAGTAACTTGTTACTCGGCCGGATGCTCTTTAGAAAACTAACGTAGCTCCATGAGAACTTCAAATATGCACACACCTAGAGCCGGGTTAAGTTGCACTTGGCCCGGATTTTAGTACACTTCGAATATGCACACACCTAGAGACGGGTTAAGTTCCACTTGGCCCGGATTTTAGTACACTTCGAATATGCACACACCTAGAGCCGGGTTAAGTTCCACTTGGCCCGGATTTTAGTACACTTCGAATATGCACACACCTAGAGCCGGGTTAAGTTCCACTTGGCCCGGATTTTAGTACACTTCGAATATGCACACACCTAGAGCCGGGTTAATTTCCACTTGGCCCGGATTTTAGTACACTTCGAGTATGCACACACCTAGAGCCGGGTTAAGTTCCACTTGGCCCGGATTTTAGTACACTTCGAATATGCACACACCTAGAGCCGGGTTAAGTTCCACTTGGCCCGGATTTTAGTACACTTCGAATATGCATCGAGCTAACTTGTGTTTCTGTATCCCTTTCAGGTGACCACCAATCGCCGGAGTGCGGAATTCCAACGCTTGCTGGATACCCACAAGATGCTACACGCCAAGCAGGCCGCACTTATCGCGGAATACGAGAAGAGGGGTAAATTTCTTCCTTATCACTTCTTCCTTTTTCTTCATCTTCCTTTGTGAACTAATCTCATCATTCGGTTTCCGCAGCTGAGGTGGAGGCTGAGAACATTATTATGTGAAAAAATCTGGAGCAGATCAAGGGTAAGTCATTTCTGTCCGACCTTGCCGTGCTTTCTACTTCCTTTTCTCCTTGGCTCGGCCAACATTCATACCTCGGCTCTGCCGGGCCAACAAACTATTTTAGCATCGCTTGAAGATAGTGTGCCCGTGCCTGATATGATGCTGCATTTTCTCGAACAAGCAGGGCAGCACCAAGCCGAGCTTAAGAAGAAAGATGACGAGCTCGCCCTCCTCCAGACCAAGGACGATGAGATTTCTAGGCTCAAGGCTGAGATGGAGAAGATGAAGGCCCAACACCAATCCGAACTTCAAAAGGCTGGCCAGAATTTCACAAAACAGCGCGAGCGCCTCAACCTCCAGATCGCCAAGGACTAGGATCTTCTCAAGAAATCCAGCATCCAGCTTGAGTCGGCGAACGCTGAGCTTGAGCAGCTTCGGAAGAGACGCGATGAATGCACTAAGGAGATGACCCGGGTCCTTAGCCATATATCACTAAGTTCCTTTCCCTTTTCCGACCTACTTCTCTGGGTTACTTCATATCTATTTTCTTGACCTTCCTCCTTTGCCTCGCTTCTAGGGAAATTTCCAGAGGGCACTCCTATTGCGAGCGCAGCAGTTGCCAACTTCCGTCGACAGAGGGGTACTCCGGCCACTTCTGATGGTGAAGGGATTCCCTATGACCTGGAGGACCTATTGGTCAGCTTGTCAGCTCGCATGGAGCTCATCAAAAACTACGGCAAGGACATCGTCGGCGCTGCAGCTCGCATCTTCAACACCTTCTGGCCCGGCGAAGAAGCCCCGGAAACCACCGCACTTCTCATTGAGAAGTTAATGGAAACCAAGACTCAGCTTGACCTCTGGAGAGAGTCCGCTAGACATGCCACAGCTGATACCATTCTACACCACATACTCACGTGGTATGAGAAGATCGACCTCAACCTCCTGCCACGTCTGCGCACAGGATCCAGATGGACCAATGACCCGGAGTGGGTAGCTTGGCGCCAGGCTTGCGCCCATAGCCTCATCGAATACGCTCCCATTCATGAATGGGTTGATGGGCCGAGCTTCTTGGAAACCGCTGCGAACGAAGAGGTCGAGGATGATGAGGGTAGCTCAGACGGTGAAGGAGAAGATGATGCCTCGGATATTGAAGGCGGCGAAGATGATTCCGAAGTTCCTCATGCTGCTCCTTGAGCGAAAAAACTTGAAAATTTATCACATCCCTGGTATGCCGGGTGGAGTTGTATTCTAAACACATGTGATATTTTGCTACTAAGTTCTTATGCCGGATTAACTTGGGCGTAGTCCCCAAGTTTCTTTTTCTTGTTCGTTCAATCTCTTGGCTCGGTTCGTGTCTACCTTGATTCGGTTTTATGACTTACGAATCCGAGCTTCAAAAATTGTCTTAACAATACTAGGAAACTTTTAGACTTAGCTCAAAAATAAAACTGCATAATAACTTGAAAATAAATACTGGGTTAGTCCGAAAAAGAAACGTTGGCTCGAATAAATTCTTTTCCTTAGTCGTTTTTCATGTGCTACGCAGTTCCAAACTTGTTCTCTTGCTTGCCATGAAGCCAATTCTTGTTGGACAGCAGCAAGTCGAAGAGTTGGGTTCTTGGTGCTCACACATTACTAATCCGAGTTAAAGTTGAAGAACTTATTCCAGCTAACGCACAAGAGACAACAAATATTATTAAGGCAGTCCCCGAGTTACTGCTCGAGGTGCCAAAATTTCATTGATAAACTCATTGCCGACATACATACCGACACATGAGATGACTTGGATACATACACTTCTTAGCTAAGTGTAGAAAGGACGGAGTAGAGCTATATTCCATGGTCGCTTGGATTCCTCTCCGGACCTATCCGCCTTGTTCTTTTCTTGTGGCTTTGCATCTATAAGATAATAAGAATCATTGTGCAATGCCTTGCTCACGATGAACGGCCCTTCCCATGGGGGGGATAACTTATGCATGCTAGTAGTACGTTGTACCAACCGGAGCACCAGATCGCCTTCCCGAAAGACTCGGGGGCACACTTTCCGACTATGATAGCGTCGAAGATTTTGCTGATATATGGCGGATCTAGACAATGCCAGTTCTCTCGCTTCTTCCAGCAGATCAACATCATTTTGCCGGGCTTCTTGCACGTTAGCTTCTGTGTATTGGGTGACCCTAGGCGAATCATGCTCTATGTCGGCTGGTAATACAGCTTCTGCCCCATATACCAGAAATAACGGCGTATAGCCTGTTGATCGATTCGGAGTTGTTCTTAAACTCCACAGTACCGCTGGTAGTTCTTCTATCTAGCACCCCGCTGATCTTTGCAGCGGCTCAATGAGCTGGGGTTTTATCCCGGATAATACTAATCCGTTGGATCTTTCCACTTGCTCGTTCGATGCAGGGTGAGCTACCGAGGCTACGTCCAGCCGGATCTTCTTATCCCGGCAGAAACGAGCAAATGCTCCTTCCGCAAAATTTGTGCCATTGTTAGTTATGATACTGTGAGGATAACCGTACCTCAAGATGATACCTTTGAGAAACGTTACGGCCGTAGCTCCATCACATTTTCTTATAGGCTTTACCTCAATCCACTTCGTAAACTTGTCCACCATTACCAGAATGTGAGTCATATTTCCTCTTGCTGGTTTGAATGGGCCAACCATATCCAAGCACCATACGGCAAATGGCCAAGTGATTGGTATGGTCTTGAGTTCCGACATTGGCATATGTGTCTTGGTAGCGTACCTCTGACAACCATTACATTTTCTCACCAGATCTTCTGCTTGCTCTAAGGCATTTGGCCAGTAGAATCCATGCCGGAAAGCTTTCGCTACCAAGGCTCGGGATGAGGCCTGATGCCCGCATTCCCCCTGATGTATATCTCGGATGATTTCAAGTCCTTCTTCCGGGTCAACACATCGCTGGAGAACATTGGTCACACTTCTTTTGTATAGTTTGGAATTGATGATCGTGTAGGCCTTTGCCCTCCTCTGTGTTTGCCTGGACAACACTTCCTCCGTGGGTAACATTCCATCTTTCAGGAATTGAAATATAGGTAGTGCCCAAGATGGTATTGTTCGCACAGGGAATACATCCTCGTCTATCTCCATCTGATCCACTGGCATAACTTCAACCGGATCACGCTGTGCAGTCCCCGGGTCTTGCGAAGCAGTCCTCGGGTTTGCCGAGGCAGTCCCCGGGTTTCGCGCACCACTTCCTGTGTCGATGTCCATGGGCGCAGCTCCGGATTCTGTGTCCTCCGGGACATAGATTGACTTGGATTCTGGGGATGGCCTGATGGATGGTTTCCTGAGGTGCTCTAATGCTACACCCGGTGGAATTGCTTGTCGGGTTGACCCGAGCTTCGACAGCATGTCGGCAGCCTCATTTTCCACCCAGGGTACATGATGAAATCCGCATCCCTCAAAGTAACTAGATATCTTCTGCACATGAAATCTGTACAGTGCCATGTTCGGATCCAGGGCGTCCCACACTCCCGATACTTGCTGCACCACCAAATCTGAGTCGCCAAAGCATATGATCCGACGTATCCCAATCTCTTTTGCTACCTTGAGCCCATGCACAAGTGCTTCATACTCAGCGACATTGTTCGATGCCGTGAAATGGATCTGCATCACGTATTTCAACTGGTCCTTTTTTGGTGACGTGACTACAACTCCGGCACCTAGCCCGGTTTTTGTTTTTAATCCGTCAAAGTGCATTCGCCAATAGTTCGGATCTGGGAGTGGCGGTTCGTATTGTACCTCGGCCCAATCCACAAAAAAGTCCGCCACAGCTTGAGATTTGATGGCTTCTCTTCTGTCATATTGCGGAGCTAGCTCAATTGCCCATTTTGTAATTCTGCCGCTCGCATCCTTGTTACTCATTATCTCGGATATGGGGGACTCACATATGATCCGGATAGGGTGCTCCTCAAAGTAGTGCTTCAGTTTTTTGGCGGCCATGTACACGCCATATGCCACCTTTTGATAGTGTGGGTAGTTATGCTTTGAGGCTGACAACACCTCGCTCAAGTAATACACTGGCCTTTGCACTGATTTACCTGCCTCGTCGCGCTCCACCACTATCACTGCACTTACAACTCGGTTGGTTGCGGCTATATAGAGCAACATTGGCTCCTTTGATAGTGGTGAGGCTAGCACTGGTGCCGTGGCTAACATCTTCTTCAGGTGGGTAAAGGCTTCATCGGCCTGCGGTGTCCAAACGAACTTATCCGACTTTTTCATGAGTTGGTAAAGAGGCAATGCCTTCTCTCCCAACCGACATACAAACCGACTTAACGAGGCCAGGCAACCTGTGAACTTCTGGACATCGTTAAGACACTTCGGCAGTTCCATTCGTTTGATGGACCGGATTTTGGTTGGGTTAACCTCGATACCTCGGCTGGAAACAAGAAAGCCAAGCAATTTTCTAGCTGGGACACCAAAGGTGCATTTTTCCGGGTTAAGCTTCATCCGGAACATCCTTAGGTTCGCAAATGTTTACCTGATATCGTCAAGGAGCGTTTTTCTTTCCTTGGTCTTGATAACCATATCATCCACGTACACCTGTACATTTTGACCTATTTGGTCGTGCAAACATTTTTGCATACATCTTTGGTACGTTGCCCCTGCATTACGTAAACCAAACGGCATGGTGCGATAGCAATAAGCCCCATACGAGGTGATAAATGCAGTCTTTATTTGATCATCCGGATTCAGAGGTATCTGGTGGAAACCAGAATATGCATCAATGAATGACAACAATTCACATCTAGCAGTTGAGTCTATGACCTGATCTTTTCTTGGCAGCGGAAATGGATCTTTTGGACACGCCTTGTTCAAGTTCGTGTAATCAATACACATGCGCCAAACCACTGCCACGTTCGGGTCATCCTTCTTCTTCTCCACCAGCACCGGATTGGACAGCCAATCCGGGTAAAGAACTTCCATGATAAATCCTGCAGCTAGCAACCAGGCTATCTCATCCCCAATGACTTTCCTCCTATCTTCAGCGAAGCGACGGAGAGGTTGCTTCACCGGCTTAGCTCCGGGTCTCACATTCAAAGAGTGCTCGGCCAACTCCCTCAGAACACCTTGCAAGTCCTGTGTGGACCAAGCAAAAATGTCCCGATTCTCACGGAGGAAGCTGACGAGCTCGCTTTCCTATTTATCACTTAACCCGGCACCAATTGTTACGGTGCGCTCTGGGAACATGTCATCAACAGGAACCTTCTTGGTATCTTTCGTGGCCTGGAAAGAGACACTTCCATGCGTGTTACTCAGCACCGGCATATACTGCTGCGCGGACTGAGCCAAGGCTGCCACTTCTTGAATTTTCCTTTTTTCTTGCGCAATCACCAGTGACTCGGCTAAGTTTGACCCGGCCGACGCACACTCCATGGAACGTCGGAAATCCCCAGCAATGGTAATCACTCCGTTCAGTCCGGGCAACTTCATCTTCAAGTAGCTAACGTGGCAGCTTGCCATGAACTTGCTCAGGGCTGGCCTTCCGAGTAATGCATGGTAAGCACTTTCCAAGTTCACCACCTCGAACTCCAAAATTTCGGTTCGGCAGTTATCCCTCGTGCCGAACAAGACGTTAACCCGGACCTTGCCTATGGGCTCACAAGAAATGCCGGGCACAATGCCATGGAAGGTTGTCCACGTGGCCTGGAGCATGTTCTCCGAGATACCCAACTTGCGCATTGTGTCCGCATACATGATGTTAATGCTACTGCCATTGTCGATCAACACCTTTGAGAATCTTACGTTAATGCTAGGTCTAATGAATGTCGGATCCAGCACCAACGCATACGAACCAGGGCTTGGCATGAGCTTGGGATGATCCCTGATGCTCCAGGTGATTTCCTGATCAGACCAAGGCATTTACCTCGTCACTGCAGGCATCATGGCATTCACCTCCATATGCCTACGCTGCAAGCTTTTTCTATCGGTTTCCTCAGTGGTGAACACACAATAGCTCTGATGGTGCTCCCTGTACTCGTTTCTCCCCTCATTTCCGGGGTACCTCTGATCCGGCTGATGCTAATTTTCTACCTGATGCACTGCATCCCTTCTCTCATTGTTATCATACCTCGGCAGAGGGGGAGGCAACATTAGCTGTTGCGTCTTCGCTCCGGAGAGCAGTTGGTGCCGGGGTAACTCCTGCCGAGGCTGATCATTCTGGGGTGCCTGAGCATTCCCCGAACCACCTTGTTCGATCTTGCGCATCCACTCACATTGCCTCGTCGTATGACCTGCTGGGTTGTTCGGATTTGGTGTATGAAACTTACACGGCTGGTCCAACATCGACTCATAAGTATACCTCGGACGGTCTTTCCTTTCTTGCCACTGCTTCTTTTGCTCTGGTGTCCAAGTTTTCTTGCCATCATTTCTTGGAGTCCACTGCCCTCCAATTTTTTGGCGTTGACTGCCCCCTGCTCCGGGCTGATCTTGATTCACAGCTACAACTTGGTGCGAACCTTACCGATGATCCGGTCTATCATCTCTTCTTTTTCCTCTGTAGTCATTCCTCCGGGATGATCTGGCTCCATCCCTCTAATAGTACTCATCGCTTGACTCGTTTGACGCGAGCCTAGGTTGAGTCGGATCACCCAAAGCATACGAATCTGCAATCCGGATCATTTTAGCTAACGTAGTTGGCATTTTCCTTTGCAACTTCACCCACAGCTCGCTTGCATATCTGCACCCCTGTGCAAACCACGCTATGGCCTGTGATTCTATCACGCCCTCACACGAGTTTCTCACGGTACACCACCGGGTTAAGAACTCCCGATCCGTCTCATTTGGCCTTTGCTTGCACATAGCTAGGGTCTGTGGCCTATTTGGCCTTTGATACGTACTCGAAAAATTGCTGATGAACAACTCCTCGAAATCTATCCAGCAGTTGATGCTTCCTGGTGGAAAATTGTTCAGCCATACCCTTGCCGGGCCTTCCAACATCTGGGGTACATATCGTACAGCCCATCTCAGATTGCCAGTGGCAATTTTCACAGCCGTAGCATAATTTATCAGCCAATCCTCCGGCTTTGTACTGCCGTCATACGTCTTCGTGCCCCTGGGTAGCTAAAAGTTGGGTACTGGTGGCTCTTTCATGATCCGGGGTCCAAAACAGGCAGGACCCGGTGGACCTTGACATTCGATCTGTTCTGACCTATACAGTCAATCCAGTTTCAACCTGGCATCATCCGACATCAAATCCCTGCTTCCCAATCTCGACCCTATCACATGATAGTCCGGTCTTGGGTATCCCGCGTTTGCCATCTCCGAGTCACCGTCGTTGTACTAGTTTTGCTCTTGTGGCGCACCTTTCTGTTGCATACCTCGGCCGACACTTTGCTCTTGCCTTGGTATATTTCGCTGTTGCGGTTGTCCTGCTCCAGCCGAGTTTCGCTGTCCGGCATTGCCGTTGACAATGTTCCCTTGACCGGCATTGCCTTGGTCGCGGTTACCTCGGCCAGCTTCACCTCGGCTCATACTCCGTCGATCATCATTTTTCTGCGCTTCTTTTCCTTTCCTTGCCCGCGTTGGGTCATACGGGACGATCTGTCTGTTCCGTCTGGGCGAGGTTACTACCTCCTCTCTCCTTGGATCACCATGAGGGGACGATGCGGCTCCAGCAGTTTTCTCCAGGTTACCCATCGCCGAATGGACGATCTTGGAGGCTCTAGCCCTCTCCGGGTTTGCTCTGAGTAGTTCCTCATTTTGCCTATTTGCAATCCGAACCAGCTCGTTGACCCTATCTTGTTGTCTTTGCCGGGCTTCACCCGTCAGACCCTCTAACTCGGACGCAGCTGCATCCGCTGCTCTGAGGTTCTTGGCCGGGGTACTGTACCTCGGCAGCCCCACGGACCAACATTTTTCTAATACCTCAATTCCAGTATCACCCTCTCTGTTCATCTCGCTCATGAGATTTCTCCCCTTCACTTTTACAGCATCAACCTTGTTTGCTTTCGCGTACTCACGCAGCGTCATGTTCAACGACTGCTGAGCCGCGGTTATTTTCTTTGCACCCTCTAGTATTTTTTGCCTAGTTTCTTCCAGCTCGGCCTGCGCTCGAGCCGGATCTACCGCTGCTACTACAGGGTTTGCCAAGCTGTCCATTGCCTCTCTCAACACATTTTTCGGCCTCTCTAGCGGAGGACCCCTAGCTTTCCTTGGTGCCTTAGGTGTTACCTCCGGATCTGGCGCTGGATCCTTGCTTGCGCCCGCATCACGCACAGTCATCATCACTTCTGCGCGGTCCGGGGAGCGAGCGATACGCGCCCCGCGAGCCACAGTGAGGGGTGGTTCCCCTGCTTCGACGCGTGGCGCGGATGAACGCAAGACACGTCCACCGCAACATAGACCTTGTGCGCGCCGAGCTTGACGAAGAGGCCGTTGCGCGGAAGAGGGCGCGTGCCGAAGCAGCCTGCGTTGTCGCTGACGAAATCCAGCGCCCCAAAGCGCTGAACGAGCCCGGAGACGATGCGTTCGCTGGTGGCGATGAGGTTTCCCGTCCGGATCTTGACCCCTGCTAGCGCTGCTTGCCCCACGGTGGGCGCCAATTGTCGTGGTGGTGTCACGGCAGATGCCATGGATAGGCTAAAGGTGGGGACTAATACACGCTAGGGGAATCCAGGGAGGGATAGTGGAGTGATTCTCCACACAGATGTTTGTATAGCTTTGTCTCCAAGATTACAAGTGCTCCTTGAGCTGTATTGACGAGAGGAGGAAGAAGGAGCTCTCTTACTCTCACCCACAGATCACCACTAAAACCCTAGCCAAGACTGAATAGCAGAAAAACCCAACCCCTTCTATAGAAGCCCCAGCCCCCCTTTTATAGAGGAGGCTCGGTTTCTACCTAGGGCACACATGGAGAATATGCCTCCTCCCAAAGTGGTAAGCCGACCGAGGTGCTTTTCCCCCGCGTCACACATGCTTTAGCTACGTGAGCCTCTGCGGCGCCCGCGGCAGCCGACATGGGCGTCGTCACCCCTGTCGGCCATGACCCGGTGGTCCCGCTCTTGTCTTCTTTGCTCATGCAGTGCGTACCGGGCCCTCTTTTTGACCAACAAGATTCCTTCCTTCTCCTAGAAGCCAAACATGACCCGGATCACAGCTGATCCGGGCACCCCTGTTCCTGTATGCAAGTAAACATATACTTCTGACTTATTGCTTAAGTCGGCTAAGACTTAGTTAGGCGAACACCCCCTGGTCCGGGTTACTCCGTGATTCGGCCTGCCTTGAGGCGACCCAGCTAGCATTTGCTTTGGCCTTGCCGAACCTCGGCTAACTTGGCCTTTATACCCCGGCGTGACCCTACCCGAGGGTATCCCCCCAACAGTGCCCATCTATGTTGCGTATATGCTTGCACTTTGTAAGTTGTGAATTAGCAGAACCATGCTGTCATGGGGAACGCTTTCAACGCTGCACTTTATTTAGTTGATATCATGCTCTTTTGTTTATGGATGTCGTCGGTGTGAATTGAAAGGGGAGCTTGTAAGTCCATGGAGTTATGTATGTGTGTTAGAGAAACGCATGGGCTGCTGGTCTAATCGATGCCTAATCATGGTGGAAACCTGCAACGTAACTATAATGAGCAATCTATGAAGCATTCTTCTTATAAAAATAGAGAGATAGAGATTGAGAAAAAAAGAAAAGAAAAGAAAAAGAGATGAGAAAAGAGGAAAGAGAGAAAAAGCACCATTTTCCCATTGTAAATAAGAAGATTGCTGAGATGCTCATTGTCTGTTTGCCTTGTCATTTTTATATGGGGATTCTTCCGTATCATCGGGCAAGGGTTACCCCGTTGGCAGTTCTCTATGATACACATAACTTAATATGACAAGAACTTACCGGTAACTAAACTTGAGTAGCATGAGGAGCGGCCCTCGTATTCAAGGGACATGAGATTTTCAACTTACAACTTGTCAAGCATATCCTCATATTTGATCACTTTAACCTTAATCACCTAAAGATGCCTATGATAGGGGCAATGAGAGCTGAAAGCTAATAAGTACCATAATTTTTGGAACTCTTTATGAAACTTGAAATCCCTGCTTCCCTCTGCGAAGGGCCTATCTTTTACTTTTTAGTTGAGTCAGTAAACCTATTCCCTTCTACCTCAGCAAGTATTTCGAGTTGTTGTGTTTCATTCACCCATATGATGATTTATTCAATCATGTTCCTTATGTTCCTTGCTTTGCACATTGCTCTTATCTTAGAGAGTATTAATTTGAAAGCTATCACTGAAAACCCCATTATGTTTGAACTCCTGCAAATTGTTAACTATTCTTCGACTAAGAGCAAAGTTTGCCATTACCAATTATGACTTTATGTATCTTTATGGTGTTTCCTTTACTTATTGCAAGTTAAGTTATATAATAGTGAGTTGTCTTCTATTATGATTTGTGTATTGATGAATGTGATGCTTCTTGTCCGTATTCTTTTTTTGACTCTTCACTCCATAAACCTGAGGTCATGTTTATTGAGCTCAGTTTTCACTTGGGGGACAAGCGAAGTCTAAGCTTGGGGGAGTTGATACGTCCATTTTGCATCACTATTCTCTATCATAATTTACTGTTATTCATTGATATATTTCATATTAAGAGATGATACTTATGTTATTTCATATGTTTTTGCATGGTTGATGACTTTTGGAGCATGGACCGCTGCAGTCAGGATTCTGATGGAAAAGGGGCTGTTTGGAGGGGAAATTCGCGAAGATCAGAAAATCCGGGAAAATACATGGAAAATTCTATTTTTCCAGAAGACGACGCCAACAGGTGGTGTGGCCACCCTGGCCCACTACAGGCTCTCCCCTCTGGCGTATATTATCCCCACGGAACCCTAATACCTTGGGGAGCGACCACAGAAAGATTCCGCCGCCTCTGCGGGGCGGAAAACTACAGAGAGAGAAAGATCTCTCCGACAGATAGAATTCTACCGGGGGAATTCCTTCCCGGAGAGGGGAGATCATCGCCATGAACACCACCATCAAGCTGGACTTCATCGGGATCATCATGATCATCACCACCATCATCTCCACCAGCACCATCATCACCACTCCATACCACCGTAACAATCGGGTTGAATCTTGCATAGTTCTTAGGGGAAACTTTCCGAGTGTTGATTACTCCTTGTAGTTGATGCTATTGAGTGAACCATTGAATTATCGTTTATGTTCAGATTGTTGCATATCATTATATCATCTCTGATCTTGATCCATATGATGTCATGTGAGTAGTTCATTTAGTTCTTGAGGACATGGGAGAAGTCATGTTGTTAGTAGTGGAATTGTGTTGAGAAAGATTCAATAGTTTGATATTTAACTTGTGGTGTATTTCTTCTAGTGGTGTCATGTGAACATCGACTACATGACACTTCACCTATATGGGCCTAGGGGAATGCATTGTGTATTTGGATACTAATTGTAGGGGTTGCCGGAGTGACAGAAACCTGAACCACCGTTAGGAAACCTTTGCACAAGGGATGTTAGGGTCTTAGAGTTTAAAGCGGTGGTTAGGTTTCTACCTTAATTACTTTCTTGTACTTGCGGATGCTTGCAAGGGGTATAATCACAAGTATGTATTAGTCCTAGGAAGGTCGATACATTAGCACAGGTTCACCCACACAACACTTAGCAAACTAAAGAAGATTAATCAACTATATGAAGCGAAAACACTTGACGATATTCCCGTGTGTCCTCGAGAATGTTTGGTCATCTTAAGTAATACAACTGGCTTGTATTTTGCTAAAGAAAGGATTGGGCCACTTGCTGCATTTATTATTATTGTCTTTTATTTACTCGTACTTTATTTATCTACATTATCAAAAACCCCTAAAAATCCGTTTGCTAAGTATTTACAGAGATTTCCTGCTCCAAGCCACTCGTCAACACCTTCTGCTCCTCGTTGGGTTCGACACTCTTACTTATCGAAAATACTACGATACACCCCCTATACATGTGGGTCATCAAACAACACACCTTAAAGTTTGTATTCGCCATCTAGATAACCCCTCACTATGACCTTGAGTGCTAGATGGTTCCAACAAACACCACAATGTCATAGAGACATCCAACTCAAATTATACTCATGATAAGTATTTATGTAACCTTAGCCAAAGTGCCACACGGTGTGCACACTGTCAACTTCACACATGTGGGGATAAGCAGAGATTAATTAAAGCACTTGAGTAGCAGAATAGGTCCTAGATTACAAAGCTCATGATCTCAATAATATCACGCATAGAGAGAGAGATAGATAGAGAGAGAGAGATGAATACAGAGCTACTTGTAGAGCCCCTAGCCTCGAGAGAGAACTACTCCCTCCTCATCATGGGAGTTAGCAACGGTGATGGAGATGGCGGTGGAGTCGATGGAGATGGCTCTGGGGGCACTTCGCCATCCCGGCAGGGTGCCGGAGCAGAGACTTCTGTCCCTCGAATCTCCTCTTCAGTGGCGGCGGTGCTGCGGAACTTTTCGTGAAATTCTGATCTTGTTTTTAGGGTTTTCATCCTAGGGGAATATATAGGCGAAGGGGCAATGCCAGAGGTGGGCCAGGGTGGCTGATGTCTATGCACTTCTATTCTTGTAGACCATTGTTGGGCCTCCAAGTGCAGAGGTTTGTAGAACATCAACAAGTTTCCCTTAAGTGGATTACCCAAGGTTTATCGAACTCAAGGACGAAGTGGTCAAAGGTGTCCATCTCAAGCAACCCTGCAATCAAGATACAAGAAGTCTCTTGTGTCCCCAACACACCCAATACACTTGTCAGGTGTATAGGTGCACTAGTTCGGCGAAGAGATAGTAAAATACAAGTGGTATGGATATAAGACAATGGTGCCAGAAAAGAGCTTGACGGGAGGAAAAGACTAAAGGCAAAAAGATGGAAGCAAGCAAACATGTAACAGATCTAGTTGCAAACGGTGTTTCAATGGTTAGAAACAAGGCCTAGGGATCATACTTTCACTAGTGAACACTCTCATATAAATATCTTCTCTTTATGATACTACTCTCAAATACTCTCCGGTTGGACACTCTAATCCATGGTAGGGCTATAACAACACTCCTCAAAGTCCGCTTTCCCCATCTAGATAACCCCACACTGTCACCTTGAGCTCTAGATGGTTCCAACAAACACCACAATTTCATAGAAACATCCAACTCCAAATATAACTCATAACAAGTATTTGTAATCTCTAGCCTAAGTGCCACCATGGTGTGCACGCGGTCACTTTCACACACATGGGGAGAGCAGAGATCTATTAAAGCACTAGAGTAGCAAGGTAGATCTACTTGATTACAAAGCTCATGATCACAATATGATCATGCATAGAGAGAGAGATCCACACATAGCTACCGGTAGAGCCCTTAGCCTCGAGGAAGAACTACTCCCTCATCATCATGGGAATCAGAAATGGCGATGGAGATGGTGGTGGAGATCGATGGAGATGGCTCCGGGGGCACTTCCCCGTCCTGACAGGGTGCCAGAACAGAGACTTTCTGTTCCCCGAATCTCCCCTTCGGTGGCGTGATACGTCCATTTTGCAGCACTATTCTATATCATAATTCACTGTTATTCATTGATATATTTCGTATTGAGAGGTGATACTTATGTTATTTCATCTGTTTTTGCATGGTTGATGACTTTTGGAGCATGTACCGCTGCAGTCAGGATTCTGATGGAAAAGATGCTGTTTGGAGGCAATATTCGCGAAGATCAGAAAATCCAGGAAAATATACAGAAAATCCTATTTTTCCAGAAGACGAAGGATGCCAGAAGACGGAGTGGAGATGGGCCACAGGGGGCCCACACCACCCCTGGCACGGGCAGCCCTAGGCCGCGCCAGCAGGTGGTGTGGCTACCCTGGCCCACTCCAGCCTCTCCCCTCTGGCGTATATCATCCTCCCGAAACCCTAAGACTCGGGGAGCGACCACAGAAAGATTGCGCCGCCTCTGCGGGGCGGAAAACACCGGGAGAGAAAGATCTCTCCGGCAGACAGATTTCTGCCGGAGGAATTCCTTCCCGGAGAGGGGATATCATCACCATCAACACCACCATCAAGCTGGACTTCATCGGAATCATCATCATCATCATCATCATCACCACCATCATCACCATCAACACCATCATCACCATCTCCATATTGCTGTAACAATTGAGTTGAATCTTGCATTAGTTCATGGGGGAAACTTACCCGGTGTTGATTACTCTTCGTAGTTGATGCTATTGAGTGAACCATTGAATTATTGTTTATGTTCAGATTGTTATACATCATTATTCCATCTCTGATCATGATCCACATGATGTCTTGTGAGTAGTTCGTTTTGTTCTTGAGGACATGGGAGAAGTCATGTTGTTAGTAGTGGAGTTGTGTTGAGAAAGATTGAATAGATTGTTATTTAAGTTGTGGTGTACTTCTTCTAGTGGTGTCATGTGAACGTCGACTACATGACACTTCACCTATATGGGCCTAGGGGAATGCATTGTGTATTTGTCTACTAATCGTAGGGGTTGCCAGAGTGACAGAAACCTGAACCCCCGTTAGGAAACCATTGCACAAGGGACGTAAGGGTCTTAGAGTTTAAAGCTGTGGTTAGGTTTCTACCTTAATTACTTTCTTGTACTTACGGATGTTTGGAAGGGGTATAATCACAAGTATGTATTAGTCCTGGATGGGTCAGTACATTAGCACAGGTTTACCCACACAACACTTAGCAAGCTAAAGAAGATTAATCAACTATATGAAGCGAAAGCACTTGACAGTCTTCCCATGTGTCCTTGATAACGTTTGGTCATCTTAAGTAATACAACCGGCTTGTCCTTTGCTTGCTGCATTTATTCCTACTATCTTTCATTTACTCGTACTTTGTTTACTTGCTTTATCAAAAACCCCTAAAAATCCGTTTGCTAAGTGTTTGAAGAGAATTCCTGATCCGTACCCCTAGCCAGCTCCTTCAGCTCCTTGTTGGGTTCGACACTCTTACTTATCAAAAATACTGCGATACACCCCCTATACTTGTGGGTCATCAAGACTATTTTCTAGCGCCGTTGCCGGGGAGTGAAGCGCTATTGGAGAGTGGAACTGGTAAAGGAAACTTCTATTGTGAGTATTGTTTACTTCTGCTAGTTGCTTTATTTTCGTTATGGATAATTCGCTGAGTTTCTTATTTGGTAATGCTACTACCACTGCTAAGGTAGTAGATAAGCTACCACCTGCTGAGAATGATGTTTTTAAAATACCTACAAGAATTATTGATCATGTTATGGATAACTACTATGTTAGGAATGGAACTGTCCATCCCGGTGATCATTTACTCTTTATACACGAATTATGCGGGTTGTTCAAGTGTGCAGGTATTACTACAGATCAAGTTAAGAAGAAGGTATTCTCATTATCACTGAAAGGAAGAGCTGAGGAATGGTATAAGCTGCTGAAGAATGGTCAAGCTCTGGAATGGGAGGAAATAGTGCCTCTCTTTTATTCAAAGTTTTATCCTCCTAGTGAGATTCATAAAGACCAGAATCAAATATACAACTTTTGGCGTCTTGATGGAGAGAGTACATCCCAAGCTTGGGGGAGATTGAAGTTACTAATGCTCAAATGTCCCATTCATGAGCTCCCCAACAATATTATTATCAATAACTTTTACGCAAGGCTCCCTCTACATGACAAGGATTTATTGGATGCTTCTTGTGCTGGATCATTCACTCGTATGGAAGAAGAAGCTAAATGGGATCTTCTGGACTGTATTCAAGACAATGCTGAAGCTTGGGAGAATGACAAAGGTAGAAAGTCAGGTATAAATTATGATTATGAATGCATTGAATCTTTTATGGGAACTGATGACTTTCAAAATATAAGTAATGCTTATGGTCTTGATTTGCAAGTTATTACGAATTGCTTTAGAGCTTTTGCTTCTTATATTGAAATTCCAAAGAGGGGATGGAATAAGTACCTTGCACCTTATAAATATATTGTTGACTATGTTCCTATTGGGAGCACTGAGAGTTGCATTATTGATCATATCTTACCTAAGCCTTATATCGAGAAGATTCCCTTCCCAGATAAGGTAAAGGATCATCCCATGATAACTAATGTAATCACTAAAAGTGAAAAGAGAACTGTAAAACCTGATGAACAGATAAACGTAGAACCTGTGGTAGCAATTGTGAAAGACCTTGTCACTAAAAGCATAGAAAATGGACACATAGTCTTTTGTGAAGATGCTTCTAATATTGTTTCACATCCTAATAGAACTAAAAAAGCTAGTGTTCCTGTGCTTTCTGTTAGAATCGGTGATCATTACTATTATGGTTTATGTGATATTGGTGCAAGTTCCAGTGCTATTCCTTATGAGCTTTACAGAGAAATTATGCATGAAATCAGTCCCTGCGAATTGTAAGAGATTGATGTGGTTATTCACCTTGCTAATAGAGAGACCATCTCTCCAATTGGCATTGTACGAGATGTGGAAGTTCTTTGTGGTAAGATTAAGTATCCTGCTGATTTTCTAGTACTTGGTTCAGCTGCTAGTAAAACTTATCCAATCATTTTTGGTAGACCTTTCTTGAGTACTTGTGGAGCTATTATAGATTGCAAGAGGGAGAAAATCTTGACTAAGTTTGATGGGGCATCTTATGAGTTTAATTTTTCAAAATTTACTAAAGAACCTTGTGAAGAGAAAACCCATAATGAGGATTTTAGAGTTGAACAACTTGCTTCTATCTCTCTTGCTCCTAACATTGCTTTGCAGCAATTTATGGAAGATCACGAAAGTGAGATCTTCATGGAAGAAAGGAACGAAATTGACGAGATCCTCCGTCGTCAACCCAAGATGCTAAAGCATGACTTGCCGGTAGAAGACTTGGGGACCACGTTGCCACCTAAAAAGGATCTGGTCTCCGATCTAAAACCTCTCCCTGATGATCTTAAATATGCTTATATTGATGATAAGAAGATATATCCTGTTATTATTAGCGCTAAACTTTCAGGGAAGGAAGAAGAAAGGTTATTGGAGGTTTTGAGGAAACACCGAGGAGCTATGGGCTATACTCTGGATGATTTAAAAGGGATTTCACCTACTATATGTCAGCATTCTATCAACATAGAACCAGATGCAAAGCCAGTAGTAGAGCACCAACGGCGTTTAAATCCTAGGATGAAGGAAGTGGTAAGGAATGAGGTATTGATACTCCTGTTGGGGATATACTTTCCGGGTATCCTCAGCGTTCCTCATTGACCAGGGTGGCCCACTTCAGGTTAGAGCTTTGCTTCACGGGCGGCCCAGTTGGAGAGAGAAGACAGAGTCCCATCCGGCTACGGAAAGGCCCAGAAGGCTTACCGACTTAGGCCCATAATGTTACTTGTAGTTCAAGATGTACTCTGTAACCAACTCTTAGTCGTAGCCGGATTGATCTCTCCTATAAACCCTAGGCCGGATACCTATATAAGCCGTCCTAGGGAGAGCCTTTAGGGCAACAACACTAGACGACCAATAGTCTACAATCTCAACTCGCACAGGCGAAACCCTTGTAACCCATATTCCGGCTTTGCCGTATTACTGGATTGATAGCAGGAGTAGGGTCCGTCCAAAGCCGGCGGATTCGAACCTGGGTAAACTTGTGTGCTCACCGTCTCGGAACACCGTACGCCTCACACCCCTCTCTTCCGCACGCCTCGAGGACCCCCTCATGGCGTACTTGTCATCAATCCGACGACAACTCCTTGATGCTGGTATTATTTACCCTATTGCTGACAGTGAATGGGTTAGTCCTGTTCATTGTGTTCCTAAAAAAGGAGGTATTACCGTTGTTCCTAATGATAATGATGAGCTTATTCCTCAAAGAATAGTAGTAGGCTATATGATGTGCATTGATTTTAGAAAAGTCAATAAAGTTACTAAGAAAGATCATTACCTGCTTCCTTTTATTAATCAAATGTTGGAAAGGTTTTCTAAAAAGACCCATTCTTGATGGTTATTCTGGTTTCTCTCAAATTGCTATTAGACAAGAAGATCAAGAAAAAACAACTTTTACTTGCCCTTATGGAACTTATGCTTATAGACGTATGCCTTTTGGTTTATGTAATGCTCCTTCTACTTTTCAAAGGTGCATGTCTGCTATCTTTCATGGTTTTTGTGAGGAAATTGTAGAAGTGTTCATGGATGAATTTTCTGTCTATGGAACTTCTTTAAATAATTGTCTGCACAACCTTGATAAAGTTTTGCAGAGATGTGAAGAAACTAATCTTGTTCTTAATTGGGAGAAATGCCACTTCATGGTTAATGAAGGGATTGTCCTTGGGCATAAAGTTTCTGAAAGAGGCATTGAAGTTGATAGAGCTAAGGTTGAGGCAATTGAGAAGATGCCATGCCCAAGAGACATCAAAGGTATTCGTAGTATCGTTGGTCATGCTGGTTTCTATAGAAGGTTTATTAAAGACTTTTCTAGGATATCAAAACCCCTTACTAATCTTCTTCAAAAAGATGTACCCTTTGTTTTTGATGATGATTGTAAGGAAGCTTTTGAAACTCTTAAGAAGGCTTTAACTACAGCCCTTATTGTTCAACCACCTGATTGGAGTTTACCCTTTGAAATAATGTGTGATGCTAGTGATTTTGCTGTAGGTGCTGTCCTTGGGCAACGTATTGATAAAAAGTTAAACGTTATCCATTATGCTAGTAAGACTCTAGACGCTGCTCAAAGGAATTATGCTACTACTGAAAAGGAATTTCTAGCTGTTGTTTTTGCTTGTTATAAGTTTAGGCCCTACATTGTAGACTCAAAAGTCACCATTCATACTGATCATGCTGCTATTAAATATCTTATGACGAAGAAGGATGCTAAGCGTAGGCTTATTAGATGGGTGCTGCTTTTACAAGAGTTTGATCTACATATAGTAGATAGGAAGGGTGCTGAAAACCCTGTAGCTGATAATTTATCTCGATTGGAAAACATCTCTTTTGGCCCTATGCCTGTTAATGATAGTTTCCCAAATGAACAGTTAGCTGCAGTAGGGGTAAGCTCGCGAGGGAGCCCTTGGTACGCTGATTATGCTAACTTTATTGTCTCCAAGTATTTGCCTCCAACTTTTACAGCTCAGCAAAGAAGGAAGTTCTTCTATAATTTGAGGCATTATTTTTGGGATGACCCACACTTATCCAAAGAAGGAGTGGATGGTATTATGCGAAGATGTGTTCTATAATATGAACAAAAGGAGATATTGCGTAAATGTCATGGTAGTGCTTATGGAGGACATCATGCAGGAGATAGAACTGCACAAAAGGTGCAAGAAAATTTGTTTTATCTTGTGATGAATGTCAGCGTGTTGGTAATATTTCTAGACGCAATGAAATGCCTATGAACTACTCTCTAGTTATTGAACCTTTTGATTGCTGGGGATTTGACTTTATGGGTCCTTTCCCTCCCTCGAAAGGTTATACTCATATTCTTGTTGCCGCTGATTATGTTACTAAGTGGGTAGAAGCCATTCCTACGAAGAGTGCTTACGGGGAAACCTCTCTAAAAATGCTTAAGGATGTTATATTTCCTAGGTTTGGAGTGCCTAGGTATCTCATGACTGATGGGGGTTCTCATTTCATTCATGGTAGTTTTAGAAAGACCCTTGCTAAGTATGATGATAATCATAGAATTGCTTCAGCTTATCATCCCCAAACTAGCGGGCAAGTAGAGTTATCAAATAGAGAAATTAAATCCATCTTGCAAAAGACTGTTAATAGATCTAGAAAAAACTGGGCTAAAAAGTTGAATGATGCTTTATGGGCTTATAGAACTGCTTACAAAAATCCTATGGGGATGTCTCCTTATAAAATGGTTTATGGGAAAGCTTGTCACCTACCCTTAGAATTAGAACACAAAGCTTACTGGGCAGTTAAAGAACTAAACAGAGATTGTAAGCTCGCTGGTGAGAAAAGATTATTTGACTTAAGTTCTTTAGATGAATGGAGGAGTGAAGCCTATGAAAATGCTAGGCTCTTTAAGGAAAAAAGTTAAAAGATGGCATGACAAGCGAATACTTAAGAGAGAATTTCATGTTGGTGAGAAAGTTCTATTGTATAGGTCCCGTCTCAGATTTTTCGCAAGAAAGCTACTATCAAAATGGGAAGGACCTTTCATCATTGAAGAAGTATACCGTTCAGGAGCAATAAAAATTTCTTCTCTAAAAGATAATACTACACAAGTAGTGAATGGGCAGCGACTCAAGCACTATATTGCTGGAGATTCTTACAATGAAGATGTTGATGCCTTTCAAGTTATAACTCCGGAGAAATTCATCGAGGACCAAATTCAGAGACCTACAGAGTTTGTTTTCAAATAGGTAATAGTTCTGGTAAGAAAAGTTCCACGGAAATACAATCCAACTATATTTTTGCAGTTTTCAGTCAATAAGGAAAGTTACGAAGTGAAAAAGGGACGGAAATTGAGCCAGGGTGGCCCACACCACCCTGTGGCGCGGGCCCACCCCTGGCCGCGCCACCTGGTGGTGAGTCCACCCCGGACTCTGCCTCCGACTCGTTTTCTCCCAGTACCTTCCTTTTGATATGAAACTTCGTAATATATAACCCCCCGGATCTTCCGAGGTTCGTATATCGTGTTTTCTTCGTGTTTTTGTTTCGATCTGTTTCTGCCAGGTAGAATCCCATATTTGGAGCCACAATGTCTTCCACTGGATCAGCCGGGGGAGACTCCTTAGAAGATATCATCAACCCATACATGAGAGACTTGAAGATTCATCCCAAGGAGTTGTTTCTCGAAGATGGGGAGGTCCGGATTAAAGAAGTTCAAGGCCCTAAAGGTGAAGGAAGTCTGGAGGACATGATGGGAGCACTGGAGCAAGAAGTCTTTAGGTACAAGAAGATGGCAGAGGGCGAAGTGGATATCATCCATAAGATTTGTTCCGAACTCATCACCGAGCACCAAAAGGAGACTGCTGAGCTCAAAGACGAAGTCCTCTCACTCCGCTAAACAACCAACGAACTTCAAGCACAGTTCTATGACATTCAAAATCAAAACTGTGAGTATGAGGCTAGGTTTAAACGCATAAGTGCTGCTGCAAGTTTCAGGATGTTGGAAACCACGATGTCCTTTGTTGATGGGAAGCCCTTACCCTGGAAGTCGGACGAAGATGAGAGGATACCACCACCACCAAAGGAGTAATTCGTCATCAGGTTTGGCATCCCCTTGGTTTGTTCCAAGCTTGGGGGAGTGTCGCGGTATCACATCACTATCTTCTATCTTTTTACCTTATTAGTAGAGTCATATCATGAATAGAGGAGTTATTATGTAGTATGGTTTGCATTATGGAAGTGTCCCCTCTCTCGTTAGATATGTATCCCTTGGTGTGAGTTGCCGTTATGGAATATTAATGAGAAGTTCTATCATTCACTCTTTTGCATAGCTTATATTAGTTTTCAATTCGTGGTTATATGATTGATCTTGTTGTTAGTATTGGTATCACTTTGGGATCATTGAGTTAATTTAGTTGGTTTTGGCAAACCTGGCTCGGTCAGTAGCACACTATTTTTGAGAGTTGAATGAAAAGGATAAAAGTACTCTAAATAAATATAATTTCATCATCTTTCTTTCTTGATTTGCTCATAAGTTTAGTTTTCTCTAGTTAAGATCTTTTGTGCTTCCAAGGAAGATTGCATGTTTGTCTTTATCAGTTGTATGTTTGTTTGTTTCCTTCAACTCTTATACTTGCTACCCAGCCTTGCTAGCCAAAAACATGTACTGAGAGGGAATTCTTCTCGTTCATCCACCTCCTTTAAACCAAAACCTTTGCCATTTGTGTCCACCATACCTACATAGTAGCACTATTGCTATTCCAAGTAAATTCTTGTTTTATCTATCTCCCAAATTAAACTTGTTATGTGAAAATTAGTGATTAAAGCTCTCACGAACTTGATGGCACACCTTACTTTCTTGCACTTAATAAACCTGAACCATTGGGTCCTTCTTTGTTGCGTATATGCTTGCGCTTTATGAGTTGAAGTTAGCAGAACCATGTATCATGGGGAATGCTTTCAACACTGTCATCGTACTTTGTACCTAGTTGATATCATGTTCTTTTGCTTATGGATCCCGACGGTGTGAAATAAAAGTGAAACTTGTAAGATCATGGAGTTTATATGTGTGTTAGAGAAACGCCTGGGCCGCTAGCCTAAGCCATGCCTAATCATGGTGGAAACTTGCAGCATAACTGTAGTGAGCATTATATGAAGCATCCTCAATAAAAACCTATGCAAATAGCAAATAAAAAGATCGCTGAGATGCTCACTATCTGCTTGCCTTGTCATATTGATTATGGGATAGCTCCTGTGTCATGTGCAAGGGGTACCCCGTTGGCGGTTCTTAATGATACGCATGTATTTACAATGACAAGAGCTTGCTCGTTACTGAAGTTGAGTAGCATGATGTTCGGTACTCATAAGTAAAGGGCATGGGACTTCAATTTATAACTTGTCAAGCATATCCTCTTAGTTGTGTCACTTTAACCTTAATCACCAAAAGATGCCTATGATAGGGGCAATAAGAGCTGAAAGCTAGTAAGTATCATAATTTTTGGGAGCTCTTTATGAGACTTGCAATACCTGCTTCCCTCTGCGAAGGGCCCTTTCTTTTACTTTGTAGTTGAGTCAGTAAACCTACTTCCTCTCTATCTCATCAAGTATTTTGAGTTGATGTGTTTCATTCGTTCATAGGATGATTTATTCAGTCATGTTTCTTATGTTCCTTGTTTTGCACATTCCTCTTATCTTGATGTTTACTACTTTGAAAGCTATCATTGAAAAACCAGTTATTTGTGAACTCCAGCAAATTATCAACTATTCTTCGACCGAGAGCTAAGATTGCCATTACCAATTATGATTTACTTCATGTATCTTTATTGTGTTTCCTTTACGTATTGCAAGTTGAGTTATATAATAGTGAGTTGTCTTCTATTATGATCTGTGCATTTGATGAATGTGATGCTTCTTGTCCGTATTCTTTTATCGACTCTTCACTCCATAAACCTGACGCCATGTTTATTGAGTTCAGTTTCTCTTGGGGACAAGCGAAGTCTAAGCTTGGGGGGAGTTGATACGTCCATTTTGCATCACTATTCTATATCATAATTCACTATTATTCATTGATATATTTCGTATTGAGAGGTGATACTTATGTTATTTCATCTGTTTTTGCATGGTTGATGACTTTTGGAGCATGGACCACTGCAGTCAGAATTCTGATGGAAATGTGTTGTTTGGAGGCAAAATTCGCGAAGATCAGGAAATCCGGGAAAATATACGGAAAATCCTATTTTTCCAGAAGACGAAGGATGCCAGAAGATGGAGTGGAGATGGGCCACAGGGGGGCCACACCACCCCCTGGCGCGGGCAGCCCTAGGCCGCGCCAGGAGGTGGTGTGGCCACCCTGGCCCACTCCAGCCTCTCCCCTCTGGCGTATATCATCCTAGCGAAACCCTAAGACTCTGGGAGCGACCACAGAAAGATTCCGCCGCCTCTGCGGGGCAGAAAACACCAGGAGAGAAAGATCTCTCCGGCAGACAGATTTCTGATGGGGAATTCCTTCCTGGTGAGGGGAGATCGTCGCCATCAACACCACCATCAAGCTGGACTTCATCAGGATCATCATCATCATCACCACCACCACCATCATCACCATCAGCACCATCATCACCATATCCATATTGCTGTAACAATTGAGTTGAATCTTGCATTAGTTCATAGGGGAAACTTTCTCGGTGTTGATTACTCTTCGTAGTTGATGCTATTGAGTGAACCATTGAATTATTGTTTATGTTCAGATTGTTATACATCATTATTCCATCTGTTGGGGGGATACCCCCGGGTAGGGTCACGCTGGGGTATAAAGGCCGAGTTAGCCGAGGTTCGGCAAGGACAAAGCGGATGCTGGCCGGGTCACCTCAAGGCAGGCCGACTCACGGTGTAACCCGGACCACGGGGCGTCCACCTAACTAGGTCTCAACCGACTTAAGCCGTAAGTCGGAAGTGCGTATTTAACTTGTATGTAGGAACGGGTGTGGCCGGATCAACTATGATCCGGGTCATATCTAGCTTCTAGGAGAAGGAAGGAATCTCGCTGGTCAAAAGAAGCCCTGGTACGCACTGCATGAGCGATGCGGACAAGGGCAGGACCACCGAGGAGTGGCCGACAGGGGTGACGATGCCCATGTCGGCTGACGCAGGCGCCGCAGTGGCTCACGTTGCCTCTGCATGTGTGACGCGGGGAAAAGCAACCCGGTCGACTTACTACTTTGGGAGAAGGCATATTCTTAGGAATATGCCTCCACGTATGCCCTAAGTGGAGACCTAGCCACCCCTATATAAGGAGGGCTAGGGCCTCTGTAGAAGGGGTTCTGCTATTCTGATTGGTTTAGGGTTTTAAGGGTTAACTGTGTGTGAGAGTAAGAGAGCTCCTTCTTCCTCCTCTCGCCAATACAGCTCTAGGAGCACTTGTAATCTTGGAAACAAATCAAATACAAACTTCTGTGTGAGGAATCACCTCACTATCCCTCCCTGGATTCCCCTAGCGTGTATTAGTCCCCACCTTTAGCCTATCCATGGCATCTGCCGTGACACCACCACGATAGTTGGCGCCCACCGTGGGGCTAGCGGCGCTAGCAGGGGTCAAGATCCAGACGGGAAACTTCATCGGCACCGGCGAACGCATCGTCTCCGGGCTCGTTCAGCGCTTTGGAGCGCTGGACTTTGTCAGCGACAACGCTGGCTGCTTCGGCACGCGCCCGCTTCCGCGCAACGGCCTCTTCGTCAAGCTCGGCACGCACAAGGTCTACGTTGTTGTTGACGTGTCGTGTGTTCATCCTCGGCACGTCGTCGAGGCAGGGGAGCCACCCCTCACCGTGGTTCGCGGGGCGCGTATCGCTCGCTCCCCGGACCATGCAGAGGTGATGATGACTGTGCCTAGTGCAGGCGCAAGCAAGGATCCGGCGGCAGAACCGGAGGTAACGCCTAAGGCACCGAGGAAAGGTAGAGGTCCTCCACTAGAGAGGCCAGAGAATGTGTTGAGGGAAGCGATGGATAGCTTGGCGAACTCTGTGGTAGCGGCAGTAGATCCGGCTCAGGCACAAGCCGAGCTAGAGGAAACTAGGCAAAAGATACTAGACGGTGCGAAAAACATAGCCGCGGCTCAGCAGTCGTTGAACATGATGCTGCGTGAGTACGCAAAGGCAAACAAAGTTGATGCTGTAAAAGTGAAAGGGAGAAATCTCATGAGCGAAATGAATAGAGAAGGTGATACTAGAATTGAGGAGTCAGAGAACTGTTTGTCCGTGGGGCTGCCGAGGTATAGTACCCCGGCAAAGAACCTTAGAGCGGCGGATGCAGTTGCATCCGAGTTAGAGGGTCTAACGGGTGAGGCCCGTCAAAGACAACAAGATAGGGTCAATGAGTTGGTTCGGATTATGAACAGACAAAATGAAGAACTACTCAGAGCTAACCCGGAGAGAGCTGGAGCCTCCAAGATCGTCCATTCGGCGATGGGTAACCCGGAGAAATCCGCTGGAGCCGCATCGTCTCCTCATGGCGGTCCAAGGAGAGAAGAAGTAGTAACCTCGGCCAAAAGGAACAAACAGATCGTCCTGTAAGACCCAACACAGGCAGGGAAAGGAAAAGAAGCACAGAAAAATGATGATCGATGAAGTGTGAGCCGAGGTGAAGCTGGCTGGGGTAATCGCAACCAAGGCAACGCCGGTCAAGGGAACGCCGTCAACGGCAATGCCGGACAGCGAAACTCGGTAGGAGCAGGACAACCGCAGCAGCGGAATATACCAAGGCAAGAGCAGAGTGCCAGCCGAGGTATGCAACAGAGAGGTGCACCACGAGACCAAGACCGGTACAATGATGGAGATTCGGAAATGGTGAATGTGGGATACCCGAGGCCGGACTATCATGTGATAGGGTCAAGATTGGGAAGCAGGGATTTGATGCCGGATGATGCCAGGTTGAAACTGGATCGACTGTATAGGTCGGAACAAATCGAATGTCAAGGTCCACCGGGTCCTGCGTGTTTTGGGCCCCGGATCATGAAGGAGCCACCGGTACCCAACTTCCAGTTATCCAGGGGCACAAAGACGTATGACGACAGTACCAAGCCGGAAGATTGGTTGATAAATTATGCTACAGCTGTGAAAATTGCAACAAGCAACTTGAGATGGGCTGTACGATACGTACCCCAGATGTTGGCGGGGCCAGCAAGGGTATGGCTAAACAATTTGCCGCCCGGAAGCATTAACTGCTGGATAGATTTTGAGGAGATGTTCGTCAGCAATTTCTCAAATACGTATCAGAGGCCAAATAGGCCGCAGACCCTAGCTATGTGCAAGCAAAGACCGAATGAGACGGAACGGGAGTTTTTAACCTGGTGGTGCACCGTGAGAAACTCGTGTGAGGGCGTGATAGAATCACAGGCCATAGCATGGTTTGCACAAGGGTGCAGATATGCAAGCGAACTGTGGGAAAAGTTGCAAAGGAAAATGCCAACCATGTTGGCAGAGATGATCCGGATTGCTGATTCATATGCTCTCGATGATCTGACTCAACCTAGGCTCGTGTCAAACGAGTCAAACGATGAGTACTACCAGAGAGATGGAGCCGGTTCATCCCGGAGGAATGACTACAGAGGACAAAGAAGAGATGACAGACCGGATCATCGATATGGTTTGCAACAATTTGCGGCTGTGAATCAAGATCAGCCCGGAGCAGGGGGGCAGTCAACGTCAGAAAATTGGAGGGCAATGGACTCCGAGAAACGATGGCAAGCAAACTTGGATGCCAGAGCAAAAGAAACAGTGGCAAGAAAAGAAGGACTGTCTGAGGTATACTTATGAGTCGATGTTGGATCAGCCGTGTAAGTTTCACACGCCGAATCCGAATAACCCAGCAGGTCATACAACGAGGCAATGTGAGTGGATGCGTAAGATTGAACAAGGTGGTTCGGGGAATGCTTAGGCACCCCGGAATGATCAACCTCGGCAGGAGTTACCCCGGCAGCAATTGCTCTTCGGAGCAAACACGCAATAGCTAATGTTGCCTCCCCCTCCGCCGAGGTATAACCATGAGAGAAGGGATGCAGTGCATCAGGTGGAAAATCAGCATCAGCCGGATCAGAGGTATTCCGGAAATGAGGGAAGGAATGAGTACCGAGAGCATCATCAGAGTTACTGTGTATTCACCACTGAGGAAACAGATAGAAAGAGCTTGCAGCGCCGACATATGGAAGTGAATGCAGTAATGCCCGCGGTGACGAGGTATATGCCTTGGTCTGATCAAGAAATCACCTAGAGCATTAAAGATCATCCCAAGCTTATGCCAAGCCCTGGTTCGTATGCGTTGGTGCTAGATCCGACATTCATTGGGCCTAACATCAATGTAAGGTTCTCAAAGGTACTGATTGACAATGGCAGTATCATTAACATCATGTATACGGACACAATGCGCAAGTTGGGTATCTCGGAGAACATGCTACAAGCCACAAGGACAACTTTCCATGGTATTGTGCCCGACATTTCTTGCGAGCCCATAGGCAAGGTCCGGGTTGATGTATTGTTCGGCACGAAAGATAACTGCCGAACCGAAAATTTGGAGTTCGAGGTGGTGAACTTGGAAAGTGCGTACCACGCGTTACTCGGAAGGCCAGCGCTGAACAAGTTCATGGCAAGCTATCACATTAGTTACTTGAAGATGAAGTTGCCTAGGCCAAACGGAGTGATTACCATTGCTGGG
Organism: Avena eriantha; assembly: GCA_910589775.1. Lineage (NCBI taxonomy): Eukaryota > Viridiplantae > Streptophyta > Magnoliopsida > Poales > Poaceae > Avena > Avena eriantha. The sequence continues at coordinate 35,239,185 of OU342743.1, read as the reverse complement.
GATTTCCGACGTTCCATGGAGTGTGCGTCGGCCGGGTCTAACCTGGCCGAGTCACTTGTGATTGCACAAGAGAAAAGGAAAATCCAAGAGGTGACGGCATTGGCTCAGTCCGCACAGCAATATATGTCGGCGCTGAGTAACCCACATGGAAGTGTCTCATTCCAAGCCACGAAAGATACCAAGAAGGTTACTGTTGATGATATGTTCCCAAAGCGCACCGTAACAATTGGTGCCGGGTTAAGTGATAAATAGGAAAGCGAGCTCGTCAACTTCCTCCGTGAGTATTGGGACATTTTTGCTTGGTCCACACAGGACTTGCAAGGTGTTCCGAGGGAGTTGCCTGAGCACTCTTTAAATGTGAGACCCGGAGCAAAGCCGGTGAAGCAACCTCTCCGCCGCTTCGCCGAAGATAGGAGGAAAGTCATCGGAGATGAGATAGCTCGGTTACTAGCTACAGGATTTATCATGGAGGTTCTTTACTCGGATTGGCTGTCAAATCCGGTGTTGGTGGAGAAGAAGAAGGACGATCCGAATGTGGCGGTGGTTTGGCGTATGTGTATCGATTACACGAACCTGAACAAGGCATGTCCAAAAGATCCATTTCGATTGCCGAGGATAGATCAGGTCATAGACTCAACTGCTGGATGTGAATTGTTGTCATTCATTGATGCATATTCTGGTTTCCACCAGATACCTCTGAATCCGAATGATCAAATAAAGACTGCGTTTATTACCCCGTATGGGGCTTATTGCTATCGCACCATGCCGTTTGGTTTACGTAATGCAGGGGCAACATACCAAAGATGTATGCAAAAATGTTTGCACGACCAAATTGGTCAAAATGTACAAGTATACGTGGATGATGTGGTTATCAAGACCAAGGAAAGCAAAACTCTCCTTGACGATATCAGGCAAACATTTGCGAACCTAAGAAGGTTCCGGATGAAACTTAACCCGGAAAAATGTACGTTCGGTGTCCCGGCTGGGAAATTACTCGGTTTTCTTGTTTCCAGCCGAGGTATCGAAGTTAATCCAACTAAAATCCGGGCCATTGAACGAATGGAACTGCCAAAGTGTCTTAACGATGTCCAGAAGTTCACGGGTTGCCTGGCATCATTAAGTCGGTTTGTAAGTCGGTTGGGAGAAAAGGCATTGCCTCTTTACCAACTCATGAAAAAGTCGGATAAGTTCGTTTGGACGCCGCAGGCCAATGAAGCCTTTGCCCACTTGAAGAAGATGTTAGCCACTACACCAATGTTAGCCTCTCCACTATCAAGGGAGCCAATGTTGCTCTATATAGCCGCAACCAACCGAGTTGTAAGTGCAATGATAGTGGTGGAGCGCGACGAGGAAGGTAAGTCGGTGCAAAGGCCAGTGTATTACCTGAGCGAGGTATTATCAGCCTCAAAGCAGAACTATCCACACTATCAAAAGGTGGCGTATGGCGTGTACATGGTAGCTAAGAAGCTGAAGCACTACTTTGAGGAGCATCCCATCTGGGTACTATGTGAGGCCCCCATAGCCGAGATAATGAGTAACAAGGATGCGAGTGGTAGAATTGCAAAATGGGCAATTGAACTAGCTCCTTATGCGCCACAATATGACAGAAGAGAAGCGATCAAGTCTCAAGCTGTGGCGGACTTTTTTGTGGACTGGGCCAAGGTGCAATACAAACCGCCGTTACCAGATCCAAACTATTGGCGAATGCACTTTGATGGATCAAAAACAAAAACCAGGCTAGGTGCCGGAGTTGTACTTACCTCGCCAAAGAAGGACCAGCTGAAATATGTGTTGCAGATACATTTCGTGACATCAAACAAATGTCGCTGAGTATGAAGCACTTGTGCACGGGCTCAAGGTGGCAAAAGAGACTAGGATACGTTGGATTATATGCTTTGGTGACTCGGATTTGGTGGTACAACAAGTGTCGGGACTGTGGGACACCCTTGATCCAAACATGGCACTGTACAGATTTCATGTGTAGAAGATATCTGGTTACTTTGAGGGATGCGAATTTCATCAAGTACCCCGGGTGGAAAATGAGGCTGTCGACATGCTGTCGAAGCTCGGGTCAACCCGACAAGCAATTCCACCGGGTGTAGCATTAGAGCACCTCAGGAAACCATCCATCAGGCCGTCCCCAGAAACCGACTCAATTTATGTCCCGGAGGACACGGAATCCGGAGCTGTGCCCACGGACATTGACATGGGAAGTGGTGCGCGAAACTCGGGGACTGCCTCGGCAAACCCGGGGACTGCTTCAGCGAACCCGGGGACTGCTTCGCAAGACCCGGGGACTGCTCAGCATGATCCGATTGAAGTTATGCCGATGGATCTGATGGAAATTGATGAGGATGTGTTCCCTATGCGAGCAATACTAGCTTGGGCACTACCTATATTTCAATTCCTCAAAGATGGAACGTTACCCACTGACGAAGTGCTATCCAAGCAAACTCAGAGGAGGGCAAAGGCGTACATGATCATCAATTCCGAACTATACAAAAGGAGTGTGACCAATGTCCTCCAGCGATGTGTTGACCCGGAAGAAGGGTTGGACATCCTCCGAGATATACATCAAGGGGAGTGCAGGCATCATGCCTCGTCCTGAGCCTTGGTGGCAAAAGCTTTCCGGCATGGGTTCTACTGGCCAAGTGCCTTAGAGCAAGCAGAAAATCTGGTGAGAAAGTGCAATGGTTGTCAGAGGTATGCCACTAAGACACATATGCCAATGTGGGAGCTCAAGACCATACCAATCACCTGGCCATTTGCCGTGTGGTGTTTGGACATGGTAGGCCCGTTCAAACCAGCAAGAGGAAACATGACTCACATTTTGGTCATGGTGGACAAATTTACGAAATGGATTGAAGTGAAGCCTATAAGAAAGTGTGATGGAGCTACAGCCGTAACGTTTCTCAAAGACACCATCTTGAGGTAGTTATCCTCACAGTATCATAACTGATAATGGCACAAATTTTGCGGAAGGAGCGTTTGCGCGTTTCTGCGGGGATAAGAAGATCCGGCTGGACGTAGCCTCGGTAGCCCACCCCACATCGAACGGACAAGTGGAAAGATCCAACAGATTAGTATTATCCGGGATAAAACCTCGGCTCATTGAGCCGCTGCAAAGATCAGCGGGGTGCTGGATAGAAGAGCTACCAGCGGTACTGTGGAGTTTAAGAACAACTCTAAATCGATCAACAGGCTATACGCCGTTTTTTCTGGTATATGGGGTAGAAGCTGTATTACCAGCCGACATAGAGCATGATTCGCCTAGGGTCACCCAATACACAGAAGCCGAAGTGCAAGAAGCCCGACAAAATGATGTTGATCTGCTAGAAGAAGCGAGAGAACTGGCAATGGCTAGATCCGCCATATATCAGCAAAATCTCCGACACTATCATAGCCAGAAAGTAAGCCCCCGAGTCTTTCGGGAAGGCGATCTGGTGCTCCGGTTGGTACAACGTACTGCTGGCATGCATAAATTATCCCCCCATGGGAACGGCCATTCATTGTGAGCAAAGCATTGCACAATGATTCTTATTATCTTATAGATGCAAAGCCACAGGAAAGAACAAGGCGGACAGGTCCGGCGAGGAATCTAAGCGTCCATGGGATGTAGCTCTACTTCGTCCTTTCTACACTTAGCAAAGAAGTGTATGTATTCGAGTCTTCTCATGTGTCGGTATGTATGCCGGCAATGAGCTTATCAATGAAATGTTGGCACCTCGAGCAGTAACTCGGGGACTGCCTTAATAATATTTGTTGTCTTTTGTGCGTTAGCTGGAATAAGTTGTTCTACTTAACTCGGATTGGTAATGTGTGAGCACCAAGAACCCAACTCTTCGACTTGCTGCTGTCCAACAAGAATTGGCTTCATGGCAAGCAAGAGAACAAGTTTGGAATTGCGTAGCACACGAAAAACGACTAAGGAAAAGGACTTAATCGAGCCGACGTCTGTCGGTATGTATGCCGGCTAAACCTAAAAGTTTCCCAGTATTGCTAAGACAATTTTTGAAGCTCGGAATCGTAAGTCGTAAAACCGAATCAAGGTAGACATGAACCGAGCCAAAAGATTGGACGAACAAGAAAAGGAAACTCGGGGACTACGCCCAAGTTAATCCGGCATAGGAACTTAGTAGCAAAATATCACATGTGTACTGAATACAATTCCACCCGGCATACCGGGGATCTGATAAATTTTCAAGTTTTTTCACTCAAGGAGCAGCAGCAGGAGGAAGTTCGGCGTCATCTTCGCCGTCTTCGATATCCGAGGCATCGTCCTCTCCATCACCGTCTGAGCCATCTTCATCGTTCTCAACCACTTCGTCCCCAGCGACTTCCAGGAAGCTCGGTCCCTCCATCCATTCATGAATGGGAGCATATTCGATGAGGCTATGGGCGCAAGCCTGGCGCCGAGGTACCCACTCCAGGTTGTTGGTCCATTTGGATCCTGTGCGCAGGCGCGTCAGGAGGTTGAGATCGATCTTCTCGTACCACGTGAGTGTGTGGTGAAGAACAGTATCAGCTGCAGCACGTCCAGCGGACTCCCTCCAGAGGTCGAGTTGGGTCTCAATTTCCATCAATTTCTCAACAAGAATTGCGGTTGTCTCCGGAGTGTCTTCTCCAGGCCAGAACGTGTTGAAGATCCGGACTGGAGCGTCGAGGATGTCTTTGCCATAATTTTTGATGAGATCCACGCGAGATGACAAGCTGACCAACAGGTCCTCCATGTCATAGGGAATCTCTTTACCGTCAGGAGCGACGGGAGTACCCCTTTCTCGGCGGAAATCTGCAGCTGCAGCACTCGCGATAGCAGTGCCCTCTAGAAATTTGCCTGAAAACAAGACAAAGGAAGAAGGTAAAGAAAAGACATATGAAGTAACCCGGAGAAGTATGTCGGATAAGGGAAAGGAACTTACATGATATATGGCTGAGGATCCGGGTCAACTCCCGGGCACAGTCATCATGCCTTTTGCGAAGCTGCACGAGCTCAACGTTCGCCGACCCAAGCTTGATGTCGGACTCCTTGAGTAGATCCTGGTCCTTGGCGATCTAGAGATTGAGACGCTCGCGCTCTTCTGTGTAATCTTGGCCAACCTTTTGGAGCTCGGACTGATGCTGCGTTTTCATTTTCTCCATCTCGGCCTTGAGCCTAGCAATCTCATCATCTTTGGTCCGGAGGAGGGCGAGCTCATCGTCTTTCTTCTTGAGCTCAGCTTGATGCTGCCCTGCTTGTTCGAGAAAAATACAGCATCATATCAGGCACGGGCACACTATCTTCAAGAGATGCTGAAATAGTGTGTTGACCCGGCAGAGCCGAGGTATGAATGTTTGCCGAGCCAAGGAGAAAAGGAGATGGAAAGCATAGTAAGGTCGGACAAAAATGACTTACCCTTGATCTGATCCAGGTTCTTCCTCCTAATCTTGTTCTCAGCCTCCACCCCAGCTGCGGAAACTGAATGATGAGTTAGTTCGGCAGAGGAAGATGAAGCAAAACGGAGAAGTGTCAAGGGAGAAATTTACCCCTTTTCTCATGTTCTGCGAGAAGTGCAGTTTGCTTTGCGCGTAGCATCTTGTGAGTATCTAGGAGACGCTGGAATTCAGCACTCTAGCGATTGGTGGTCACCTGAAAAGAGTACAAAAACATAATTTAGCTTGGTGCATATTCAAAGTGTACAAGATCCTGGCCAAGTGGAACTTAACCCGGCTCTAGGTGTGTGCATATTCGAAGTGTACAAGATCCGGGCCAAGTGGAACTTAACCCGACTCTAGGTGTGTGCATATTCGAAGTGTACAAGATCCGGGCCAAGTGGAACTTAACCCGGCTCTAGGTGTGTGCATATTCGAAGTGTACAAGATCTGAGCCAAGTGGAACTTAACCCGGCTCTAGGTGTGTGCATATTCGAAGTGTACAAGATCCAGGCCAAGTGGAACTTATCCCGGCTCTAGGTGTGTGCATATTCGAAGTGTACAAGATCCGGGCCAAGTGGAACTTAACCCGGCTCTAGGTGTGTGCATATTCGAAGTGTACAAGATCCGGGCTAAGTGGAACTTAACTCGGCTCTAGGTGTGTGCATATTCGAAGTTATCACGGAGCTACGTTAGTTTTCTAAGGAGCATCCGACCGAGTAACAAATTACTCCCCCGGAGGCTCGGGGACTAATGGTTATGTCATCATTATCTACGGCATGTAAAGGGGAAGTGACGTACCTCCATAATCCGACCCGCGAGGTTGATTGCCTTAGCGGCTGTGTTCATTTGGGCGGAAAATTCGGCGGGGCCAAACCTCTCTGGGAGATAATCGTCATGGACGAACTCCGCCTTGTTCCAGTTGTTGACGAATTCAATTAAGGTTGGAGGGTACCGCTCGCCGGTGGGCATATGCGGCGCCACCAAGCCCTTCGCATGCGCCTCCTTCCTCTCAACCAAGGAAATGGCTGGGCTAGTGTGCAAAACCATCTGTTGTGCATCAGTTGGCTCGGCAGGGACGTCCTTTGCTGCTGGAGCTTTCTTGGGAAGCATGGATGCGAGGGTACGTAGTCCAGCCTCGACGAATGCTGCCCTAGTAGCGTTAGGAGCCTTTTTGCCCTTTGGTTGCTGGGAAGAGGAAGTGGTTGCAGCAGATTTTCCCTTAGGAGCTGCCGAGGTATTTCCTCGCCGAGATTGAGAAGACTAGGACGAGGCAGAGGAGCTTGGCGCTGGTGCTCTGGTTGCTGGAGTTGGTGCCGCTATTGATGTTCTTGCTGCCGGAGTTGGTGCTGGTGCCTGAATTAGTGCTGGTGCTGGTTCGGTTGCTGGTGCTGGGGTGGTCGCTGGTGCTGGAGCTGGTGCTGGTGCTGAGGTAGTCTCGGTAGTTGCCGGTTGCGGCAAAGCCGAAGTTGTGGATGCCGCCGCCTCGGCTGGGCCGGTCTCCCCCGCTCCAAGGTTACCCCCCTCTTGACGAGGTGGAATAGAACCAGGGGCAGCCGCAGAACCCTCTAGAATAGGGCTCAGCGGGCGTGACTCGTCGTCACATGGGGGAGAAGGGCTAGGTCAGAGCAGCGAAGAGATGCTAGATCCACTCTGAGGGACCTCCACCACAGTCCTGCCAAATCAAATAATGTCAGAAGAGAAACTACAACAATGCAAGGAGGAACAAGTTACAGAGGGAAAAGAGGCTTACGCATCCGAGGTTTGGGGCTCCTTGGGTTTCCGAGCCCTTCGTGCTGGGGCCTTGCCTGCTGGCTTGGAGGTTGTTTTTTCTCCGGACTTCTTTCGCCTTTTGGCGGGCTGAGAAGGTCCGGAGGAGGAACTTGATGCAGCTCCGCGCTTCTTCTTTGGTGCTACCGGAACAGGTTCGCCCGTAGCAAGGGGAGGGTCCTCATGGATCTTCCCACCAGGGTTAGCTGATGCCAGAAAAGAATAAGAAAGGGGGACAGCGTCAACAGCTTCCATCACCTCGACATCCGAGTCATCTTCATCATTGGGCCAATCTCTAATGGAAGAGGGTTTACCGGTGGGTCACTTCGTAGCGTCGGTCATCGGGAGGAACATTTCCTGATCCGGCTCTTCCTCATCCGGGGTCTCCTGGTCGGGTGCCCACTTAAGGGTCGGGTCGGTGCCGTCCTCGAGGGTCTGCTGAAGGAATTGCTGAGGAAAGGAACAGACAACAGAGTCAAAAATACAACAATGACTGACATATAATTAAATCCGGAGTAAGTTTGCGCCACGAAGCTTACCGCGGGAGGAAGCCTATCACGGCAATAATGCTCAATTCCCCACGTCCATTCAGTGGAGAAGTTCTTGTGGGTGGTGAAGAGAGACTTAACCCGGCGATAGATCTCCGTGTTGCTCAACTCGAAGGATGAGGTCCGGTTGGGTCGCGGCCAAAGCTCATGTGACACACCTTGTGAGTGCGCTTCTGGAGGGGGGAGATCCGGTTGCGGACGGACGTGATCATAGCATCCTCGTTGCACAACCCGAGCTTCTTCAGTTCCACGAACCTTTTGTTGACCTGGTTGGCCAAGGGCGTGGGCTTCTTGGGGACAACGTCCCACAATTCCGGGTTAGGTGGACCTGGAGCATAGGGAAGTAGCCGAATCAAGTCTTCGGTGCCCGCATTCCGGACGTAAAAGAAAGTCCGGGCCCATCCTTTGCAGGAGTCCAGCCCGGTGACTCGGGGGAAAACGGATAGCCTCCGAGGTGAGATGGACGCAGCTCCAAATTGAGTGAGCTGCTTGTCCTCCGGATCAAGTTGGATGTTCGGAATGACATTACGACGAAGGCCGAAAAACCGGATCCATAGCTCCTTCGTGGGCCATAGTCCGGCATAGCCTTCGATCGTGGAGTCGGAAGCAGAAAGAGAAGTAATGGCGTTGGCAGGAAGGTGGTGCGGCTGGAGTTCGTAGGTGCTTAATCAATCATGGAAGAAATCGCTGACCGGCAAACCGAACCCCCGCTGGAAGTGGGACAAGAACACAATGTACTCACCCGGATTGGGTGAGGGGGCTAGTTCGGCGGAGGCGAGACGCGCAGTGACGCCGGCAGGGAAGCGTCTGGTGCGGTAGAGCCAGTCCAGGTCGTCTTGGTAGACCCACGACCCGACCCACGCACAACGGTCCACCGTCGCGGTGTCTTCCTCCATCTCTTGCTCGACGACGACGAGCTCCTCCTCCGTCATCTGGTGTTCGATGCCCTCGCTGGCGCTAGCGGTGGTGGGGGGCAAAGGCCTACATTGACAGCGACCCGTGTTGGAGGAGGTGCGTAGCGGTGGCGACGATGCAGAGGTGTGGGGAAGAAGTGCGGCAGCGGTGGCGGTGCTTCTTAGAAGCAATGTCGGCAGCGCTGTCGCGGGGAAGACGAAGAAGAAGAAGAGCTAGGGGCAGAGGGGCGCGGAAGGGGGGAAAACCTAAGGGGTGCGCCCCTCCCCTATTTAACCACTCCCACGAGGGGAAAGTGGGATCGTGTCCTGCGGGCATGCCACACGGTGTGGCCGTGTATAGCCCACGTTGACCAATCAGCAGCGAGCCACACGGAAGGCCACAGGGTGTAGTTGATCCCATGACGTGACACATTGATGCGGTGAACGAGGAGGCAGGCATGACGTGACCCGCGCGTAGTGATAGCTGACAATTACTGCGGCGGTTGCTGTAGCTGGCCGTTAAAATGAGGCAGCCTAATGATTAGCCTCCACGTGGGTAAGCATACGAGAGAAGGAAAGAAGACCCGGATGAGACCATGGTAACCCGACTAGCAAGTGGAAACTTGGAACGTGCCAAGGCAACGTAAATACATACGACCCGAGATAAGGAGATAACTCGGAAATAACATCCAAAGCTCAATAAAATTGAACCTGATGTAGGCTTAGCGGCCAAGGCAGCTAAGACCACACCAGCTTCGGGGACTAATGTTGGGGGATACCCCCGGGTAGGGTCACGCCGGGGTATAAAGGCCGAGTTAGCTGAGGTTCGGCAACGCCAAAGCGGATGCTGGCCGGGTCACCTCAAAGCAGGCCGAATCACGGGGTAAGCCGGACCAGGGGCGTCCACCTAACTAGATCTCAACCGACTTAAGCCGTAAGTCGGAAGTGCGTATTTAACTTGTATGCAGGAACGGGTGTGGCCGGATCAACTATGATCCGGGTCATATCTAGCTTCTAGGAGAAGGAAGGAATCTCGCTGGTCAATAGAAGCCCCGGTACGCACTGGATGAGCGAAGCGGACAAGGGCAAGACCACCGAGGCGTGGCCGACAGGGGTGACGACGCCCATGTCGGCTGACGCAGGCGCCGTAGAGGCTCACGTAGCCTCTGCATGTGTGACGCGGGGGAAAAGCAACCCGGTCGGCTTACTACTTTGGGAGAAGGCATATTCTTAGGAATATGCCTCCACGTATGCCCTAAGTGGAGACCTAGCCACCCCTATATAAGGAGGGCTAGGGCCTCTGTAGAAGGGGTTCCGCTATTCTGATTGGTTTAGGGTTTTAAGGGTTAACTGTGTGTGAGAGTAAGAGAGCTCCTTCTTCCTCCTCTCGCCAATAAAGCTCTAGGTGCACTTGTAATCTTTGAAACAAATCAAAACAAACTTCTGTGTGAGGAATCACCTCACTATCCCTCCCTGGATTCCCCTAACGTGTATTAGTCCCCACCTTTAGCCTATCCATGGCATCTGCCGTGACACCACCACGACACCATCTCTGATCATGATCCATATGATGTCTTGTGAGTAGTTCATTTTGTTCTTGAGGACATGGGAGAAGTCATGTTGTTAGTAGTGGAGTTGTGTTGAGAAAGATTCAATAGATTGTTATTTAAGTTGTGGTGTACTTCTTCTAGTGGTGTCATGTGAACGTCGACTACATGACACTTCACCTATATGGGCCTAGGGGAATGCATTGTGTATTTGGCTACTAATCTTAGGGGTTGCCGGAGTGACAGAAACCCGAACCCCCGTTGGGAAACCATTGCACAAGGGACGTAAGGGTCTTAGAGTTTAAAGCTGTGGTTAGGTTTTACCTTAATTACTTTCTTGTACTTACGGATGTTTGCAAGGGGGTTTAATGACAGGTATGTATTAAGTCTTGGATGGGACGGTACATTAGCATAGGTTCACCCACACAACACTTAGCAAGCTAGAGAAGATTAATCGACTATATGAAGCGAAAGCACTTGACAGTCTTCCCATGTGTCCTCGAGAACGTTTGGTCATCTATAGAAATACAACCGGCTTGTCCTTTGCTGCATAAAGGATTGGGCCACTTGCTGCATTCATTCTTACTGTCTTTTATTTACTCGTACTTTGTTTACTTGCTTTATCGAAAACCCCTAAAAAGCTGTTTGCTAAGTATTTGCAGAGAATTCCTGATCCATACCACTAGCCAGCACCTTCTTCTCCTCGTTGGGTTCGACACTCTTACTTATCGAAAATACTGCGATACACCCCCTATACTTGTGGGTCATCATGGCGGTGGCGCTGCGGAACTTTTCGTGGCTGGAGGCTATTCGATTTAGGGTTTTCGTCCCAAGGGCTTCTTATAGGTCAAGGGGCAAGGTCGGTGCCGGCCAGGGGGCCCACACCATGCCCTGGCACGGCCTAGGGCTACCTGTGCCAAGGGGTGGTGTGGACGCCCTGTGGGCCCCCTACGTCTCGTCTTCTGGCTCCGTGAGTCTTCCGGTAAAATATCAACTTTGGCTTTTGTCCCGTCCAATTCCGAGAATATTCATTTTCCGACTTTTCTAGAACCAAAAACAGAAGAAAATAGGCAACTAGGACTGTGGCATCTTGTTAATAGGTTAGTCCAAGAAAGTGTATAAAAATACTCCAAAGTATCGACAAAACATAAGAAAGTAGATAGTATAAAACAAGCATGGAACATAAAAAATTATAGATACGTTTGCAACGTATCAACATCCCTAAGCTTAACTCCTGCTCGTCCTCGAGTAGGTAAGTGATAAAAATAAAGAATAATTTTTGAGGTGACATGCACCATCACAATCAAGATCAAACCATTTGCAAGCATTGAAAGCTGGGAGCAAAGTACTCTAAACATGAGCATGAAAGATGAAGTTCTAACAATAATACATAGTAACTATGCATGTTTTGGGGGGATACCCCCGGGTAGGGTCACGCCGGGGTATAAAAGCCAAGCTAGCCGAGGTACGGCAAGGTCAAAGTGGGTGATGGCCAAGTCACCTCAAGGCAGGCCGAATCACGTAGTAACCCGGACCAGGGGATGTCCACCTAACTGGGTCTCAGTCGACTTATGTCGTATGTCGGTAAAATATATCTAACTTGTATGCAGGTACAGGCGTGGCCGGATTAACCAGGCACGATCCGGATTATATCTGGCTTACAAGAGAAGGAAGGTATCTCGCTGGTCAAAAGGTGGCCACTGTACGTAGAGCATGAGCGAAGCGGACAGAGGCCAGGACCACCGAGGCGTGGCCGACAAGGGTGACGATGCCTATGTCGGATGATGCAGGCGCCGCAGAGGCTCACGTAGCCTCTGCATGGATGACGCTGGACAAAAGTGACCCGGTCAGATTACTATTTTGGAAGGAGGCATATTCCCTGGAATATGCCTCCACCTATCCCCTAATTGGAGACCTAGCCACCCCTATATAAGGAGGGCTAGGGCCTCTGTAGAAAGGGTTGCTCTCAGGGGGATTGGTCTTTACTTGTTCAGTTCTAGTTTCCCTAAGGGCTAGCTAGTGGAGAGAGTAAGAGAGTTCTTTCTTCCTCCTCTCCCAATACAGCTTAAGGAGCACTTGTAGCCTTGGAATCTCATTGAACAATACAAAGCTTATGTGTGGAGAATCACTACACTATCCCTCCCTGGATTCCTCTAGTGCATCTTGTCCCCACCTTTAGCCTATCCATGGCATCTGCCGTGACACCACCACGACAGTTGGCGCCCACCGTGGGGCTAGCAGCACTAGCAGGAGTGAAGATCCGGATGGGAAACTTCATCGGCACCGGTGAACGCATCGTCTCCGGGCTCATTCAGCACTTTGGAGCGCTGGATTTCGTCAGCGACAACGCTGGCTGTTTCGGCAAGCGTCCCCTTCCGTGCAACGGCCTCTTCGTCAAGCTCGGCGCGCACATGATCTACGTTGCTATCGATGTGTCGTGCGTTCACCCATGGGACATCGTCGAAGGAGGCGAGCCACCCCTTAGCACGGTTCGTGGGGCGCGTATCACTCGCTCCCCAGACCGTGCCGAGGTGATGATGACTGCACCAAGCACTGGCGCGAACAAGAATCCGACACCAGATCCGGAGGTAACGCCTAAGGCACCGAGGAAAAGTAGAGGTCCTCCTCTAGAGAGGCTAGAGAATGTGCTGCAGCAGGCGATGGATAGCTTGACAAACCCAGTAGCAGCAGTAGTAGATCCGGCTCAGGCACAGGCCGAGCTAGAGGAGACTAGGCAAAAAATACTAGAGGGTGCGAAAAAGATAGCCGCGGCTCAGCAGTCGTTGAACATGACACTACGCGAGTACACCAAGGCAAATAAAGTAGGTGCTGTAAAAGTGAAGGGGAGAAACCTCATGAGTGAAATGAACAAAGAGGGTGATACTAGGATTAAGGAATCAGAGAACTATTTGTCCGTGGGGCTGCCGAAGTATAGTACCCCGGCAAAGAACCTCAGAGTAGCAGATGCAGCTGCATCCGAGTTAGAAGGTCTGATGGGTGAAGCCCGTCAGAGACAGCAAGATAGGGTCAATGAGTTGGTTTGGATCGCGAACAGGCAAAACGAGGAATTTCTCAGGGCTAACCCGGAGAGAGCTGGGGCCTCCAAGATTGTTCATTCAGCGGTGGGTAACCCGGAGAAATCTGCTGGAGCTGCATCGTCTCCTCATGGTGGTCCTAGGAGAGAAGAGGTAGTAACCTCGGCAAGGAGGAATAAGCAGATAGTCCCGTATGACCTGGCAAGGGCAGGGAAAGGAAAAGAAGTGCAGAGAAATGAGGATCGACGAAGTGTGAGCCGAGGTGAAGCTGGCCGAGGTAACCGCGACCAAGGCAATGCCGGTCAAGGGAATGCTATAAACAACAATGCCAGACAGCATAATTCGGTAGGTGCAGGGCAACCGCAGCAGCGAAATATACCACGACAAGAGCGTAGTGTCGGCCAAGGTATGCAACAGAGAGTAGCTCCATAGGAGCAAGATAGATACAATGATGGTGATTCGGAAATGGTGAACGCTGGGTATCCCAGGCTAGACTATCACGTGATAGGGTCAAGATTGGGAAGCAGGAATTTGATGCCTGACGATGCCAGGTTAAAACTGGATCGGCTGTATAGGTCAGAGCAAATTGAATGTCAAGGTCCTCCGGGTCCTGCGTGTTTTGGGCCCCGGATCATGAAGGAGCCAACGGTGCCTAACTTCCAGTTACCTAGAGGCACAAAAACGTACGACGGCAGCACAAAGCCGGAGGATTGGTTGATTAACTACGCAACGGCAGTGAAAATTGCTACAGGCAACTTGAGATGGGCTGTGAGATACGTACCTCAAATGCTGGAGGGGCCAGCGAGGGTATGGCTGAAAATTTTTGCCGCCCGGAAGTATTAACTGTTGGATTGATTTTGAGGAAATGTTCGTCAGTAATTTCTCAAGTACGTATCAAAGGCCGAATAGGCCACAGACCCTAGCAATGTGCAAGCAGAAACCGAATGAAACAGACCGGGAGTTCTTAACCCGGTGGTGCACAGTGCGAAATTCATGTGAGGGCGTGATTGAGTCACAGGCCATAGCATGGTTTGCACAGGGGTGCAGATATGCAAGCATGTTGTGGCAAAGATTGCAAAGGGATATGCCAACTACATTGGCAGAGACAATCCGGATCGCTGATTCGTATGCCTTGGGTGATCCAACTCAACCTAGGCTAATGTCGAGCGAGTCAAACAAAGAGTACTACCAGCAAGATGGAGCCGGGTCATCCCGAAGGAATGATTACCGGGGTAAAAGAAGAGATGACCGACCGGATTACCGGTACAGTTCACAACAAGTTGCTGCTATAAATCAAGATCAACCTGGTGCAGGAAGAAACCAACGTCAGAAAACTACAGGACAACAATGGACTCCAAGAAATTATGGCAAGAAAACTTGGACGCCGGAGTAGAAGAAGCAGTGGCAAGAAAAGAAGGACCGTCCAAAGTATACTTATGAGGCAATGCTGGATCAGCCGTGTAAATTTCACACGCCAAATCCGAGTAACCCAGCGGGTCACACAACCAGGCAGTGTGAGTGGATGCGAAAGGTAGAACAAGGTGGTTCGGGGAATGCTCAGGCACCTCGGAATGATCAACCTCGGCAAGAGTTACCCTGGCACCAATTGCTCTCCGGAGCAAACACGCAACAGTTAATGTTGCCTCCCCCTCCGCCGAGGTATGACAACCATGAGAGAAGGGACGCAGTGCATCAAGTGGAAGATCAGCATAAACCAGATCAGAGGTACCCCGAAAATGAGGGGAGAAATGAGTACAGAGAGCATCATCAGAGTTACTGTGTGTTCACCACAGAAGAGACAGACAGAAAGAGCTTGCAGCGCCGACACATGGAAGTTAATGCGGTAATGCCAGCAGTGACGAGGTATATGCCTTGGTCGGACCAGGAAATTACCTGGAGCATCAAAGATCATCCCAAGCTTATGCCAAGTCCTGGGTCGTATGCGCTAGTGTTGGACCCGACATTCATCGGGCCAAACATCAATGTGAGATTCTCAAAGGTGTTGATTGACAATGGCAGCAGCATAAATATCATGTACTTGGACACGATGCGCAAGTTAGGTATCTCGGAGAACACGCTCCAAGCTACAAGGACAACTTTCCATGGCATTGTGCCAGGCATTTCTTTTGAGCCCGTTGGCAAGGTCCGGGTCGACGTGTTGATTGGCACAAGAGATAACTGCCGAACTGAGAATTTGGAATTCGAAGTTGTCAATTTGGAAAGTGTATATCACGCATGACTCGACAGGCCAGCTCTGAACAAGTTCATGGCAAGTACTCACATCAGTTACTTGAAAATGAAGCCGCCCGGGCCAAATGGTGTGGTTACCATAACTGGTGATTTCCGACGTTCCATTGAGTGCGCGTCAATCGGGTCTAACCTGGCCGAGTCACTCGTGATTGCTCAAGAGAAGAGAAAAATCCAAGAGGTGGCGGCATTGGCTCAGTCCGCGCAGCAGTATATGTCGGCGCTGAGTAACTCACATGGTAGTGTTTCGTTCCAAGCGACAAAAGATACCATGGAAGTGCCTGTTGATGATATGTTCCTAGAGCACACTATAACAATTGGTGTCGGGTTAAATGACAAATAGGAAAGTGAGCTCGTCAACTTCCTCCGTAAGAATCGGGATATTTTTGCGTGGTCCACACAAGACTTGCAAGGTGTTCCGAGGGAGTTGGTCGAGCACTCTTTGAATGTGAGACCCGGAGCAAAGCCGGTGAAGCAACCTCTCCGCCGCTTCGCCGAAGACAAGAGAAAGGTCATAGGAGATGAGATAGCTCGGCTGCTACCAGCTGGATTTATCATGGAAGTGCTTTACCCGGATTGGCTGTCTAATCTGGTGCTGGTGGAGAAGAAGAGGGACGATCCGAACGTGGCAGTGGTTTGGCGCATGTGTATTGATTACACGAACCTGAATAAGGCATGTCCCAAAGATCCATTCCCACTGCCAATGATAGACCAGGTCATAGATTCCACTGCTGGGTGTGAACTATTGTCGTTCATTGATGCATATTCTGGTTTCCACCAGATACCTCTGAACCCAAGTGATCAAATAAAGACCGCGTTTATTACCACGTACGGGGCTTATTGCTATCACACCATGCCATTTGGTTTACGTAATGCAGGGGCAACGTACCAAAGATGTATGCAGAAATGTTTGCATGACCAAATTGGTCAAAATGTGCAGGTCTACGTGGATGATGTTGTTATCAAGACCAAGGAAAGCAAAACGCTCCTTGATGATATCAGGCAGACATTCACGAACCGAAGGAGGTTCCGAATGAAGCTTAACCCAGAAAAATACACCTTCGATGTCCCGGCTAGAAAATTACTCGGATTTCTTATCTCCAGCCGAGGTATCAAAGTCAATCCAACTAAAATCCGGGCCATAGAGCGAATGGAACTGCCAAAGTGCCTTAACGATGTCCAGAAGTTCACTAGTTTCCTGGCATCCTTAAGTCGGTTTGTATGTCGGTTAGGAGAAAAGGCACTGCCTCTCTATCAACTCATGAAAAAGTCAGACAAGTTCATTTGGACGCCGCAGGCCAATGAAGCCTTTATCCAATTAAAGAAGATGTTAGCCACTACACCAGTGTTATCCTCTCCACTATCAAAGGAGCCAATGTTGCTCTACATAGCCGCAACCAACCGAGTTGTAAGTGCAGTAATTGTGGTAGAGCGTGATGAAGAGGGTAAGTCAGTGCAAAGGACAGTATATTACCTAAGCGAGGTATTATCCGCATCGAAGCAAAATTATCCGCACTATCAGAAAGTGGCATATGGTGTGTACATGTCGGCTAAGAAGCTAAAACACTATTATGAGGAGCACCCCATCAAAGTAGTATGTGAAGCTCCCATATCTGAGATAATGAGTAACAAGGATGCAAGTGGCAGGATTGCAAAATGTGGAATTGAGCTAGCCCCTTATGCGCCACAATATGACAGAAGAGAAGCAATCAAGTCTCAGGCTGTGGCCGACTTCTTTGTGGACTGGGCTGAGGTGCAATATGAACCACCATTACAAAATCCGAATTATTAGAGGGTCACTTTGACGGATCAAAAACAAAAACCGGGTTAGGCGCCGGAGTAGTGCTTACCTCGCCAAAGAACGACCAGCTGAAGTATGTGCTGCAGATCCACTTCGTAGCGTCAAACAATGTCGTCGAATATGAGGCACTTGTACATGGGCTCAAAGCGGCAAAAGAAATTGGAATACGTCGGATCCAATGCTTTGGCGACTCAGATTTGGTAGTTCAGCAAGTCTCAGGGTTGTGGGACGCTCTTGATCCAAACATGGCATTATACAGATTCCACGTGCAGGAGATATCTGGTTACTTTGAGGGATGCGAATTGATGACCCATAAGTATAGGGGGTGTATCGCAGTATCTTTGATAAGTAAGAGTGTCGAACCCAACGAGGAGCAGAAGGTGCTGGCTAGTGGTATGGATCAGGAATTCTCTGCAAATACTTAGCAAACGGACTTTTAGGGGTTTTCGATAAAGCAAGTAAACAAAGTACGAGTAAATAAAAGACAGTAAGAATGAATGCAGCAAGTGGCCCAATCCTTTATGCAGCAAAGGACAAGCCGGTTGTATTTCTATAGATGACCAAACATTCTCGAGGACACATGGGAAGACTGTCAAGTGCTTTCGCTTCATATAGTCGATTAATCTTCTCTAGCTTGCTAAGTGTTGTGTGGGTGAACCTGTGCTAATGTACCGTCCCATCCAAGACTTAATACATACTTGTGATTAAACCCCCTTGCAAACATCCGTAAGTACAAGAAAGTAATTAAGGTAAAACCTAACCACAACTTTAAACTCTAAGACCCTTACGTCCCTTGTGCAATGGTTTCCTAACGAGGGTTCAGGTTTCTGTCACTCTGGCAACCCCTGCGATTAGTAGCCAAATACACAATGCATTCCCCTAGGCCCATATATGTGAAGTGTCATGTAGTCGACATTCACATGACACCACTAGAAGAAGTACACCACAACTTAAATAACAATCTATTGAATCTTTCGCAACGCAACTCCACTACTAACAACAAGACTTCTCCCATGTCCTCAAGAACAAAACGAACTACTCACAAGACATCATATGGATCATGATCAGAGATGGAATAATGATGTATAACAATCTGAACATAAACAATAATTCAATGGTTCACTCAATAGCATCAACTACAAAGTGTAATCAACACCGAGAAAGTTTCCCCTATGAACTATGCAAGATCCAACGCAATTGTTACAGCAATATGGAGATGGTGGTGAGGGTGCTGATGGTGATGATGGTGGTGATGATGATGATGATCCCGATGAAGTCCAGCTTGATGGTGGTGTTGATAGCGACGATCTCCCCTCTCCGGGAAGGAATTCCCCCGGCAGAAATCTGTCTGCCGGAGAGATCTTTCTTTCTCGGTGTTTTCCGCCCCGCAGAGGCGGCGGAATCTTTCTGCGGTCGCTCCCCGAGTCTTAGGGTTTCGGGAGGAAGATATACGCTAGAGGGCAGAGGCTGGAGTGGGCCAGGGTGCCCACACCACTCCCTGGCGAGGCCTAGGCCTGCCCGCGCCATGGGGTGGTATGGGCCCCCTATGGCCCACCTCCACTCCATCTTCTGGCATCTTGAGTCTTCTGGAAAAATAGAATTTTCCGTATCTTCGCAAATTTTGCCTCGAAACAACACCTTTTCCATCAGAATCCTGACTACAGCGGTCCATGCTCCAAAAGTCATCAACCATGCAAAAACAGATGAAATAACATAAGTATCACCTCTCAGTATGAAATATATTAATGAATAATAGTGAATTAAGACATAGAATAGTGATGCAAAATGGACGGATCAACTCCCCCCAAGCTTAGACTTTGCTTGTTCCCAAGTGAAACTGAGCTCAATAAACATGACCTCCAGTTTATGGTGTGAAGAGTCGATAAAAGAATACGGACAAGAAGCATCACATTCATCAAATACATAGATCATAATAGAAGACAACTCACTATTATACAACTCAACTTGCAATGAGTAAAGGAAACACAATAAAGATACATAAAGTGAATCATAATTGGTAATGGCAAACTTAGCTCTTGGTCGAAGAATAGTTGATAATTTGCTGGAGTTCACAAATAGCTGGTTTTCAAAGAAAGATTTCAAAGTAGTAAACTTCAAGATAAGAGCAATGTGCAAAACAAGGAACATAAGAAACATGAATGCATAAATCATCGTATGAATGAATGAAACACATCAACTCAAAATACTTGCTGAGATAGAAGGGAAGTAGGTTTACTGACTCAACTACAAAGTAAAAGAAAGGGCCCTTCAAAAAGGAAAGCAGGGATTACAAGTCTCATAAAGAGCTCCCAGAAATTATGATACTTACTAGATTTCAGCTCTCATTGCCCCGATCATAGGCATCTTTTGGTGGTTAAGGTTAAAGTGACACAACTAAGAGGATATGCTTGACAAGTCATAAGTTGAAATCTCAAGCCCCTTACTTATGAGTACCGATCCTCATGCTACTCAACTTCAGTCACAAGCAAGCTCTTGTCATTGTAAATACATGCGTATCATTGAGAACCACCAACGGGGTACCCCTTGCACATGACACAGGAGCTATCCCATAATCAAAATGACAAGGCAAGCAAACAGTGAGCATCTCAGCGATCTTTTTTATTTGCTATTAGCATAGGTTTTTATTGAGGATGCTTCATAGAATGCTCACTATAGTTATGCTGCAAGTTTCCACCATGATTAGGCATGGCTTAGGCTAGCGGCCCGGGCGTTTCTCTAACACACATATAAACTCCATGATCTTACAAGTTCCACTTTTATTTCACACCGCCGGGATCCATAAGAAAAAGAACATGATATCAACTAGGTACAAGTACCAAAGAAGTGTTGAAAGCGGTCCCCATGATACATGGTTCGGCTAACTTCAACTCATAAAGCGCAAGCATATACGCAACAAAGAAGGACCCAATGGTTCAAGTTTATTAAGTGCGGAAAATAAGGTGTGCCATCAAGTTTGTGAGAGCTTTAATCACTAATTTTCACATAACAAGTTTAATTTGGGAGGTAGACAAAACAAGAATTTACTTGGAATAGCAATAATGCTACTAGGTAGGTATGGTGGGCACAAATGGCAAAGGTTTTGGTTTAAAGGAGGTGGATGCACGAGAAGAATACCCTCTCAGTACATGTTTTTGGCTAGCAAGGCTAGGTAGCAAGTACAAGAGTTGAAGGAAACAAACAAACATACAAATGATAAAAACAAACATGCAATCTTCCTTGGAAGCACAAACGATCTTAACTAGAGAATACTAGACTTATGAGCAAATCAAGAAAGAAAGATGATGAAATTATTTTCCTCTAGAGTACTTCTATCTTTTTCTTTTCAACTCTCAAAAAGGTGTTGCTATTGACCGAGCCAGGTTTGCCAAAACCAACTAAATTAACTCAATGATCCCAAAGTGATACCAATACTAACAACAAGATCAATCATATAACCACGAATTGAAAACTAATATAAGCTATGCAAAAAGGGTGAATGATAGAACTTCTCATTAATATTCCATAACGGAAACTCACACCAAGGGATACAAATCTAACGAGAGAGGGGACACTTCCATAATGCAAACCATACTACACAATAACTCCTCTATTCATGATATGACTCCACTAACAAGGTAAAAGGATAGAAGATAGTGATATGATACCGCGACACTCCCCCAAGCTTGGAACAAACCAAGGGGATGCCAAACCTGATGACGAATTACTCCTTCGGTAGTGGTGGTATCTTCTCATCTTCGTCCGTCTTCCAGGGTAAAGGCTTCCCATCAACAAAGGACATCGTGGTTGCCAACATCCTGAAACTTGCAACAGCACTTATGCGTTTGAATCTAGCCTCATACTCACAGTTTTGATTTTGAACGTCATAGAACTGTGCTTGCAGTTCGTTGGTTGTTTGGCGGAGTGAAAAGACTTCATCTTTGAGTTCAGAAGTCTCCTTTTGGTGCTCGACGATGAGCTCAGAACAAATCTTGTGGATGATGTCCACTTCGCACTCTGCCATCTTCTTGTACCTAAAGACTTCTTGCTCCAATGCTTCCATCGTGTCCTCAAGACTTCCTTCACCTTTAGGGCCTTGAACTTCCTTAATCCGGACCTCCCCACCTTCGAGCAACAAGTCCTTGGGATGAATCTTCAATTCTCTCATGTATGGGTTGATGAAATCTTCTAAGGGATCTCCCTTGGATGTTCCAGAGGAAGACATTGTGGCTCCAAATCTGAGATTACACCTGACAAAAACAGATCGAAACAAAAACACGATGGAAGCACGATATACGAACCTCGGAAGATCCATGGGGTTATATATTACGAAGTTTCATATCAAAAGGAAGGTACTAGGAGAAAACGGGTCGGAGACAAAGTCCTGGGTGCCCTCACCACCTGGTGGCGCGGCGAGGGGTGGGCTCGCGCCATGGGGTGGTGTGGGCCACCCTGGCTCCGGTTCCGTCCCTTTTTCGCTTCGTAGCTTTCCTTATTGACTGAAAACTGCAACAATATAGTTGGATTATATTTTCATGGAACTTTTCTTACTGGAACTGTTACCTAGTTGGAAACGGACTCTGCAGGTCTCTGAATTTGGTCCTCCATGAATTTCTCTGAAGTTATAACTTGAAAGGCATCAACATCTTCATTGTAAGAATCTCTAGCAATATAGTGTTTGAGTCACTGTCCATTTACTACTTGTGTAGTATTATCTTTTAGAGAAGAAATTTTTATTGCTCCTGAACGGTATACTTCTTCAATGATAAAAGGTCCTTCCCATTTTGATAGTAGCTTACCTGCAAAAAATCTGAGACGAGACCTATACAATAGAACTTTCTCACCAACATGAAATTCTCTCTTAAGTATTCGCTTGTCATGCCATCTTTTAACTTTTTCTTTAAAGAACCTAGCATTCTCATAGGCTTCACTCCTCCATTCATCTAAAGAGCTTAATTCAAAAATTCTTTTCTCACCAGCTAGCTTACAATCTCTATTTAGTTCTTTCACTGCCCAGTAAGTGGCAAGCTTTCCCATAAACCATTTTATAAGGAGACATTCCCATGGGATTCTTATAAGCAGTTCTATAAGCCCATAAAGCATCATTCAACTTCTTAGCCTAGTTTTTTCTAGACCTATTAACAGTCTTTTGCAAGATAGATTTAATTTCTCTATTTGATAACTCTACTTGCCCGCTAGTTTGGGGGTGATAAGCTGAAGCAATCCTATGATTAACATCATACTTAGCGAGGGTCTTCCTAAAACCGCCATGAATGAAATGAGAACCCCCATCAATCATGAGATACCTAGGCACTCCAAACCTAGGAAAGATAACATCCTTAAGCATTTTTAGAGAGGTTTCCCCGTCAGAACTTTTCGTAGGAATGGCTTCTACCCGCTTAGTAACATAATGAACGGCAACAAGAATATGAGTGTAACCCTTCGAAGGAGGGAAAGGACCCATAAAGTCAAATCCCCAACAATCAAATAGTTCAATAACTAGAGAGTAATTCATAGGCATTTCATTGCGTCTAGAAATATTACCAACACATTGACATTCATCACAAGATAAAACAAATTTTCTTGCATCTTTAAAAAGGGTAGGCCAGTAGAAACCTGATTGTAATACCTTTTGTGCAGTTCTATCTCCTGCATGATGTCCTCCATAGGCGCTCCCGTGACATTTACGCAATACCTCTTTTTGTTCATACTCTGGAACACATCTTCGCATAATACCATCAACCCCTTCTTTGTATAAGTGTGGGTCATCCCAAAAATAATGCCTCAAATCATAAAAGAACTTTCTTCTTTGCTGAGCTGTAAAAGTTTGGGGCAAATACTTGGAGACAATAAAGTTAGCATAATCAGCATACCAAGGGCTTCCTCGCGAGTTCACCCCTACTGCGGCTAATTGCTCATTTGGAAAACTATCATTAACAGACATAGGATCAAAAGAGATGTTTTCGAAGCGAGATAAATTATCAGCTACAGGATTTTCAGCACCCTTTCTATCTACTATATGTAGATCAAACTCTTGTAAAAGTAGTACCCATCTAATAAGCCTAGGCTTAGCGTCCTTCTTTGTCATAAGATATTTAATAGCAGCATGATCAGTATGAATAGTTACTTTTGAGTCCACAATATAGGGCCTAAACTTATCACAAGCAAAAACAACAGCTAGAAATTCCTTTTCAGTAGTAGCATAGTTCCTTTGAGCAGCGTCTAAAGTCTTACTAACATAGTGGATAACGTTTAGCTTTTTATCAATACGTTGCCCAAGGACAGCACCTACAGCAAAATCACTAGCATCACACATTATTTCAAAGGGTAAACTCCAATCAGGTGGTTGAACAATAGGAGCTGTAGTTAAAGCCTTCTTAAGAGTTTCAAAAGCTTCCTTACAATCATCATCAAAAACGAAAGGTACATCCTTTTGAAGAAGATTAGTCAGGGGTTTTGATATCCTAGAAAAGTCTTTAATAAACCTTCTATAGAAACCAGCATGACCAAGGATACTATGAATACCTTTTATGTCTCTTGGGCATGGCATCTTCTCAATTGCCTCAACCTTAGCTCTATCAACTTCTATTCCTCTTTTAGAAACTTTATGCCCAAGAAGAATCCCTTCGTTAACCATGAAGTGGCATTTCTCCCAATTAATAACAAGATTAGTTTCTTCACATCTCTGCAAAACTTTATCAAGGTTGTACAGACAATTACCAAAAGAAGTTCCGTAGACAGAAAAGTCATCCATGAACACTTCTACAATTTCCTCACAAAAGCCATGAAAGACAGCAGACATGCACCTTTGGAAAGTAGCAGGAGCATTACATAAACCAAAAGGCATACGTCTATAAGCATAAGTTCCATAATGTCAAGTAAAAGTAGTCTTTTCTTGATCTATTGTTTAACAGCAATTTGAGAGAAACCCGAATAACCATCAAGAAAACAAAAATGGGTCTTTTTAGACAACCTTTCCAACATTTGATCAATAACAGGAAGCGGGTAGTGATCTTTCTTAGTGACTTTATTGACTTTCCTAAAATCGATGCACATCCTATAGCCTACTACTATTCTTTGAGGAATAAGCTCATCGTTATCATTAGGGACAACGGTAATACCTCCTTTTTAGGAACACAATGAACAGGACTAACCCATTCACTATCAGCAATAGGGTAAATAATACCAGCATCAAGGAGTTTCAATACCTCATTCCTTACCACTTCCTTCATCTTAGGATTTAAACGTCGTTGGTGCTCCATTACTGGCTTCGCATCTGGTTCTATGTTGATAGAATGCTAACATATAGTAGGTGAAATCCCTTTCAAATCATCCAGAGTATAGCCCATAGCTCCTCGGTGTTTCTTCAAAACTTCCAATAATCTTTCTTCTTCCTCCCCTGAAAGTTTAGCGCTAATAATAACAAGATATATCTTTTTATCATCAATAAAAGCATATTTAAGATCATTAGGGAGAGGTTTTAGATCGAAGACCGGGTCCTTTTTAGATGACAAAGTGGTACCCAAGTCTTCTATAGGCAAGTCATGTTTAAGCAACCTGGGTTGACGACGGAGGATCTTGTCAATCTCATTCCTTTCATCCATGAAGATCTCACTTTTGTGATCTTCCATAAATTACTGCAAAGCATTGTTAGGAGCAAGAGAGATAGAAGCAAGTTGTTCAACTCTAAAATCCTCATTAGGGGTTTCCTCTTCGCAAGGTTCTTTAGTAAATTTCGAAAAATTAAACTCATAAGATTCCCCATCAAACTTAGTCAAGATTTTCTCCCTCTTGCAATCAATAATAGCTCCACAAGTACTCAAGAAGGGTCTACCAAAAATGATAGGATAAGTTTTACTAGCAGCTGAACCAAGTACTAGAAAATCAGTAGGATACTTGATCTTACCACAAAGGACTTCCACGTCTCGCACAATGCCAATTGGAGAGATAGTCTCTCTATTAGCAAGGTGAATAACCACATCAATCTCCTCCAACTCGCAAGGACTTATTTCATGCATAATTTCTCTGTAAAGCTCATAAGGAATAGCACTAGAGCTTGCACCAATATGACATAAACCATAATAGCAATGATCACCAATTCTAACAGAAAGCACAGGAACACTAGCCTTTTTAGATCTATTGGGATGTGAAACAATATTGGAAGCATCCTCACAAAAGACTATGTGCCCATCTTCTACGCTTTTAGTAACAAGGTCTTTCACAATTGCTATGAGAGGTTCAATGTTTATTTGTTCATCAGGTTTTACAGTTTTCTTTCCACTTTTAGTGATTACATTAGTTATCATAGGATGATCCTTTACCTTATCTGGGAAGGGAATCTTCTCGATGTAAGGTTCAAGTAGGATATGATCAATAATGCAACACTCAGTGCTCCCAATAGGAACATGGTCAACAATATCTTTATAAGGCGCATGGTACTTATTCCATCCCTTTTTTGGAATTTCAATATAAGAAGAAAAAGCTCTAAAGCAATTCGTAATAACTTGCAAATCAAGACCATAAGCATTATTAATATTTCGAAAGTCATCAGTTTCCATAAAAGATTCAATGCATTCATAATCATAATTTATACCTGACTTTCTACCTTTGTCATTTTCCCAAGCTTCACAATTGTCTTGAATACGATCTAGAAGGTCCCATTTAACTTCTTCTTCCATACGAGTGAATGATCCAGCACAAGAAGCATCCAATAAATCCTTGTCATGTAGAGGGAGCCTTGCATAAAAGTTATTGATAATAATATTATTGGGGAGCTCATGAATGGGACATATGAGCATTAGTAACTTCAATCTCCCCCAAGATTGAGCTATACTTTCTCCATCAAGAGGCCAAAAGTTGTATATTTGATTCCGATCTTTATGAATTTCACTAGGAGGATCAAACTTTGAATAAAAGAGAGGCACTATTTCCTCCCATTCCAGAGCTTGACCATTCTTCCGCAGCTTATACCATTCCTCAGCTCTTCCTTTCAGTGATAATGAGAATAACTTCTTCTTAACTTGATCTATAGTAATACCTGCACACTTGAAGAACCCGCATAATTCGTGTATAAAGAGTAAATGATCACCGGGATGGACAGTTCCATCCCCAACATGGTAGTTATCCATAACACGATCAATAATTCTTGTAGGTATTTTGAAAAGATCATTCTCAGCAGGTGGTGGCTTATCTACTACCTTAGCAGTGGTAGTAGCATTACCAAATAAGAAACTCAGCGAACCATCCATAACGAAAATAAAGCAACTAGCAGAAGTAAACAATACTCATAGTAGAAGTTTCCTTTACCAGTTCCACTCTCCAATAGCGCTTCACTCCCCTGCAACGGCGCCAGAAAATAGTCTTGATGACCCACAAGTATAGGGGGTGTATCGTAGTATTTTTGATAAGTAAGAGTGTCGAACCCAACGAGGAGCAGAAGGTGCTGGCTATTGGTATGGATCAGGAATTCTCTGCAAATACTTAGCAAACGGACTTCTAGGGGTTTTCGATAAATCAAGTAAACAAAGTACGAGAAAATAAAAGACAGTAAGAATGAATGCAGCAAGTGGCCCAATCCTTTATGCAGCAAAGGACAAGACGGTTGTATTACTTAAGATGACCAAACGTTCTCGAGGACACATGGGAAGACTGTCAAGTGCTTTCGCTTCATATAGTCAATTAATCTTCTCTAGCTTGCTAAGTGTTGTGTGGGTGAACCTGTGCTAATATACCGTCCCATCCAAGACTTAATACATACCTGTGATTAAACCCCCTTGCAAACATCCGTAAGTACAAGAAAGTAATTAAGGTAAAACCTAACCACAGCTTTAAATTCTAAGACCCTTACGTCCCTTGTGCAATGGTTTCCTAACGGGGATTCAGGTTTCTGTCGCTCCGGCAACCCCTACGATTAGTAGCCAAATACACAATGCATTCCCCTAGGCCCATATAGGTGAAGTGTCATGTAGTCGATGTTCACATGACACCACTAGAAGAAGTACACCACAACTTAAATAACAATTTATTGAATCTTTCTCAACGCAACTCCACTACTAACAACAAGACTTCTCCCATGTCCTCAAGCACAAAACGAACTACTCACAAGACATCATATGGATCATGATCAGAGATGGAATAATGATGTATAACAATCTGAACATAAACAATAATTCAATGGTTCACTCAATAGCATCAACTACAAAGAGTAATCAACACCGGGAAAGTTTGCCCTATGAACTATGCAAGATTCAACGCAATTGTTACAGCAATATGGAGATGGTGGTGAGGGTGCTGATGGTGATGATGGTGGTGATGATGATGATGATCCTGATGAAGTCCAGCTTGATGGTGGTGTTGATGGCGACGATCTCCCCTCTCCGGGAAGGAATTCCCCTGGCAGAAATCTGTCTGCCGGATAGATCTTTCTTTCTCGGTGTTTTCCGCCCCGCAAAGGCGGCAGAATCTTTCTGTGGTCGCTCCCCGAGTCTTAGGGTTTCGGGAGGAAGATATATGCCAGTGGGGAGAGGCTGGAGTGGGCAAGGGTGGCCACACCACTCCCTGGCGCGGCCTAGGCCTGCCTGCGCCATGGGGTAGTGTGGGCCCCCTGTGGCCCACCTCCACTCCATCTTCTGGCATCTTGAGTCTTTTGGAAAAATAGAATTTTCCGTATATTTTCCCGGATTTTCTGATCTTCGCGAATTTTGCCTCCAAACATCACCTTTTCCATCAGAATCCTGACTGCAGCGGTCCATGCTCCAAAAGTCATCAACCACGCAAAAACTGATGAAATAACATAAGTATCACCGCTCAATACGAAATATATCAATGAATAATAGTGAATTAAGACATAGAATAGTGATGCAAAATGGACGTATCACGAATTTCACCATGTACCACGGGTGGAAAATGAGGCTGCCGACGTATTGTCGAAGCTCGGATCAACCCGACAAGCAATTCCACCGGGTGTAGCATTGGAACACCTTAGAAAACCATCTATCAGGCCGTCCCCAGAAACTGACTCAATCTACGTCCCGGAAGATCCACAGTCCGGAGCTGTGCCCATGGACATTGACATGGAAAGTGGTTCGCGAAACCCTGGGACTGCCTCGGTAAACCCGGGGACTGTTTCGCAAGACCCGGGGACTGCCCAGCGTGATCCGGCTGAAGTTATGTCGGTGGATCAGATGGAAATTGATGAGGATGTGTTCCCAGTGCGAGCTGTACCCGCTTGTGCACTGCCCATATTTCAATTCCTGAAAGATGGAACCTTACCCACTGAGGAAGTGCTTTCCAGGCAAACTCAGAGGAGAGCAAAAGCATACACAATCATCAATGCCGAACTATACAAGAGAAGTGGCACAAATGTCCTCCAACGATGTGTTGACCCGGAAGAAGGGCTGGATATCCTCCGGGATATACATCAAGGGGAATGTGGGCATCATGCCTCGTCCAGAGCGTTGGTGGCAAAAGCTTTCCGGCATGGATTCTACTGGCCAAGTGCCTTAGAACAAGCAGAGGACTTGGTAAGAAAATGCAATGGTTGTCAGAGGTATGCTACCAAGACACATATGCCAATGTCGGAGCTCAAGGCCATACCAATTACCTGGCCATTTGCTGTATGGTGTTTGGACATGGTTGGCCCGTTTAAACCCGTGAGAGGGAACATGACCCACATCTTAGTCATGGTTGATAAATTTACAAAATTATTGAAGTAAAGCCAATAAGAAAATGTGATGGATCTACGGCCGTGACGTTCCTCAAAGATATCATCCTGAAATACGGTTATCCTCACAGCATCATAACAGATAATGGCACAAATTTTGCTGAAGGAACATTTGTGCGATTCTGCTGAGATAAGAAGATCCGGCTGGACGTTGCTTCGGTAGCCCACCCCGCATCGAATAGACAAGTGGAGAGATCCAACAGATTAGTATTATCCGGGATAAAACCCCGGCTCATTGAGCCGCTGCAGATATCTGTGGGGTGATGGATAGAGAAACTACCAGCGGTAATGTGGAGTTTTAGAACAACTCCGGATCGATCAACAGGCTATACGCCATTCTTTCTGGTATATGGGGCAGAAGCTGTCTTACCAGTCGACATAGAGCATGAATCGCATAGGGTCACCCAATACACAGAAGCCGAAGCACAAGAAGCCCGACAAAATGATGTTGATCTGCTAGAAGAAGCAAGAGAATTGGCATTGTCCAGATCCGCCATATATCAGCAAAATCTCCGACGCTATGAAAGCTGTAAAGTAAACCCCCGAGTTTTCCGGGAAGGTGATCTGGTACTCCGGTTGGTACAATGTACTGCTGGCATGCATAAGTTATCCCCCCCATGGGAAGGGCCATTCATTGTGAGCAAACCATTGCACAATGATTCTTATTATCTTATCGATGCAAAACCACAGGAGAAGAACAAGGCGGACTGGTCCGGCAAGGAATCTAAGCGTCCGTGGAATGTAGCTCTACTTCGTCCTTTCTACACTTAGCAAAGAAGTGTATGTATCCGAGTCTCTCATATGTTGGTATGTATGCCGGCAATGAGCTTATCAATGAAATGTGGGCACCTCGAGCAGTAACTCAGGGACTGCCTTAATAATATTTGTTGTCTTCTTTATTTATTATTTATACGTCGGCTAGCGTAAGTTGTTTCTACTTAAGCCGGATTAGTAGTGTGTGAGCACCAAAAACCTAACTCTTCGACTTGCTGCTGTCCAACAAGATTTGGCTTCATGGCAAGCAAGAGAACAAGTTTGGAATTGCGTAACACATGAAAAACGACTAAGGAAAGGAACTTAATCGAGCCGACGTTTGTTTTTTGGACTAACCTTATGCTCATTTTATGTTTACTATGCTAAATTATTTTGAGCTAATCCTAAAGTTTCCAAGTATTGTTAAGTCAATTTTTGAAGCTCGGACTCGTAAGTCATAAAACCGAACCAAGGTAGACACGAGCCGTGCCAAGAAATTGGAGGAACAAGAAAATGAAACTCGGGGACTATGCCCAAGTTAATCCGGCACAAAAACTTAGTAGCAAAATATCACTTATGTGCTTAATACAATTGCACCCGGCATACCGGGGATCTGATGAAATTCGAAGTGTTTCTAATCAAGGAGCAGCGGGAGGAGGTAATTCGGCGCCAGCGGGTGCAACTCCAGCTTCGGCTTCAGCGTCATCTTCACCTTCCTCGACGTCTGAAGCTTCGTCCTCTTTGTCATCACCTGAATCATCTTCAGCGTTTTCGTCCTCGGCGGCGCCAAGGAAGCTTGGTACCTCGTTCCATTGATGAATGGGGGCATATTGAATGAGGCTATGGGAACAAGCCTTGCGCCGAGCTATCCATTCCGGGTCAGTGGACCACCTTGACCCGGTGCGCATACGCTCGAGAAGCTTCAGGTTTATCTTTTCATACCACGTGAGCACATAGTGGAGGACAATTTTAGCTCCGGCGCGTCCAACAGATTCCCTCCAAAGGTCAAGCTGGGTTTCGCACTCCATTAGCCTGGCAATAAGAGCAGTGGCCCCCTCCGGAGTATCTTCATCAGGCCAAAAGACATTGAAGATCCGGATGGCCACATCCAATATATCCTTGCCATAGTTCTTTACAAGTTTGACACGAGAAGACAGGCTGACCAGCAGGTCCTCCATGTCATAAGGAATTTCTCCAGCGCCAGGAGCAATTGGGGTACCCCTCTTCTAGCGGAACTTGGCGACAACAGTAGTTGCAATATCATTGCCCTCTAGAAATTTTTCTCAAAACAAGACAGGTGAAATAAGTGAGGAAGGTTGACCCGGAGAGATTCATACCAGCTGAAGAAAAAGAACTAACGAGAAATATGGCTGTGGATCCAGGTCAGCTCCTTGGTGCAGTTGTCACGCCTCTTTCGAAGTTGCGCAAGTGCAACATTCGCCGACTCAAGCTTAGAGTCGGCCTCCTTCAGAAGTTCTTGGTCCTTGGCAATTTGGAGGTTGAGACGTTCGCGTTCTTCAGTAAAATTCTGGCCTGCTTTGTCAAGTTCGGATTTGTGGAGCGCCTTGAGTTTCTTCATGTCGGCCATAAGCTTGGCAACTTCTTCATCTTTGGTCTAGAGGAGGGCAAGATCGTCATCCTTCTTCTTGAGTTTGTCCTGGTGCTGCCCTGCTTGTTTGAGAAAATGCAGCATCATATCAGGCACGGGAACACTATCTTCAAGTGATGCTGAAACAGTTTGTTGACCCGGCAAAGCAGGTATGAATATTTGCCAAGCCAAGGAGAAAAGGAAATAGAGTGCGGAGGAAGGTTAAGCAAAAATGACTTACCCTTTATCTGCTCCAGGTTCTTCCTCATGATAGTATTCTCGGCCTCCACGCCAGCTGCGAAATCCGAATGATGGATTAGTTCGGCGGAAAAAGACGAAGAAAAATGGAAAAATGCCAAGGAAAAAACTTACCCCTTTTTTCGTGTTCGGCGAGAAGTGTAGTATGTTTCGCGCGCAGCATCTTGTGAGTATCCAAGAGACGCTGAAACTCAGCGCTCCGACGATTGGTGGTCACCTGAAAAGAGTAAAAAAGGACACTAAGCATAAAGCCAAAACAATATTTTCTTGCTTCCATCTTTATTTCAGTTTGCCTTTAGTCTTTTCCACACCATCAAGCTATTTTTTATCACCATTACCACTTATAATTATCTATACCACTTGTATTTCACTATCTCTTCGCCGAACTAGTGCACCGATACACCTGACAAGTGTATTGGGTGTGTTGGGGACACAAGAGACTTCTTGTATCTTGATTGCAGGGTTGCTTGAGAGGGGATACCTTTGACCACTTCCTCCCTGAGTTCGATAAACTGTGGGTGATCCACTTAAGGGAAACTTGCTGCTGTTCTACAAACCTCTGCACTTGGAGGCCCAACAACTATCTACAAGAATAGAAGTGCGTAGACATCAAGCTATTTTCTGGCGCCGTTGCCAGGGAGGTAAGGTAAAGGGTACTCACATCCTCCGGTGTGAGTGCTCGAAGTTATTTCCTTTAGATTCTGTAATTTTGTCTTTTTGTTTCTTGTTTTCACTAGTTAGGCTTAATGGAAAACAACAAAAAAATTAGAGAGCTTTATAGTATTTATCTTGAGTAAGGACATGAAGTGTTTGAAGAGAAAATTAAAAAACCTATGGAACTTTATTTGCATGCTAATAGCAATGTTGTTAGTATGAATTCTTTGGACACCATTATTGCTAATGCTATGGAAAAGTCTAAGCTTGGGGAAGCTAGTTTTTATGAAAATGATCTTTTTAGTTCCCCAGCTTTGGAAGATAGCTATTCTATTGCTTATGATGATACCAAACCTCCAATATATGATGATTACAATGATGAATATGATATTTTCAGTCCACCTACTATCGAGGAGAAAATTAATTATGCTTGCAATATGCCTCCTATATTTGATGATTATGGTGATGAGAATAATAATGATAGCTATTTTGTTGAATTTGCTCCCACTATGATTAATAAGAATGACTATTCTTATAGGGAGAGTAATAATTGTTTTATGCATGTGGCTCATGATAAGAATGTTTTATATGATAGTTATATTGTTAATTTTATTCAAGATGCTATTGGGGATATACTTTCCGGGTATCCTCATAGTTCCTCACTGACCAGGGTGGCCCACTTCGGGTTAGAGCTTTGCTTCACGGGCGGCCCAGTCAGGGAGAGAAGACGGAGTCCAATCTGGCTACGGGAAGGCCCAGAAGACTTACCGACTTAGGCCCATAATGTTACTTGTAGTTCAAGATGTACTCTGTAACCGATTCTTAGTCGTAGCTAGATAAATCTCTCCTGTAAATCCTAGGCCGGATATCTATATAAGCCGTCCTAGGGAGAGCCTTTAGTGCAACACCTCAATAGTCTACAATCTCAACTTACATAGGCGAACCTTTGTAACCCATATTCCGGCTCTGCCGTATTACTGGATTGCTAGCAGGAGTAGGATCCGTCCAAAGCCGGCGAATTCGAACCTGGGTAAACTTGTGTGCTCACTGTCCCGGAATACCGTATGTCTCACACCCCTCTCTTCCGCACGCCTCGAGGACCCCCTCATGGCGTACTTGTCCTGAATCCGACGGCAGTTGGCGCCCACTGTGGGGTAAGTGAGCTTCGGATCTGTGTTCCGAGCGGAATCTGCAAGAATCAGAATCGGCGATACTATCGCCGTCGGTCGCATCCTCTACGCCAGCGACGTCCCTCTCATCGTTCTCGACAAGACTTGGATTCCAGCTAGGGAGGCCATGACTGCCTACACAATCATGTCTTTTTGTGATTTCGATGTTTACATCGGTTTCGCTGAACCTGCCCCACCCACTCCAGCGGTGATGATAGAGGCAGAAGAATCTTCTGGGTCCCCTTTGTCCACGGAGGCGGCAGAGTTCCGGATCTCAGGAAACCCTAATCCCACCCAGCCCGCACCAGTTGCGAAGATAGTGGAGAAATCTGAGCCTGAAGAAGACCTAGCAGCCGAAGTCAAATCTGGAGTGGATCTCCCTGGAGGAGCCGGATCCCAGATCAACCCACCCGTGGAAGTCGAAATTCAGGAGGAGCAAGTCAACGACACTGATTCCGGCTTTGATGACGCCAGGACAGACAGGCCTTTCCTGAGGTACACACTGCGACGTATGATACTGCAAGATGCAAGCGTAGATGCAATTCTTGAGACCATCAAAAGTTTTGACATGGCATATCGCGAGAGCTGCAGGTACCTCAGGAAGCACGTGTCGCACTTTGTCGGATATGTGGGATCCGGATCCAGCTCTGCCGATGCTAAAGAAAACACCGACTCTATGCTGGAGGCAATTGGAACAAACGCCGACATACCCGCGTCCTCGGATGAATCAATGACGTTAGCGGATTTCCGAAAGTTCTCTGCGGAATATGAAGAGGAGTATAATTCCAAAGCTGCAGAAGAAGGAGAAGCCATGGATGAAGGATCCGAGGAACACTCTCCCAAAGCACAGGATGACATGGACGTCGGAGATAATCCCGAGGTCCAGATGTCTGAAAGTACCAATCAGAGCTTGACTCCGAGAAATGGACCCAAAGCCATCTTTGCTACTAGCGCTGCCAAGAAGGCAAAGAAGAAGAAGAACAAGAAGAACAATACCCTGGCAAAAGACCCTCTGACAGAGGAGGTGATTGCCGAGGAATACGAAGAAGACTCGGATGGAGCACTTATCCTAGAAGAGCCGAAAAATAAGAATCGGTGGATGGACACGTGATCACTGAGGGTGCGCGTAAACTCATCGATGCTGCATTAACCACACCTATGCCTACAGCTGCAGAACTTACTACAGAAGAACTGGACGAGAGGGCACATGCCCTAGAAGCGCGTCGTCAAGTACTCCTCGATGAAGCCAAAAACATTGAGGAGGAAAAGAAACGCATAGCATCTGCGGGGAAGTACAACTCCAGGCAGTACCAGAAGACCAGGAAGCGTCATACCAATGATAACCAGTTCCCTCACATCCACGCCGTCCTTTTCGGAGATGAGATGGGGAAGCCTCGGAAAGATAGCAAAGGAGATTGGGTATATCCAACCCCAGTACAGAATACCGTGGGGGCTCGAGAAATTCTATCGGCTAATCCTGGACCAGAGGAGATCCGTTTGGGTATCAAACTACTCAACAAGGGACTAGAGCAGCAAAAGGTCGCCCTGTCCGGAAGTCAAAAACTGGTCTCGGATTCCGACCAATGTCGCACAGATCCGGCATGGGCTGACGTAAGACCCCATCGCATTTCGGAGCAGCATCATCGCCCCGAACGTCGGGAGGACAATTATTCGAGAACTGGATCGTCAGGACAGCATCACAGAACTGCGTGTGACTAGAGCAACATCGCCCCAGCGGCCGAAAAAGAGGCCATTGCTGCTCTGAATCCGAGGAATCCTCCCCGACGAGAGTCTAACGATCGAAGGGGAGAAGATAAAGAGAAACGTCGGGAGGAGGATCGTCAAAAAATGCCACCTCCTAGACATGCAAGCCGTCCGGCTGAGCCTTACCGTAGTGGGAACGACGGACGAAGGAACGACGGAAACCATGTCGAGACAAGCCAGCAGGGGGCTCGTCGTAGTCAAGACCCTCCCTGAAACCGGAATAATGACGCTCCAGACGGAGGCCGGCGATCAGCCGGAAACTATCCAGCTGCCCCACCCTCTCCACCAAGCAGTCATCACAACGGCTCCCAAGGGGGACAAGGAGGACGACATGGTGGAGGAGGTGGTGGCAGAAGCCAAAGTCTGGCTCCAAGGCACCGCAGCCACAGCCGACATTCGGGACGATCTCTATCCCCAAACGACGCAAGGCACAGGATCAACTCCAATATAGAGGCAGCGCTATGAAAACGATGATATCTACGTGGGCCCAAAATGCTTTGGACCATGCATCAGAGCTACAAGATTCCCGGAAGGATTTGCTATTTCAAGGCATATCCAAGCCTACGACGGAATTGCTCGGCCAGATACCTGTCTACAGGATTTTTTCCAAGCTTGCTGCATCGCCAAAGGCGGAAACAGCCTGGTCACAACCCGATATCTCCCACTTATGTTGAGGAAGACAATGCGGTCATGGCCTAATGAACTTCCGGAGAACACCATCCATAACTGGTATGACATGCACAATGTGTTCTTTCGGAATTTCGAAGGCACATCTCAGAGGCCCTGTATGGTCAGAGACCTACAGCGTTGCACCCAGAAGGCTGGAGAAACTTGCCAGGATTACCTCGGATGATGGATTGACACCAAGAACTCCTGTGAAGGAGTAAACGATCAAACTGCGATTGAAGCTTTCATCGCAGGACTCCCAATTAGTCTACTGCGCCACCGACTGAAGTGTGACATGGTCACTGATTTGGGAGAGATGATAGAAACATTGAGCAAATATGCAGATGCTGACGACGATGCCGAGGGATTGCTCAATGCCCTAGATGTGCCTCAGTCGGCAAAACAACCAAAGCAACAAGCTTAGAAGCGCAAAAATACCTCGGAAGAGAAACCCAATGCGGAAACAGCAGTGGTCACTACTACTTTCGGGTCTGGAGGACGAGGAGGACGCGACGGAGGCTGCGGGCGTGGCCATGGGACTTCAAGGGTCCAAGGGAGAGGAGACCAGCAACCAGGCAAAACCTACTCTTGGGCCGACATTGCCAATAACCCATGTGTGCATCACCTAGACGCCAATGGGGGCTCGTCCCACACCAACGCTGAATGCCGTTTCAATGACGACATCAAAAGAGATGACACCGTGGGCTACAAAGCTAAGCGGAAGAAGGGAAAGAAGAATCCGGAAAAAGACAAGGAGACCAAGGAAGATTCCGACATGGAGGAAGCTGATGCTTCAAATCCCAAGCCGGAAGGGAAGAAAACATTTCCGACCAAGAAAGAGTCACCTTCCTCGGATATCAACCAGCAAAGGTCAAGAAAGCAGTTCTACATGAGCTCAATGCAACAGTTCCGGCTGTCCCCCAATTTCTGGACTGGTCGGAAGTGGCAATCACATTTGACCGCGCTGATCATCCGCCTAAGTTGCACAGGCAAGGAAAATGCGCCTTAATCGTCAATCCACGTATTGACGATTATGGTTTCTCCAAGACCCTCATGGACGGTGGTAGCAGCATCAATATTCTCTATATTGAAACGCTACACCGGATGAAGATCTTGGAGACTCAGCTGAACCACATCACTGTGATTTTTCATGGTGTTGTCCCAAGAAGACAAGCCAATTCCCTAGGAGAGATCACTTTGGATGTCACCTTTGGAACTCTAAAGAACTATCAGACGGAGGCACTTTCCTTCGAAGTGACCCCGTTCAAGAGCGCATACCATGCTATATTCGGACGTCCGGCTTACTGGGCTTTTATGGCTCATCCGTGTTACATTTATAATATGATGAAAATTCCAGGTCCCAATGGCGTGATCACCATAAGGGGAGACCCGAAGAAAGCGCGAGAGTGCGAGGATGGAAATGCCGCCTTTGCTGAAGCCCTGCTACACGCCCAGGAGTACCAGGAGATCAAGAAGAGCATAGATCCGTCCGAGATGCCCGCAACGAAGAAGGAGGTGACAAAGCCAAATCCGGAGTTCAAGGCATCAGAAGAGATGAAGAAGACACCGTTGAAATATGATGACCCCTCCAAAGTGACCCAGATAGGCGTAGGCCTAGGTAGCGCATAGGAAAGCGCGCTTGTCAAGTTCCTCCAAGCAAATCAAGATATCTTTGCATGGCAGCCATCTGACATGACTAGAGTACCTAGGGAACTTGCCGAGCACTCTTTAAATGTAAACCCGAACGCTAAACCCGTCAAACAGTCCCTACGACGATTTGGCGATGAAAAGCGTAAGGCAATAGCTAAGGAACTAGCACGGCTTGAGTTAGCCGGATTCATAGAAGAGGTCATCCACACGGAGTGGTCGGCCAATCCTGTAATGGTCCCTAAAAAGTACACCACTGATTTAAGGATGTGTGTTGATTATACTACCTTGAACAAGGCTTGTCGAAAAGATCCGTTCGCTCTACCTAGAATTGATCAAGTTATCGATTCTACGGCAGGCTCGGAACTCCTCTGTTTTCTCGACGCATATTCTGGTTATCACCAAATCTGGATGAAGGAATCTGACAAAGTCAAAACTTCATTCATAACCCCCTTCAGAACTTTCTGTTTTGTTATGATGCCCTTTGGGCTGAAGAACGCAGGAGCTACGTACCAGCGCACGATGCAGCGTTGCCTCCACGACCAACTCGGACCCAATGTACATGCATACATGGATGATATTGTGGTGATGTCCAAAAAGAAGGAAACGCTGATTTCCGACTTGGAGGAAACGTTTGCCAATCTACGAAAATATAACATCATGCTTAACCCGAAGAAATGCTTCTTTGGAATACCAGCCGGAAAATTGTTCGGTTTCATCATGTCTCAAAGAGGCATAGAGGTGAACCGGGACAAAATCAAGGCTATACTCAATATTTCCAGGCCAACTCGCCTGAAGGACGTACGAAGATTAACTGGTTGCATCGCAGCAGTCAGTCGATTTGTAAGCCGGCTTGGTGAAAGAGCCGCACCATTATACAAACTCCTGAAAAAGACTAAGGATTTTGTTTGGACTGACAAAGCTAAAGCTGCACTTCAAGACCTGAAGAAAGTACTCTCATCTGCTCCTATCCTTGCAGTGCTAGAACCTCAGGAACCGATGCTGCTCTATCTTGCTGCGACAAATAGGGTCGTTAGTATCGTCATGGTAGTGGAGAGACCAGAGGAAAATCAGGAACACCTGGTGCAGCGTCTGACTTACTTTGTCAGTGAGGTCCTGACAGAATCAAAACAGCGGTATCCGCACTATCAAAAGTTGGCTTACAGTGTTTTTCTAGTATCTCGTAAGTTACGACACTATTTTCATGAGCATCCAATTACCGTGGTGAGCACAGCTCCCATGAGAGATATAATCAACAACAGTGAAGCCACATGACGCGTCGCCAAATGGGGCATAGAGATTTTAGCTTTTGATATTGAGTATAAACCCCGTACAACAATCAAATCCCAAATCCTTGCTGACTTTGTCGCTGATTGCACAGAGACGAAGGAAAATATGATTATCCCTGACCCGGAATATTGGACCCTCTACTTTGATGGGTCTAAGGCTCGCGGGGGCTTGAGGGCTGGCGTGGTGCTCAAATCACCCCAAGGAGATAAAATTTTATACGTATTGCAGATCCACTTCACAGCGACAAACAATATTGCCGAGTATGAAGCACTGCTGCATGGAATCCGGATTGCTAAGGATATTGGCATCCGACGTTTGATGTGTTACGGAGATTTGGATCTTATTGCTCAACAAGTGTCGGATATTTGTAATGCAAATAAACACATGACAGCATATAAAGCTGTCGTGGATGATTTATCTAAATCGTTCGAAGGGTTTGAGGTTCAACACATCCCTCGAGCAGAAAACGAGGAAGCAGATGCACTATCTCGGATAGGCTCTGCGCGGAAAGAAGTCTCGGATGGCGCTTTTTTAGAGCACCTTAAAGTTCCCTCAATAAAGAGAGTAGATGAGGAATATCCGACCAAATCCGTAATTCCCTTAAAGTTCCCTCACCTTTGATAGCAGTTCTGGCTGTAATTCCCAGCTGGACTCAACCCTACCTTGATTATTTGGTAGATGCCAAATTACCCGAAGACGAGGTTCTGAGCCGGCAGATTATCCGACGAGCAAAAGCCTATACTGTAGCTAAAGGTGAGCTCTATAACCGGAGTGTTTCTGGGGTTTTTCAGCGCTGCGTATCTTCGGAAGAAGGAGTGGAAATCTTAAGGGAAATCTACGAAGGCGAGTGTGGTCACCATGCTGCAGCCAAATATTTAGTGGCAAAAGCTTTTAGACACGGATTTTTCTGGCTTACAGCTCAGGCAGATGCCGAACGATTAGTCAATATGTGCAAAGGCTGCCAAAAGTACGCCAAACAAGCTCATGTTCCGGCTGATCAGTTGCGAACAATACCTATAACATGGCATTTTGCGGTCTGGGGGCTTGATATGGTAGGACCGTTTAAACGAGCTCCAAGTGGATTTACTCACCTCTTAGTGATGGTGGATAAATTCACCAAATGGATTGAGGCTAAACCTATCACTAGTTGTGATGGAGCAACAGCCAAAAGATTTGTCGAGGATGTTATAATCCGGTATGGTTATCCACATAGCATTATCACGGACAACGGGAGTAAATTTTCTATGGGAGAATTGGCTGAATTCTGCAACGAGCAAAATATCCGGCTTGACATTGCGTCAGTCGCACATCCACAGGCTAACGGACAAGTCGAAAGAGCAAATGGTTTAATCCTACAAGGCCTAAAACCGAGACTCGAAGCACCACTACGACGTGCTGCGGGGTCTTGGGCAGAGGAATTACCCTCTGTAATATGGAGTTTACGAACAACTCCAAACAGGTCAACAGGATACACACCTTTCTTCTTGGTCTATGGCGCAGAAGCAGTTCTTCCTAGTGATTTAATTCATACTTCTCCTAGAGTGGCCGCGTATATTGAAGAGGGTGTCGAGATTTCTCGACAAAATGATCTCGACTTAGTCGAAGAAGTTCGCGTCGTTGCTGAAATGAGATCTACAGCCTATCAGCAGAAGTTACACAAGTATCATGGCCAGAGAGTCCGAAATAGATCTTTCAATAAAGGTGATTTGGTTCTCCGGCTTGTGCAACAAAGAAAGCACAAACTTTCCCTAGTATGGGAAGGGCCCTTTTTAGTTAGTCGAGTATTTCACAATGGATCGACTACTTAACTGACATGAGGCCAGTCAAAGAAAGACCTGCTACTAAGAAGAGAAAGAGAGCTGGAGGCAATACAAATCTGGATGAGTTAGATAGACCATGGAATATTGCTCAGCTACCTCCCTTTTATTCTTAGTTTATCCTTCTTTGTAATCTTATATATGTACATGTTCTGTGACAAATAAAAGTTTTGGTTGCCTCTATTTTTTCTAAGAAGTTTTTACCATTTTATTTCCGAATGATCATGTCATAGTCGAAAATCCCAGAATGCTTGAAAGTACTTTATGCTCATGTTCGTTCTAGTTTAGATTTCCGATTCTAAAATTGCTACCCTCGGGGATAACTCTAAAGTTTCTAGTCTTTACTTTGGTTATTTGTTTGATTGCTCGATGCGGGTATTTTCCGAGTAGTGAATTGTTGGTACTAGAAGCCGGCTTTTTTTCCGAGTTTAAACTGGTTTAGCAATTGAGCTCCATTGCTCGGCAAAGTTTCCGGCAGAAGGTTTAGCCGGCTCACGAAAGGGACAAGGCGGAAAGCCAGATAAACAATAAGTATAGACGAAAAAGTACAAGTGCTTATGTAAACATTTCAGGCACGCAAAAAGTTTAAAGCCAAAAGTGCTGAATAGATCAAAAGCTTAGCACTAGCAAAATTATAGTACTGCATATTTACAGGCCCGTCATGTTTTTCAGAATAACACAAATATTTCTGTTAATCTATGATGCAGGAGAGGAAGGAGCTGCCGGCTCGCTGGATACACCGCCTTGGTATCATTCCGAGATGTCCACATCTGAAACGGTGTGGTCATCGTCGGAAACTTCTGCTGATTCTTCTAGAGGTGGAGACGGAGTGTCCACGCGGGTGAAGAAAGGAGTTTCGTAGCTGGTCAAATCAGCCACATGACACCCATATCCGGCACAGGTGTGCATGATGGCTTGAAGGTCCTGCTCCTGGACGTCTTCATCTACTTTGCAGTACCCTTTGGTCACTTGCCATATTTCCATGTTTCCATGGTGGCTCATGACCATAGTGAGAGCGTTTTGCGCTGCAGTCCACGCGTAAGACATGTTCCAATCCTGGACAAGCTGAGGCATCTCCTTCGCCTTGTCCCGCACTTGAAAATCCGACATGCTGTGCATGTCCGGAATCTTGAGACCTTCGCCAATGTCCTCAAGGGATTAGCAGAAGTCATGAAGCAGGTCACCGACTTGGGTAAGCCGGTGGGTGCGAGGCTCAGCGGAGGTGGAGTCTGTCAAGTTCAGAGGACCTATAGACAAAAGCAGTCAAAAGAAATCCGACATTGAAAGAGGTCGAATAAGAAAATAGACAAGTCAAACAGATGGAACGTACCGAAAATGACGTCGTCAATTTTGGTCTTCTCTTCCCGAAGACTCTGGAGTTCAGCCCGGAGCGCCTCGGAAAGATCCCTCTCTCTGCACAGCTCGTTATTGAGGTCCGAGATTTTTTGATCTTGAGTAGCAATCTTACGATCACGCTCATCAGTAGCCATGGAGGAGGATTCAAGGATTTGAGCAATGCTCTTTTCATGATCTTCCTTGAGCTGGTCCAGCTCTTGGCGAAGCTCCTTGTTCTCCACCACCAAGGTCTTGAGGTTCTCGGCCTCTTCAATCATGGCACAGGATTGTTTCACCAGTGCTGTAAGTCAAAAAAGAACAATAGTTCAACGAAAAAATTCGACATTGAAAACACAAAGACAAGGTTTGAGTCTCGGAATGTTTACCTTCGGCTTCATCCTTGGCAACTGTCAGCTCAGCATTTTTAAGTCGGAGAGCTCTGATCTCTCTCCGCTTATCACAGACATTCTTCAACAAATCCTGGTTATAGGAATATACTTTCTGTAAGTCAGAATACCCAAAGTCAGAAAGCTACTAAAGACTCGGGCTAATATTTTTCCTAATATCAGCACGAGCCTTGTGAGCTACACTAGTTCGTTCTTTGGCATCCTAAGGAAGCATAAACCTGGATTATTTATCCTACTTCATGCTTGGGGGCTAGAGGATATGGTATGAAATAAAGGAAAAAACAAGATTTAGAATTCCGACTTACATATTGTTCGCGAGTAAGTTTATCCAAACTCGCGTTCACTTCAACTGCAACCTTCTCAGCGAGAGTCAGAGGGGTCACAGGAGCAGTTGGAAGCTCCCCGGACCTGATCCTCTCATTGCGAAGACGCACTTGGTCAAGGAGATCAGCGTGTTTGACGTCCTCTGCTTCTTGCGCTTCTTCTTCGGCAAATAAGTTTATTTTGTCCAGGCATTGCCTGGCCAGCCGCTGGATCTCTTCAGCAGATTTCTGGGACATGCCAAACTTGGCAAGTCCTGGATTACTGATAAGGTTTTTGGCAAAAGTTTCTACCGAGGGATCATTACCCATAGAGGGTTCACCCTTATCTAAATCTGACTCACCCATGGTGACGTCAGTTTGCGATTCAAGGATCGCAAGCTCCATTGAAGGAGCCGGATCTTCTGCGGCAGCCGGAGAAATCACCGGCGTTGCGGAAGGTTGAGGGGTAGGAGTCGGAGGAGCCACGGCAGTAGAAGCTATGGTAAGCTTCGTCTGTCGCAGGGGCTTCGAAGAAGTTCCCTTCCCCTTGCCCTTGATGAGATGTTTAGCTCTGAGAATGTCATAAAGTCGGAAACATTACGTCTCGGAAGGAAATTCAAGTAAAGTGCAAAGGCGGAAGTTGTGATTTAAAGTTACCTCTTCACGACGGGCACCTACTTTGTGCCAACAGCCACTGTCGGAGCTTTGCGCTTCTTGAGCGCAAGGTCTGGCAGTGGGACCACTTCTGTCTCTTGAGAAAACTCGAGAGGATATCCTTCAAGCGGAGCAAGATCCGACTCGGGGAGGTCAGCAAGCTGAAAAGAAGAAAAACATATCAGTATTGCAATGTAACTCAAAGGTTGAAACACATAAAAAGGTGTACTGTTAGAAGCTCATTGGCACTACGGGGTTTTCCGCCGTATGCATATCCAGAGAAACCTCCGGGATCCTCCTCTCGATCCGCTCCCTTATCAACCACTTGATCTGGCTTATATAGCCCTGCGTGGTGTAGGCTTTGGGGCTGATGCGGAGGGGGTCTTTCTTGGACGATGTGATGGAGTGCATCAGTCGATCTCCGTGGTACTGAAGGGGCTGGATCCGACGTGAAACCCAGCATTGGACCAAGTCAGATCCCTTCAGTCCTTTGTGTTTGATTAAGTATTCGATCCGCCTCTTAGCGAGGATCAGATCGTCAGTGAGAGCCGGAGGAGCCTCGTCCCAAGACGGTTGGGCCGTGGCAGCTCTGTCGATGAAAGCCGGCAAAGCAGTGGCTTTGCTGGGAGCCGGAATATCCTTATGATAAAAGAATGTGGCTGGCCATTGTTTGACCGAGTCACTATCTAGGATTTTGGGATATGTGCGCTTGCGTCTAAGAGAAAAACTAATAGTATCGGTGATGTAAGGAACACCGGCAGTGATAGAGTTTCTCCGGACATGAAAATAGTACCAGAATAAGGTCAAACTCGGCCTAATGCCAAGAAATCCCTCACACAAAGAAGCGTAAGCGCTCATCTCTAGAAGAGAGTTGGTAGAAAGATGGTGGAGTTTGACACCAAAATGGTTAATCACCTCGGAGAAGAACTCCGAGGGAGGGAATGACAAACCTCTGTCGAGGTGGGTGCCAAAGTGGACCCGCTCGCCGGCACGCGGTTTGGGGACGGTTTCCTCGAAGCCGCTCCGCCAGTCGCCGGCGCGGAGGAGCCCTTTTGTCTCCACGTTCTGGAGCTTCTCCTCGTCGAGTACGCAGGGGATCCAGACCCCGCGGAAGCTTTCCTTCTCCGCCGCCGCTTCCATCACCGCCATCACCACCGCTGCCGCCAAGCCGGAAGAGGAAGAAGAAGCCATTTCTTCGGCGAGCAGTTGACTTAGGATGGGCGGTGTTGGGAGTTTTTGGGGGAAAGCAGAGGAGCTCTATGCGCGTGGGGGAGATTTGGAGGAGAGTAAAAGGGAAGGACAAGTGAAGAGAAGAGGAGAAGAATCCTCACCCTTATATCCACCTAACCATGCCAAGATTCGTGCAAATGCTACAGTGTAACCGCCATGCATCGTGGAAGGAACTGGGAAGGACCCACGCGATGATTACATCGCCTCGATCTCCGCGTACGCATTGAAATGGCGCCTCGGTTCCGCGAACTGCAGACCCACCAATGGTCGTACTGACAGGATGTCTGTCAGGTGACGTGACTTGACCATGACTTGTGTCAGGTGGCGTTAGAGACCAAATTCTAGCTTAGTTTGAAATCAAGCTAGAAAATCCAAGTAACCTGTTCATAGGTCCGACTTATTTTTATGACCCGGATCGTATTTTTTGTTGTGAAGTTTCAGGAACCCTTCAAGATTCTG
Organism: Avena eriantha; assembly: GCA_910589775.1. Lineage (NCBI taxonomy): Eukaryota > Viridiplantae > Streptophyta > Magnoliopsida > Poales > Poaceae > Avena > Avena eriantha. Next base: position 35,194,223 of record OU342743.1, on the reverse strand, counting down.
CAAGCCGAAGATCAAGCTAGATGATGATGAATCCGACTTTGGATCTTGGAGGCCTCCGGGGGCTGCTATTGGGGATATACTTTCTGGGTATCCTCACAGTTCCTCCCTGACCAGGGTGGCCAACTTCGGGTTAGAGATTTGCTTCACGGGCGGCCCAGTATGGGAGAGAAGACGGAGTCCAATCCGGCTACGGGAAGGCCCAGAAGACTTACCGACTTAGGCCCATAATGTTACTTGTAGTTCAAGATGTACTCTGTAACCAACTCTTAGTCGTAGCCAGATAAATCTCTCCTGTAAATCCTAGGCCGGATATCTATATAAGCCGTCCTAGGGAGAGCCTTTAGTGCAACACCTCAATAGTCTACAATCTCAACTTACACAGGCGAACCTTTGTAACCCATATTCCGGCTCTGCCGTATTACTGGATTGCTAGCAGGAGTAGGATCCGTCCAAAGCCGGCGGATTCAAACCTGGGTAAACTTGTGTGCTCACCGTCCCGGAATACCGTATGTCTCACACCCCTCTCTTCCGCATGCCTCCAGGACCCCCTCATGGTGTACTTGTCCTCAATCTGACAATAGATGCTACTGAAAGTTATTATGAGAGAGGGAAACATGGTTTTATGTATCTCAACAATATTAAGTTTCCCCTCTTTATGTTGAAATTTTTGAAGTTGCACTTGTTTTGCTTGCTACTTTGTGCTTTCATGACTTGTTTCTTTACAAGATTCCTATGCATAGGAAGTGGGTTAGACTTAAATGTGTTTTGAATTTGCTTCTTGATGCTCTCTTTTACTTCAATTCATATTTCTTATGTGAGCATCTTCTCAAACTATCATGCCTAACTTAAAGGCGTTAAAGAAAAGTACTTATTGGGAGATAACCCACAAGTTTTAGATGAGTCTTGGAAGTTATTACTTCGGTAATAACCGCTCCTTATCCTTTTTATTTTCTTTTTGTGCCAAGAGTAACCTCTAATGAGAGAGAAGTAATGGTTGGGAAAGTTGCTGTCCCAAAACAGATTTCTGTGCTTTACCGTAAAAATTCGTGTAACATCTCTGTATGTCCTTTTGAGGCGTGAATTTTTTTGCTTCTGCCCCAGGTTGTTATCTAACTTTCGTTAGTTCAACACTTTTCGATTTGAGCAACAGAAGGTCTTCGAAACAATTCGTCTTTACTTGCTGGTCTGTTTTGACAGATTTGTGCCATTTTCTGCATTTGCTTCTTGTTGGTTCCTTTTTGAGTTCTTTTGGGGAATTGAGATTTTTGAGGGAAGTACTACAGTAGCTAGTGTTTTAATGGAAGTTTTATTGGTGTTAGACCTGAACCTAAATAATTATTATCTTGAGTGCACTAATGTTGCTAATAAAGATTGTGTGAAGTTTTGTATGAAGGAAAAAATTCAGGTGTATGGAAGGAATAAGTAATAAGATGAAGGATGGACTAAAGCTCAAGCTTGGGGATGCCACGCGTGTCACCCCAAGAAATATCCAAGAAGTACAAGCGTCAAAGCTTGGGGATGCCCAAGGCATCCCCCTGTTCATCAATAAAAATCCCAGGATTCTTCCAAACACTTCATTTTTATTGTTTCATGCACAGTTGTGTTGTTCTTGGAGCGTCTTATTTTTCGTTTTCATTTTGGTTTTTTCATTTGCTTTGTTTTCTTAGTTTGCTGAATAAATTGGTTGGACCCCCCTTTCATACATTGGTTTTCAAATAGTTTGGTTTGGATTGGAAAAGAGCGGGAAAGTTCATGCTTAAGTGGTAAAGAGAGCTTGTTTTTGACTGTGGCATATGCTTTGTCATGCCATGCTCGATATTGTTTTGGCTTTATGCTTAGTATTCTTTGCTGTAGCATGACTTGTTATAAACAATTCAGATTGCTTAATGTGCCTTGGAAGGATCATGCGTTGTTTTAGCATATTAAAGCATAGTATTGTGGTATTCTCCTTTGATGTTTTATTTGGGTTGACTAGGCACATGCTCACACCATGTTATGACTATCCCAAGTCACCATAGCCTTTATGATCCTTTAGTTTTCAACTTGTAGTATCACTTTATGCTTTGATCAATGATGTTTTGTCGCTTTGCATGATTATGGCCATTATTGCTGTCTTAGTTGGTCGCTCCCAGTCTTTTGCTAGCCTCCGCAACCAAGTATGAGTTCCACTCATGCATACAACTCCTAAAACCAAGTTATTCCAAAGAGTCCACCATACCTACCTATTATCATATGCTATTCCAAGTATATTCATGCTTTTGTTTACCTTCCGAATTAAACTTGTTATGAGAAAACTAGTGATTAAAGCTCTCACGAACTTGATGGCATAGTTTACTTTTCTTGCCCTTAATAAACGTGAACCATTGTGTCATCTATGTTGTATATGCTTGCACTTATTTGTTGGGGATTAGTAGAACCATGCTGTCATGGGGAACACTTTCAACATTGCACTTGTACTTTGTACCTAGTTGATATCATGCTCTTTTGTCTATGGATGTCGTCGGTGCGAAATGAAAGGGGAGCTTGTAAGTCCATGGAGTTATGTATATGTGTTAGAGAAACGCCTGGGTTGCTGGTCTAATCCATGCTGTCATGGTGGAAACCTGCAGCGTAACCATAATAAGCTGTCTATGAAGCATTCTTCTTATAAAAAAAGAGTCAGATATTGAGAAAAAAGAGAAAAAGAAAAGAGAAAAAAAAGAGATATGTGAAAAGAGGAAAGAGAGAAAAAATCACCATATTCCAATGGTAAATAAGAAGATTGCTGAGATGCTCGTTGTCTGATTGCCTTGTCATTTTGATATGGGGATTCTTCTGTATCATCGGGCAAGGGGTACCCTATTGGCAGTTCTCTATGATACACATGTACTTACTATGACAAGAACTTACCGGTAACTAAACTTGAGTAGCATGAGGAGCGGCCCTCATATTCAAGGGACATGAGATTCCCAACTTATACTTTTTCAAGCATATACTCCATAGTTTGTTCATTTTAACCTTAATCACTTCAAGATGCTTATGATAGGGGTAATGAGAGCTGAAACCTAAAAAGTACCATAATTTTTGGAAGCTTTTTATGAGACTTGAATCCCTACTTCCTTCTATGAAGGCCTTTCTTCCACTTATATATATTGAGTCTCCACCTTGTATCTTTATGCACCTACTTTGAGAGCATAGTGGCCATTCTTAGTTCTATGTGCATTGTCCCAAGACTTGTTGATTGATGCATACCTTGATATTGCTTGTTTTAAACTATTTGTATCTAGTCACTCTTATGAACTTTGAAGGTGTCCTATGCATTTATGTTTACTACTCTATGAGGGACAAGCTGAATACTACTATGCTATGTTTTCTTTATGTGAAATAAACAAACGTCTTGCAAAGCATTGTTATTCATGAATCTTTTGTTTGTGCCTTTTCATGTTGCAACATAGTTTCTTTGTCTTATTGCTAGAACTTTGTCTTTCATGTTTTGATTGAAGTACTATGATCCCGGCTTTGAATGTTTTACAAATACTTTGATCAAGTTTATGATGGTGCATGTCACCTCAAAAATTATTCTTTCTTTTTTGTCACTTACCTACTCGAGGACGAGCAGGAGTTAAGCTTGGGGATGTTGATACGTTGCAAACGTATCCATAATTTTTGATGTTCCATGCTTGGTTTTCTCTACTTTCTTATGATTTGTCCACACTTTGGAGAACTTTTTATACACTTTCTTGGACTAACCTATTAACAAGATGCCACAGTGCCAGTTGCCTGTTTTCTGCTGTTTTTGGTTCCAGGAAAGTCAGAAAATCAATATTCTCGGAATTGGACCGGACAAAAGCCAAAGGCGATATTTTACCGGAAGACTCATGGAGCCAGAAGACGAGACGGAGAGGGGCCACAGGGTGGCCACACCATGTGGTGGCGCGGGCTAGCCCTGGCCGCGCCACCAGGTGGTGTGGGCCCCCTGGCCACGCCACCAGGTGGTGTGGGCCCCCTGGCCGCCCACCGACCTTGCCTCTTCACCTATAAGATGCCTCCCGATGCAAGAACCCTAAATCGTCAATCCTCCAGCCACGAAAAGTTCCACAGTGCCGCCGCCACCGAAGGGGAGATTCGGGGGACAGAAAGTCTGTTTCGGCACCCTGTCGGGACAGGGAAGTGCCCCCGGAGCCATCTCCATCGATCTCCACCGCCATCTCCATCGCCGTTGTTGATTCCCATGATAAGGAGGGAGTAGTTCTCTCTCGAGGCTAAGGGTTCTACCGGTAGCTATGTGTTCATCTCTCTCTATGCATGATCTTATTGAGATCATGATCTTGTAATCTATAGATCTACCTTGCTACTCAAGTGCTTTAATAGATCTCTGCTCTCCCCATGCGTGTGAAGTTGACAGTGTGCACACCATGGTGGCACTTAGGCTAGAGATTTCATATACTTGTTATGAGCTATATTTGGAGTTGGATGTCTTTATGAAATTGTGGTGTTTGTTTGAACCATCTAGTGCTTAGGGTGACAGTGTGGGGTTATCTAGATGGGAAAGATGAACTTTGAGGTGTGCTGTTATAGCCCTACCAATGATTAGAGTGTCCAACCGGAGAGTAGTTAAGAGTAGTATCATAAAGAGAAGATATTTATATGAGAGTGTTCACTAGTGAAAGTATGATCCCTAGGCCTTGTTTCTAAGCATTGAAACACCGTTTGCAACTAGATATGTTACATGTTTGCTTGCTTCCATATTTATTTCAGTTTGTATTTAGTCTTTTCCACGCCATCAGGCTATTTTCTATCACCATTACCACTTATAATTATCTATACCACTTGTATTTCACTATCTCTTTGCCGAACTAGTGCACCAATACACCTGACAAGTGTATTGGGTGTGTTGGGGACACAACTTCTTGTATCTTGAGTGCAGGGTTGCTTGAGAGGGGATACCTTTGACCACTTCCTCCCTGAGTTCGATAAACCTTGGGTGATCCACTTAAGGGAAACTTGCTGCTGTTATACAAACCTCTGCACTTGGAGGCCCAAAAACTGTCTACAAGAATAGAAGTGCGTAGACATCACAAGCAAACATGTAACATATCTAGTTGCAAACAGCGTTTCAATGCTTAGAAACAAGGCCTAGGGATCATACTTTCACTAGTGAACACTCTCATATAAATATCTTCTCTTTATGATACTACTCTTAACTACTCTCCGGTTGGACACTCTAATCCATGGTAGGGCTATAACAACACTTCTCAAAGTCCGCTTTCCCCATCTAGATAACCCCACACTGTCACCTTAAGCTCTAGATGGTTCCAACAAACACCACAATTTCATAGAAATATAAAACTCCAAATATAACTCATAACAAGTATTTGTAATCTCTAGCCTAAGTGCCACCATGGTGTGCACGCTGTCACTTTCACACACATGGGGAGAGTAGAGATCTATTAAAGCACTTGAGTAGCAAGGTAGACCTACTTGATTACAAAGCTCATGATCACAATATGATCATGCATAGAGAGAGATGAACACATAGCTACCGGTAGAGCCCTTAGCCTCGAGGAAGAACTACTCCCTCATCATCATGGGAATCACCAACGGCGATGGAGATATTGGTGGAGATCGATGGAGATGGCTCCGGGGGCACTTCCCCGTCCCGGCAGGGTGCATGAACAGAGACTTTCTGTCTCCCGAATCTCCCCTTCGGTGGCGGCGGCGCTGCGGAACTTTTCGTGGCTGTAGGCTATTCGATTTAGGGTTTTCGTCCCAGGGGCTTCTTATAGGCGAAGGGGCAAGGTCGGTGGCCGGCCAGGGGGCCCACACCATGCCTTGGAGCGTCCTAGGGCTACCCGCGCCAAGGGGTGGTGTGGCCGCCCTGTGCCCCCCCCTCCGTCTCGTCTTCTGGATCCGTGAGTCTACCGGTAAAATATCAACTTTGGCTTTTGTCCTGTCCAATTTCGAGAATATTCATTTTTGACTTTTTTAGAACCAAAAACTGAAGAAAACAGGCAACTGGCACTGTGGCATCTTGTTAATAGGTTAGTCCAAGTAAATGTATAAAAATACTCCAAAGTATCGACAAAACATAAGAAAGTAGATAGTATAAAACAAGCATGGAACATCAAAAATTATAGATACGTTTGCAACGTATCAGTGGCCACACCACCTGGTGGCGCGGCCAAGGGACCCGCGCCAGGGGGTGGTGTGGGCCCCCTTTGGCCCATCTCCACTCCTCCTTATGGCCTCTTTCGTCTTCTGAAAAAATAGGAACTTCGACTTTTGTTTCGTCCAATTCTGAGAATATTTCTTTTCTAGCTTTTCTGAATCCAAAAACAGCAGAAAACAGGCAACTGGCACTGCGGCATCTTGTCAATAGGTTAGTTCCAGAAAATGTATAAAAATACCTCAAAGTATAAACAAAACATAAGAAAGTTGATACAAAACAAGCATGGAGCATCAAAAATTATAGATATGTTTACGACGTATCACACACACACACAAAGAGAGAGGGTGGAGTCGGAGTGAGCGAGGGATTATCGTTCTCATTAGATCATAAAGGATCAACAGTTGGTGGCCACGATCCGCGTGACAACATTCTCGACCAATCAGGGTGCAAAAACCAAAGTGAGCACAAGTTTGACTTTTTGTGAGAGTTTCAAACAAGATACGGGGAAAAACTGAACATTAGTTTACATCTGGGGGAAAAATGAGTACAACTTAGGAACCAACGGCACAAAGATAGAAAACAGACTAAGGAAATTCAAAATGTTGCCACTTTAAAAATGGAAAATGTATGTTTTGTACAAGGAAATCCATCTTATCCTACATGAAATTATTTGCAATATAAATATACACTAGTGTGCCAAATATAGCCTCATTCAAACAAACTATGTTTTAGAAAGGACGTTTTTGGAAGGGGATTGAGTCAAAAGCCATGTATCTTCATAGCTAGTAGCTCATTTTGAGAAGTGGTTTTGGAAAAAACTTCATTACTCTGCGTTTATTATTTTTCCTAGGTGGCAGGTCACATAACAAGACTCTATGTCAAGGTGACACTATTTTTTGATTTTTTTGAATTAGATGTGCCTAAATTGACTCCGTATTAACCCTAAACCCAGCAAAATCGGCAAAAGTTTTGTAAAATACTTGGAATACCTAGGAATGTTTTTATCTTCAACCCATACGGTGATATGTACCTAGAAAGTGATCTAGTATTTTTTAACTAGGGGTGCTCTTCTTTTGGGATCGGGTTTGGTTTGCTTCTTGATACCTTGATCTGGATTACAGATGCAATATAGTAGCATTTTCCCTAGAAGACCTAGGTTTATCGAATCTTGGGAAACACTAGATGATGGTTAACGAACGTCTATAAGACTTGCTAGATCGTTTAATCTTATGTTTACCGGACCTTTGCAGCTTACTTTATATCAAGGGTTGTTTATATAGATGGAGATAGGCTAGGGTTGAAGATTCACATGTAGTTATGCATACATATGGGATAAAGATAATGTTAAGCATATTCATATATAAATGATCTAATATAGATAGGATTTGCGGGCAGCGCATCCATAATCTAGATCCGCTACGATCCACAAGCATAACAAAAGTCTCTTGGTCCAACCGTTAATACCATAAAGCACCGGGCTATGAACGATTATTAAGTAAATACATACCAAAGCATTAAGATCTATGATGTTTTTGTTGTTCCCAAATGGATCACTAAATGAAATACTGTACTCTCCTTATTGTCACTGGGTTTCGCGCATATATGTCGTTCACAACTCATATCACCTCAAACCTTGATCAATCCACGGGGTCTTGGGTACCTAACAAGTCCTCGGGTCGAGGCATGCTACAAAAATACAATATAAAAATCTCCTATGAAATTACCACACAAAATTCTCATGTAGTTAGATGCACATAATCGCTGCGAGGCTACCCCTCAACTCGTAGCCCGTGAAGACTACTCACTCATAATAATAAGATCAAGGATATAAAAAATTGTAGAATTACTTAGATTGAAATCACATATTCTAACAATAGTCGCTAATCACGAGGATATCTCGAATACAAGCTTATGGCTATGGCTATGAATGGGATTGGAGATGGAGATGATGAACTATGGTGGTGGTGAAGTTGTGGATCTTCCTCGGTATGTTTTTGATGCAATCTGCGAATGGCGACTCTCTGTGTGGCGGTTGTTGTCTTGAAATATGTGGGATCCTTCACAAAAGTTGTTGCGTTTGACTTGGCAGAGGCGGTGCCGGGTGGTACGATCACATGGTACGGGCGGGGCTTGCCCATCCGGCGGTCGTTAACACTCCGGAGCTTGCAAATTGAACCTAGTTGACTTGGATGTATTGACAACATCTTAATCTTCCATAATTGCTCATGATCTCGCCATAAAAGTGTGATTTCCTGTATCATACAATACCAAGGTTTACACATCTTTACAATAATTAATCATTAGTGGCAAAGATAGAGAGTTAGTTAGTCTATTGCTTGACATAAATAAGATTTAAACGCGAATAAAGATGGCTATTTTCGCAGCCATCAACATCCCCAAGCTTAAATGTTGATCGCCATCAACATCTCCAAGCAAGAAATCAAAAATCATAAGGAACTCAGCGTTTAAACTGAAATAATCACATGTTCCAAGTATATCTATGTGAGATCTAGGCTTAATAGGATTGATAGGATACCCATATCAACAAGTTGCAACTTATTTTTCGGAAGCTTGTTCAAAAAGAACTCTAAGGTTAAGCGTGCTTGGCCTAGAGCAATTCTAGGATGAGTGACCGGGAAGTGGGTACCGGATGCGCACGAGTAAGAACAAAGTGCACAGAAAAGACTAGTGTTGGTCTATGGAGCCAGTCTAGATATCATATTAAGCTGCCAGGAGTGACACCCTCGGGGCCTAGTGGACGGGGTGTTACGAGTGGTATAAGAGACGATCCTCACAGTTAAACGGGTGTGTGTTGGTCAGTGACGGGACATGTGGAGCATAACGCATGTGGCCTGGAGTGGACACGACATGGCACATGTGCCGACACTGGACACACAGACGCGTGCTAAGAGGGGGCGTTCCTGGCCTGTGCTTGATCGATGAGGGCACCGATCTTCTAAGGTAGGTCTATGTGAGATCCAGGCACATGACTGAATAGGATTGATAGGATGCCCTTATCAACAAGTTGCAACTTTTTTTCCGGAAGCTCATTCGCAAAGAACTATAAGGTTAAGCGTGCTTGGCTTAGAGCAATTCTAGGATGGGTGACCGACCGAGAAATAGGTACCGGGTGCGCACGAGTGAGGACAAAGTGCATAGAAAAGAATAGTGTTGGTATATGGGGTCGGTCTAGATATACTATTAAGCTTCCAGGAGTGACACCCCCGGGGCCTAGTGGACGGGGTGTTACAAGCAAGAAACCAAAAATCATAAGGAACTCAACGTCATGGGGTATACCCATGAAGCGGAGTCGCCAGCTAGATCGAGTAGATTGAAGCCAAGCCCAGGGCGAATCGACTTGCCAAATACAGTGACTGACGCATACTGGACCTAGACGTCTCGCCGACTGGAGGCCCAAGATGACGACTCCAATACAAAACCCATTAGCACACTTGTAAATCCTAACTGGTTTCATATATAAAGCCACTAGGGGCACCCCAACGGGGTACATGATATTAGATCTCATTAAGCATAGTCTCTCCCACCGCCTCCGGTGACTCCATTGTAAACCAATCTATGAACATATACTGGATTGATAGCAGGACGTAGCCATTCTCCATCGAGAGGACAGGAACCTGGGTACATCGTGTGCCAATCTCGCTCCTGGATTCTCCTACGTCACATTACCTCCTCTATATAAGTTATCCCTATAGCATTTGTGCCAATACGACAGTTGGCGCCCACTGTGGAACAAGCAGCGTTTGAAGATGATGATCCAAGCGAGACCCTTCACCATCGACCATGGCCAGATTGCATCTGGTCAAATCATCCATGCAACTGGGCGGTGATGCACGTGATCCGTGCACGTATCAGTCGCCACCCGTGTGGCCGGCTGACTTTAAGCTGGACATGTCCCCATCGATCTGGAATTGGCCAGGCGCGCAAGCAGAAGCAATTGCATCCAATGAAGAGAAAAGCAATCTGTCCAACCCATCACCGGTGACATCTTTCCTCTCCTTTTTAATTATTAATATGTATATACGAAGTACGCTGTGTCTGGTGCAGCGATTAGATCAATCGACGCCCACTAAGCGAATAGCAAAACATGTGTAGATCAGTTATAAAATATATAGTATTTGTCTATTTTGCATCCTCCTGATTTACTTGATCACTCTTTGCATTCACTTAAATCAGGTGACATCGTATAACGGCATGGATACTAATCTCTCGCTTTATTTATGTACGAGGAATAAATCGCCCACGTAAGGTGGCATAGAAATTGAGACTTGGTCACTTAAGCGTGCATGCGAGCATCTCGGCGGCAATGCACCGATAAAGCAGACATGACTGAATCCGTCCTGCGAAGGTCCGGTCAGACGTGCTGCCACGACCTCGTCCGAAGGCTCGTACAACAGTTCTACCGGGAACTTCCTCGACTTTTCGCCGCAGTGGAACCTACAATTCATCCCACGACGACTCGGCTATGGCCGATAATTTTCTCCCACTCGATATTATTTTAAATATTTTATTTGTATACTGACAATATTTTTACTGAATGCGTGTTGATGCATATGTGCGGAGAAGAAAAAAATTGTGCTCTCGTGGCCCGGAGGCGTGCGACGCGTCTACCCGACCATGTCAGCCATGTCCACTCCTTCCGGCTAAACTCCATACTCGGGGATTCACCGCTTGCCCCTCGTGGACTCTCCCATCTCGGGAGACTCATCTCGCCTGTCGCGATTCAGCCCTCGCGGACTCGTCACGCTTGGGGACTCGCTCGCCGCGGATTCGCCCGTTTTGGACTCGCCATCGCGGACTCGCCACGTTCGGCAACTCACCTGCTGTGAACTCGCCATGCTACCAGCTAAACGCCGCACGCCTCTACCAAAGCGTGACCTCCGTCCGCCGCGTCGATCCCGTGTCCACACGACGACTTCGGCAAAGCGCGACCATATGTCCGCTGCGTCGATCCCTTGTCCGCCGCGTCAACTTCACCATAGCGCGACCCCCTTCCGCTGCGTCGACCCCGTGTCCACCGCGTCGACTTCACCAAAGCGCGACTATACATCTACCGCGTCGACTCTGTGTCCGCCGCGTCGACTTCCATAGCACGACCTCCATCTGCCGCGTCGACTTTGCCATAGCGCGACCTCCGTCAACCGTGTCGACCCCGTGTTCACCGCGTCGACTTTGCCATAACACGACCTCCATTCGCCGCATCGACCACGTGTCTGCGCGTCGACTCTGCCAGAGGGCGCCTGGCATAGGTATGCCGAACAGGCACCCGACTACATCCTACCTGGTGTGGCCCGACAAACTGCCAAGGTCCACGAAGCCCAAGACAGTTCGAGTGGTTCGAAGCCCATATGGACACGGACTCTCCAAGAGCGCAAGAAAAGGAAAGCTCAAAATTAGAGTTTGAATATAACTTGTAACCAACTCGTATGGGTACCTGGGACCTAGCCTCCCCATATATAAAGGCTAGGAGGGTCCAACGAGAAGGGCACCCAATAGACAGATCTACGATCTCCAACTCATACACCCCGCATACACCTTGCCAGATTGCATCTGCGTACCCTTATACTTTTCGACTCCATCATAATCAAGAGCAGACAAGCAGGAGTAGGGTCCTCTACAAGCCTTGAACCTGGGTAAAACCTTGTGTCACCTGTGTGCTTGTTTGCTAGACGATCGATGCCTCCAGCGCTCCCACTTTCTCGAACTTAAGTTCATTAACGATGGGCATTGATGAGTTAACCCCTCGTCAGTTGGCGCCGTCTGTGGGAAACATGCGCGCTGATATTGCGATCTCGATGGCTCCATCACCCGCGATCTACGACTCGACGACTATCGAGAAACAGATCTACTTTGGATCCCACACGTCATCATCCAGACACACGTCATCATCCAGACTGGATCCCTCGTCGTCAACGGCGGCTAAATCGCATCTGGCCTATTCATATGATTCTTCACGTTCGTCTTCAACAACTCCACGACGGTCGCTTTTATACTCACAGGTAGCGAAGGTGATAAAAAGGCGATACCGAGTCGACCAAGTCGACGACGACAGATCAGCTTAGTTCAAAAGAGTTGCCACATGCGACGGGACGGCGACACACATCGTGCGATTGCCGTTGGAAAATCACCATATAGATATCACTTGTGCAGCTGAACGATTCCTAATCAAATACGTCCAAGTTCAACACGGTAGGAGCCTGACTCGTATCTAGGCTTACTGCACGCACGTGCAAAGAAAAAATAGAAAAAGTGGCAGCTCTTGTCGCTAGATCAAGTCTCTAATGCAGGCTTTAATCATTTTGGTTAAGGAAACCATGACGTGAATTGATGCAATACGCGAGAGAAAATCAAGTGGCAATTAGCAACTCATGGCATGATAAAACGTCTGACATCCATGCCGTGCAGTCAATTTCACAGCAAGCCAATCTTAAATCGGACCGATCCCATGGTGTTGACTCCGTACGAAAGAACAAGAAAAATGACGATTTCGTCTGCTACGACACCCCTAGATAACAAAAAATCAGACCACTCCGGTCCGTCGCCATCAACTACGTACGTCGTGTTGACTCAATCGACCGCGCTCACTCTATACTCAGGGGCTCCGCCGACTCCACCACGAGACTCACTGCGGCCTTCGGCTATGGTGACTCGGGGGCTCCTTGGCTTCAGCGACCCGATGCGGTCTTCGGCTCCGACGATCCGTTGAGTTTTTGACTCAGTTGGCCCGCGAAGTTTCCGGCTGCGGCGACCTCCTACGGTCTTTGATTGCAGAGACCCGTTGCCTCCATCGGCTACGATGACCTTCTACGATCTTCGGTTGTAGCAAACAGTTGCCGCCACCGCTGCCGCTTCGACTCTGGTCAGCCCCATCGGCCCTCGAACGACGTCTCGACTACATCGACCACACCGACTATGCACTCAGGGGCTCCGTCGACTCCGCCATGAGACATGATGTTATCTTCGGCAGATCACTACGATCTTCGACTCCGGCAACCCGATGCCACTTCAGCTCTGTTCACCGTACAACCTGCTACCGCGTCGAATTCATCCGCAAATACTACCAAAAAGATAAGTTTTCCTCTACCAAGAGTCAATAAATTGTTTACTTTAATCACACTCGAAACACTCAGGGAATGCGCCCTCTTCGAGTAACCTAATATGTCGTCGACTCCGCGCACTCGAGCACCTCATACGTGACATGAGTAGCTGATTCTGCTTGACCGTCGAATCCTTGAACTCCGAGTACCTCAGCAAGGTACTGAGACTAAGGGTAATTAGGCTAACGGAAAGGTCTAGCATATAATGCAAAAGTGTCGACTCGATTGGCACCAAAAAATGTTATAACAAGCCGACATACAAATATTCTTTACAAGCTACAAGTACTTCACAATTCTTAATGTTTTCTTTAGGTTATAAGGACGTCGACTGCGTCGAGCTATTCTATTGGGTCCTCCAACTGGAGTCAAATAAACAACTGGCTATGCCATAAGCTCAAAACCCGAGTCGAGTCCCTCCTCGGATGGTTGCATTGCTGGCTACTACAAAAAGACGCGACCACAGAAGCGATTGCGTCCAATCCATCCGCATCGTCGACTCACCCGGCTAAAAACTCTGTATGACTCCACTACGTCGACTCTAACTACATCGTCGATTCAAGCTCCTTATGCGTGAGACGCTGACTCGATGCACTTCCAGGTCAGTGGTTTCTCCTCACATGATTTTCGACTACGACTGCAAGATACAAGACTCGAGTCTCTGCCCGAGTCTACGACTCTGCCAGACACTCGGGGGCTACTCCAAACTGGAGCGCTGGATGCGCATATATAAGATCTTCGAGTGGCATGCTTCGAATCCTCACTCGAATCCACGATTCGACTAAGGACTCGGGGCTACTCCCATAGGGCACGTTGGTCGTGCATTCGAAAAAGTGCCGACGTTGATGGTATTCGCAAGATCATCCAAACTACTTCCAGATCGTTCTGTCTATGAAACCGACAACTACAAGTGTCTGCTCGAGTCTACGACTCAAACAGACACTCGGGGGCTACTCCCATAGGGAGAGCTGGTCGCGTACCCTATAGAAAACAAAAGACTCACAACATAGTCCATTGTGTCGACTGTGTCCACAATGTCGACTCGCTTCCAGCAACCAAACTCATTAGCGACTCTACTTACTTACACCATTGTTAAGTTTAGAGACAATGTCTCCTTCGCCACCCGAAACACCTCCGCGGTGATAAACATTTGGATGTTGCATCTAGACCTTGCTAGATTGCATCTGCGCACCCTTGTACTTTTTGACTCCATCATAATCAAGAGCAGATAAGCAGGAGTAGGGTCCTCTACGAGGCCTGAACCTGGGTAAAACCTTGTGTCACATGTGTGCTTGTTTGCTAGACGATCGATGCCTCCAGTGGTCCCCACTTCCTCGAAACTAAGTCCATCAATGATGGACATTGATGAGTTAACCCCCGTCAGCGCCTATACTTCCGCTACGTCGAATGCATACGCCGTGACTGCTAAGGGCCCCTCATCGTACGAGTCGCTAGAGAGGGACACATGCCATGCTGCATGGACTCACCACTGGGCGTCTCTTACCTCCGGGAAAAATAAATTCGCCTTTGTCAACCTTTAAAAGAGCGACTCGCCATGGCCAAGTAGTGCGGACGAGGACTCGCAAACCGTGCCTCGGATCGTCCACGAAAAATGCTAACCGAGAGTCATTAGTGTAGTCGCCTTGCTCGGCTAGCCTTTTGGGCCAAGACAAATGGCAGTGCTACACAAACAGCACCATGTCCTCCTCAAGCTTAGACAATATAACTCACATGGCCAAGTACTGCGGACGAGGACTCGCAAACTGAGCCTCGGATCATTCAGGAAGAACACCCAACTGAGAGCCATCTTTGGAGTCGCCATGCGACTGGCCCCCCAGGACAAGACGAGAGAGTCGCTAATAAAAACAGCGCAACCAATCCCTACCAACATCGAATGAGCAACTCCCTACGCTCGGGGACTTTCCCCTCGTGGAATCATCCCACGCGGACTCGCCAAAGTGGACTCGCCAAAGCGGACTCGTCACGCTCGGGAAATCGCCCTCGAGGACTCGCTACGCTCGAGGACTCTCCCCTCGCGGACTTGCCCTCGTGGACTCGCTACGCTCGAGGACTCTCCCCTCGTGGACTCGCCCCATGCGGACTCGCCACACTCCAGACAGTGTCAAGCGGCAATCGCCATGCTCGAGAACAACCACTATTATACATCTCTAAAGGGTCTCAAGTCGCCTCTACAAGCCAACTCGAGCCTCGGGGACTAATCCTAGGCATATTGTTGCATTAAGTATAAATCAAGTCAACTCCAATTGGCGGACGACTCGCCAAACTCGCGGACTCGCCATGCTCGGGTACTTGCCATCGCCGACTCGTCATCGCGGGCTCGCCATGGCGAGCTCACCCTCGCCGACTCGCCCTCGCGGACTCCTCATGATCAGGGACTCGCCACTTGCGGGCTCTCCTGCCGCGGGCTCACCGCCGCGTACTCGCCATGCTCGGGGACTCTCCCCTCACAGACTCGACGCGCTCAGGGACTCTTCCCTCGCGGACTCGCCCATCGCAGAGTTGCCCACGCCAACTCGGCAACTTCATCATCAACAATTTGGTGGCCTCCACACGCCCGCTACTCGTTAGCCCCTATTTCTACAATAACGCAATGATATCTTTACCGCGACCGGGAAGCCTTTACAACAACAAAATAACAAGACGCCGGTCAAACTTCTCCAAGGGGCTACTCGCCTGGCACATCGACTTGTCTTAGCGAATGAACTACTTTATGAGTTATTTCTCTATTTCAGAAGCTCGCCAACGACTCACCATCGACTCCACCTTGAAATCGTATGTGCCGTTTCTGCGGCTTTAAGTCATTGCCGAGTCCCAGACGTGCTCGGGGACTACTAATGGGGGAATACCAATCAGGGCGGTATACCCATGAAGTGGAGTCGCCAGCTGGATCAAGTAGATTGAAGCCAAACCCAGGGCGAATCGACTCGCCAAATGCAGGGACTGACGCATACTGGACCTAGACGACTCGCCGACTGGAGGCCCAAGATGGTGACTCCAATGCAAATCCTATGAGCACACTTGTAAACACTAACTGACTGCATATATAAAGCCACCAGGGGCACTCCAATGGGGTACGTGACATTAGATCTCATTAAACATAGTCTCTCCCACCGCCTCCGGCGATTCTATTATAAACCAATCTATGAACATATACTGGATTGATAGCAGGATGTAGCGATCCTCCATCGAGGGGACGTGAACCTGAGTACATCGTGTGCCAATCTCGCTCATGAATTCTCCTACGTCGCATTGCCTCCTCTACATAAGCTACCCCTGTACATCTGCCGTGCCAATACCACGACAAGCCTTATGAGTCCATCACTTCTTCCATTTGAAAGGTTAGTATAGTTAGAGTAGTGCTAAGAATATCATACAATATTTTGTAACTCAAGACAATCAAAATAAAGATTCTATAAGCATAAATAACTAGAAGTGTAGCAATCATTCTAATTTCTCTAGTTAACTCTTAGCTTGCCAAGCAACACTAGTAAGTTTCACATTAGCATATTAAATGTGAGAGATCATGTTGAAAGAAGCATAACAATAAAGTGTCTCATTAGATAACATCCACAATAAATCAAGACTACCAGAACACTTCTTTTTTATTTATTGTCTTCAAGGAAGTCCATCTAGTAGTAACAAGGCCATGCAAAAAAATAGATTATTCATTTGATTTTCATAATAGTTTCCAATAACAACTTTGTGCATAGTCCTTAAGAGTACCAAATTTTCCCCCATTAGTAGCATAGCCAAAAAAAAATCTCATAGCCAAATTTTCCCAATAACAACATGTCATCAACTCATAGCCAAAAAAAATTCTCATGAGTATCATTTAGGGATCAGATTCTTCTGAGGAAGGGTCACACTGATGGCATTTGCGCCTTTATGTGACCACATTGAGAACATTGATCATCTTCCGTTTTGATGCCCTGTTGCTGCTGGTGATATAGCTTTTCTGGAACCCGAGTATCAAACTTACTTTTGAGAGAAAAAGAAGTGCCATATGGGATTAGGATTTAGGAGTCGCAACAGCTATTTCAGTAGCTACTCAAGAGATGGATTTGGGGGGTAGATCTCTCTTGTCTAGCAAGTGCTTAGATTACGCTCCAAGTGGGAGTTGGATTTAGGTTCTGTTCTTGCGTTGGCGGTTGGTTATTAGGGTGCTTTTCCAATGTAGTTCACCTTGATCTAGGCACGCACAAAACATTCCAATCGAAATCAAAGCACATACACGACTCGATCACGCAGACGATACATAATTCACGCCAAGACCGACGCATCGGCTGCCGCGAGCCTGTGGAGCTCGTCATGGAACGCGGCAGCGTGCTCCTCCCTGACGCACTGCGTCAGCATCCTCTCGCCGGCGTCCGCCGTGGCCCTGCAGGAGAGGAACGCCATGCATCCCGGGATGGTGGACTGCTGCCACCTCCCCACCACCCTCGCCGGCACCCCGCTGCCGAAGTCGACGCGGTCGAACGCAATGTTCCGCCAGCTCGTCACCATCAGCGCGTTGTACCCGAACACGGCCGCCATCTCCTCCTCTCCCAGCTCCCCGACCCCCTCCACCCCGCGGCCGCCGTGCATGCCGTTCAGCAGGTCGGGCACCCCGTCCTTGGCACGCTTGATCAGGTCGACCACACCTGCGATGTCGCCGCCGACGACCTCACCGGCCGTCGCGAATGCCACCTGCGCTACCGCGCAGTTGCCGTAGTACCCGGCCACGGCGCGCACGTGCTTGCGGACGTTCACGAAGAAGGCCAGCGGTGCCGGCGTGGACGGGTCGTAGTTGTCGCCGAGGATGGCGCGGGTGCGGCACCACCAGAGCACCGCCACGCCCGCCTCGAACGTCGTGCAGTACCCACCGTCGCCAGCGTGGGCGGCCTTGTACTCGGACTTGATGCGGTCGATGAGCGCCGCCGGGATGGTGATGTCCAGGTACGCGAGGCCCATGCCGCCGCGGTCCAGCATCAGCCACTGCTTCGCGGCGACCACCGGCGGAGACAGCAGCGGCAGCGTCACAAGGCTGCCGTCCCTCAAAGGCGATGAAACTGACGTCTCGTCTGCGCGTGCGAGGTTGCCGACGTCCTGGAGGAACTGCGCCATCCCGTCGCCGTCGGCCAGCGTGTGGTTCCACGTCACGCCGACGGCGAACCCGCCGCACGCGAACTCGGTGACCTGCATCAGCAGCAGCGGGTCCGTGCGCCTAGCCGCTGGGTGGTAAGACACGGCAAGGTCGTCCAGGAGGCCCGTGGAGAAGGGCGTGCCGTCGAGAAGCCCACCGTGGTCCGCCATGGCGCAGTCCGCCGTCGCCGCCACGAACGGCACGCCCTCGCCGGTGCACGCGACGCTTAGGACCTCCTCCTCGTCGCCGTCGTCGGCGAGGCGGCCGGCGACGGGGGCGTAGTGGACCAGCGCGCGGGAGATGCCCTTCTTGACGGCCTCGACGGGCTGGGTGACCGGGCCGTCGAAGAGGAGGAGCGTGGTGACCTGGAAACCCACGTAGCTCCTGTCCCATGACGACAGCTGCACACGGTTCGTCTTCCCAGCAGGCGCTGGCGCCGGCTCTGTCGACGACGGGCGGACCATCACCGGCGGGGACTTGCTCACCGCGAATCTCATCTTTGACGAGGTCCTGCGGCTTGTTTGAGCTAGGAGTACGTACGTCGTATGTGGTCACTGCTCACTCACTACAGAGCTCGATCGCTTGGTGCGTGCATTATATTGGGGCCAAATTAGGCACACATCAGGGGCAATTTTAGCAATTGCGCAGAACATGAGGTTATATTTGTAAAGAAAACAGTGTTCGTCAAAAAGCTTTTGTAACTTTTTTTGACAGAAGAAGCTTTTGTAACTTTTCTTTGCAGAAAAAAGCTTTTGTAACTAATCATGCAGACTGCGAAGGATTTTGCTCTATTTTTAGGACTTTTAGATTTTTTTGATAACGGGTAGTTTAGAGCTTAGGGATTTATTCAAAATAGCTAATAACTAAATTTCCCATAATAGAATTAATTGTTTACTTACTACTTTGTGTGCTTTTTTCCTATTTCTTGGCGTAGTTATGAAATCCGCACACGGCACACTTCCCTCTTCTTCTGTGGTTTAATTTTACCGATCTTATGGAAAGACCTGCTCCCATTTCAGCTCTTATACACGAAGCAACTATGGTTGCTGTGGGTATTTTCTTCTTTCTCTTTTCATATCTCCACCTTTGATAATGACTTCAATTTCTTTATTAGGTACAATAACATTTTTCTTTCTTAAAGCTAGATTTTGTCCCGCTATATTAATATAGTAACCACAAGATACAATGAGTCGTCAAACGAATAATTGCTGGGTAGCAGCAAACACAAGCCCAAAAGAAAAGAAAACAAAACAAAAGAGACAAAGACGGATCGGCTAAGCAAAGGAGACCCACAACCATTGCGCCCCCCAAAGATGTTCCACCAAGATCCTAGCACCAGATCATCAATTACCAAGCAACACCTTCAAGAAGGATGCGATGACGCTACTGCTCGAGCCAGCATACTCGACCTAGGGTTTCCCTGGCAAAAAAAGGGAGGTGGACGAAGGGTAGTTTGGATACCCTCCAGGAAGGAATAGTGCACCCCAAGGCGGCACCGCATCGGTGTTGGGTTCGCCAACCAGGATTTCTCCGAAAAAACCCTATCCACTACCCCCAGACGATATGTTGCTCAGAAGCCCCACGAGGTCGAAGCCTCAATCACCGAACTCGCTGTGGTGACCCAGCATATCACTGCATGATGTAGAATACTATAGTAGTTGATATAACACCAATGAAAAACCGTTCCACTAGTATTACATCATTCAGAGTGGTACAACAGAAATATCGCGTGTCCAAGGCATGACTAAAGATTACAACACATAATACATTATAAAAGATCCAAAGAACCTCCTCGGTACGGTGAGGAAAGCATATTTACAAGAGACAAAAATAAAATAGCAACTGGCAGACGATCTTAATATTAGGTCTATTACTAATATATATTTGGCAGGCGATTTCTACTATAGCAATACTCTATAGAAGTAGGTTCTAGTAACTAGGGATTTCCTATCATCTACTCTTCAGCTTCATCTCCATAGCATTTGATGTAGACGTGGACTCTATTTATTCCTAGAGATATCTTCAACTCCTCAAAATAGCTCACCTCTTGATGACAGTCATTGATTGCTCCAAGATCTAGCAAGGGTTAAGAAGATACGGTTGAGTATGAACGTACTTAGCAAGTTTATTAAAGAGGAATGTTTGATGCACTATCTATAGCCACAAACCAAAGGTCGTAAGCTATGCAGGTTTTCATTTAATATTCTTAAAAAATTTGGTTTTATTCTGAAGATCGACGTCCGCCAGCCTTCACAGGTTGATTAGAACATAGTAGAGTTCCTTTCTTGCTGCGTTCATGGCTCCTTCCTCGAACAGGGAGTAACATGTCATACTTTTTTACACTCTGCAGAGGTGCATTGCTTTACCCATGAGAGACCTTAGCCTTGTTGCACACTCGAGTTGCACTCTCGTCCACACTTCCTTGGTGTGGGGTCCAGTTTAAGATCCAAGCCGATCACTGCCTTCTTCGCAACCCAGCATACCCGCAATTATTGTACTATCAGAAATCGAGGCAAACTTCTCCCAGTAATACGGCTTTACCTTAGTCTAATACACACGACAACCATAAACACTAGAAATCTGTGTTTTGTATGCCCTGATCCACGATAGGCTTCTCCCAAAATATACGGCTGTACCCACGATCCGCAACTTACGAAACACCCATAATAGTGTATGTGGCATGCGAAAGGAAAAAAGATCCAGCTGACTTCACCGTCCCATTCCAGATCTCATCGTTAACATGCATTATACGGCGCAAGAATCACTATTGGTTGTTAAGTCCAAGATATTAAGTTCCTATACCGCTGGAAGTGTAATAGTAGGTTATTACCACTTGGTAAATAACCCATAATCATATCATTATGAAAATAGAGTTTTCTGACCTTTTCGAAATGCAGGTGATAACAATAGTAGATTGCAAATACTTGATAGAAAATAACCGAAAGACATGAGCAAGTATGAACTTGCCTTTGTGATTACAAGATTATGCAATCATGGTCTTCGAGACGATATAAGATCCAATATCTGAAAACAACATCATTGGTCCGGTAAGGACTAATATTTAAAGAAGCAATATGCTATTATGCATAAGTAATGCTATGCATTTTATAAAACTCCCGAAGTGTATCCCCAATATTATAAGGGAATTGAAATTAGGTAATTTCTTTAAGATTTGTTGTATCTTCAAGTTTACTTCACAAAAAATTAGATCTACAAGAAACTTAAGACTAACATACAAGATAAAAAAGTACAATACAATAATAACATATGATTAAGGTTAATTGATATCATATAACTGTTATGAAATTCCATGTTTTAGCTTGTTAAGAGTTAAAAGAAATAACATAGTGTATTTTTTTGAAGTGGTAAAAAGAATAACTTTCTAAGAAAATATTGTTTATATTAAGTTAATCACTCTTGAAGGTTGTTAGGATTAAAACTATGGTTTTTGATAGGGTATAAATTATCTTAAGTTGTTATACTTTTAGTTGATTGAATAGTAGACCAAAGTTAACTATAAAAACATGAATAAACTTAGGAAAAAATGTTTATGGTATTTTAGACCAAAGTTAACTATAAAAATAGAAAGGAATTTTAAGACATGATGTTTATGCTATCACTAAGGTCTAGGGTTTCCTTAAGCCTAATCAAGTTTACAAGATTATCTCTCATTAATATGAATGAATGTTATATTTTATATTCTATGTGAATACCTTTCATTTATGTGTAAACGTGGGAACTAGTTTGTAAGTTAATTTCAATAACTTAGATACTAAGTTGATATAGCTAAGATTCAAATGTGTGTTGCTTGCGTTTATGTTTGTAAAGTACTCAACATGGTTCTTTTGATATAACATATTTAATTTGTATTATAAATAAATGTTTATGGTTGAATTTGTTGAACATAATAACTTTTACTACGACTTTATATAAGTAAAATGAACACTTAAATCTTCTTTGCATGTTTTTACTTAAGTTATAAAGGTAAAAGTAATTATTTAGTATTAAAACTTCTTCTTTATAGTTACTAATCAAAGAATATCAATTATTCTAAGTAACAACTTTTTAAGGACTTAAGGTAAGATGTAAAGGTATTTATTTAAATTTTTAGGTGACCAAATAAAATATATTTAATATTTTTATTAATTCTTAGGTAGTTAATTAAAGTTAATATGGATTTATTTTGATTTATAAATGATAAGAGAAAATATATTTCTTTTATTTTAATAGAAGAAAAAGACTATAAGGTCAATTATGACCTTATTTATTTATAAATCCTAAAATAGCATGGAATTTTATAATTAACATTTTTCTAAAATGATAGATTTATTTATATACATAAAAATGGTTTCATTGATTTTTAGAGTTTTCCTTATTTTCTTATATTTCATTAAGGAATTTAGTGGCTTTAATTTTTAGTTGCATTTTATTTTATTCAAATAAGCTATGTTATACTTTTTTAGGTAGATATTATTTTTGTGAACATTTTGATATATCATATGTATTTTTAGGATTTTTATTTATTTTTATGGAGTTTAAATACTCTCATGGGTATTTTTTTTAGAATTTACAATTTTAATATTTTATTTCTATTTCTTTTAAAACTAGACTAGACCGGTGGGCCAGCCTAACCCGCCTCATGGCCCATATGGACCATTAGGGTTGGGTCCAACCATTACCCTTAGGGTTAGGTTGGCCCATCCTGACCCATTTGCTCTCGAGCTCACTCCTTCTCGCTCTCCCGCTTCCTCTTTGTCGACACAACCGCCCTCACCAAATCCTGGTGAGCCTAGCTACTCTAACCGCCTCTATTTGTGGTTAAATGGTTGTTTCTCTCTGCTCTTCTATCTTGTCCAATTCAATCTAGGGTTTGAACCTGTACACGGCCACCCTCTTTGTTATTGTGACACTAGGGTTTCAAACACCGTGGGGATGGTGCTTGTGAAGCGGTGGTGTGCCACGGTGCTGGTGGTTATCTATCGCTGCAAAATTCATGGGCACAGTGTTGTTGCTGGCGCGGCGCCGGTGAGCACCCTAGTGCTCCCTGTATCGCCGCCCTGACCTTTCCTGCCTGTTTCGCTACCATTTTCTTCCTCTTCTTGCTGAACAAGGACCGCCGAGTAAGTTTTCCCTTCACCTCACTCCTGCCTCTCTTCTCTCCCAGAAGCCAACCCTAATTAGGGTTCCCCCTTCTATGCTTATATGTAGCTTATGATAGCATGTTTAGTGTTGGTGTAAGGCATGCTTTGCTCAAACCTATATAGTTCTAAGCTTCTGGTGATATGTATGTTTCTTTGCTAGTGCCTTAGCTTGGTTCAATATCACTCTATGTTCCTATGGTTTGGGTTATCCTACTAAATTTTATCCAGTGATAGTGTTGTTTGGCAAATGAGGATATTCTTTGTGATGGAACCCTATTAGGATTACTCCTATCCGACGACACTCCTTCCTCTACATCTATCATTTGGATTAGTTATATAGATTTGAATAAAGTTATATAATCATTAAGAGTGTGAACTTATGAGTGTGTCTTGCATTTCACGAGACTGTTATTCATATAAGTTAGGAACAAATCAGTTGTTCTATTTTTATGAATAATATCTTTTATGGTCACATTATGATTATGAATGAGTTATTCTTATTTTATCTAGATGATAGTAGTTTAAGCATTTATACATATTTAAAATGCCAAAATATATCCAAAAATAATAACGAAATCACTTTGAATGACACTGCCGTTTGAGTCACAGTGGTAGGTTCATTCTGATGACACATCAGGTTTTAGATATTTGATCTTTCGACTAAAACTCCCCGTTCTAGTGAGACAGAATGTGCATTGAATTATTGAATATCATACATCATGGAGGTGGGTATTCCGCTCATGGGTGCACTTGCATCCATTATGACAAAAAATATTTCGAAATGTCAAAAATTTCGAAAAAAATGTCTACATATACATTCAAACATTCGTTCACAAGTTTTTAGGATCAAAGAATATTCTACACGTCCCCCTAAAAAAATACAAAAAATATCGTGTGAATAGTCCTATTATCATGACAATTTTTAACTTTTTTATAGATGACATAAAATGTTCTTTATCCCAAAAACTCGTGAACAAACATGAAATGTTTGAATGTACATGTAGACATTTTTTTTGATTTTTTGACATTTCAAAATATGTTTTCTCATAATGGGTGCAAATGCACCCGTAAGGCAAAAAGGATTTCCGATAAATGATGATGTATTATAATTCAACAAGTAGTGGATATCATTATTTCGTAAACTTCATTGTAGATTTAAGTAAGTATGTGTATTTACTTAATGAAATATGAGTCTGAAACAATTTGACATGCTTAAAGAATTTCAGAGTGAAGCAGGATATTAAATTAAAAAGAATATCAACTCTCTACTTTTTTATCAAAGTGACAAGAATTTAAGTTATTGTTTTGGCATATAGACTTGTTAAAGACGATGGTTTCACAAATTATGATGAATGGAACACGCCAACATGTTTATATGTCTAAAGCATTACAATCATACTATATTGGATACCATATGGTCTAAATTACCTCTTACCGATTTACCATTATTATTTAGAGTTATTAGTTAAAATAGCAAACACTCACTT